>JAHTLZ010000122.1:37091850-37102450 GCA_023846285.1 Phrynocephalus versicolor | reverse complement strand
TTATTATTATTATTAACCACACAACTAACTATGCTGGATTTTGTAATACAAATCACTAATCAAACGCTTCCCAAACGTTTAGGACTATGTGATGTATTAGTGATGATGATGATGATGATCATCATCATCATCATCATCAAAAATGCAGATAGACAGTGTGGAGTAGTGGATAGAGTAATGGACCAGAGCAGGTAATGGGGGTTCAAATCCCTACTTGATTAGGCACGTCAGCAATCACAGAAGCACGTAGGCGAAGACATCTCACCAGACGAGAAAGCCTGCTGTATCATTATTCTTACATGCTCGATAGTTTTCTGGTTGGATGTTAAGTCCCTAGTGGGACTTCAAGTGTTGACTTTCCCAATTTGCATTGAATCAATGGGTCACAAGCAGTCGGATTTAGGCCAAATCACTTTGATATGTTGATGTAAAAAAAAACCCAAAAACCTTAGCAACACCAAAATGTGCCTTGTGGCGTAGTGGTTCAACTTCTGTACTGCAGCTAAAACTGTGCTTGCGACCTGGGGTTCAATGCCAGGTAGCTGGCTCAAGGTTGACTCAGCCTTCCATCCTTCCGAGGTCAGTAAAATGAGTACCCAGTTTGCTGGGGGGTGGGTTGGGTGCAATGTGTAGCCTGCATTAATAAATTGCAAACTGCCCAGAGAGTCCTTTAAGCAGAAAAATTTGCTTTGAAAATAAATTACATCAAATAAATCATGTAAATCATGGTGGACATACAATATTATTTCTGGCAGATCGAAGTTGGACCCTTACAGTGTGGTTGGACTATGGTCTGGGGCATTTCAGTGATGCTATAACCATTTGGATCAGAGCCTGTTGCACTACTATAATATGATATCACAAGTGGTGCTCCACTCCTGTCTGCATATGTTGAATCGTTAATCTTCAACAGTTGTTGAACGATATCTGTTAGGAGATTTGGGATAAATCCACTGATAGGCTTAGCTCACCGTTTGGCAATGTTGGTTGCACGGAGGAGCATTCCTAGACTCCTTCATCCAATCTGCCTCAGGGATTCGGGGAGGTATTATGGTTTTACCAAGGTATTGGCTTCAGAAATTTTGCAGAATCCAAATGGAAAACCTGCTTTTGCTAAGGTGTTTCTGGAGCAAAGCAAGGTCATCACTAGGAAAAAGACAGAACCTATTAACAGATGCAGTGACTCTGTAGAGCAGTGGCAGTTCTGAGCACGTAGATTACTTGCTTGCATGTTTAAAATATTTTTAATCCTACATTTCTCCTGCCTGTGGAAGGACAGCAGATATGGGGCCAGCCTAGCTTCTTGTGGGAGGGAGTTCCAGAGTTTGAGAGCAGCAACAGCCTCAATTCTGTGAGGTTTTTGGGCCTGAGAGAAAGGCCTCCCCCGATATGAATACCCAGGCAGGCTCATAGAGGTAGTTGCACTCCTTGAGACTGCTTGGCCCCAAGCTGTTTAAGGCTTTATAGCAGGCCTGCCCAAAGTCCGGCCCGGGGGCCAAATCCGGTCCGTCAGGCCATTCTGAGTGGCCCGCGGCTGGCTGGCCCGACCCTCCTCCCCCTCCTTCACCCATGTTTTTTTTTTAAAGAAAGTGGGTGGGGCTTGCTGTGGGGTGGCAGGGTCAGGGAGCAACCGGCCCCTGACACATTCTCAGGCACCAAATCTGGCCCTCCTTACAAAAAGTTTGGGCACCCCTGCTTTATAGGGTAAACCCAACACTTTGAATTGTGCCCAGAAATGTCTTGGCATTAGCGGGTGCACTGCTCATAGCCATGTTCATTTTTGTAACATTTTGAAAGTGAACGGCTGTCTCCTCAGTTGTCACGGCAGTGGCTGCAGCACCAAGGGCAGCGGCTGAAGAGGTGCCTGCATGGCCCGCAGGCGTCCACAGGGCTATGTGGGTGCCTCTTCCACAGCCACCACCAATGTGGGGCTGAGGAGACTGCCGGTACGTGACTCCATTTTCCTCATGTTGCCATGTTGGCCTGGTGATGAGGGTAGGGGCGGATGGGGGTGCGGAGCAGGAAGGGGATGGCCCTTCACTGCTCTTCCCCCCATCCCCTGCAGGAGGTTATTTGGACGCCCCCCCTCTCGAAAGTATGGCCCATAGGCATTCACAGGCACCCACCAGCCCATAACATCAGTGACAGAGGCAGAAGTGGTGGCCGTGCAGTATCATTGTTTTTGCCCCTGACACTCCACCACCACTGCAGTCTCCTTTCCACTGCTGCCTCCCCTGGGTAAGAGTGTTATCTCTTATCCACAAAGTCAAAGTCAAAGTCAAAGTCACCTTTATTGGCATAAAATAGTCATTAAAATTGATACAATAGGCAAACTTCTCAGTGCCTAACTAGCGACCACATTAATCTGGGGTTACCATAAACCAAACTTAAAAGGAAGCAGGGCTACTCTTTTGAGAAACTAGTAATAAATATCCACAGATTTCTGTACCTGCAGGGGTCCCAGAACTGATCCCCTGCAGAAACAGGAGTCCTACCTTATCTAACTGTGTAAAATAGTAAAAAAAATAGGCATTCTGAGGAGAAATAGAGCTGTACTTTCTTCGGATCCTTCCCCAAAAAGCTTTTGTGTTTCATTGTTAAAAGTGTGTCTTTGTTAAGCTGTCTTTTCGCCTTGTTGTAACTCCAGAAAAAGTTTCTCTCCTCCAGAGTTTACTGCCTTCCTTGGCCTTCTTTTCCAGTCAGCAGCCATTTGCAGCAAAAGACAACTTCTGTTGCCCATTTCCGCCTTGCTTTGAACTAGGGATGTATGTTTTCCCAGACAGATTGCGGCTGGCGCAGCTTCTCCTTGGGATTATGTCTGGAAAGTTCACCGGGACCACTGCCATCGTTTCCACCACATCCTAATAATCAAAGAGGATGCAGATGCCCCTGAGATCAGCATAAGGCAAAACATGTGTCTTTGTTTCAATGGATAATGTCTTCCTATCTGCAAACTCCATTTCTTCTGAAGGGTGACCTCAGTGGGTTGGACCCAAATGGCTGTTTGCAATGGAAGAAGCAACGTACACCAGTGCCTGTGGGAGATTATCAGGTTTCTCTAAATCCAGTTGTAATTCCATTCTTCCTAACACATCCCTCAACATTCCGGAGGCTTCCTTGGCTCCTGGGAGTACCTTTCTGGAGGGGTCTCCTGCAGAAGCAAGAGACTTTGGGGTAGTGGGTGGAATATAAGTTGTATAACTAACTAACTAACTAACTAACTAACTAACTGGTTTGCTGCAAGTCCGTCTCCACACAGGGTTTAAGGCCAGAATTTAAGCTATATTCCAAACCTGGGGCTCAATCCAGAAGGCTTTGGATGAAACTATCCATTTAAATGCTACTCTTGAAAAAATGAACTTTCTATAGTTCTTCAAAACAGTGCCCTTATTTACAGCAGCATGACAGATTTATTATGTTTTTATTATCCTTTCCTTTGGGAATTTTTTTTTTTGAGAGCAGGGGTCTCTCAAAAGAAGGAATGTGCTGCTACTGCCACTGAAGAGAAGTTCCTAGAATTCTTTGTGAGAAGGAATGGCCGTTGAAACAGAGAGATGAACTAGCTGTATGTTAACCACGTAGCTATGCTGTTGACTGAATAGGAAAGAAGGAAGAGCCCTGTAAGGTCCCTGTAATACTACATTGCATTGTACCTTTTATTTATTTATTTATTTTAAAGAAAGAGAACCTAGATTTTAACAACAGAGATTGTGCAACGCTCCTAATTTCCTTGGCTTTATGTCTTGCAACTAGCGATTGTTCCATATCAGCTGTTTTAGACAGCTGAGCTTTCTCAGCCCACGTGTTTTGGAACAGTAAGAAGGAACTCTCTCCTGTTTGGTAAATTCTGTTTATTTATGGCTTGTTTGTTTGTTCGCTTGCTTGAGTGCTTTTTAGTCACTTTTCTCTGTCCTGCAGCTCCCCAAATTGTAGGCATACATTGGGGGGGAGGAGAGAAACACCCCAATATCATTTAAACATGAAAATTGAAACAATTTTTCATGCCAGCTTTAAAAATCTGTACAGTGGTACCTCGGATAACGACCACCCCAGATAACGAATTTTTCGGATAACGACGGCAAATTTCCAGGTATAGGACTGCCTCTGATAACGACAGTTCCCTATGGGGCTGCCTCAGATAATGATTCACAATTTCTGTCCCTATGGGCTGCCTCTGATAGCAACCATTCCCTATGGGGCTGCCTCGGATAACGATTCGCAATTTCTTTCCCTATGGGGCTGTCTCGGATAACGACTGTTCCCTACGAGGCTGCCTTGGATAACAATTTTCCAGCGTGCACCGGGAAAAACCAGTACCATGTATGAAAAAATTATTTATGCTCTTTGGAATGTTTGAAATGCTGTTGGGAATGTTGATTCTGATCGATAATTCCTTGGTACAGTATCTGTACCTTTAAAGTGCACTTTATAAAGAGTTTTGAGTGAAAAACCAGGTGTCTGTGTCTTTTTCCTAGGCTCCGGAACGGATTAAACACTTTCTCATTCATTCCTATGGGAAACCGCGTTTTGGATAACGACGAGATTCGGATAACGAGTAACCTCGGAGAACGAATTACCGTCGTTATCTGAGGTACCACTTTATTTTAAAGGCTATGTAGAATAGCACAATTTTGACTGCTAGCCTGAAGCTCATTTTCTTTCTGTCCTCCCATTCCAGTCAAGGATGGAAAAATCTCATAGCTTCTGTTTGTCTCGCATTCCAGGTTTGTTTCTCTTTTCCTCCCTTTCCAGATATGATGAAACAACCCCAAATGCACTCTGACACAGTTGACTACAACTAGCTGGATAGGCCCATGGGTTAGGCATCTGGCTGGAGAACAGAGATTAAAAACAGGATACTAAAAACTTCTAAGGACCAAAAGCCCATTGCCTGGATGAAAAATTTATCAGTTTTTGTTTTTCTGCAAATGCAATTTGCTAACAGTTCAAGTTCTTTTGATCCTGAAATAATTTGCAAATGGTTGAGTTTTCCCCCCAAAATCAAAATTAAGGTAAGCTAAAATCCTTGCTCATTCATAACTCTAACCACACTACCAGAAGGAGAGTCTTTAGTCCTCCAGGTTAATATTATTTTCAACTTATTTTAATTTCTTAGAATGGGCATGCCGTAATTTATTTTTATTATCTCAAGCAGTTATTGAATGAATGAATTAAAATACATTAAATATTTTAATACAGTAGGACCCTCTATCTGTGGGATCAGAATCTGCTGAATCACTTATCTGCTGCTGAAAATACTAAATAACTCCCCACCCCACTCCAAATATTTACAGTACAGGTAAAGTACAGTGGAACCTTGACTTACGTCATTAATCCGTTCCAGTGGTCTAGACTTAAGTCTAGATTTACTGATTTTTAGCCTGACGTTCCAAGTTCTGAACAACTCTATGCTTACCATTAGAGTCCCACAACTGTACAGCTCCCCAACTAAAATGCTTCCATTGTGGACCAGACTTCTGCAGCCAGATTTTTTACAAGACTGAGCCGACTGTCTAACCAGCGAGGCCAGCCCCGAGCTCCTGGCTCTTCTTCTCCGGCGGCAGCGGCGGCTTCAGTGAGGCCGAGGACCAGCTCCAGGTGCTCTGAGCTGGCCTCGCCAAAGCTGTCGCTGCCAGAGGAGGGGAAGAAGGCAGGAGCAGTTTGGAGGCGGCAGCCACGATGCTGGGTTATGGCTGCCGCCCGATTCTGGTGCCTTGTGCCAGGGCTCCGAGATGTAAGTCAAAGCCTGCGACTCAAGTCAAAACAGGCCCCTTCTTGCTGCAAGTCCAATATGCTGCAAGTCAAGCAGCATGTAAGTCAAGGTTTCACTGTATATGTATTTCCATGGTGTATGCATTTACCACAAGTGGCCGCTAGAGGGAGCCAGAAACCAAGCAATGTATAGCATTCAGTACTTAAGCATTTTTCAGCATTCCTGAGGGGAGCTATACACACCCACCCACACCCATTTTGCTGCCTGAGGTGGACCAGCAGGTTTGCAACATTCTTCCCCAGGTGATGTTGGACCGGTTACTAACTCTCAGCCTGCTCGCTCACTGGGTTTTGTGAAGAGCAAAATGGGGAGAGTTTTAGCCTCTAGAGAAAAGGCAAAATAAATGTAAATATTCTTTATTGTATGTAAAGGACAAAGAATAGTTGAGGGAGATGTAGCATACTGTAATTAGTTTATGCTGTATTAGTTGCAGTTCGAAATAAACCTTCCTAGCATGTAAAGCTGCCAACTACCTCACTTCTATATATATTTTTACCCTCTATAAATCCTAGGCATAAATGCTGAGGACTGATAGCAACTCCTATATCCATTAGGAGAAAAATTATATGTAGAAAAATGCATATACCTGTATTTATTTTACATATATTTAAGATATACTTGGTAATTAACTCACATAACATTTACTAGCTTAACCATATTCATATATATTTAGAAGTAAACAATACTGTATTGAGTGAGCCTCCTTCCTATTTAAGTGTTATTACTGCAGCTATACAGCATAATTAAGCACAGGTCTTTGGAGAAAGAAGCCCACTCATAATTAGTGAACCAGGAGCTTAATTCCACACAGAGTCACCTCGGCCTATGTGGTTAAGTCTCTATTTTCTTCTTTTGCTCAGGTTGTCATATATAGTAGTTCTTAATTTCACTGCCGTCAACTGTATCTTCCTAAAAATATTTATTTATTTATTTATTAAATTTATATACCACTCCATCTAGCTACACAGCTACTGTGGGCGGTTTACAAAACAGAACAAAAATCAAACCCATAAACAATACAATGCAATATAATAGATAGGCAAAAATAAGTAAAAACATAATAACTAATAAACAATATATATCAAAAACACTGAACAGGAGCAAGAGGGGCTACAGATAAAAACATAATAAAATAGTAACAGCAATCATTAGTAGAACAGATTAATATCCAGGGAAAGCCTTTTTAAATAGCCACATCTTTAGATGCTTCTTAAAGACTGGGAGGGAAGATGCCAAACAGATCTCAGGAGGAAGTTGGTTCCAGAGCCGAGGGGCCACCACTGAGAAAGCCCAATTTCTCGTCAAAGACTTACAGGCCTCCTTCAGCGACGGCACCCTCAACTGTCCTGCCTAGGATGATCAGATGTTATGGGAATATGCAGAATATGTTGCTCTTGGTTGCTCAGTGCCATCAAATCACTTCTGAGTTATGGCATCCTGTGAGAAGGAAACTTAGACCACTACCGCACTTCCTTGAGCAGCTGCTTTTTATTTTGCATCGCCTTATCTCCTCCCGCAGTCATGTGATCGCTACAGCAGTTTGGCCGACCGCACTTCAGTGGTTGCTTAGCAGTCGGCTTCCCCATTCGCATTTGGCTGAACCGCTTTAAAGTATGACAGGGAAACCGCAGAAACAGGGGGGAAACCGAAAAAAGGCGGCACTAGCATATCCGCAAATACAACCAAATCGCTTTAAAAGGGGTGCAGGAACCAGTTAAAAAAACACCACCCCCAGTGGTTGTCGCAAGAAAAACTGACGCAGCGGTCAAAAATGGGCGTGGCCATGGGGGCTCTTCAGAAACAGCTATTTGAAAAGCGGACAGTGATTTTTAAGGCCATTTGTCTTTAAGGAAAATGTGTTTCAACTCTAAAGTGCAGTAGCAGTCTTATGGCTGTGGCTTCCTTTACTGAGTCACTCCTTATGTTGGTTTCCTTCTTTTCTTTCTGCCTTCAACTTTCACATCATTTCTCATGCATTATTGTCTTTTTTTCAGTGAGTCTTGTCTTCCCAGGGGTGTGCCCAGAGTGCAATACCCTAATGTGAGTCATTTTAGCTTCTAGCAAGAGATCAAGCTTCATTTGACCTAATAGCCACTTGTTTGAACTTCTGGCAGTCGAAAGGATCCACAAAGCTCTTGTGGCGCAGGAGCTTCACGGCACACTGGTTAAGCTGCAGTCCTGCAGTCAAGCCTCTGCTCACTACCTGAGCTCAATAAGAGCCATCTCAGGCAGCTGGCTCAAGGTTGACTCAGCCTTCCATCCTTAACATGGTCAGTACAAAGGAATACCCAGCTTGCCAGAGGGCAATGTGTAGCCTACATAATTAAATTGTAAACTGCTTAGAACGAGCTTTAAGGGCTATCGGGCAGTAGGCATGGGTGTTTCTTTTCGGAAGCTGTCTGGTTTTGAAACAAAACACGGCAGCACAGCTGCCGTTAGGTACCGGGACCCACCTTCCGGAACAAAATCAACCAGTCCCTTACCTTGTTTTGAGTCGCATGGGGCTAAACTCGAACAAGGAAGCAGCCTCTGACACGTCATCTTTCACTCTCCCTGGGGCTGGCCAATCAGGAGCTGTTCAGGCACATGCATCATCTAACCTCCCTGTCTGATTGGCCAATGCCAAGAAGAGTGAAAGATGATGTGTCAGAGGCTGTTTTCTGGTTGGAATTTAGCCCCACGCAACCCAAAACAAGGTAAGAGACTGGTTGATTTCATTCTGGAAAGTGGGTCCCGGTACTGAGCGGCAGCAGTTCTGCTGTGTTTCATTTTGAAACTGGACCCCTTCCAAAACGAAATGCCCCTCTCTATTAGGAAGCACAGAAGCTGCACACTTAGTTTTTCTCTCTTCCCACACCACATTTTGAATGACGTGATTTTCCCCCTGTCAGCTTTCTTCACTCTCCAGTTTTCATATCCACCGACAGTAGATGCTCTAACAGGCCGAGCACACTGATGACAATGCAGGAGTGTTACAATGAAGATTTGTGGGCCTTGGGGTGTTCTAAAAATGGAGGGAGGACCTCAAAGTGGACAAGACAAAAGTAGCCTTATAAGGTTTCAGGTGCTCCTCCCCTTCCCAGCAATATAAGCGTAACAACAGTAGGCCGTCTTGCAGAGCTGACACCACACAAGGCAAGGCTCAATTTCTTGGCTCCTGGACTAGAAAGAAAATGGACTCCTGATCTTTGCCACACTCTGCCGTCTGAGACTGGATAGGTTTCTGCCCATTCACTCCTACACAAATATTGTGGATGGGTCTGTTGTTTTCATCAGCCAGCCAGAGATCCTTGCTCTGAGGGATTGTACCAAACACTGGGCTCAAAATGAGCCAGACAGTTCCTTCTGGGGGACAATGATTTCCCTGTGCTGATTGTCCCAACTAGCGCTGCTCACAGGTTGCAAATCATGGCTGCCTTATTGGCTTGATGCACAACAGGCTCTTTTCCTTACAAAGCAATCAACGGAAACGATTAGGCAGAAATCTCTGCTCCACAAGCTAGAGGCTCGCTGTTTTTCTCATTAAAACCTGGGCATCTGAGGTACTTAATGCCTCTTGCTGAGACAGCAGGCTGAGAGCTGTGGTCCTTGTAGCCCAAGGGCTATATGGCTATACTGGCTGTATGGCATCTGTGTTTTAACAAAATGGGACGTCTGGTAAGTACTATTATGAGCGTAAAGGTTGGAGAGTGAGTGTAGCAGTAATTGCTTTGAAATGGATGCCTCTTCCAAGTATGAGGCTTTGGCCGTTACTTCACGAGGTGCCTCGCTTCGAATTGACCTTGCCTTCGATTTGAATTCGGAGGCGGTCACGTGGTGGTCATGTGGTCTCCCTTCGCTCCCACCCCCGTTTCTCTGTACTCACGCGGGGCATTTTTGGGACCGAATCGATTACTACCTCACGTGCTCCCTTCGCATTAGAAAGCTGATTTGCAACGTCCGGTTCCACTCTCCTTTTATTTTTTTAAAAAAATTTACTTGGCGTATCGATGCATCAATGCTTGGCTGTCATTCACGACAGAGCGTGGTTACTGTACGATCCTGTGTTTTGTTTCCTGGCATCATTGGCAGCCCCCTGCCGCCGCCGCTACTCGGGGGGAGCCCCGCATGGCACAGCCGCCCGCCCTCCGCCGCTTGCACGCTGCCTGCCCCGGGTGCCCTGCTCTGGCCGGGCGAGGCGGCAGCGGCTCCTCCTGCTCCCGCTGCCGCCGCCGCCGACACTCGAGCGAGGAAGTAACAGCGCAAAGCGATGAAACAATATAGCGATGCATCGATATCCCTGTTTGAATATTTTTTAAAAAAACTTGAAATAAAAGCCAAAACCCGAGACCACACGTGACGTTGGGAGCGAAGCGAGATGCGAAGCGAAAAGATTCCCGGCCCATGGCAGGCGAATCACTCACCCCGGTTGGAGCACGGTAAAGGGGGCGTGGCAGCCAAAAAGGAGGAGCGTGCAGACTGAAGCGATCGGTTCGCACAGAAATGACGGCTTGCCGCGAAGCGAGCGGCTCGTGAAGTAACGGCCTTTGTCGCAGTCCTAGTCACCTCTCAATTTTGGGCAGGGATAGGTGATCCTGTGATTCCCCCCACTGTCCCTTACAATGGGCTCATGAAGCTTCGTGGCACAGTGGTTAAACTGCAGTACCACAGTTAAGCCTCTGCTCATGACCTGGATTCAACCCTGATGGGCTCATGTACCGTGTTTCCCCGAAAAGAAGACACTGTCTTATATTTATTTTTCCCCAAGAAGGTACACTAGGGCTTATTTTTGGGGTAGGTCTTATTTTCAGGGAAACAAGAACTGCAAGCAAACATGCTACGAAGTAC
>JAHTLZ010000122.1:37065996-37084243 GCA_023846285.1 Phrynocephalus versicolor | reverse complement strand
TGTTTGGCTATCCCTGTCCTTGAAAGCAGTGGCATTAGACCTGATTCCATAGGGTTGTTGTACACCCCCCCAATGGAGTTTATGTCCAACAAGGATACCTCAGGGTGTACCAGGATAAGGAATAGGGACTTCACCCTAAACCTCTGGTGGCAAGCTTTGGCACTCCAGATGTCTTGGACCACAACCCCCACAGTCCTTTGTCATGGGCAGTACAGGCTTGGAATTCTGGGAGTTGTGGTCCAAAAATAATGGAGTGGTGAAGGTTTGCCACACTGCCCTAAACTTTTATCCCTTCATCTGGTCACGAACCTCCCTCACATTGACCATGCAACACCACGATGACATAAAAGAATCATATACGGTATTTTATATTTTAATGGCAGAACTGCTTGTCAAAAGTGTGGCAAACGGAATTTGGAATCAGGTTGTGGCATTCAGCTAATGCATGCCTTCCTAAATGCACTAAAATAAATGGGCACGTCAATTTAAAGAAACAATGTGATGTTTTACAGCAACTAGTTGATTAAGATAAGAATCAATGGCCAAATCAAGGTATCTAAATCAAGTAACTCTAGCTTAGATACGGTACTATATCTGTTCAGAAACACTGTGCTGAGAAGCATTTTATCTGCTTTTAGTGCCGATGTAAGAAGCAATTCTGAAGCAACAAGATACAAAAACTGCACCACCGTTTAAATTAGGCTGTTCTTGGGGGCTTCATTAGAACTCTAAAAAGTTGTGTACTGCTATCACTAGTAGAATTTAATTCTTGGGGGTGGGGGAGGGAGAACTACTTTCCAGCTTATGAATGTGGGATATTGTGATTTTGTATTTATGATTAAAAATGCCAGGGCATGTCCTGTTACTGCTACACAAGATCATGCCTACATTGCCAGTAAGAATGCACCCATGTGTTTTTCACACTTGTTGAAAAATAGCCGTGGCAGTTGTTTTGTGTCTGTGAGAAATTGTTATCTGGTGAAAAAAGGAGTCAGCCTCTGAGGGTTTCCCTTGTGTGGTGTCGCTTTGTGTATGTTAGTGCCATATAATCCTTGTAGTCCTTTTTTCCCTGATGCCAACATGAGTATGATACAGTAACCCCTCCCCCCCGTCTTAATGCAGGGGTTAGGGACCCAACCCAACCCATGATAATTGAAAATCTGTGATATGTAGATGCTAGGTTGAGTTGGGGCTGGGGGCTTGTCTGGGCCCCCCTACACTTACCTGAGGCCTGGTGTTGCCCCAAACGGGCCTCTGATGGCCTTCCCGGGCCTAAGGGGGCCCCCAAAGATATTTCCGGCAATCTGTAAGTCACTTCCAGGTTGCTGGATGGAAAGCACTTCCGGGGCCTCTGACAAGCCTGGGAAGGCCACTGAAGGGATAAAAAGTGATTTTGTTCGACAATAAGTGCTGTTATTCGACTTAATGGATAGTGAAGCCAAGGAGGGAGTTAATGCTACAAGCTAATGTTATTATGCCTGGTCTGAAAAATGCAGACTAGGCTAAATCGGATCAAAAGCTCTATGGACCTGTGTGCATGTTTTCCAAAATATGTCCCTTTGTTTTGGCAAATAAAAAAGGGAGGAGTTGGAGTTAGTAAAGATTGTCATCATAAACTAAGGTCAAAATCTTTGACTTGGGTTGACCCCATTTTTAGAATTGCTTTGTAGAACGTTGACCTGTTCTGTGGCACAATAACATAGCTGTGTTACTGTGCAGCTATAATAAAGGAGATAGAAATCTTTGGCGCCTTGGACATTTTGGCCTACAACTCCTATTAGCTCTCCCCGACAGGATCAACAGAAGCGCTCATCCAAAACATCTAGACACACCAAAGGTTATGTAGGGATTTTCTGTGTAACATATTCCAAAGCTTGCTCCTGACCTCTGGAGGTACTGTGGAGAGGAAAAATGAAAAGTGAAAATAAAAAAAACAAGTAGAGTAAGGATAATAATTGCAAAATGAGATGGGTTTGTCTGGCTTCTTTCCCTGGCTCACCTTTAAGAGCAAGCATGAAAGTGGATCAAATTTCAATCCCAGCAGGATCTGAACTGGTTTCCCACAGAATTTGATGTAAAACCAAGCTGAAACTTTTTGCTTGCTGGTAACAGAGCAAAGGCAACTTGTCAGTTTCACTGGGGGATCAAAGGCATGATGGAGGAGGTAGATGCTTTAATTACCCTTTTCTCTTATAGCAGATAAAGAACAAACATTATCCAGATAAAGAAAATGGTGAATAGGATTGGGGGTGGGGGAATATGTGAACTGGTTACAAGTTACAATAACCAGTCAAGGGGAAATTCAAGGACTTTGTGAATTAGCCTTCTGTCTAAAGCAACTACTTTCTTGGTTGCATCAACAGAACCATAGTGTTGTCTAGATCAAGGGAAGTGATAGTACCACTCTATTCTGCTCTGGTCAGACCCCACCTGGAGTACTGTGTCCAGTTCTGTGCAACTCAGTTTAAGAAGGATGTTGACAAGCTCGAGCGGGTGCAGAGGATGGCGACCAGGATGGTTGAGGGTCTGGAGGAAATGTCTTATGAGGAACGGCTTAGGGAACTGAGAATGTTTAGCCTTTCAAAAAGAAGGCTGAGGGGGGATATGATAGCTATGTTTAAATATCTGAAAGGATATCATATTGAAGAGGGAACAGGTTTGTTTCCCATGGCTTCAGAAACTAGGACTTGGGGAAATGGTTTCAAACTACATGAAAAGAGATTCCGTTTGAACATTAGGAATAACTTCATGATTGGTTAGATGTGTTCGGCAGTGGAATATACTGCTACGTAGGATGGTGGAGTCTCCTTCTTTGGAGGTTTTCAAGCAGAGGCTGGATGACCATCTGTCGGAAATATTGTGATGGGGTTCCTGCATGGCAGGGGGTTGGACTAGACGGCCCTTGAGGTCTCTTCCAACTCTATGATTCTATGATTTTATGATTCTGTGGTTCTAGTGTTTGATATCATTAACATATTGGATGATGGTGAACAAACTAAAGCTTAATCTAGGTGAGACAGAGGTAGTTCTGATGTGCCAAGAGCCAAGAAAGCAAGCTGCACTGGGTGAGGTTATACTCCCTGTGAAAATGTCAGTTCACAACCAGGATGAACTAGAGGCTTCAATTGTGGTGGAAAGCTGAAGGGGCAATAGCCACTGGTTCAACATTATGCAATGACTGTGCCCATTTCTAGAGCTGTGATCTTGGCAATGCATGCCTTCGCTTAGGAGTAGGAATATTCCAGGGATCAAACTCAAATTCAAATTTTATTATATGGTCATTAAACCGAATATTTGGAAATAGACAATATAATATACAAAATGTAAGCTAGATAAGTCATTAAAATATATTAGACTCTCAAATCATATGGCTATCTTATGGAATTTTATGAGTTCGAATTCTCATAAAAACAATTATATGTTTCTTGGTCGCTGACTGTGTTATTGTTTGATTTTCTTCCGATAGCAGAACCTTCAAAAAGCCTGTGGGGGACAAGCTGGTATATTTGCTCATAATTGGTTGGAGGCAATAGAGGCGTTCAGTCTTATAGAGTCTACATTCTAATATAGTGTGTGCCGGGGTCTCAGTTACTTCTTCCCCATAAGGGTAGATCCTTTCTTCATAAGGTATGTTATTGAAGCACCATTTTAATAGGTCTGAAGGAACGCAGTTAAATCTGGCCCTTGAGAATGCAAAGTGGTACCTTGGTATTGTAATTCGATGTACATAATTTGCTGGCTTCAGAAAGTTGAATTTTAGACCAATGTTTTAATTCCTCTTGAGATTCCCTGGGGGTGCACTAATCCCAGGAAATGTGAATAGATGGCAAAAATGAAACCAGGAATGGCCAGAAGCCTACACCCGGTTTTACAAAAACCTTGATAACATTGATAGCTGTTGTGAGTTTTTCGGGCTGTTTGGCCACGTTCTGGAAGTCTTTCTTCCTGACATTTCACCAGACGCTGTGCCAGGCATCTTCAGAGGGCAAGGAGCTCGGGGAACTAGGCTGACTACCTTGAACAGGGCCAGAGGAGGGCGACCAGGATGGTTACAGCTTAGGCCTGGAAGACATGTCTTACGAGGAATGGCTTAGGGAGCTGGGAATGTTTAGCCTTACAAAAAGAAGGCTGAGAGGGGACATGATTGCCATGTTTAAATATTTGAAAGGATGTCATATTGAAAAGGGAACAGGTTTGTTTTCCATGCCTTCGGAGACTAGAACTCGTGGCAGTGGTTTCAAACTACAGGAAGAGATTCCATTTGAACATTAGGAAAAACTTCATGACGGTTAGAGCTGTTTGGCAGTGGAAGATGCTGCCCCAGTGGGTAGTGGAGTCTCCTTCTTTGGAGATTTTTAAGCAGAGGCTGGATGGCCACCTGTCGGAAATATTGTGATGGGGTTCATGCATGGCAAGGGGTTGGACTGGATGGCCCTTGAGGTCTCTTCCAACTCTATGATTGTATGATTCTGTGATTAACTAGTACTACATGTTTGTTTGTTTGTTTGTTTTTTGCTTTTCTGTAGTGCAATTATATGTTTCCCATTTAATTGCAGTCAACCTTGAGTCCCATTTGTGGGAGTGAAACCGGAAATGAATGAATGAATGAATGAATGAATGAATGAATAGTGGAAATAACAAGGAAATTTCCACCAGCCCTGGAACTGGTGTAATTTCCCTCTGACTCTGCTAGAAAGGAGCTAGGTTTTCAAATAAAACTTAGGGTCGCCCCGGCAATGGCCCCGGGAGGATGGGCGAGACTCAATGGGCATCACAAGACGGGGGTGGGGGCTGCCCCCGCTGCCCCTTCTTATACCCAGCCCCCGCCCAGCTCGGCCTCTCCAAATAAAACATATGCAGATGGAAGGGATGTGAATGCCATGCCCTGTCCCTTTCTACATATGCCAAGTGTTACTGAAGATGCTGCAGAGTCTATAGCCCCCTTCAAGCATTCCAAACACTACCGCCGCCGCCACCAACAGCACTGCTAAAAAGGGGGAAGTACTCTGAAACACCACATGGGACAGAAGCTTCGCTGTTTCTGTGTATTTAGCGATGGGAAGGAGTGGGACCAGACTTAGTGCTGTGCAAAACATTTCTGCCATGAAAATCTGATCAAGTCTTATTCAACCTGATGGGGAAAAGATCATTTGAAAAGAATTTCAAAGGAGAAGAAGAAAGTTCAGAGTAATGTTCTTTGGGGAGCTTCAAGATCCATTTTCTGCCTCCTTGTTAATGAGATGGCTGAGGAATGTGTCCCCACATCTCGTATTTCATGTACAGTGGTCCCTCCGCCCTTTCGCGGTTCATATACTGCGGTCCCACTGTACAGCGGGACCGCAGTATATGAGAAAAGACCCCCTAGGGTAAGAGAGGAAAGTCCTGTTTCAAGCCTCCCATACTTACCCCAGAACTGGAGCTGCCCAAATAGGCCTATGAGGGCCTTCCTGGGCCTTCTGGAAGTCCCAAAAGGGCCTCCCTGTGAACCGGAAGTGACTTCTGGATCGCTGAAAATCATTTCTGAGGTCTGTTGGAGACCTCATAAATGATTTTCAGTTTACCGGAAGTCACTTCTGCTTAATAGGGAGGCCTTTTTGGGGCCTCCAGAAGGCCCAGGAAGTCTCTCACAGGCCCGTTCGGGGTAAGGCCAGGTTGGGTTTAAGTACAAGAGCCCCCAGCTAGGCCCCCCCAGGCCTGGCTTGACCTGCATCCACATATCACACGGATTTTCAATTATCACGGATCAGGTCAGGTCCCTAAGCCCTGCAATAGATGGGGAATCACTGTACAATTATATCTAGAAAATGGGTAACTCCTTTCCCCAGATTCCCACACTCCAATTTAAATCAGAGTGCCGAATATTCCTTTAAGAGAGGAACCTGTTCCATTTACTCGACTAGTTTGTATCCCCACCTTTACCATTGCCACAGCCTGCAAAAGTACCTCCTTCTATTGCTGATCACTCGGCATGCGGAGAAATGTGCACAACCAGATCAGACAGGAAGGGATCGCTATAGGGCACAGCAAGATGTTCAAAGGCAGCACAAAGCAACACAATGGATTGTTTTATCCCATTCAGCATTCGTGGGATTTCAAAGGTTGAATTAAGAAAAGGGAAAGTAACAGTTGACTAAGCTGTTGACACCAAACTAGCTTTTTTGAGAATTTTTACCCCGCCTTTCTCCTTAGAAGGGACCCAAGATGGCTTACAGTAATGAGGGATAATATACAGTCCAGTACAATTAGGACATATTCAAGTATTGAGAACAGGGAATTGCGGGGTATTTTACAGCAACATTAAAAGGCAACATTAAAGCTAAAAGAGAACATGAGCAGTTAAAAAGAGTATAAATGCCGTATAATCATGTATGGTACACCATCTAAAAGTTATGAGGGATGGAAACTAACATTGAAAACATAGTGTCAATACAATAACACAAGGAGAGATATAAACACGAAGTTATAAGTGGTTATAAACACCAAGTCTGTGTAGTCATGTATGATAGATTCATATAAAAGACACAGTAGGTAGTCCATCATTTAGGGAAAGGTTGCCTAAAGAGAAAGGTCTTTGCCTGTTTCCAGAAAGAGAGCAGAGATGGGATAGTCCTGGCCTCTAGTGGGAGTGAGTTCCGGAGTCTGGGTGCAGCAGCCGAGAAGGCCCTTTCTTGAGTTCCCACGAGACGTACCTGTGAGGGTGGTGGGATGAGGTAAGGTCAGAGATAGCTGTCCCCACGTCACCATCCATGAATTCCAAGCGCGCCCTCGGAGGGTGGTGGCGTCTGTGACAAAACCCTGGAAACAGGAGTAATGACTATACAAATCATCAGCCAATCCCAGCAGGAGGGCGGGGAATGGTATGATATAAAAAGGGTGGAGCCTAGTCAGTTGAGGCAGATGAGTTCAGTGGAGTTAAGTTAAGTTGAAGGTTTTGAGAGTGAGTGCTGGGAGAGAGCACTGCTCTGTGAAAGTTCTGTCAGGCAGTGAGGGCTATACTGCTTACTAGTTATTGAAGACAGGGGGGCTGGAAGAGTTAATGAAATCTATTATATGTTAAAGGCAATGCATACCATCCTCAGATATTGTTATATTTATTATTTTCTCAATAAACTTCGTCATTAATTTTATATTATATATCTCTGAGTTCGTCCCAATTCATGAGGCGACGATTTTAAAAGGTTGGCAGCAGTACCAAGTGAATAAAAGGTGGCAGCATTACCATTTCCATCACAATTCAGTGTGTAAAAGGAAGGTGTCGTCACAATTTGTGGCACAGCAGTGGGATGTTGAAATAAACCCGGTTGTGCCTCTGAAATCTCAGTCTGTGAAAGGGGTGGCATCACAGCGTCTAATTATTTGGAGGTCTTTAAGCAGAGGCTGGATGGCCATCAGCCGGGAGTACTTTAGTGGGAGTTCCTGCATGGCAGGGTGTTGGACTGGGTGGCCCTTGAGGTCTCTTCCAGCTCTATGATTCCATGATAGTCCAAATACTATGGTGCATAGGGAGGGCTCCCACTGAGTTCACTAGGCAGTATACAGTATCTATCCCCTTGCACTCCACCAGTCATTTGACAGAAGAGAAAGGTTGGTGTCACTGTAGAGTCGGGAATCCTCTTTGTTCTCTCAGTTCAGTTTGCTAAACCTCATCGAGCTTATACAGTTATGTTTGTGTGTAGGTTTGGGGCAGGGTGTCTGTTCTACGAGCTTTGAGTGTTTGACTTCCCCACTGCTGCTCATTTGATATTTTCCTCCATTCTTTTTATGTTTATTTTTAACAGAGATCTATAAATGCACAGACAATGCCACTGGCCCAGGAACGGAGCCATTGGATGTCTTCTAAAGAATACAAGGTAGCCTGATGCTAATCTATAGTCTCTCTCTCTCTCTCTCTCTCTCTCTCTCTCTCTCTCTCTGGTACAAAGGACTTCATACTCATTATTTACACATTACAAAGGATTGCCCCCCCCCCAGCAGAAACTTTAGGCTGCTGTGAATGATTGCTTGGATAGCTATCTTAGCTGACTGCTAAGAAATTAGAAGCAGGAGAGGAAAACATACTTCATCCTATATTCCCTATTTGTGGAAGAAGGAAAGAGGGTAAAGAAAATCACCAAACATTAGATAAGCATGAGTGCCAGAGTTATTTCGTGAAAGGGAAAATGCATCAAAATATGTTGAACGGTGTGGCACCACATATGAAAATATATTTTGGTTCTGGTGCACTCACTTATTTATAGCAGACACACTGCTTTCATTAAATGGGCAGCTTGAATTTATCTGAGAGGAGCTGTGGAAACTCATAAACCAGCCAAATCTCCAGGGGAATATGACGTTAATTCTCATCTTGTTGGAGGTGGAGGCTTAAGATTACTTGTATAATTTGTATATATTTTGGAATGCGTGGGCAGAAGTGGAACTGGTTACATTTTTCTTCCTTCGTCAAGAAGGCACACTTGCTGTTCTAAAGTGATTAATTGTTAGTGCCAAGAGTTATCATAAGTGTGTCCCCACGGGCACAGTTTAAAGAACTGCATGTGTCCATACGAGTGGGAACCGCAACTCAGCAGAACGAAAAGGGTTTGATGCGGATTTTCCGAGTCCCCATGGACTCAGGTACCAGTTTAAAATCCACATTGGAACTAAGACAAGCTTTGTACCATCCCGAGACCAGGTACTTGTAAAACTCGCTGGGTGACATTTCCCCCCTTTAAAGTCTGCTGGTCGTGGGGACACAATTTTATTAATCGCATTTTCAAGCAGTTTGAAGTGGTTTTTTAGTGGTTTGGGAAAGTAGATAAAAGGGAGTTAAGTATAACAAGTTGAGGAGCTGTATAGCCATTACAAAAACCAAATACAAAGGGTAGAACAGGTGATACCTTTAAGCTACTAGAAAAATAACAAGAAGTTGCTGATGTTTCGAGGGCAAAATCCCTCTTCTTCAGAGCTGTACCATAAATATATGAATGAAAAATGCATGCTTTAAGAGAGAATTCATCTCTGTCTCCTCTATTCCTTATTAAGCACCTTATTCTGCTTGCAATCAATCATAATTTGTTGTTGTTGTTTTGGCTATGGTTATGACCATAATAATTTTGCTAACGTTTGGACATTCACTATATGAAGGATGTAAATATGGATATTTATTATTTATTTATTTATTACATTTATATACCGCCCTATCTTCCGAAGCGGAACTCAGGGCGGTTTACACTTAAAAACAACAGTAAAAGTAGCAGTAAAATACCAGTAAAAATAGGTGGGTACAATAACCTCCACAAAGAGTGGCATGGGTGGCAACAAAAGAAAGAAAGAAAGAAATTAAATAGAAATAGAAAGGTCGCCATATGCCTCCTTGAAAAGATGGGTTTTCAAGGCTTTTTAAAAGGTGGGCAGGGACACTGCTAGGCGCAGCTCACTAGGGAGCTGATTCCACAATGAAGGGCCCACCACAGAGAAGGCGCAGTTACATGTAAGCGATTTCCGCACCTCTCTGGGTGTGGCCACCCTAAGTGAGTGCGCCTACGCCATCCTCATGGGCCTGGTCCCAGTTGACCTCTGAGAGATGCGCTTTAAAATAGCAAAAACGGTTATTTGTGTTATCAGGCCTCAAAGGACAATCTAATGCAGAATCTTGAGGCAGGTGGAGCTTGATGAGAATTTGATCACGCCAAGCTTCTCAATGTGGTGAGAAAGTTGGTCAAGGATTTTTCAAGCTCTGTGACTGATTTCACTTCCAGTGCCAGGTTAAGATACCACATGCTCCCCCTGATATGTATGTAACCCTTTGTGCAAAGTGTCTGTGGAACAAATTTAGCAAATATAAAAGAATAGGATGATGGCCCCAAAAGATGCATAAAGGGACTACTTTTTAATAACTCATGCAGCAAGGAACTCATTAACAGTTTTATGTCTTGCACATTTTAAAATAAATTCACAAAAAGAATTTGCCTTTAAAATGGGCAAAACTTCTCTGAGCCAAAATTAGACAACTGCCTAACTATCTTGTGGTCAGAAAAATAATTCTCCTGCTGTCTCCTTTACTCTATGGAGGATGAACCTGATCAGGTTCTAGATCTCAGAGACCAAGGCGGTTACTTCATGTCCCATTTGTCCCTCCTTGCTGTCCCACTTGGGACCAGTACAAAAAAAAACTTACTTCACATCCATAGCGCTACAGCAAAAAGTTGTCTCAACCATGCCCCCGGAACCAGGAACGGAGCGTGACAAGCCGTACCTGCCCCTGGGCTGGAGAATTCTCTTGTCACGGTTGATTCCCACTTCCTCTTCCTAGACAAGGGACTGTGGGGTAACAACTGTCATGCAACAACCAGTGTCCACCTAGTGGTCAGCGGCTGAAGAGGCATTCAGAAGGTCCTGTCATTTGGAAAGTGTACAGGGAGCTATTGTTAATCATATAAAAACATCAGCAGCATTTTCATGATTTTTTGCTGATTTGATTAAGAGATGGCAAGTCTTTCTCAAAGTGATGAAGGACCAAAGATTGGATTCTAAAAGGATAAAAAAAACTAATAATAAATATGTGTGTAAGATTTTGAAAGGCAGCAGGTATTTCTTGCAATACTTCCTGCACTTTTTGGTTTCATATGAATTTGTTCCCAATAACCTAGATTATCTTTGATTGCCCAGTACTCATTCTCCTTTGGTTTTTTTTTTTGTTTTATTTTTATTTTTTGGAAACACCCAATTATTCTTTACTAGCTGGAATGGCACGTAATATTAATTTTAGTGAGTCTAGTCCAGGGGCAGCATCATTGTTTAAGTAGGTTTGTCAATGTCTAGACATGAAGCATTTTAAAATGGAATAAGATGAATAAATAAAAAGCATCAGTAATAGCCTTATTTGCATGCATAGCATTCTACTTTTATGAATAATGAGCAGAGCAGCAGTCTTGAAATAGTGTGGTTCTAGTGATGTCATTCTTTTTCAATTATCTGGTTGAAATACAAAGGAGTCCAGCTTGTACTGTTCAGATGTATTATGGATTGCCTGTCATTGCCTCAAAAATCCCTTCTTTCTCTGGCT
Organism: Phrynocephalus versicolor; assembly: GCA_023846285.1. Taxonomy (NCBI): domain Eukaryota; kingdom Metazoa; phylum Chordata; class Lepidosauria; order Squamata; family Agamidae; genus Phrynocephalus; species Phrynocephalus versicolor. The sequence goes on along the minus strand of JAHTLZ010000122.1, from coordinate 37,073,199 downwards.
TGGTTTGTAGCATGCTATTCTGCCTAGCTATAGTGAGGGGATGACAACAACAACACACAACAGGGGGAGATGTGCAAAAAAAACAAACACACCATAAGTTGTCCAGAGAAATAGATACCAGATCCCAAGATCTGCTGAAGAGATGACACCATCTCTGTTCCCTCTTTATTTCCCACATCCTTTCTTGTCCTTGCCTAATTATGGGCTTGGTCCTGTCTGTGTACACTTGGGAGCTTGAACAACTTGCATGGTGTCATAACTGCAGGAATGGGTCTAGGTCAACGTCCTAACTAGATTCTGGCACCTCCTCCTTCTGTCCTGACACAGGGGCATGAGCCCTTATCAGGGAGGAGGCTGAGCAGAATGCAGTACCCTTAAAAAGAAACAGAAAGTTTCTGAAGGAAGGAAGGAAGGAAGGAAGGAAGGAAGGAAGGAAGGAAGGAAGGAAGGAAGGAAGGAAAAAGTAATTTGAGCAAGGCCAGAAGCCACCATTGTTTGTTTTCCTACTGATGACAGATCTTGGCACCCTGTAAAGTTTGGGTCGTGGTGGCTCAGCGGACTAAGGCTCCGAAAACTGTTGGCTGCAAAGTCGGCAGCTTGGTGGTTTGAGTCACGGGTGATACCCCACAGCAGAGCAAGCTCCCGTTGACAACCCTAGCTCCTGCCAATCGAACAGTTTGAAAGCATGTAAATGCAAGTGGATAAATAGGTACCGCCGTAAAAAGTGGGAAGGTGAAACAGTGTTTCCTTGCAGCCATGCTGTCCACGTGGCCACGGACTTGCACAACCCTGGCTCTTTGGCTTGAATACAGAGATGAGCACCACCCCTAGAGTCGGACACAATTAGCACACATGTGCGGGGGGAATTTTTGCATTTTTTAAAGTTTGGCATTTGGAGACAAACCCTTAGTTGCCCCACTCTAGTTATGACTCAGGGTCTGGGCTACTAGGTAGAACTGATGCACTAGCATCAAAAGTAAACATTATTTTTGGGTGTATATTGTAAAGAGGGGGGGGGAACCCATTGAATTTAAACAAAGGGTCTACTTCTCAGGATTAACATAGTGTTTTTTAGTTATAAGTTCTTTCATGTTGTCCCCTTATGCTTTTGAAACTAGCCTTGCAACTTTTCACAGTTGCTAAAAGTACAGGGCTCCTTGATGCTTTGCAGGACATGTACTCTCTCTCTCTCTCTCTGGCTTATATTTCATGTCCATCTCATCGCTGTTTGTGGTCCCGCTGGGGACCGGTACGAAGAAATCTAACCGCACATCCATTGTGGGACAAAGGGAGTTTATCCCAACCACGCCCCCTGAACTGCAATTTAAGCGGGGTGAGAGATTCCCTTCCCTGGCCTCGGGAATCTCTTCATCTCGCTTCTCGTTCCGATACGAGAGCCCGTGAGGTCAGTCTCCTCCCGCAACATGCCATTCTCCTTCTAGTGGCAGGAGTGTGAACTGCCATTCGCCAGTACATTCCCTATGGAGTCAGCAACGCAGTGCAGAGAGATTAAAAGACAAATGCCTCAAACTCAGCTCCATTAACGCATTGAAGGCAAGGCTTCAGAGAATCAAAACATCAAAAAACGGAAGGTCGGGCTGAAAAAAAAACGGAGAACAAAGGCCTGGAATTTCACATCTCATCACGGAACGAGGACGTGCAGTAACAGTCATGCCGGTATCATCCCTCACGCCTGTGAGTACACAGGAACAGGGACAGAACTGCAAGAAGACCACGTGACTGCAACCAACATCAACACGCAACGAACTTCCTCCCGGAACGAGAGTGGACGTGAAGTAACCATCTTTCTCTCTCTTGTTCGGTTTAGTTTAACAATCTCAGGTTTTTGAAGATCAGTCCTCTATGCTGTTTGATCTGCCACTAAATTTCAACCCAAGTAAATCTGTTTTCAAAAACAAAGTTGGGGGGCGGGGAAGGAAAATGGTCCTTGTGCAGGCAGTGTTCTGAAAAGGCGCTACCAGGGCTATTTTGACAAATCATGTAAATACCAACATCGGAAGCATGTGTCTACATCTTGGCGGCAGAGGCAAGGAAATCTCGACTGTAGCAAAAAGTCAATTGAAAAACATTCTGGTCTTTGAAAATGATTACGCTGTGAATTTCATCTGTTTCATTCCAAAGCTTTTTGTATCCATCTGGGGGGAAATTGACTCCGGGCGTACCACTTATCCTCTTCAGTTCTCCAGGTGAAGAAAGACAGAGCAACAAGGGCTGTGGGTTTTGTTTACAGAAACATCCCCAAGGCCGCTGAGTGGGATCTCTTTCTCCAGGGTTTGTGGGAGGGAGAGTACAGGGAAGAGCCCTTTGCCTCCGGGGTGGCTCCACACAGAGGGGTCTCCAGGTGTCATTGGCAGCAAATGGCAAAAGGCAGGCACGTAACCAGACCAGAACGGACTTGCTTATGAATTCCCTTTCAGCTTGCTGGAGTTGAAAGGGAATGCATAAAAAGTTAGATTGTATTAGCGTGCTAGACAGACTCAGGCATTGTGCGAAGGCAATAAAAGACACCTTTGCTCCTGAGCCAGAGTGCTTTTAATTGCCTTCCCACAATGCCTAAGCCCCAAGGGACCCCTTTGAGCCAGGGATTTTTCATACAGCTGGCTGAAAAGCACTCAGCGATTCCGCTCAGGTGTCCTCGCCCACAACACAAGTCCTCCTTTTTCTCCTCCATGTTATCCCTTGCTCTGTATTAAAGCTGTCATGGGAGGGGAGGAGGACATAAGAACATAAGAAGAGTCATGCTGGATCAGGCCAAAGGCCCATCTAGTCCAGCTTCCTGTATCTCACAGTGGCCCCACCAGATGTGTCTGGGAGCTCACGAGACTAGATATCTGTCTCCTGATACCACTCTCCTGCATCTCCCCTTGAAGTACCAGGGTTTTAAGCCTGGAGATTACACACATCTCCATCATGGTTTGTAACCTGTGATGGACTTTTCCTCCAGGAATCTGTCCAATCCCCTTTTGAAGGCATCCAAGCCAGATGCCATCGCCACCTCCTGTGGCAGGAAGTTCCACAGACTAACAACGCGCTGGGTGAAAAAACAACTAGCAGTGTCATTGTGCAATATGGGTGTGTGGCCCTTCTCTTCCCACCTGAAGCCATGCCACCCTTATGTACAGAGTTCAACTGATTAGACTCTGGCCCAATCCACTTTGAGAGGTATCACGTATAAAAACGGGAAGCTGGGTATCTTTTTAAAAATTTCTCAGCTCCTGTTCCAAGCCATCATTTCCTTGTGCTAAACTATCACTGGGTGGTGTTTTAATATACAGTAGGACCCCCACATCCACTGATTCATTATCCACTGATTCAGTTATCTATGGTTGGCAGAGCAAAAAATTAAATAATTCAGCAACCACAAAGCCAGCTGTAAAGCAAGCTGTTGCCACAAACAGCAGCTGCAATGCAAGCTATCGTCACAAATAGCATTTGTAAACTGTCACAAACAGTGGCCATAAAGCAAGCTAAAGCAAGCTACTGTCAGGAAACAGCAGTTTGGGGGTGGGCGGGCAGACATTCTCTCTTATCCAAGGTTTTCATTATCCACGGGAAGTCCCCAGCCGATACAGGGCCCTACTGTAGTTGTTATATGAATATTTATAATCCAGTAATACTAACTAGAAATGCCGGAGTCACTGGTGTGAGGCTTTGTTTAGTCTGTCTCTCCTTTAGTCTGTCTCTCCAAGGAAGTAGAGCTGAAACAAGATCTCGAAAGGCCACCATCATAAAAAAGGAGTACATATCTGCATTTATTTAATAAGATTGATAAACTGAAAACTCACACAATCATACAGTGCCGCAGCGACTATTTCTAAACAAAGAAAGATTACAGTTGTAGTGGAATATTTTCTTTTCACACAGCACAGAGAGGTCTGGCACAGATCACATTATGTTTGGCCTATTGGAGAAGTTCTTCTCATTGCAGTTCACTGCTTCTCCTTTGGTACAAAACACGGCCCAATGGCATCTTCTGCAATGTTCTGGAACTCCTCTACATGCAAAGGAGAATGTGAGGACCATTGGGAGGGTCCTAAGTGGAAGAAGAAAACAAAGGCTCATATTAATTCCCACTTTAACTTTGGTCTCCAAAAAGCATATAAGTGTGCCAAGTTATTGCACCACATCCCTAATGGTAATATTTGTTGCATCTTGGCTGACTAATTATTTGCGCTGGAGAGTTACACTTCGAAATCACAATACCCTTTTCCACGTTGGCAGTTACTTCATATCTGTTTCGTCTCTGTAAGGGTTGTGCTTCGGACCAGTACAAAAAAAATCTTACTTCACGTCCGTCGAGCAACAGCCGAAATTTGTCTCGACCACGCCCGCAGAGCGGGATCATAGCGTGACAATACTGTACCTGGTGCTGGGTTGGGGTATTCTCTTGTCACACTTTGTTCCCGGTTCTCATTCGAGACAAGGGGCCATGTGGTAACAACTGTCACACAACAACCAGTGTCCACCTAGTGGTCAGCGGCTGAAGCGGCATTCAACATTCATTTCACTACAGGAAACTGCATGCATTGCAACTGTTTATCAATGAAAGTACTGAAAATCCTGTAGCATTTACATGTATACCCCGGAAAACCAGTAAATCGAAATATCAAAAAAGTTTTATGTATGAGATTAAAAAGGGGGTTAAGAAAGCAAGACAAATTCATAATTTATCACAGAACAAGACTGTGAAGTAACAGTTGTCACAAGACGAGTAATCACGACCGTGAGAAAATGGAAACAGGGACTAAACAGGGACAAAAGCACGTGGTCGCGACCAATGCTGTCATGGTACAAAACTCGTCGCAGAACAAGGAAGGACATGAAGAAACCACCTTTGTTGTTGCTTTGTGCCCTTTTTCATATTTTATTTGCTTAATGACATACATTACACTTTAGCTTTTTTTTAAAAAAGTGGAAAAACAAATATAACACAATTATATATATAATTGTATATATGTGTGTTTTATTTATATATGATTGTGTTTTATATATATATAAGATTTAAAAATTATAACACCGTGCTCCCCCCCCACCCCACCCCCCAAAAACTCCTCGGACCATTGGGGGCAAAACCAACATTTCTAGCTATCTGAACAGGACTTTCATGTCAAGTGAGATATTTAAGCAATTTTTTTTATCAGTTTAGCATCCTCCTGCTGAGTTTCCATGGCTGAGTGGGGATGTGATCCCAGGGCTCCTATGTTTCAGTTGGTGACTCTATCCACTACACTATTATCACTTTCCCATTTCTACTTTAGCTGCTGCTTTGTGGTTGCAGGGCATTGATCCAACCAAATTCCTTTGAGTCTATGCAGTTTGATACCGTGAACGCAGACAGCCTATTCCCCCCTCCTTCCTTTTCCATTTATAAACAGAGTCATTTTGGCCTGCTGAGAAATTCTCCATGATCAGTTTTGACTCAGCTGTCTTAACAAGCCCTCCTTGCAAATAGCAAAATAAAATGACACCGATACTGTCTTATGACAGTATCCATCACTCGAAATCTATCATTGGGCAGAATTTCTTCATTCTGTTTTTGGCAGCTCCTCCTTGCAGTCATTTCACTTGGCAGGGGCTTAACCTGGGGATCTAAATTAATGAGTGGTCACATGGTTAGCCCCCTTCCTGGGAACAGCAAGTGCTGGAGAGTAATGGCTGGCCTTGCCCCCGTACCTTGCCTATGGAACTTCTAAGGGCATTTGCTCACTTCCATGAAATACAGGGAGCTGAACCAGAGCTCTCATATTTCATTCTAAGATCGGCTGGTGCTTGTCTTGTTTCTTTCTTGCTTCAGTTACATCTGTATGAGAAAGGGATGTCGCAGGTGGCTAGCAAAGGGGATAAGTGGCACAGTGGATAAACTGCAGTACCACAGTGAAGACTCGGCTCATGACCCAAGTTGGATCTTGGGCTCAGGTATCTGGCTTGAGGGAGACTCTACCTTCCATCCTTCCAAGGTCATTCAATTGAGTACCGAGCTCACTGGGAAGGCAGCAAAGTTTGCATAATTAAATTATGGGGTGGTATACTGTATAAGCAGCCCATTTTGCTTTGCTTTGCTTAACTCCCATTAGGTAGTTATGTGCCATCAAGTCACAACTAATGTGTGTGTGTGTGTGTGTGTGTGTGTGTGCGTGTGTGTGTGTGTGTGTGTGCATGTGTGTGTGTGTGTTGTGTTGTTACAGTCGTGACCGACTCTTTGTGACCCCATGTCCATGGAGTTTTCTTGGTAGGAGTACTGGAGTAGTTTGCCAGTTCCTACCCCAGGCACCTATAGCACCTGGTATTCCCTGGTGGTCTCCCATCCAAGTACTAACCAGGGCTGACCCTGCTTAGGGTCAGCCCTGGTTAGTCAGGCGAGATCAGATGTGCTCAGGGCATCTAGGCAGCTTCGAACTAACTTTAATTGGGCTGTCAAGGAAAGTGAAATATTAAAAGAATTGTTTTACCAGTTCCACTCTTCTAGTGAGTTTCCATGTCTAATTCAGGATTCGAACAGTGATGTCCAGAATCTTAGGCCATCACTCTACCCAGTACACCACGCCAGACATCAATTTACTCCTATAGGGTACAAATAGTGCTTTGAGTTGAGTCGGGGCATTGCATCATCTAGGCCAGCATCATCTAGAGCAGTGGTTCTCAACTTGTGGGTCCCCAGATGTTCCTGGACTGCAACTCCCAGAAATCCTGGCTAGCTCAGCTAGTGATGAAGACTTCTGGGAGTTATAGTCCAGGAACATCTAGGGACCCACAGGTTGAGAACCACTGATCTAGAGTAACTGCCAGCAGTTCCAGGCCAGTGTTTCCCAGCTCGACTTGAAGGTACTGGGAACTGCAGTCAGGATGTGGCTCTCCCACTTTCCAGCTAGTGACAGCTGCTGACTCTGGGGCCCTATAGTATTCGGCAAAGCACCACTGACAAGGACAGATTGTTGCAAATTCAAGACTTCCTTTTTCATTTTCAAAGTATGCATTGCTTTGTCTTCTTGTCTCAGCAAAAAAAATGAGGCAGGCATTGCAAACAATGCTGAATTTCTGGCAAACCAGCAACATATGCAATTTTCAGATCTCACCCATTCAACCCGAGGTTTACAGCTCCCCCTCCGCCAGACCTTAGGTCTATAGTTGATAACTTGGTGTTTTTAATTTTTTTGTTTTCTTTCTTATATAGAAATTCAGACA
>JAHTLZ010000122.1:37051926-37065986 GCA_023846285.1 Phrynocephalus versicolor | reverse complement strand
TCTGTCTGTCTGTCTGTCTGTCTGTCTGTCTGTCTGTCTGTCTGTCTAATGGCGAATGAGACAAACACGTGTACTAATAAGAAGGATATATCCTGGATGGCATATGATACCTTATCAACTGGTTTTCCTGCTTCATTTGTTTGTGACATATTCATTTCGTGGGAGTTTTCGCAATCTGCTTCGGAAGAAATATTTCTTTCATCTTTCAACATTTGTGAATTAACGCAGCCTCCAGAGGAATGAAACCACCTGCTGAATATAAACAGCCATCATCACAATCTCCCTTGACACACAAACACACACATTCCCTGTATATATGTAAGATCTGTTCAGGTGTTGATAAGGGGACAGCATGTGCCTGGGGAAGAGGGCAATCCATCCTTGGCTGTGGTGTGATCTCCTCCATCCTCCTGGTACACATGAAGTGTCACATGCTTGAAGCAGAATGGCCTCAGCTGCCTGTATGCCTCCATGCGAGTTGGGACCCTAAAGAATTAATGTGCTGATTCATGTGGAGGAGCCATCGCAGACAGCTTGACTTCTTTAGACTCATCACCTTCCATGTGCGCATGGGTGATGAAGCTGGGGGTGTGGACCGAGAAAGGCTAGAATCCAGTTAATAATCTGACCCAATGGTGTCCACTGGTGTCTATTCTAATTGGAACTGCTGTCAAGGGGAAAAATAGACAACAGACCGATCCCCTATTTAGAAGCAGTGCTCCTGCAAGTGGGTAAAGACATCAGGCTGTAAAAGGACAGTAGGCACGACTGATCACTAGAATGTAAACACTGGCTTTCTTCACAAGTCTGCTGAGATTGGCATAACAGAGATCTGGAGGCTGGAGGGAAAATGCTTTATAAGTGAGAAATGTGCACACGCCTCCGAAGGTTTACTTTGATCCTGAGATCCTTTCAACTGGAATGCCAGCGACAGAACCCAATATCTTATGGATGCAAACCGTGTACCCAAGAAACAACACACATTTTAAAACAGGTAGTATTTGAATTCAAAAGTGAGAATGTTACGTTCTTTCCTGTGTCGTTCCCCACCTCATTTAATGCGGAGTTGGAAATAGCAAGAAAATGCAAATTGTTCTTTTAAAAACATCACAGGAGAAATATTGACTCAAGGACTAAATAAGACTAGACTAATCGTGTTATCAGTTGGAGGCGTGGTGGCTCTGCGGACGAAGGCTTTTGAAAATTGTCGGCTGCAAAGTCAGCAGCTCGGCGGTTCGAATCCCGGGTGTCGCGCAGCGGAGCGAGCTCCTGCTGTGAACCCCATCTCCTGCCAACCTAGTAGTTTGAAAGCATGTAAATGTAAGGAGATAAATAGGTACTGCTGTAAAAAGCGGGAAGGTAAAACAGTGATTCCTTGCAGCCATGCCGGCCACGTGACCATGGACTTGCACAACACTGGCTTTTCGGCTTGAATACGGAGATGAGCACTGCCCCCTAGAGTCGGAGACGACTAGCACGCATGTGCAGGGGAACATTTACCTTAATGGTGTGACCAGATACACCAGTCTCAGCTGGGCTTATTCCCAGCCTGGTGGGTATATAAGACTTGAGCTTAAACAGTACCAAGTTCAGGCAGGGCATTGCCCCTTCCATGCCTGGCTGGTCTTCTGGCTACGATGAGGCCATTAATCATGTGGGTCATACAAGAAAGCCTGGCGTGTTGATGAGCTCAATGGAGGCTCTTCCTTGTTTCTTTCCTTGGAACCCTCCCAATGGAGAAAGGTTACTACCCACTGGGCAAGAGAAAGAGCTAGTCCCCGGAAAGGCTCACTTATCATCATTACACATCAGCTGACAGGAGGGATAATGTAATGAACCTCAATCAGGCAGAGAAGGCTTAGCTGAAAGAGATTAAAGAGATGCACAAAGGAGGAGTGTCATGTGAAGTATGCCAATTCGATGTGATTGGAAAAGATGCAAGGTTAGAAATATCCTTTCCTCCTGTCGCAGAGGCCCACACGAACTGCATCACAATGTCCCAGAAATGGACTCTGCACATGACAGCTGTCTTTACCTCTCTGTATATGCCTTCTCAAGTGGATCAGGACATCAGGATCAATTTAGCACAACTATACTTTGCAAATGCCCCCCTTTTAACCTCCAAAGCGTATCTCACAGACCTCATCTTTACATACAGGCTTGATCTCATTTCTGTGAGCATTGTATCAAATCAAATCAATCTAGTCACACAGGTAAGAGCACAATAGGCACAGGCAATGGGGTGAACCTCAAATGTTTCTTTACTTCAAATGCTTCTTTATTTCATCAAGACTTCGGTTTGATGCTATGGATACCTGCTCTGAACCACATCCTACTCAGCTCAATGTTGGTTACACCCAAGTAGAAATGACATACTGGAAGGTATTGCATTTTGAACATGTTTATTGCTTATTTTCAGAAGGTGATCAATGCACAGTGAAAGCTGTGGCACCTCCCTGGGTGACACTCTTTCCTTTGGCGCTTCCACAAAAAGGGAAAAAAAACCTTCTTCTATTTTCCCGATGGGACATTGTCACATCTAGCAAACTTCCCATCCTCTTCTTGCACCCTCATTGGCAGTTACTTCACGTCTGTTTTGTCTCTCTAAGGCCGTTACTTCACGAACCGCTCGCTTCGCGGCAACCCCTCCTTTCTGTGCGAATCGATCATTTCAGTCCGCACGCCCCTCCTTTTTGGCTGCGATGCCACCCCGACCACGCCCCCTTAACCGTGCTCCAACCAGGGTGAGTGGTGCCCCTGCCAGAGCCCGGGAATCTTTTAGCTTCGCATCCGCTTCGCTCCCAAAAGGGGCGGGTGGCCTCGGTTTTTTATTAATTTTCTTTTTTGTTTTTTAATACCACTCCTGATCCGTCAATACATCAATCCGTCGATGTTTCGCTGTTTTTTTCCATTGATTTCCTAGTACCCTCGGCCACCCCAATCGCTCAAGCATTGCAAGGGAGGTGGTGGGAGAGAAGAAGAAGAAGAAGGAAGAAGAAGATCAAGGGTTGGTTGCGATCGGGGACGGGCGCGATCCAGCGCAGGAGGCTTCCGCAAGCTGCGGTCCCCAACACGCATCCGTCCGTCCGTCCCTCTGTCCATCCGCCGCTGCCTCTGCCTCTGCCGCCACCTCTCCTCCTCCTCCTCCTCCTCCTCTTCCTCCCCCCGCCTGGCTGGCTGGCTTCTCTGCCTCTCTTATACGGCCACCCCTTGGCAGAGGGAGCGGGGAGCATGGAGCAGGCGAGCCCCAGCCCCAGCCGCCGCCATCGAGGCATAAATAATTAGTGATTTACCAATGTTTTAAAAGTGGCACAACAATGCGAATGGAGGTCGTGAGGTTGCCATCGATTCGCACCCAGAAATGCTTCACGTGAGTACACTGAAAGAGGGGTGGAAACGAATGGAAGTCACGTGACCGCAACCGCATTCAAACCGAAGGCACTTTCGATTCGAAGCCATGTGTTTCGTGAAGTAAGGGCCTAAGTCTTCGGAGTGGTACAAAAAAAATCTTACTTCACGTCCGTCACACAACAGCTGAAATTTGTCTCAACCACGCCCCTGTAATGGGTACTAAGCAAGACAAATCTGTACCTGGCACTGGGGTAGGGTGTTTCCTTGTCCCAGTTTCTGTTCCAAGACAAGACACCATGAGATAACAACCATCACACAACAAAACATTTGTTTCTCTCAGAAAACTTTGTCCCAGGTACTGGGTTGGGTGTTACGTTCAAAGTGCCCACCCACCCCAGATGATCACCACTACTCCATTAAATATCAATAAAACAAAACAAACTTCAAAGCCAGGCAAGAGGGACACTGGACAGACAATTAATTAGCAAGCAAAAGGAATAAAGAACAAAGAAAGCCCTCACCCAGAGCATTCCAATGTGGCCACGTGGAGAAAGTGAAAGCTAGCCAGACTGTGCCACAGACTCCTTCCCTGCCTGGAAAGATTTTGACTTTTCAGAAGTGAAATATCAAAAAAAAAAAATAAGGCCCCTCCAAAAAGGAAAAAGGAAGCTAGTCAAATGCCATATTTCTCACTGTACAAGACCGTGAAGTAACACTTGTCATGAGACAAGTTATCACGCTCATGGGAACACTGAAACAGGGACAAAACCAATGGTGTCACTGTACAAAACTAGTCGTGGAACAAAGAAGAACGTGAAGTAACCACCATTGGCGGTTATTTCACGTCCCATCTCGTGGCGCGGTTCTGTAGCATTCGGTTTGACTCCGGTTTTCATCACGTGATTTGAATCCGGTGCCGCACCTGTTTCCGAGTACTCACGGGCCGCATGGTTGAATTCGATTTGTGCCCTTCCTCACGTCCTCTATTCGCATCGAAACGGTGGCGGGGAAACATTTACCATGAGGTTCGCGCCGAAACGCCTGAAAGAAAAATTCGGATAACCAGATAATCGATTATCTGGTTCACCAATGCACCAGCGAAGCAGTTAGGAATCGCAAAGTGGGAAAAATGAATCTGCGATCCGAATTCGTCGAAATCAGATGTCCCCTCAACGCGAATCGAGAAGCGCATTGAGGAGATTCCAGCCGTTTGAGAGGGGAATCACTAACCCCGCTCATGGCGCGCTTCAGGGGGCGTGGTCGGAGCCACTTCGAATTCAACTCACAGGTACGTGAGGTTTCGAAGACCGTAACTAGTCTCCAGCGGGGCCACAGAGAGGTAGGAGAGGGACGTGAAATAACCGCCAATATTGTTGGCCTATGGAGCCAGAAGGGATCCTATGGATCATAAAGGCCAGGCTCTCTCAAGAAGGCACCGGGGTGTGTGTGCCTTCCAACCTACAGCTCCACAGTTGGGGATCTACTGAGCTATCCAGAAGATCTTTCTCATTCCTTCCTCCTTTTTTTAAGCTTCTCACCTGCAAGAAAATGCAGTCCTTTTGCATATCAGTGAATCAAACCTGAGTCTCTGCATTAACCCCCTCCTCATCCTCATCCCGACAAGGCAACTGGCAAATTGACTCCCTTTACTTTAATGTCTCCTAACTACAGATTAAAAATAGATTCTCCCTCCAAAGCTGCCATGAAGTGCTCCTCTTACAGTGCGTTACTAGACATGAAAAATGCAACAACTGTCTCTCTTTAAAGGAAAGGGGTTTCTTTCTGCCCTGCTGATCAAATGCAGACAGAAAATACTTGCATTGGCATGAATATTATCTGGTGTGTGTGTGTGTGTGTGTGTGTGTGTGTGTGTGTGTGTGAGAGAGAGAGAGAGAGAGAGAGAGAGAGAGAAACCTCCCCCCTCCCTGGCATGACCCAGGTTAACATGGATGTTAAGCCTTGCTGAACATCCAGGTTCGGAAACCCTCTTTGGTATCAGAAAGGCTTTCACAGCTGTTGTATAAGAAAATAAAGATGCTTTGTACAATACAGGGAGGAGAGTGAGATCAGATGGGTGGTTATCAGGCAGAAAATGGAACAAGCCAATTCGGTAATAAAAAGGAGGAGGAGGAGGAGAGGAGGAGGAAGGCTTGGCAGCTTTTGCTTCTGGCCCTCACACCCTCTTTGCTGTCAGGGGTGAGCCATGTGATGCTGAACTTGGCTTCTCATAAGAAAAGGAAAGCATGGCAGGTATCCTTCGTCAAGGCTCGCCTGCTTAAATGCTCTTTGCTGGATATTGCATTAAGAAAACAGAAAGTATGGACCAGTTATTTTTGGAGTAGAGAACATCTACATGTGCAGACAAAATTAAGGCTGGAATCCTCTTCAAGGTACTTGGAATGGTCAGCCAATTGCTTAAGTGTCCCCTGCCCTGCCAAGATATTTCTCTTTGCCCCCTCTGGTTTTGCACTGTTTGACAATCAACTTGCTGGGAGTTGCGGGGTGGGACACTGTCAGCACCAGGACCCCAGCTCGTATGGGCTAGGGATGGGCACAAAAGGAAAAAAATGTGTTTTGTTTCATGACCAACCCTGTTTTGTTTTGTTACAGATTTTTTTAAAAAATATAAGAAAATGAACCGGTTACAAAATGGTTTATAAGTGTTAAAAATGGCTCCCATGGGTCCTAAAGGTATCAGATTTGGTGCCAGGGGAGCCATTTTTTATACTTGCAAATCATTTTGTAAGTCAGGCATGTCCAAACTTTGGCCCTCCTGATGTTTTGGACCACAACTCCCACAGTTCTTTGCCACTGGCAATATATGCTTAGAATTCTGGGAGTTGTGGTCCAAAACATCTGGAGGGGCAAAAGTTTGGACATGTCTTTTGTAAGTAATGAAACAAAACAGCATTCCGTTTTCTAAAGAAATGCTGTTTCCCATTTTGTCTTGTTTCGTATTGTTTTGTAAGCTTATGAAATAACAAAACGGCATTTCATTTTTTGGGAGATACTCATCCCTAGTAGCTTCACTGCCTCTCCTAAGGATTAGGAACAAGCAGCACTCTTTTAGTACTTTGACCAAATGTAGATTTTTGGGCAGTCTAGCACAGTGGTTCCCAATTTTGGGTCTCCAGATATTCTTGGACTACATGTCCCAGAACTCCAGGCTAGCCCAGCTACTGGTTAAGGCTTCTGGGAGTTTTAGTCCAAAAACAGAGCACCCTCTCTACCTGATAGAAGGCCTTCTCCCAATGAAAACTGCTTGTAATACCCAGTCATCTCAGCATAGGCGTTTTGAGGGCACCAACACCAAGATAAGCCCATGGGGAAAAATAAGAAATTGGGTCTTCTTGACCATCCCACCCATGCCTATGGAACAATCTTCCCCTGGACATCTGCTTGGCCCCCTCTCTAAGCTCCCTCAAAAGGATAGAGAGAGGGAGAGGGAGAGGGAGAGAGAAGTCACGAAACAGAAAACCCATGGTTCGGGTTGGTTCGGGTTCATACGAATTTTAAAAAAAAATTCGCATGAACCCAAACTGAGTCGAACCAGTTCGGGTCCGACTTACCGGGTGGCGGCAGGGGGGGAGTGGTCCTGGCCCGGCAGCAGGGCTTTTTAAGGCACTGGTTCTATTTTTTTTTTAAGAAAAAATTCTTAATTTTAGAGCACCAACCCAGCCACCCCTGGGGCTGGGTCAGCGCTCCTTTTATTTAAAAAAATTTAAAGCACCAACCACGCAGCCCCTAGGGCCAGGTCGGTGCTGACTCTATTTTTTTTATTGGGGGGGGGTAGAGCGCCAACCGCATGGCTCCTGGGGCCAGGTTGGCACTGGTTTTATTTTTTAATTTTTTCCTTAATTTTAGAGCACCGACCCGGCCACCCCCGGGGCCAGGTCAGCGCTCCTTTTTATTTATTTTTTTATTTTATTTATTGTTTTAAAAGTCCCAGCAAGGGCTTTTTGTTGCACTGGCTTGGGGCCAATGCCTCTACAGGCCTACCTTCCTCGCCAGGACCAGGAGGATTGCGGTAGCCACCGGTGAGGACAAGGTAGGAGGGGGGTAACAAAAAATGAAGTGAATGAAATGGAAATTTCCGTTTTGTTTTGTTTTTCTTTGATGGGTTGGTTTGTTATTCGTTTCATTACCTAATGAAATGAATAATGAAACGAATTAAAAGTTCGTTTCATGCCCATCTCTACTTATGAGTCCAGCACAGTTTTAAATCTCTTTTAGGCTCTGATAGCAGATCTCTGTAATAGCCAGAATGTTTTTTGAGTTAGCTTACAGAATGCTGAATGTTATCAGGGCACTACATTGTGCCCTCCCAGACACCAATAATATTAACAAGGGGCTACAGTCCTGTTCTGATTTTGGGAGTTCATGTGTCTTCTTTCTGGTACAGCGATTGGTGGCTATTTTTGGAAGGAGCCACTATGGAGGCATCTAACAATACAACCAAGACTCCTAAGTCCTGGTAAAGCTAGGCAGATGCAATCTAGTGGAAATGGCTCATGGCCACAATTTTACAAAGATTTCTGCTGTAATTAATGTATTAGGAAAGAAGCTCCCTTAAGCTACATTGGCAGCTGCAGCAAAAACAAACCTTTCACATAGATCGGGGGCAGCTCTGATGACAACCACTTGGCACTGAAATAGCTCACAGTACACAGCAGGTTTTACTTCATCATGAAGTATCCGAAGGATTGAAGCTCCAAGGAATTTTTTTAAAAAATATGTAAACTGTAGCTGGAGGTTGCGTTTGGTTCATTACTCTCTTATTCCAAGCTGTAATATATAATGTTCTGCTCTGCACTGACAAAGGAACAGTGACATTGTGTTATTCTAATGGCTGCAGGATTATTTGTTCTTGCTTGGCATCTCCTGGATTTCCATTTTGGTCAACTCTTTGCACAGGTTTGTTGTTGTTGTTGTTGTTATTGCTGCTGCTGCTGCTGCTGCTGTTGTTAAAATACCAGGCACAGGCCATCAAAATTACAAAAACATTGACTTGTATTATCTAACAGATACAAGCTTAAGCCAAAATCCAAGGTAAAAAAGTAAAGTTCCCCCCGCATATGCATGCTAGTTGTGTCTGACTCTAGAGGTGGTGCTGATCTCTGTTTTCAAGCCAAAGAGCCAGTGTTGTGCAAGTCCATGGCCACGTGGCCAACATAGCTGCATGGAACACTATTCACCTTCCCACTTTTTATGGGGGTAGCTATTTTACAATTTTATAAAAACATTGACTGGTATTATATACTTTATAAATATTATAAAATTTAAAAAAAAACATTGACTGGTATAGATACAAGATACAAGATACAATCTGCTACAGATACAAGATTAAACCAAAATCTAAAGTATCTATGAAATATTAGTATAGTATGTTGTTTGTTTGTTGTTGTTGTTAAATTTGCATACTGCCCCATTTCGTGGAAACAACCTCTGAGTGGTTCACAGCACATAAAACCACATTAAAATCAACAATACAAAGTTTATTATAATAAATATGTACCATAAAATAAATGAAACCCCAGATTTAAAAAGCCCTGCATTTACATAGAAGTAAACAAATTTAGAAGAAAACAAATAAGATCAAAGGAGGATTTTCACGGGCCAGGATTTCCTCATCCCTGAAGTAAAACATGAAAAACACCACCACCATATCAGAAACAGGGGGATAAGTGCCCTCTAAAATCTCCTTGAAAAATGACCCTCCCTTCCCTGTTTTTTCACTTGCTGCATCCCCTTCTGTCTATTGACTTTAGGCCACAAGATCGTTCTCTTGTAAATGGAGGGACACTTGAAGACCCAGCTTCAAAGACCTGCAGCCCATGCGAATGGCAACTGAGTCCATTGTGTAATGCTTTCCATCATAGATGGGCACGAATAAAAAAAATGGCGTTTCGTTTGTCGTTTGTCGTTTAGGGGGTCCGTTTTGGTTCGTTTCCATTTTTTGCTAATTTTTGCAAAAAAATTCATTTTTGTTTTTGTTCATTTCGTTACCGTTTCGTTACCATTTATTTCAATTTTTGTGATCATTTTTAGCTTTTAAAGCAGTTCAATGTATTGCCGTAACGAAAACGAAACGGACGACAAAATTTCTGGTGTTTCTGTTCATTTCGTTTCATTTTTGAGATAAAATTCGTTTGTCATTTCGTTGGTGTAACGAAACAAAAAAACGAAAATGAAAACGAAAAATTGTTCATTTCGTGCCCATCTCTACTTTCCATACTTCTGCACTACAAAGTAAAGCCTCTTAGGAGAGTTTCCTGAGTCATATTAAATGAAGGGGTATAATGAGAGCTTATTGTACCTGATTTTAAAATTGAGTGGAATGCGTCCTCATCCTCTCATTAATATTACCATGTCAATTGTTCATTTCTGCTGAAAGGCAAGATTTGGATTTGACTTCCGATGAACTCAAAACTGGGCATATGGATTGGCACAGGATATTAATCAAAGTAGATTTTTATAGCCTTTCTGGAGGCGAGTAATTTTAACAGGGTCCTTAGATCTCTGTTAGCTGAGTTGTAAAATGTTGAAACAGTCAGTAGCATAGAGTCCTAGTGTCTGCTGTTCTGGTCTACTTAAAGTGTTCTGAAAAGCAATTCCTGATTTTAAATATTCCAAAGTGATGAACTAGAACTTTTGATGGAGGACCAATATTGAAATGTAGAAATGCAGAATTATTCTATAACTTAATCCTAGGTAGATTTATTTAAAAATAAATTACATTTATTTCAATAATTTAATGCTAGGTAATTTGACTGATTAAATATACTGTAAATGAAACATCCTAAATGTATATAAGAATTTTATTTTCCATTTAAACCCACAGTGGGAGAGGAATACATTTTGAAATGTACTATTGTTAAAGAGAAAAAATGAATATGTTTTGAAATGTAATAATGTAACAAGGAAATTGTTATGAAATATGATTGTGAAGAGCTGGCTTAATATAAATGAATATATTTTTGATTGCTTATATGCTTGGTGTGCTTGATACTGATTATTTATAAACAGCACATTTTAAGTGCTACACATTCATTTGATTTTGATAGAACAGGTAACTCTCTTTCAGTTAGGAGGTCATAAATATTAAATATGCTTGACACTGGCTGGATTATGCCCTTAGATTTCTGCATCCCAATCTGCCCCCAAGGATTAGTTGTAGCAACACTGCACTGAAGTCTAAAAAGAACTCTTAATAATAAAGAAGCAAAATACTGACACAAGCACTCAACACACTTCATCCTTGCTAAGACAGCATTGGCAGGGTGTGAGATGGAGTCTTCGGGATGGCCGAAGGACAAAGAAGGCCAGGGAGAAATGAAGAACCAAAAAGGGACAAACACAGGGAACTCAGAAAGGGATCAGACAAGGGAGAAAGATGAAACATTAATAAAGGCAAAGAGGTGGAAGGCTTTTGGGTGGATGCAGAAGAGGAGGAGATAGTGGTGATGTGGGATTGGCTGAAAGAGGAACCAATGAGAAAACAGGAAGCGGGAACTCAAATGGAGGAGGTGACAGTTATGATAGTTGGAGAGAGGGAGAGCTGGGAGTGGACAGGGATGGTGACTCCGTCATGGTGTGGGGGTATTCCCAGGCCGATGAGGGGGAATACACCTCAACAAAGATTGAGGGAGCCTCCCCGCTGGGCACGGCACCCGTGCTGCAGCAGTCCCTGCCACGGAACTAGGAATGTACCGGAGCAGGCTTTCCATTTACTGCGGGGTGGGAGACCCCACTTTTAGAAACTGTTAATGTTACCTCAGGAGCTAAGGTTAAGCCAGTTATGTTTGAAATTAGACAAGTTGACGTTGAAACAGAAAAGAAGATGAACCTGCTTGTGAATGATGTACAAAATAAAACTTTTATTAGAAAATCCTGCACTGTCATCTGGCCAATCTATTTATTTATCTATTTAATTAATTTTTATACCGCACCATCTGACCAATGGTCACTCTGGGCGGTTTACAAAAGTTAAGACATCGACAATACAATAAATAATACGATTAAATAATATAGTGCACAATGTATAGACAAAAATTAAATTAACCAATCAGAATTAAATCTGATAAAGCAAAAATAATAAATCAAATACAAGTACATACAAAAATGAACAGCGGCAGATGAAAATATAAAACCAAATCAGGAGATGGGCAAGATGACAAGCAATGATCAGGGAAAGCATGTCTATACAGCCAGGTTTTAAGCAGAAAATCTGTCCTCAATGTGCCACTCACAAAGGGTTTGGGAGTATAGTGTGTGGCTGGATTGTACCCATTAAAGACCAGTTAGTCTCAATGATGGCACTGAGAAAACACTGCCACCAACTAAGTGCTGCCCCTCCTGCCTTATGGTGCAGGAAGGGAAACCCCAAGAGAAAACCACCAGAAATGTCTAACCTGGGTCTGGTAACCAATGGTGTCTGTCCCTTTAGGTTAGGGATGACCAATCACTGTAACCAGCCATAGGTAATAAATGACAACCTTCTTATGCAGTGGAATTCGGTATGAGCCTTGAGTCTCAAATGAATTTTAATATCAGTTCCACTGTCGCACAGATTAAGATAAAGGTAAAGGCTCCCCCCACACTTGTGTGCTAGTCGTGTCCGACTCTAGGGGATGGCACTCATCTGTTTCCAAGCCAAAGAGCCAGTGTTGTGCAAGTCCATGGCCATGTGGCTGGCATGGCTGAACACATTTCTTCACACGGAACACTGTTTTACATTCCCACTTTTTATGGCGGTACCTATTTATCTACTTGCATTGCCATGCTTTTGAACTGCTAGGTTGGCAGGAGCTGGAGGTAACAATGGGAGATTGCTCCACTGCGTGGCACCTGGGATTCGAACCGCCAAGCTGCCAACTTTGGAGATGACAGTTTCAGCACTCTAGCCCGCTGAGCACCATTCCGCTTCTGTCGCACAGTTTATTAACACAGGCCATAGTCATGGTCTATGAGGTGTGCCACAGATGGAAAGTCAGTGACGTTCTCCCTCTGAAATAGGTATTGCCACTAAGAGGAACACAATTCTAGCATTTGTATTGTATTTTTATCTGTTTTATTGTGTATTTATGTGGTTTCGTATGTATTTTGATATGGTCGAAAATGGCTAATCAATAAATTTGGCTTTAAACTTGACTATTAGCAACCCTAGATAATTTGTTTTATGAAGCATTTAATAAATATAAATAACCCGTAATAACCCCTTGAAGGATGATCTCCTTGTGGCATTGGGCATAACTTTATATTGTGAAATTCAAAGAGGGGAGAACATCGCCTCCCCTGTTGGGCAAGGCAGCAGAGGTCGCTGAAGCTGCGGTGGCTCCATGTGACGTGGCACCACAGCAATGTTCCTGATGTACTCCACCACCACAGCTAACCACATCTCTTGAACCCTTCCAGGTGGAGCTAAACAATATCATAGGCCAGCTTTCAAAAGCATGTTTGGTAACAAAGGAACTGAAATGTCAAGAAATCTTCTTTCCTCTCAGATATTCCAAAAGCCAGGCCACAGTACGGCTTCCTCCCATTAACCCTTCAGCAGCGCTGCTAACTTTAAGGCCAATTAATAATAATACTTTTTAAAAGGTCCTATTGACGGATTTGCCCAAGGCTAGGTAGCGTTGTCCGCTCCCCCCCCCCCCGTTCACTGTGTTCCCAACCTTAACAGGGCAAGAAGTCCAGATGGGGCAGTGCTGATGGTCAAGCCGGCAGGCTGCTGTGAGAAGTAAGTACTGAAGGTAAGGCACCCCTTGCTGTGTGCCCCCCTCCCCCAGCTGTGTACAAAGGAAACCAAAAGAGGGGGGGGGGGAAAACAGCAACCTTACAGTGACTTTGAATGAAATGTATAATCAGCTTTTAGGACCCGTTGTCATAACATTAAAAACAACAGGGAGCAACGATAATAGCATTTCCCCCAGACTGAGATATTGACATGAGCCAAAAAGCCCTGCTGAGCTGAAGGAAAGACTTTTCAAGTCTTCGAACGGTATACAACAAGGCACATCCAAATGCTAAACTTTCAAGTAAGCAAGCCATGTGCTTCAGGGCTAATCTTGAATTACTTTGATATGCTGTAATTTCTTCTTGAGAACTACTCCAGAATAAATGGTCTGGGATTTCATGAAGATGTTTCTCTACCATGCCTTCATGTTCATCCATAGCCTGTTCCATAACTCAATTATGCTGAAGAACTTATTCTGAAGACCTGATCTCACCCATGTCAATGAGGACAGATTGGTATTCATATATGTATTCTACATACTCATCTATGTGTAAAATGGGACCATTTCCAGTCCTGTTTCTGCAACACCAGGCTGCCTATGTAGCTAATTTTGAAGTCTGGGCTTTGTGACTAATGGGTCTGGCTCTGTTTGAAGTGAATTCAGAAATGCTATGGGGACCATTGTATTACTTTACTCCATTTTCTTCTGCTGTGAAAACCTCAGGGTCAACATGTATTCTATGAACACCTTTCCAGTATTCTTGCCAGATTTAAAGAATACCAATTGACTCCCTGAATTAAAATAGCTGAAATCTGAGTTGGACTGAATTGGGTTGCTGTCAATCTGAAGTTCAATGAATGTGGCTGAAAGCTTCTATAACATCTATAGATTCTAGTCATTGATGATCACGGTTGGGCATCACCCCGGAGAGGAAAGCTTAATAGAGTATTTAATTCCATGGTCCTCCCATTT
>JAHTLZ010000122.1:37017460-37045619 GCA_023846285.1 Phrynocephalus versicolor | reverse complement strand
AATCAGGGAGCTCAGCCATTCAGTGCACTTTGAAAACAACAGTTCCCTCTTGTTCTTGCTGTTGTTCCATCACTTTTCTTTCTTTCTTTCTTTCTTTCTTTCTTTCTTTCTTTCTTTCTTTCTTTCTTTCTTTCTTTCTTTCTGTCTCTCTCTCTCTCTCTCTCCCCCCACCCCTCTCTCTCATCTCTATGACTGGGGCTGACAACCAGTGAAAGTCAACATTTTCATAATTGCAATGTTATTGTTTTGCTCAATCTTCTGTTCCACTGTTTTTGTGGGAACAGGAATGTGCTGCATAAACACGCATGAATCAGAGGAAGAGCCTTGCATTGCTGGCGGAGAAAAAGGGATGCACAGCCACACAAGCAGTCTTTGGTGATACTTGTTTTGTCTTATTCTGCGTGCATTCTATTAACAGTTCTTTGTTTCCGTGTGGCAAATAGATTGCTGATTATTTGCATCGTCTGACTTATTATAGAATCTGTGGAAATGATTCATGGGATCTATTTATGCAATGTATTCATTCTGTTTGTTGCACAAAAATTAATCTGCTTTAAGGTGGTGCTGGGGGTGGGGTGTCTTATTATAATTCATTTAATTCATTAACAACTTCATTTTATGGCATGACATTCTGGTGAATAAAATTGAGGGGGCTGCATAGGCTGTTGATAAAGAGAGAGGGCTACACATTCCTCTCTTTTCAGTAACAGCATTACCAGAACCACTTTCTTTCCCAAGGAATGCTGATAACCTGACTTCATGGCAGATCAAGAGTAGCTCATGCATGCAAATGAATTCATCACCCATTGTAACATCTTCCTGAATATGGGATTGTTGTTACATTTCTTCTTTCCCTCCTGTTTTGACTCAGGCTGAATATGTATGTGCATGCACGAGCTGGTGAACTCTGAGTAAGGCGACTTGGAGAAGTGCAGTATGAAGCTGTGTGAAGGGCTGAAGCGATGCAGTGCATCAGAATGAACCCATGCAGTTCTGCTCTTTTGTTTGACCTTTGGATTCTGTGTAGGACATGCCCTTATAAAGGACATCATAAGAAAGATGCTTGGCTCCACCTTGAGTCCTTGTCTCCCTCTTGAACAGGTTGAGCCAGACTCTCAAACTCTGAGAGTCTCTCACATACACACATATTTCACACCCACTGTCCATGTGGCAACTCAAGGCTAACAGCCCCTGCTTGGCTGGAGAAGAGGGAGGGTTGGTGCAGGAGACCCATGCATTTCATTTGGGGCATGGGATAAAATTTAGAAAAATCCACTAGGTGTAGCCATTTGGATCAAATAAAAACAAAATATATATTCCCTAGTGGTTGCAGTCTTGTCATGCTGCAGTTGATCATCCCTTTGCCTCCTTCTTGGTATGTAGGGGGAAATGGCTCTTTCTTGGTGCCTCAGTATTTCCAGTGGAAGCAAAACAAGTTGGGGAGCCATGGAGCCATCACAAAAACCAAATAACAAAACAAGACCAATTGCACCAACCCCCCTTCTCTTGGCCAACCAGGGGCCATTAGCCTCGAAGTGCCACACGGAGAGTGGATGTGAATGGGTGTATACGTGATCTGTGTCACGTTGTTTGAAGGACTGGGTCAGTAAACATAGCTTCAGATGCAGCTTCACAACATCTCTGCTCTGGAACCACCTGGCACTTATTTTCATCTTGCTGAGAAGAACTTTACATCAAAGAACTGACTCCTGGAAATTCCATCCTTTGCCATACCTGAACTTTTGGTACAGCTCTGAGGAAAAGGGTATTGCCCTTGAAATATTAGCAACTTTTTGTTATTTTATGAGTAGGCAAAAGGTATCACCTGGTCTAGTTTTGTACTTAAAATACTCTTATCTTTAGAGCAATCTACTTTATATCTCACTTGCGAGATCCTTCCATTTATACTGGCGATGTTAATTCTTCTGTGAGAAGGCTCCACCTAAGTCTATCAGTCACCAGTTTATACATGTGTAGATGATGATACCACTCTGATAGCCGAAAGTGAGGAGGAATTAAAGAACCTCTTAATGAGGGTGAAAGAGGAGAGTGAAAAAAGGGGGCTGAACTTGAACATAAAAAACCTAAGATCATGGCCACCGGTCCCATCACCACCTGGCAAATAGAAAGGGAAGAAATGGAGGCAATGACAGAGTTTATTTTCTAGGGCTCCTTGATCACTGCAGATGGTGACTGTGGAACAAAATAAAAAGACGCCTGCTTCTTGGGAGGAAAGCAATGGCAAACCTAGGTAGCATCCTAAAGAGCAGAGACATCACTTTGCTGACAAAGGTCCAGATAGTCAAAGCTATGGTTTTTCCAGTAGTGATGTATGGAAGGGAGAGCTGCTTTTGAGCTGTGGTGCTGGAGGAGAATCTCGAGAGTCCCCTGGACTGCAAGGAGGTCAAACCTATCCATCCTGAAAGAAATCAACCCTGAATGTTCACTGGAACGATGGATTTTGAAGCTTTGGCCACCTCGTGAGGAGAGAGGACTCCTTGGAAAAGTCCCTGATGTTGGGAAAGATGGAAAGCAAAAGGAAAGGGGGACAGCAGAGAATGAGATGGTTGGATGGTGTCATCGATGCAACCAATATGGATTTGACCAAACTCTGGGAGGCAGTGGAGGACAGGAAGGCCTGGTGAGCTCTGATCCATGGGGTCACGAAGAGTCGGACATGACTGAACGACTGAACAAAAACAGGTGTATCCACATCTGATCTCGCCTGATTTCAGAAGCTAGCTAAGCAGAGTTGGCCCAGGTTAGTACTTGGATGGGAGACCTCCAAGGAATACCAGGTGCTGTAGGTGCCTGGAGTAGGAACTAGCAAGCCACTCCAGTATTCCTGCCAAGAAAACTCCATGGATGTGGATTAACAAAGAGTCAGTCATGACTGTAACAACACAATACCCACACATAGGTGTATCCATAAGTCTGAAGGCAGCAGTGGTGGTACTGGCACAAGGGAGAAAACACTGGGGTGAAGGTTGGAGAATTGGAAGTCCTGCATTTTCCTCAGATAGGACTTTGCTGGGCTGTGTTGCCTCATGGGCATAGAGACCAAGGAGTTGACATGGACCCGCTTCCCTGTCTTTTCTTGCTACAGATCATCCTTCAGCTGGCCACAGTGACTTTCCTCATTTGTCGTTGTTAAATAAAGTGGCAGAAAGGAAGAGCAATACAATTCTCTAGTAGGGCATTAGAATTGCACCGCATCAGGTAGGAAATTATTTACAAAAAGAAGAAGAGGATAAATGGAGGGATTTCTCCATCCTTCCCCCTTTTTAAGTTTTATTTTTCAATTGAAAAAAGCATAGAAAGGATATACATAAGAGAAAAAAGAAAGGAAAAGGAAAAAGTAGCACATTTTTTTTTAAATATAACATATCTCATTTGGTGTTTCTCTGTCATTGACATTATTCTATCTATTCATCCTTCCTCCCACTTTTTAAAAAGTTTTATATTACAATGCTTTAGCCTTCCACCAATTCTCCATCCTTCCTTTTGATGTCACACAGCCCACATATTATGTCACAATGTTGGCATTTTGATAATGCTGCCCAAATCTTCCATTTGGGTGCAAACTAGCCATCTGCACAACCACAGATTACATGATGGAATAATAGGGAATGCACCAAAATGGGCCAAAACAAGCAAACAAACCTAGAAGCCCTCACCCCTGAACCAGAAAGATGCAGGACCGCCCACAAAAGGGAAGAATGGGCCAATCAAACTAGAAACGCATGTGGTCGATGCAGTTTGGTTCGAACCAAACCATATCAACAGAAATCCAAATACCCAACAATATATCCATCTGGATAGGCCGTGTCTCTCCATATTTTGTCTTAATGGTAGTTTCATGCCCAAGATACAGATGATGCCTCAGAAAAATCAAGTGCTGAGGCACACCTGTTACTTCCAGAACAACCCATGATACACAAAGTCCAAGGCTTTGCTGTAGTCTATAACCCATAGAGTTGGACAACAGGTAAAATAAAGTTGTGACTAATGAGCTCTTCTTTCTCTAACCAGCTGGAACACCCAGGGAAACAATAGTTTAAGTTGATTTATTGTTTGGAAGACTTTGTTTCCAAAGCCCAGTGTTGATGCAGGATCCGATTCTCCTCAAATTAACTTCTTGGTTTGTTCTCCCAGTAAGGCAGCCCAATAAAAGTCGGTCTGAAAACAAAACTTGTCTAGTAGAAATATTATTTTCTTCCACGTTAATACTCCCCGTGATGAAAAATACAAGGAAATGAGAGTGAAAAAAGGTGCTAGGTAAGATAATGACTTTGGAGTAAAGGGTAAAAAGGAAACTGTAGAAATGCATTCCTCAGATTCAAAAGTCGAAGGCCTAGACTTGAACATGAAAGCTCATTCACACAGTGGTAGGATCTTCAATGATTCCAGGGTTAGTCTGGTATTTTTGTCACAAATTCGAAACAGTCACTAAACATGGGGAGAATATTTGTTGCTGAATATGGGTTGCACTGCGTTGTTCCAGCGCCACCTATCTACAGATTCGCAGAACTGCTCCTTGACATCTCATTTCTAAAACAGTATAGATTGCTGCCCCCTTTGGCAGATCTTGTCCCATCTCACCACACCTTCACTTTCTTCTCCTTTTCCTTCTTGTTTTACCCATCCATAGAATATGGGTGAAGACTGAACAGTAGAAAAGTGTCCATAAGGAAGAATCATCAAAGGAAACACACTCACAGCCAAAGGCGCCACAGCAGCAGAAGGCTTGTCCCTGCTGTGGTGCCTTTGGACGCCTGCCACCCACCTCCATTTGGAAGCGCGCCGAAGCCGAAGGCACCATGGATTAATTGGCACCAGGTGACAGGGGACCAAAGGCACCACAGCGGGGACTAGCCTTCCCCTGCTGTGGTGCCTTTGGCTTTCAGGCATGCGGTGTGTCTCCCCCCCCCCCCCCTTGGCACTTGCCCTTACCCACTCCTGAAAAGGAGGTGGGGAATGGAGGTGACTGCCCCAACACAAGGAGCTGGCTATCAAAAAGCCAAAGCAGGAAGCTTTCTGACAACCAGCTGGCTCTAGGGCAGCAATGGCGTTTCGCTCCCGAAAGCCGTAACCTGGGGCATTCCACTGAAAATTTTCTTAAAGTGATATATCCACATTCCCAGAAATTTCTTTTTGTAACTTAAGTTTTTCATAACGTGAGGCAATTGTATATCAAGGTACCACTGATGGAAAAGGATAAGGCCCCGGAAAAAGAGGAAGACCAAATACTATACAGACTAGCTCCCTAAAGGAACAACAGGCTTGAGTTTGCAAGACGTAAGAAGGGCTGTGGAGGGCAGGACATTTTTTGAGATGACTCATTCCTAGGGTCACTAGAAGTCGGAGGCAACAGGATGGCACACAACAACAAAAACAACACAAGAGTGGGAATCATACACTATTTCAGCAACCCCTGTGGCCTCTACTCTACACTCAAAAGAATGGCATCTGTTGTGGTATAATTTTCCTGTAAAACATGACATTGAGGGAACATGCTTTTCGCAGAAAATCTGTTTGTTTGGACAAAATTGGGAGTAGATATTCCCCCTCAAATTGATTTGGCTTTCTTTTATTTGTAGGGATGGGTGAAGCTCCATGAGGATTCTGCCCTCATAAAATGCCCCCTTAGGATCCTGGATACGACCCATCCATGTTCAAAAACCAATTATGTTTAAAACATTCCAAGATGGCTGTTCTATTCCTATTGAAACATATACGAGATAACTAAAATGTAGTGTCACCTTGGCAGCGCGGTGGTGCTGAATTCCACTTTCCTTTTGTACAAGATAATTGTTCTTCTCCCAATAGTTTGTATCCTTGGTGGCAGGAGTAGATAACCACAGATTTTCCTGCCTCTGAGCACTGCACAAAGTCAGCATGTTCCACTCTTGCTGGGAAACCGCATGTCAACTCTTTAAAGAAAAAAATAATAATCAGAACATAGTCAGTTTTTAAAACTAAAGATGCATATAACCAGAGCATCAGGCATCTCTGTGCCCAGACTGAGGAGCCAATGTTAAAACCACTTGGCTGGGAGAAAGTTCTACCAAATGTAAGTTGTGAGTAAAATTTGCCGAGGAATTCATCCACATTGACTTGTTTTCCAGGCTTTAGTATCTTGCTGTGAATTATCTACCCTTGCCAATTTTTAATGACAAATATGCATATCTAGTAGATGCATATGTACCCTCTGTGGTGTAGTGGGGCAAGAACTCAGAAGACTTGGGTTCAGATCTCCTCTTTGCCATGGAAATTCACTAGGAAGGGGATTGATCCAGTTAAACTATTCTCTAAGGCTGCTTTTACGCGATCCCTAAAATCCACTGGCAACTTAAATGCAGATCCCCCAATGTGGTTTTTGTTCTGCTTCCTGTGTTCCCACCTCCCACTCTCTGATTCTATTGCTTCTGTCTGCGGTGAGGGGAGAGACAATAAAATGCAGGCTCACCTCCGCCTGCCGTGGGCAGCAGCTAATTGTTCCAGCCCGTTAGGATTCCTGTCTGTTAAAAGGGGGGGGGGGAACCCAACAAAAACAAACAAAAAGCGGAGGGGGGCCAGGCATGCAATGCTTTAAAACAGCAACAAGGATTTTACCTCCTCCAGACCAGGTACTTGTAAAATGTGCTGGGGCGTGCTTAAGTGGGTGTGGTTGTACTTTATTTTTTTTTAAAGTCCGCTGCTGGCGGGAAAACAATTTTATGCTCCGCATCTGCGAGCATTTTGCAGCTGATTTTAGGGGTCGTGTAAAAGCAGCCTAAGTGTCTCAGTTGCCTTGAAACACTTTTAGGTTCACTATAAGATCCCAGCACATTACACACACACACACACAGAGAAACACAAACACGTGAAAAACATGTGTATAGTATTGCAGCAATAATGACAATACTGCAATAAATTAAAGATTCTAGAAGATACATTTGTGAGTGTATCACCTGACATCATTGATGCAATCAATCATTTTTACTGGTAGCATATTGGCAGAATGTTTTTTTTCTGTTTTCTGTTTTTGTGGGGATAGCTGATCCTGTCAAATATATGGCACCGCTGATTCTGACAGCTGCGATTGAATAAAAATCATTTAGCTGTAACTAAGATCTTTATCCCTCTTGACAGATCTGATTTCTTTGCCCCCATATGTCATACAAATATAATAGATTTGATCTATGCTTAGGTCATTTTGCTAGTTCTCTCAAATGTTTATTCTTATTTGACCTGTCATGGTGACGACCCAACGCACAATTCATAATGACCACAAATAATTACCATCTTGAGTTTTCTACGTATTGCATATTGTGCTATCCATTTTAATATTTCTTTCAATGTGTTTTCATTCATGCTAAGTGTTAATATATTTCCTCTACCAAGTCTCATTTTTCAAGTAGATGTTCTATACCTCTATGTTTCTAGGGTGCTTGATATATATATGCTACTCAATGAGCTGCAATCCAAGACCAATGAGAGGGTGTCTCAGTGGCTATAAGATGCATATATTTGATCTCTTATTTATTTATTTATTTATTTATTTATTTATTTATTTATTTATTTATTTATTTATTTATTTATCTGTTTTTATACCGCCCGTCTTCCTGAAGGAACTCCGGGCAGTGAACAAAAAGGGCACAACAGACCCAAAGGAAACAATACAACAATCAAACGAAAATAAAAATGGTATAAAAGAAAAAAAATATAAAAATATAATATATGATACAGACACCTCAACAAGGGAGTCAAAAAAGTCAACGGCAAGACAGCAAAAAAAAAAGTCCCATCTGATTCTTAAATCCATCATCCCATCACAATGATATATATTATTCTTTTGTATTTCTCTCTAAATAGATAATTTATGAAACTGTTCTGAATAAGTCATTCAGCCGACGAGTTCCAGACCTATATTAGGGCCTGAAGTTCTCCACTGCCCATTAAAATCAGCTCAGCTTTTTTGAAATGCTCAGTTAGCATTTCACAAGCATTCAAAAGAGTGCCTCAGTCTTGATTTCATTCAGCCTTGCCTTCATTTTCTTTGTCTGAATTCACCTGTGTTCCCTTCCTGGCTTTGTGGTGATGCTTTGTTGGGGTTTCTCTCTGTATTAAAATATTTATTTATTTATTATTTATTTATTTGTTGCATTTTTATACTGCCCATCTTCCAGAAGGAACTCTGGGCGGTTACAATCAAGAATAAAACCAACAATGTATAACAAGTAAAAAGGAAAAAAGAAAAAAGAGAGAAAAACTAATAAAATAAAGAGGGGGGAATCCTCAGCAAGAGGCGATGCGGGCAGAAAAAAAATATTAAATGAAAATGTCGCCATAAGCCTCCTTAAAAAGGAAGGTTTTCAGAGCCTTTTTGAAGGCAGGCAGGGACTGTGCTAGGTGCAGCTCACTAGGAAGATGATTCCACAACGTGGGGCCCACCACAGAGAAGGTGTGGTTGCACGCAAGCGATTTCTGCACCTCCCTGGGTGTGGCCACCCTAAGTGAGTCTGCCAGTAAGCTCCCCGAAGGCCTCCATGAACTGAGCGGGGTCCAGGAGTCTTCGGGGGCAGGCCCAAACAAGGGGGGCTGCACTCCCAGCAGGGTGGGGTGGCGATCGACAGGGAATTTTTTAGCAGATAATGATTTGACCGTGACACAGGTAGGGGTAAGATATCCTCAACCCTCAGATAAGAATCTGACAACATGGAGGTAAAAAACAGGTCCAGGGTATGGCCTGTACTATGGGTGGGGCAAACAACACGCTGAGATAGATTCATGGAAGCCATGGATTCCATGAATTCCACAGCGGCTCCTGAAAGTTCCTCCTCGGCATGCACATTGAAGTCCCCAACCACCAAAAGGCGGGGGGACCTCAACAGGGCCGCCGAGACGAACTCTGAGATCTCTGGAAAGGATTGTGCTGGGTTGCGGGGAGCACGGTACACCAGCACAATACCAAACTTATCTCACTGACCCACCGATAAGTGAAGGCATTCTAATCCGGGGCACACCAATGCCACAGATCTGCTAATGTAAAGAGATTCCCTGTAAACGATGGCCACCCCACCCCCACCCTCCGACCTGCCTGCCCATTGGACCTGAAACCCAGGGGGGCACAGCAAGGAGAGGGAAGCCCCTCCCTCTGCACCCACCCAGGTCTCTGTAATACACACCAGATCGGCTCGCTCATCCACGATAACATTGTGGATGATGGGGATCTTATTATGAACTGACCTGGCATTAACCAGGAGACAGAAGAATGCATGTGTGGGTTGGTTAACGTGTTGTTTTTGCTCCGTTCTCTGCCTATTTCTCGCACTGGCTAACGTATGTTTGTACACATTTTTCAAAGATACACATTCTGAATGGTGTACATTTCTTAGTGCAAAATCTGAAGAGGGAAAATAAACAAATTTGTCACTTGTGTTTACAACCCAGTCACGTGGGCTATAGTCTCTCAACATCAAGAGACCACATGCTATATTTCCCATTCTAAACTTACTGTAATGCCACAGTGGGGTGGCAGGTGGGGTGAGGACTAAAATGCCAGAACTGAGCAAAATAGCATTTGATGACTAGAGATGGGCACGACTTAACGGAATTCCCGTTTCCATTTCCGTTCCTCGTTTCCGTTACAGAACGGAAACGGTAACGGGAATTACTCCGCCAGAACTCGAACTCGAACCGACTAAAGAATAATTGGGTCTGATTTGTCGTGGTTGTTTCTGGCATCGCGGCGATCCCGCGATACCAAGCGGCACAGAAAAAAAGCAGGCGAAAATATGCCTGCCTGAGTGAGGGCTCAGGGCACCTACCAGAGGGGTGGTTTCTGGAGGGGGGTCCCCGGCCTCCCCCCTCTCCTCCTGTCCTGTCCTGGGCTGCTCTGGTGGTGGTGGGACGCCGCAGGCTCGCAGCAACAAGCCGGACGAGTCTCGCCGCCGCCCGCCGCAATTCAAGCGGAAGCGGCATGGCACAGAAAAAAAGTTTTAAACTCCCCCCCCCATTCCCGGGCCAAAAAGCAGGCGAAAATATGCCTGCCAGAGTAAGGGCTCAGGGCACCTACCAGAGGGGTGGTTTCTGGGGGGTGTCCCGGCCTTCCCCTCTCCTCTCCTGGGCAGCCGGACTCGAGTCACCATGCCATGCGGTGCGGGCGGGGGATCCAAAATGGGGCGGCGACCGGAATATTTTTTTTTGAAATCGTGGTCCAAAAACACACAAGCACCACAGAAACATGTGGAAATTGCTAATGCTATTGCTAAAACTGCCAGTAGCAGTGGGATTTTCTTGCAACAAAATGTCTCCTCCCCTGTCCTCTCTCCATTGATTTTATTTATTTATTTATTTTACACCTGCGCAATGATGGGCTGGCCAAGTGGCCATGTGGGAGTGGACCATGCAAACTTTTGGAGCCATCCCACCAATCGCATGGCCACTTGGCCACTGAGACTTCTGGGATGTGCCAAAAAGCCCACTAAACCCTGCCCTAGCCCCCTAACCCTAACCCTAATCCTTGATTCCTTACCCATATGCCACAGTACACTGTCCTCTTAGTGGGTCAGAGAGGCACCCAGAGGTGCACCCCACTACCCCACCCTAACCTCACCCGTAACTAGCCTAACCCTAGCCCTTGCGCTAACCCGTCTTAACCCTAAGCCAGATCTACTTGCATTGCACTACACTCAAGTACAATTCCCTTCTTTGTGAGACACAGCGGGTGCGAGAGCCTTAGGCATCACCCTATGGCTCTGGGTTCTGCCAGTCCACTGGTCTCATAGTCTGCAACTGGTATGCATATCCTGGAGACCCCCATGTTGAGGGGTCACCAGGAGCCTGCTTTCCCTTCCTAGCGGGTGAGGATAGGAGGCACCCACGGGTGCCTCCAGGAGCCCACTTTCCCTTCCTAGCGGGCCAGAGGAGGCACCCACCCCACAGAGGTGCCTCCAGGAGCCCGCTATCCCCCCAAAACCAGTATTAATGACAACCGAAAAACCGAAAAATGAAATGAGAAATTTTTGCGAAGTTTCGCGAAAAACGGAAACGAGCCGACACGGGCCGCCTCCGACACACAACAACTCGAAAACGTCATTTTCCCTAGTCGTGCCCATCTCTATTGATGACTATTCACATGTACTCATGTGCTTCCTCATTGGGAGTGAAAGGCAGAAACTGTCCTAAATACCACATGGTTTCGTGGCCGGGCGTCTCTGCTTAAAGGCATTCCAAGATAACAAAAATACGGTAACCAAGGACCTTGTGGCATTGTAAAGACCAACAAGTCTTATTTGGCATCAGCTTTTATGGGCTGTAAGCCACGTCTTCAGATATATGGTGTGTATTCTCAGTAGACAGCTATTAACAGAGGCGTGGAGAGGAAGGAAATAGAAAATGTAAGGAAAATGCAGAAGTTCAAACATGGTGACCATCTTACCAATGGCCATTAAGGGTTATTGAGAGTTGAAATGGGGGTGGGGCGGAGGCAGGAACAACTGCAAGAAGAGAAAATTGTGAAGACAGTGGTCATCAAATAAACAACATCTGGATAATAATACAGGCAAGTCTGCATGGAGGAACTGTGTATCAATTGGGATTAAAATAGAAAATTATGTGCCTGTTTAAGCCACATGAGACAGAAGGGAGTTTCTTCGTGCATACTTGTTTTCCATTTGGAATCTATTGTTGACTTTGTTTTGTTCAAGGCCAGCCCTCAGGTCAGAGAATGAGCATTTCTCAGTATTGCTGTGCTGATGTCAGACTGCAGTGCTTCTCCGAGAGTAGACAGATGGCCTATTGGCCTGTGTCAAAAATTCAGGGAGTCCCTGTGGCCCATGAGCAGGTCATCATAATGTTGTGGGTTGTATCAGTATGTCCTTTAACAGTCATGAGGACACAGTTAGCCGCTGAGTCTTTAACGGGCTCTGGTTCCTGTTCATTATATCTATGGCAAGGTCTACCGCTGCTGCTGAGTGGAGATGGGCACGACCAGAAAAAATGACGTTTCGATTTTTTGTTTGTCAGAACGGGTCCGTTTCGTTCCGTTTCCGTTTTTCGCGAATTTTTTCGAAAATTTTTCATTTCATTGTTTCTTTTGTCGTTTGTCGTTTCTACCGCGATTTAGCACGATTTGACTTCCCACAGCATGGGGGCGTCCCGGAATGACCCAGAGCAGGCGGAATAACATATTTAATAAATATATCATAGCATAAGACTGCATCCTATTCAATAAAGCAAACAAAGTGGGCAGAATGCAATATTCTTTTTTTCTCTTAGTCAACGCTGACTGAACCAGACACCCTACTTGGTCTGGCTGCCTGTTATACTTTGGGGGGGGGGTTGAAGCCTTTATCCATCCCATTTCCCCTCCACCTCTCAGAGGCAGCAGGAGACACAGTATTCTGTTCCTCCCCCAAATCTGGTTGAGGGTCTACTCTATTCCTCTCAATGCCCCCTCCCCATGACACTCCTTGTAAAGCTTTCAAGCAAATCTGAGTGATCTTTCCGGGCTAGGTGACTGTGTCTCTTCTCAAATTCAGAACTCCCATCTTGCAAGAAAGATTTCATTGTCTAGGATGGGCTGTAGGTTGCTTAGTATGTGTCTGACTGATTTGGGCTGGAACCCATAGATTACCAGAAGGCAATTATTATAGATTACAGAAGGTAATTATAATCTGTTATTATTTTCTGGATCCCCACATAAGAAGATGGATGAGCTGGTGAGTACATGTCATGAGTTAGCAGAACCAGCCCAGCCCAGTTGATCTGTCTCCCCGCCCCCACCTTTTTGGACGGGTGTTAACAGTCTAAGAAATGCTGCATTTAAATTCTCAGTATAACAGGGGTAAGCAGACGTGATTGAATGGTAAGGGTTGCTTGTAGACAATGAGTTTTT
The DNA here is from genome assembly GCA_023846285.1 of Phrynocephalus versicolor. Taxonomy (NCBI): domain Eukaryota; kingdom Metazoa; phylum Chordata; class Lepidosauria; order Squamata; family Agamidae; genus Phrynocephalus; species Phrynocephalus versicolor. Next base: position 37,032,736 of record JAHTLZ010000122.1, on the reverse strand, counting down.
GTATAAGGTGGTGTTGAGGGTCTTTATTTTTAAAGAAGCAGTTCCAGAAATATTATTCTTTTGATCCTAATTCTCATTCATTATCTCAGCCATGAAAGAGAGAAGAGCAGTAGTCTAAGAGCAGCTGAAGTTATTAAACACCTAGGCATCCTTCACCTAGTAAAGGAGAGACAGCCTTGGGTTTACCAGCTTGATTGCTGTCGTTAGGAGTTCTGATGGGATCTATAGTTGATAATGCGACTGATTTTCTGTTCAGGGATTTTGTACATTTGTGTTGAGGAGAGGAGAGGGCATTCCCATGCGCACATGTGCACCCTATTGGGAACAGTTTAGCACACAGAGAGAGAGGGAGGGAGGGAGGGAGGGAGGGAGGAGAAAAATAAATGCATGTGTGTGGGGTGGGGGTGGGAGGGAGACACAATGTTGTAATATTTCAAAGATATATATATTTCAGTGTGAGGGTTTTTTTTTTTAAGATCAAAATCCATTTCTTCAAGTACATTTTCGTGCTTATTTCTACTTGTACTTTATCTGTAGATCAGCTGGATTTATATTACACAAAGCTATCAAGTGTGGCGATTTTATCAACTCACCTACTTGTACCTAGGAGATTTAATCAGTTGCTGCCACAGGTGTGTATTCATGTTTTTCAGCTTGTGGAGATGGGAATGTATTCTCGGCATATGTGAATAGTCCTTAACTGTGATCTTACACAGCACTGAACCTTTTGATCCTCCCTGCTGTTTTTATGCAGTGTTCTCCCACAGGTGTGTTATTTTAAAGCCATACAAATCTCCCTGATTTAATTTAGCAGGTGCCCAGGTGATCACAAGCTTTGCACTATTAACACATGTAAAAGATCAGCAGTAATGTTAGTAACTTGTAAACCAGTGTGGCCTTTCATGAGACTAAACACAGTTTTTTTTTCAGGTTATCTAACTTTGGTTGTGGCAGCTGGCTTGGATCTCCATGGAAGAAGTGGATTTTGACAGATGCTTCCTGATCCAGCTGTCTCCTTCCTTTTACATAGAATAAATGCTACTCATGCTGCTTGGTAATAAGGAATCAGATCATTTTCTTCCACTATTCAACATTTTGCTATTGGCAAGCAAAGAGGGAGCATGCAAAGTTCTATTCTGCTGCCACTTACCCTGGAATAAAATTGATTGGACTCTGTTGCGTTTACCTCTGCGGTGACATGGGTAAAAATTGTACTCCTGATCTTTGAATTACCTAGTTGATGTGTCTCCTGCCAAGCTCCTAAATCCATGGCAGGCACATTTTCACAAGGCTCGAAATCCTGAGGAAATTTTCCGAGCAGGAAGGCATCGACGGGTGCTTCACGGAGGCCTGTGTTATCACAGATTAATCTGGATAAAGAGTATTTCCTGAGTTCATTCCTTTGTGGCTCAGTAAAAACATTGTCGTTTTCCCACCAAAATCTATATAGAAACAGGACCAAAAAATCGCTATTATTACTGTTAATAGTATAGCTATTAGTATAGTATTTATAGTATATAAGGACTGTATTGTTATTAGTATAGTTGATGGAGAAGCAGCTTTGATTTGCAACTCTATTCCTTAAAGCTGTGTAGGCAACATATATGACAAACGTAAAGAATTGGCCTAAATATTTGGGATTAGACACTGTATGCCACTGTTACTTGTTCTTATACATGTGCCACTTTGCTGTGTGATTTCACCATGACAAAGGGCCTTGAATAATTTTGTGACAGAAGCTGTGGCTGAATTTGTACTTCATCAAATAGCTGGCTAGGTCAAATACATAATTCTGCCTCTGACAGAAAAGAAGCCTCAATCCCCATCCCACCTCGCTGCCCACAAGTTCAAGAAAAGTCAGCTGTCCCATCTTGCGAATACATCTCCACATTCCACAGAATAAAACTGTATAACAACACAACCTATATATTATTCGCCTTTTTATGACACCTCAAGGCAACAGATATTAGGAACGTTACTTTTTATTTTGCATCACCTTATCTCCTCCCACGGTCACATGGTCGCTACAGCAATTCGGCAGTTTGCACTTCAGTGGTTGCTTAGCAATCGACTTCCCTGTTTGCACTTGGCTGAACCGCTTTAAACTATGCCAGGGAAAGGGCAGAAACACAGGGGAAATTGAAAAAAGGTGGCATAGTATGTCCGCAAATACAGCAAAATTGCTTTAAAGGGGGGGGTGCAGGAACTGATTTAAAAAAACAGAAAAACCAAAATCAGTGTGGCCTAGGGGGCTCTTCAGAAAAAGTGATTTGAAAAGTGGACAGTCTACCACACTTTAGATTTGAAACACCTTTTCCTTAAAGACAATTCACCTTAAAAATCACTGTCCACTTTTCAAAGCAATTTTGGCTAAGCAACTGCTGAAGTGCAAACTGCCGAACTGCTGTAGCGACCATGTAACTGTGGAAGGAGATAAGGTGATGCAAAATAAAAAGCTCAAGGTAGTGCGCTAACGTTCCTAATATCTGTTGCCATGAGGTAGCTACCTCACTCTGTCTAAAGGTTGGGCTGCTCTTGCTACACAATGATGTCCACCAAGTACTCTTAGAATAATTTTATACTATTGCTTGGGACATGGGACAGCAAGGGTCTCCTAAGTGTGCTCAGTATTCACATCTCCTGGAGTCTGAAGCCTTTCCTCTTTCTCAGTCGAGTTTTCGGTGGGCTTGTAGGATCTTGAGAATGGTCACTGTAACTTGAGCAAGGATGGCGAAACCCAGGAGGGTTTCTGAGAGCACCTTTTCTGGTAACTAACTCCATTTGATTTATTCCACACCTTGCACGTAGGAATGTCTTGGTTTACTGGTGCCAAAAACAATCTAATTATGAGAAATTTTGTAGTCAGTAACTTCTGAAAAACATGCACTCATTCTGGATCATTCTACATAGGCAGGTGTCCATTTTTCAGCTGCTCAACCACCTGGAGCGAATATTAATAATAGCACAGACAGGCATCTGTTAGTAGGATTCTGAACCAGCTACAAAAGGAACTGCTCATCTACTTTTCTTGCCTCTGGGACAACTGCCTGGATTTTTCTGCATCACAGCCAAATTGTTATCTACTCGTGATATACTTTTGTCATCAGAGGAAGGCATACTCACCTCCCCCTGCATCGTTCTGTTCCTTTTACTTGTTTTAATAGAATACTCTACAAAAGTACTCCAAGGAGCTAGGCTGTTCTGTTCAAACCCAGTTCTGCTTCCCAAATTGTTGCTCAAGAGACAACATAATGTCCATTCGTTCTACCTTGATAGCCCTTGCTTGGCCCTCACTGAGACAATGAAGCCAGAGTGAGACCACCGCCAGACCTCGCAAAGGCTGGGGGCAGCAGCTGTAGCCCCAAACCTTTCCTTTGAGCGTAATGGATAGAGGACCCACCTTGTTTTATTTTGCTTTGTTTTGCTTTGTTCTGCTTTGTTTTGCTTTGCCAAAGGTAGGTGTTAGACTCCTCTTCCAAGGAAGGCAGAATGGGAAGGCCAAACCAAAATGACAGATTGACAGTAACAACTATGGGCACTGGTCTGATATCCACTTCCCTGCAAAGTTCCTTCAAAATCCTGAACAGGTTTTCCCATCCATAAAGGGTCCTAAGACAACATGTTATCACAATCTTTTTGTGGGGTTTTGCGATGGTAGGAAACCTTAGCTAGCACAAGCCACAAGGTATTTTAATATATATAAATCATTATATTACTGTATATATAACACTGTCACATCAGGTTCTACCACTTTACCATGTTCAGGTGTCAGTCTAGAACATTCCAAAGGGAAAATGGCAATCTTACTCGACAGAATGTCCGTTGTGGTGGTTTTTCTTCTTTGGGCGAAAAGAAATAGTACGAAACAATGCAAACGCACTCACCGATCACCATCTCTCAGGGCTTTCATTTGCTTTCCAATTATGCACGCAAACAATGGACCTGTTCTGGCATCCGGAAGAAAGTCTTCTACTATGCCCCCTAGCCAGACATCAATGTTGTTGGGGTTGCCGTAGAGCTCCAGGATCTTGCTCACCACCTGCCTGTTTCCTATTGCAGTTCTCAGCTCACTCTCTGTCATCAGCCTTGGCAAATCACAAAATTCTCGCCAGTCATTGTAGCCTATAAATATTGCATTCACATTAAGGGTCAAACAATTTTCTACAATCTCTCTGAAAACACAGCTTAATTCAGTGCCAGGTTGTGGTTCAAGCAGGGGAGGGAGGTTAACAGGCATTGAAGGGACTAAGTACCCCGTTCAGGTTAAACTAGGGCAAGTTCTTAATTGTTAAAGTGATGGACTCAACCCTCATTGAAGGCGAGGGACTCTGATCTAGTAACCCTTCATTATAGCTTCAGAAATTGCTATATGTTAATTGTGTTTAGAAATGGGCACTAAATGAATTTTTTTGTTTCATTTTTGTTTTTCGTTTCATTTCCTAATGAAACAAAAGACAATGTGCCCTAAAAAAAGGAAACAAACAAAATGAAAATTTTCATTTTGTTCCGTTCCGCTCTTTATTTTTCTATTTTTTATTTTGACAAGCACCGATCTCTGTGCTTGTCAAAATAAATAATAAAAATAAGCACTGATCAGCTGGCACACGGGGCTGCAGACCAGCTGGTCAGCGGGAATAAAAAACAAACAAACTGCTGCCCAGCCTCCCCATGAGCCAACTGGTTGGTAAGAGTTAAAAAAAAAGTCATCCAGCCTCACTACGGGCCAGCTGGTCAGCAGGAGTAAAGAAAAAAAAAACCTACCAACTGGCCGGTCCCAACAGTGCAAAGAAATAAAAAAAATGAAAAATGAAATACAGTGGTACCTTGTATAAAGGAATTAATTCATTCCAAATGAAATCATGTTAAGCAAATTTTCCTTTATACAAATTTCCTATAGGAATGCATTGAAAACAGAGTGATCCCATTTTTATGTTCTACAGATTTGCCCCATAGGCGATTCTGTTAAGCAAATTTCCCCTATCTCTGGAATTTTTTATGTTGTATAAATTTTATGTTATACAAACTGTTTGTTATACAAAGGTCCACTGTACGAAATAAAATGAAATATGAAACAAAATTTGTATTTGTAATTCAAATTTGTAATACAAATACAAATATGAAAATTTGTTTTGCAATAAATGAAACAAAATTGGGAACAGAAACAAAAAAGTGTGCCCATCTCTAATTATGATACTTGGTGTTTTCGGGGTCACTTTGTCTTTCCCCCTTCTTACTAAGTGCGGAGACTGTTGTCGAAAATGCATTTCTCACATATATATATATCCCACCCCTTGTCCGAAATATTTCAAGAGGATGTTTTTTTCCTCCAAGTTATTATTTGGGAAAATAAGATTCTACAGTGGATTAGGCTCTGAGATTTAGAATCACAGAATTTGCACCAGACTTTTCCATCCAAATTAAACTTAGTAAGAAAGAAACTACAAGTCTTATATAGCTTGCATTTTATGTTACACCCGCTTTACATTTTTTTAAAAAAACCATTATAATATACCGGAATTTCGTACATGTTATTTTGGATACTATGAAGATCTGTTGCCACAAATGTTGATTACAAAGTTGCCAAGCTAAAACTTTTGCTTTAGAATTTTAGACTCAGAGAACTGTAGTCCATGTAATGAATTTTTAAAAACCAGTTTCAAAGGTCTGTGCTGTGTTCTTTGATTTCTGCCAGGACTGTTTGATCCTGCTCAGTTAGTCAACAGATCCCACCTAGGTCTTTATTTTTTTTTATTTTACGGAATTGGGGGCCTAAGGTCTGTAGGCTCGTTATGGAAAATTAATGCCTGCTTTTGGAACGGAAGGTAGCCCGTTTTTCCAATTAAGGTACAACTTGTATGAGAATGAGGCATAGAAAGGCCGTGAAAAGACCAGAAATTGATGAAAGCGTACAGAAAAATTGCAGTTGCAAAGGTAGACATTTAGATTTTTTTTCCCTTTTGCTTTTCATAGCTATAGCTAGGCTATAATTGTGTGGAGTTGTGAAAGAAAGAAATCTGTGCACAGAAGAAGTTCAGACTTAGCGATAGCTAAAGGTGGGCAACTTTGACCACTTTATGGCCCGGCTTCCTCCTGCTGTAAACAAGAAAATGGCCAAACGAAGAGGGGACCAAACCAGAAGTGACTGGATATTCACTTCCAGATTTGATTTGTGTTTGATTGCTAGAGGACCCTGAGTGCAAAAGCCATGGGGGGGGGAGAGAAGGTGTATGGTGACGGGGAAACAAACATTCTATTGGGTGGAACATGGGGGTGGGCTATGAGTCTGTTGGGGCCTCTGAATGGCCTTAGGTCTGCATGTGATTCTTGGGATGCTCTCTCCCCACCTCTGCCATAATCAGTGTGGGAAACAGAGCAATGGATGCCCCCCTAACAGGAAAACACCACATTGATTTAGTTAATAGAAAGTGCTTTTGTTGAAGCAAGTGGCACTTTCTGATTTCCATGGACATCCCCCTGCCTTCCATATCTGAAAGCCACCTCCAGAATCATAGCCTATTCCAGTGGTGGTGAGCCTTTGGCCCTCCAGATGTTTCGGACCACAACTCCCAGAATTCCAAGCCGCTATTGCCAATGACAAAGGACTGTGGGAGTTGTGGTCCAAAACATATGGAGGGCCAAAGGTTTGCCACCATTGGCCTATTCAGTTCAAGTCACACACACACCAGTCTCAGGAACACATTTTTGGGGAGCCGGGACTATAGACATAAGTAGAAAGGACCTTACGTTACTTTACCTTAGAAAGGACAGCTTGGGAGTACTAAGTGCCTTGCACCAGTTTTTGTGCGAAAGGAAAACTGCCCGCAGATCCTCTCCGCTTTGCTTAATCTCCAACAAATTAATTAGTCTCCAAGATTAAATTAATTAATTAATTCAATTAATTTAAGTAATTTAAATTGAATTGAATTGAATTGAATTAATTACATTAAGTTAATTAATATCCAAGAAAGGGTTGTGGCATGTGCAGCTAATCATGCTTGGCACCACGAGGGAAATGTGCCATTTTTCTAGCCTAATGCTTTAATCTGTAGCATTGATTGTTGAAAAAAAAAAAGGTGATAGACCTGGAAGACCGTGGTCACGTCCCCGTTGTAAATCTAATGAGGCCAAGTCCAGAGAGCCATTGTTAGACAGGACAAAAAGCTTCTTTGTCAATTCCTCGTTCATCAGTTGATCTTGTAACTGCAGTTTTGCCGCCGTTGTCAGCAGTCCTCTCAGTAATGGATCCAAGCCACCTTCGGACACAAGGACACAAGGTAACTGCAAGTATAGCCAACATGTCTTGATGGCAGCAATCCATCAGCCTGCCTTAACCTGTTAAAATGACTTTGCCCCACCCAAGCCCCAGAAATAAGGAGGTGAGACAACTTCATTTTTTGGGATAAATTGGGCCATAATTTTATTTATAACATATTTACTTAAATCTGCTAACATGCCTGTAACCTGTTAAGGGGACCTGAGACCATACTGCAAGCAGGTAATGGGCGGAAATAATCCTCTATCGGCCCGTTATGTATTCAGGGAGATTCACCCCTGGCAAGATGCTGCCCACCTGTTCAGCATCGTGCCAACGTGAGTGAATTTACTATCCCACCACAGCCCTCGCTTTGGCCTAACATTAACTTTCCGACTTTATTTTACTCCAAAATTTTACTCCTATTAACTGTATTCGAGGGCTGCCTAGCACCTTAAGGGCGAATTACTTGGGCCTACCTCAATACCATTACCTCTTGCACTACCCGCCTACCTGGGTTGTGACCAGTAAGAAGGATGATACCCATACCACGCGAAAAAGAGAATGGGATGGGCAAAAAAGCGTGGCTACTCAAAGCCAATCTGAGTAGCCACCAAAAATTCCCATCTGGCCCCGTAGCGACCAGCTCATCTCATTCTCTTTTTGATAGGGTGGGAGGGTGGGGCTGACGATCTCTCTGAGAAGAGGCTGGGGCAGGGAGGGGGCCACCTTATGTAGGCTCCCATCCCCGGGCAAAATACCCGGATCAGCGTGAAGTCTTCATGCCAAATGTCCGGGGCAAGAGGGCAAATATGTCCCACCCCCCTACTAGGTCAGGCTCGGAGCTGCCCTTGCCTGGGAATCTCCCCTACCAGCATCTAGCAATGGGGACCAAAAGTTGTTTAAACTAGGGACATGCCCATGGGATAAAGTCTGTTTCAGTGGCCTTCGGACCTCTTTTCAGATTCATGCCTGGTCCTTGCCTGGCACTGCACCCCCTTTGTTCCTTTTGTTAACAGTAGAGATGGGCACGAAATGAACAATTTTTCATTTCTGTTTTCATTTTTTCGTTTCGTTACGTAACGAAACGACAAACAAATTTTGTCTCTAAAATGAAACGAAACGAACAGAAACACCGGAAATTTTGTCATCTGTTTCGTTTCCGTTACTGCAATATGAGTGAATGGCTTAAAATCCTTAAAAAATCACAAAAAATGAAATAAATGGTAATGAAATAGTAATGAAACGAACGAAAATGAAAATGATTTTTTTGCAAAAATTCATGAAAAATGGAAACGAACCGAAACGGACCCTCCAAACGACAAACGAAATGCCATTTTTTTGATTCGTGCCCATCTCTAGTTAACAACATAATGAAACTTATCTCATTTTAGTGCAAAACGTGCACCAAAAGTACACATTTTGTACACATTCTATACATTGCCAGGAAATGTTCCTCTCTTGATTAAAGCCTGTTTTAGCAACATTTTGCTAAAATTAATGTGTGGTTTTAATTGTGCAGATTTACTCTATTTACTCTTCTTTACTGTGCACTTGGGGTATGTGTGTATGTGACATGCCAGCAGCTGTTGGCCAAAGGGAAGACTCCACAATGCAAACTGCGCTTAGCCTGCAAAATCCAGACATCACAGAGAGCCAAGATAAGCCTGTCAAACCTTGAAATGAGATTAGAACCCACACCCATCTTCACTTGTATGTCTAATCAAATATTATGAGGCAAAAAATAGCAACCTTGGGCATAATTCTTCTTTACCAAATATATGATTAAGCAGACCAGAAATCCCTGGAGAACAGGGGTCGTGGTCAGTCCCTGAACTATCTGTAGGCTTCATAAACTATCAAAAAATGTTACCTCCACCCCTCGCATCTGTGAAACTGAAAAGGGCTAGAATTCCATTTCCAGTTTTAATAAAATGGTACTTTGAGGTATCAAACAGGGCAGGGGCCCTCCAACATTTATTAAAAACGTGAATGGCCACTTCTAAAAGGGTTCCAGAAGCTGCAATTTTCATTTTGTTCAGAAAAAGAGATGGGAGAGAACTGAATCCCACAATAATAATATCTGAGGGTGTGATGCATTTCCATCTGGAACCCCATTTTGTCCACCCATATCTTAGAGCAGTGGTTCTCAACCTGTGGGTCCCCAGTTGTTCTTGGACTGCAACTCCCAGAAGCCTCCACCACTTGCTGTGCTGGAAGGGGTTTCTGGGAGTTGCAGTCCAGGAACATCTGGGCACCCACAGGTTGAGAAACACTGTCTTAAGAGTGATGTAGACTATAGTCTTATATGGAGAGGGATGTCCTACTAAATTCAGCAAAGCTTTCTCTCATGTACAGTACATGATTATTGAAGTGTAGCTTCAGATATATTTATAACAATATGTTTGTAATTTAATGTCCAATAAACTTTTTCTGCTTTTTTTTACTGCACATATACCTCTATATTGCATATATCATTATAGCTGCTCAGAACTTAGATTGTCTATAAACTCTTGGCATTTTTTACAACCTCACATGCTGCCTGGAGAAGGTGTGGTTGGGAGGGACCTTTTAGGGGATGGACTGACTGTAAATCTGTCCAATAGTAACTAATAGTTCCCTCCTGCCTCTGAATTCAAAGAGAAACTTGCTTTTCTGCTTTTATAGCCTTTTCCCCTTTCTCTGGAGTCTTTCAAGGTCTGCTGCTGAAAGCTTCCATGCCTGTTAGTCTTGATGTTTGAACTGTTCATAAGTGCAAGTAAAGCAAATTATCATTATTATTCTTTCTACTACTAAGGTCTCAGGCTCTGTTATAGAGGCTATAAAGGAGCCTTGTGGTGCATTGGTTAAATGACTGTACTGCAGGTAAAACTGTGCTCACAACCTGGGGTTCAATCCCAGGTAGCAGGTTCAAAGTTGACTCAGCCTTCCATCCTTCCGAGGTCGGTGAAATGAGTACCCAGCATGCTGGGGGGAGGGCAATGTGTAGCCTGCATAATTAAACTGTAAACCGCTCAGAGACTACTTGAAATGGTATGGGGTGGTATGTAAGCACGCAGAACACTATATAAGGGCCAGTTAATGAGCAAAGGGGTAACCTACTCCAGGGAACTTGAAACTATTCTGCTCTGTAAATCCCTGAACTTCTGCTGTGCAACTAAAGACATTTAATTAAAATGTCAAAACTCTACAACATAAACTGCTCAGCTGTATCTGTTGCAGTAAACCTAACACAGAGTTTTGAGGATTAAGAAGATTTATTTGGCCCAAGAGTTTGTGGGCTGTACTTTAACCTTACATCTCAAAAAGTGAGCTCCAGTCCCTGAAAATGTATGCTAAACAAAACTTACTAGCCTTTAACAAAACCATTTTGTCTCGTTACCCTCTGCCACTTCCAACTGTGATTTATTTTATTCAGACAAAATAAGCAGATAAGCAGTGACACACACAGAAAGATACAAAGATCTTTATGTTTCCTTTTGAAATACTTGGCACTTGGCAGTAGGGACAAAATGGCACTATTTTCACCTCAGCGCTTGAGTTTTGTACATTTTGAGCTCGGCAATAAAAACAACAACATGATTAAAACATCTCTTATTTCTACAGGAACTCATTTGGTAACAGATTTGTTGTAACACAAGAAAGTATAATTGTGTTCAAGAAAGTACCTTCTTTAATGAGCCTCCAGGGAGTGAAAAAAACTTCATGCAGCAAAAGATTAGGAAGTTTTGGGTCCTCTTGATATGCGGTGTTGAGCCTTTTTATTATGGGGTGAATCGCGGCATGGGCAAAACGAAAAGCCGCCGTTGTGAATATGTTGGCAACTGTGGGGTCGATTGTTGGATCGTAACCTTTGTAAGTACCAATGTAGAGATTGAAAGCCTCTTGGCCAATAATTTTGGGGATGTAGTCTCTCATGGTAATAATCTGGGGGAGAGAAAAATAGAGAAAACCAAAATATTTTTTAGGCATCGCAATGTCTTCGGTCTGTGGAAGCATTCACTGAATGAGAACACTCCTTGCCATATACAGTACTTGGCTTTCTTTCTTTATTATGTATTTACTCAAGTATTTGTAAGCTTCCTTTCACCATCAAACCTTCGGCTCACAGATTTTTAGACACTGACAAATAATCAGTGCCAACACATATTCTGATTTCCAAACACAGCACACATATTTGTAATCTATGTTACTCAGTGCTACTTCTTGCTGAATAACCACACATCTGCTTTGGGGTTTCAGTAAAATGAGCTTTTGTATGTGAGGTGACAGCCATGTTGCATACCCACACGGACACTTCCTTGCTAGTAGGTCCTATCGAAGTCAAAATAAAATGTTGAGGATTTTACTGTGACAGAGGCTGAATATGTGACAGAGTTTAGGAAATCTGTCCGACCGCTGAGCTGGACGACAAATAGGAATAGGGGTTAATATCTGTCTCTTCACCACATAGGACATTGTGACAGTCATTTCTCTTCATCAAAGTTAATTAGCCTACTGCTTTTAAAAGAGGAGCAGGGAGACAAAATCAAAGCCAGCATGGACAGAGCTTCAGAGATCTGACAGCATCATGTGTGTTTCAGTGCAACCTTAGGGGGCCATCAGAGAAGCATATGCCTCTTGTTACCTCGGTTTTCCTAATTGCCTAAGTTTTTCTAATGTCTGACAACTAGATATATTTTATATTAAGACTGGTCCATCCTACCCCTTTTGCGAGTGGTACATTGTCTTCACTCTCCTGCCTTGGTCCACTACATGGTGTTCTCTTCTTACTCAGCCCTCCACATTTTCTACCCTTTTTCTGAGTTCTTGGTTGGCATCTGCCTATACCCTCCTGAATCAATGCCTCTATTTTGGATCACAGGGAGAACAATACAGAGAGGGATAATTTGTTCCTTTCTTCCTCCTAACCACATTTCTCATCTCCTCCCGATTAGTTCTACCACAACAGTCTCCCTTCCCATCCACCTTCTTGTTCAAATCAGGCCCAAACCCAAGCCAAATGCATATGCTTTCCTTTTTCTCTTCAGCCCCACTTTGACAGATTCAGAAGCAACTAGTTGATTATCCCCATATTTATTTATTTATGGAAGTATCCTTCCAACCAACTAACCAACCAACAACTAGCATTATTAGCTGGAAAAATACTGGTGTGTTTCCATTGCTCCCTGTGTACCATATGAGTTCACTTGTCTATCTAGACCAGTGGTGGCGAACCTCTGGCACTCCACATGTTTTGGACCAAAACTCCCACAGTCCTTTGACATTGGTAATACAAAATTGGAATTCTGGGAGTGGTGGCTGAAGGTTCACCATCATTGCACTAGTCCAGTGTTGGCGAAACTATGGCACCTGTATTCAAGTTAAATTGGTGTATTGGCCCTTTGCAAAAAAAAAAAAAGTGGGTTTTGAATTGCAGTTTGGGCACTCGGTCTCTAAAAGGTTTGCTATCACTGCGCTAGTCTATTAGATCTTAATAATATCTATACTTGGCTGCTTCATGTTACTCAGTGTGCTAATAGTATTAGCTTTGTCTCACCTGACATGAGATTAACTGATGGTGTAATGGAGGCAAAGTCACTGGGAAAAGTTTTCAATTAGTGCAAAATTTCTGCTAACTGCCTACAGGCATTAATGTTCCTGAAAAGTTTAGTCTCTGGACAGTGAGAAGTAACACAGAAGTGTTTACAGATTCATGTCACTAAACTAGGCAACTGGGTAGATAAGGAGGCCCCAAAGCAACTGTTTCTTTGTCAACATCTGCCAAAGAGTCCTACCACCCTAAACTGACATTTCACCTTTGGCCAACTTGCTACCCATTGGCCAAAATCTTTTTGAGTGTGTAGTATATTGAACTAGACTAGCTCTGTTGAATCAACTGGGATTTCATGAATCAACACTTTCATAAGTTTAATTGATTCCAATGGATCAACTCTACTTACTATACTAAAATATCATCAGAACAGGTCCCTTTGAATCAATGGAATTCACACAGAAGTTGGCTCACTAAATGCCCATCGATTTAACAGGCTTAGCCTAGTGCAAATTACTACAGTAAGCAACAAGATTTTGGGCAGTGTGTCTTCGGTGGTTACTTCACGTCTGTTTTGTCTCTGTTAGTGTTGCGCTTAGGAGTGGTACAAAAAAAATTACTTCACGTCCGTCACGTGACTACTGAAATTTGTCTCGGCCATGCCCCTGGAACGGGTGCTAAGTCTGACAATCCTGTACCTGGTGCTGGGGTAGGGTTTTCCCTCGTAACTCTTTGTTCCTGCTTTGTGTTCCAAGACAAGACACCGTGTAGTAACGACTGTCACAGACAAGCATATGCCTCTTGGAACAAAACATTCATTTCAGAAAACTGTGTCCGGTTTGTTGCTTTTTTTAACTTTTCAGAAGCAAAATATCAAAAAAGAATTTTTAACCCACCCCCTCCCAAAAAAAAGGGGGGGAAGGGAGCTAGACAAATTCGGTGTTTGTCACGGTACAAGACTGTGAGGTAACGCTTGTCATGAGACAAGTTATCATGACCATGGGAACACTGAAACAGGGACAAAACCACGTGATTGCAACCCACACTGTCATGGTACAAAACTAGTCGTGGAACAAAGAAGGACATGAAGTAACCGCCTTCCTCTGTCTTCTGATTCTAACATGGCAAAATGGCTCCCAACTCCTTCATGTTACCTCTGTTTTTCTAAAGCTCCAAAAGCGGCCACAATCCAAGGCTAGTGTAAAGAGAAACAATATTTTCTTACCAAAAATGCAATACACCTCAAACTATGCAAAATCCTGGTAACAGATCCATCTGTCATGGGAAAGACAGCTCTCAGTACCTCTTGACAGAACTCTATTTAGGCATTGTGTTCTTCACTCATTTATTAGTTATGTGCTTTTTGATAGGAAGTTTCTTTCAAATACTTAATCCTGGCCAGATTTTCAGATAACTTGATTGCAAAAATCCATTTGATAGACCCATATATACCTATCAACAGGCAATTCATAGTCCCCCCCCCAAAAAAAAGCCATACATTTTGTTATAGAAACTCTAAGTGGTCTCTGGCAAAGGCCTTCATAATATAATACGGCTTTTTGAAGCATATAGAGAAATCCTTTAAGTAAGTCTTATCAAAAGAGAGGAAATCATATATTGGAATGGGAAGAATGAAAACTGCATTGCAGATTTAAGAATAGGTTGGATTTAATAAAGAATAATGGAATAAATACAAAATATAGAGAACTAATAAAATACAGGGAAGGTTTGAGGTAATATGCAATAAATTGAACAGACAAATACACTATGCACTTTGATATAGTGCATATAGAGAACCGTGGCAGGGATGAAATATTTCATCAGATAACACGTTCGATTATTTCACTGGGGGAGGGAGGTGGATTAAATCAAAAAGGAAAGTTCAGACAAAATTCAGAAGATCTGGCCTCCTCCTTAGCTGGTAGCATTCACTCTGGAGAAGCTGAACCTGGCTTCTCTGCCTCATTATGTTCAGCCTTCAGTGATGCTCTTTGCAAATTAACTACACTCCGACAGCAAAGTTTGAAATATGATAGATTATTAAGAGAGTACATGTTTGTTTTTCAGGTTCAGCTTCCCTAGACAGTGTCTGCCAGATCGTTAGACTGGCTGGCGGCAGGAACAAAGGTGCCATTTTGTGCTCATTTGATGCACAATTAAGCATCTCAGTACTGGCAATGGCCAGTACTCACCTTGGCCTTGGAGAGTAAGGTATTCCAGATGCACCCCATTTTTCAAGAGTTCTTTCCAAGCCTGGAATGAGGCATTTTGACAGCCAGCACATGCCGCCAGTTGTACATCCCCCCCCACCTTTCTCCTAAGATCTCAGAGAGATAAAAGACTAAAAAGAAAGTATTGTGTAAGATATTGCATGGGGCACCTGCACCATCTCAAGGCAGTGAAATCGTGGGAGGAGGAGGAGGAGGAGGAGGAGGAGGAGTAGAAGAAGAAGAAGAAGAAGAAGAAGAAGAAGAAGAAGAAGAAGAAGAAG
>JAHTLZ010000122.1:36954951-37017450 GCA_023846285.1 Phrynocephalus versicolor | reverse complement strand
AGAAGAAGAAGAAGAAGAAGAAGAAGAAGAAGAAGAAGAAGAAGAAGGATGCAGGGTGACTGCTATCCTCACTGAACATTTTGGCTTCTCCACCCAGCACTTTCCAAAAGCATCCATTAGTTCTCATTTGAAAATAAAGAGCTACATAATTTACTATGATTTTCATGGGTATCGCTTGCTGGACAGCTCAGAGGATTAGATGCCTGGCTGCAGCATTAACAGTTGGCAGTGCAATCCTCCTCTGTGCCTCTTATGAAAAGAGCCAGCCTGTGCAATCATGGGCAAGCTCCAGAGTTCAGGGCATTCCCAGAAGGAGGGAATGTTAAATCACATCTGTGTATTCCCTACCTAGAAACCCCTGGAAAGGGCCACCATAAGTCAAAATTGACTTGGCAGCATACACTTGTTGTAGTAGTAGTTGTGTACATCATATCAGTGTTTTCTATTGATCATTAGGTATTAGTTTGTATTATGTTTTGTTTTATTTTGTTTACACTATTATTCTTTATTCCATTGTATTGATTGCTTTATGTACACTGCCCAGGGTAGCACAAAAGTCCTATAAATAAATATATACAGTGAACCCTCCGCCTATCGCGGGGGTTAGGGACCCAACTTGACCCGCGATAAATGAAAACTGTGATATGGGGATGCAGTCAGGTCGGGCCTGGGGGGCTAAAATGGGAGCTCTTGTACTTGGCCCCAGCCTGGTGCTGCTCTGAATGGGCCTGGGAAGGCCTTGCAGGCCTGTTCAGATCAGCCACGGTCCTGGGGTAAGTATGGGAGGCCAGAAACAAGCCTTCGCCCCTTACCCCAGGGGGTCTTTTTTCCTATACTGTGGTCCTGCGATATAGTGGGTCTGCAGTATATGAACTGCTAAAGGGCAGGGGACCAAGCTAGTAGGACACTCTTACTGAATTACCTCCATAATCTTCTAATTTTTGTCCCTGTTGAGTTGGGCTCTCTTCCCTGCCTGTGCCCATGCCATAGGGAGTGAGAGGTACACGGGATGGAAAACTCCTCCATGGAGGATGCCAGGGGTGTGCATGGCCACACAGCACAACTTAGAGGGCACCTTGTCCATAGCTAATAATAACAATGTCCTATAAGTCAATTCTGGCCTATAGTGACCCTTTTCACAGTTTTGTATGTTGCTGGTACAGTAAAAGTGGTTTACTAGTCACTTGCTTTTGGGGACATGCTAGGACTGTACAGTTTGACCAAGGTCACACAGGCTGGATCTTCTGGGATGCACAGTGGAGAACTCAGCTTCCAATCTCTGGCTCCACAGCCAGATACTTAACCTACTGAGGCCTGCTACCTTCTTGACTCCTTGATGGTTATTATATGTAGCTCCAGGCTTCAAATATGTCAGATTCTATTTGGGTTTTTTGACTAAAATACCAGAACTCAATATACTGTGCACCTAAGGACTTACCGGTAAGTAGAAAATACAGTGACCGCACCATCAGAAGAAGATGTGCCCAAAGTGGAAAATATAATCAATTTTGGTTTTAATACAAACGTGCCTCAATTTGCATTTGGAAAAAACTACTCCACTTTTATTTTTAATTGGTAATTGTGAGATTTTTGGGGATTTTTTTACAGACATGTTGCTGTAAAGGATTATTGCACCTGGAGGGATAAAATGCTAAGAAGAAGATATATGCATTTGCCTTAAGGTGTGCTCAAAGCTTTACAATCTGTTTTTAGTACCAGAATTGAAAAACCAGAGCTGTTTTAATGTGTGTCAATTTAGAGTGATGATGATGTGTGTGGGGGAATCTTTGTTGATGAATGCAAAACATTAGCAGATCGGCCAGTACACCCCCAAAAACTTAGCGTCCACCTCTGTTTTAACTGTAATAACTATTAGAGCACTTAAATTTCTTGGTCATGATATAGAGCATATACTGCACCATGCCAATGACAGCAATGGTTTCTCAAATGATAAATGAACTGACTGAACACAGCTGACATTACAGAAGGATTATGCAACCCGCTGTGCCCCTCAGTGCTAGTCCAAACAGACCAAAAGCATTGCTACACTTGGCACAGCAGGCCACAGAGCGACTGCCAAACCACCCACCTAGCTGGGATGTTCGCATTTAGATACTTGTATTGTCCCCAGAGATGCACACAATTTATTTCCTGAGACAGCTATGGTGATCTGGCCCAATTCTCAAGCAATATCCTCAACAACAATTCTCTTTTGTTTTGTTTTTTCTATTTTAATCAGTTGTATCAATATTTATCTTTAGATATTTTGCTGAAACAGCGTATAACCCCTGTGTGTCAAGGCAGTTTGCAGACTAAAGCCCCAAATTCCTACCTCTCCCACTATAATACTTTTAAAAGACTTGCTGCCTCTGGTAAATAAAAAATGCCTGCCGTCATAGGCCATCCACTCGTGAAGCAGGTCACTTACTCCAGATTAATCAGATCTGCAACAACATCATTAAACATGCCCAACACCCAACCCCAACACACAAAGGTGTCAGATTTTACAGGGGAAGTCCCTTTTTCAATAATGTCATAATCGTTGGCATGCTCTTTCTATCTAAAGGCCAAAATGTGCCTTTTACATTCAAAGCCAGACATCTTCCCTGCTCTTAACATCAATTTTCCACCAGCAGTGACTTCTTCTGTTTGTGTGCCTGAGATAATCCCAAAGACACAAGCACTTCTCCTTTTAATGCAGTGGTTCCCAACCTTCCTAATGCCGCAACCCTTTAATACATTTCCTCATGTAGTGGTGACCCCCTTGCCCTGCTTGGAAGAGGCCACGAGCCTCAGGGGCCATAGAGAACTTCCTTCTACAGGCACCCTCAGCCAATTGCAGCCTCCGGTGCCATTGACTGACATCCCTTCCAACCTATCAAGCTGTAACTCACTCTTCCCCCCTCCTCCTCCAGACCCAGGCCATTTCTGCCTTTTTCTTCACTGGCTCATGGCGGAAATGGTCGTTCGACCCTCAAAGGGGTCCCGACCCCCAGGTTGGGAACCACTGTTTTAATGTATTTTAACCACCACACATCTCTTCCCCTTTTTTCCTTTTGTTTGTTTGATTTGTTATTTGGGGAAGAGCTCCTCCAAAGATGTTTTTATCTTGTTCCCCATCTTACTTAGTGTAGACTACAAGACTACAATGTTGAGAAGGCATGAGGTTTCCTTCCCAATCCAATATGTATATGTTTGAGAAATAAAAATTCAGTCAACAGCAGGCCTAAATATGAAGGAGGAGAAAACACAGCACAAGGGAAGCACTCAGGCGATTTCTCTATGTGCATGCTATTAGTCAACCCTACCATAACAGTTACTCCAGGACCCTTGCATCTAAGGCGGTTACTTCATGTACCTTTCATCGCTGTTGGTGGTCCCGCTGGGAACCAGTATGAAGAAATGTTTCCTCACAACCTTTGTGGGACGACGTGATTTCATCCTGACCATGCTTCCTGAACTGAGCTGTAACCGGGGTGAGAGATTCCCCTCCCAGGCCTCGGGAATTTTTTCACCCTGTTTACCGTTCCAAATAGACAGTTCATTTCGGTATCAGTGACAGCTCCCGTGAGTACACAAAACAAAGGACAGAACCAGAAGTAGACCACATGACGGATACTGATGTCAACACAGTACAAACTTCATCCAGGTAAAAGACAGGACGTGAAGTAACCGTCTAAGGCGGTTACTTCACATCCTTCTTTGTTCTGTGACTAGTTTTGTACCGTGACAGCGTTGGTCATGATCACATGGTTTTGTCCCTGTTTCAGTGTTCCCGTGGTCGTGATAACTTGTCTCGTGGCAAGTGTTACCTCACAGTCTTGTACCAAGACAAACACTGAATTTGTCTAGTTGCGCGACGGATGTGAAGTAACATTTTTTTGTACCGCTCCTAAGCGCAACACTAAGAGAGACAAAATGGATGTGAAGTAACTGCTGAAGTGAACAGGAACTCCTACTCACAGTTTATCCCTGTTACCAGTACTATTGCTTAAACACCTGCCCTTCACACTGCCATTTTAAAAAGTAAACATGGTTTCATGAAACACTGTCTTGTTTACTTGGTGACTCCTATATAAACCATGTTTCATGGCACTGACCAAGTAGGCTTATGTATACTATGTTGTAACTGCTGTCTATAAAAATAATAAACAGGGTTTGTAACCAAAAAGAGTTTCGTGACAATACACAGAGGAGTTTCATTTAAAGACTCAAAGGAATAAAACGGTTAGCAGGTAAAATAAAATACATCCACCATGCTCAACCAGTCAGTTTCTTTAGTACATAATGACAGATCTCTATTTTTCTTCTTTACAACTTGACACACTTCCTGTTCCTTAAGTAGATAGTTACTTGGTTTGACAAAAGTTCTAACAAAACAACGTAATTGTTCACTGCCTCTTCACAAACCGACCATGTTCATTGTAAGTCACAGCTTTATTTGACCCCACTAACTAACCCATAAGTTTTAACTCTCTTCTCAGAGATAAAAGCAAATTTACAAAACAGAAACACCCTACCCATTAATCACTCAGAACAATCAGCTTGCATCCATTCATTTACAGTGGCCAAAATCCTGTTCTGTAAATTACAGCACATAAAAGCATACTGTTTATATATTTCCACATTGTGCTTAAAGCACACTCTCTCATTTATAATTTTAATTTTTCAGGCTATATATTGCCTCTCCACCCACCCATGAGCTGGGTACTCACTTTAACCTTGGAAGAACAGAAGAGTAAGTCAACCTTAAGCCAGCGACTTAAGCCTAGGATCAAACTCAGGTTGTGAACAGAGTCTTCAATGCAGTACTGCAGTTTAATCACTGTGCCACAAGGCTCCTATAGTGGTTGACGTCATCAGCCGCAGTCATTTTTTTTTTAAAGAAAAGTGTTTAATCCACCAACACACCCTGCAGAGGGACCTGTGGAATTTCTTTTGTCACCAGGAAGCCATTAGAAAGGAAGCTCATAGAAAAAGAGAAATTTAACTAGTAAAAATTGCTACTCTGGTGGCAGCCATTTATGCTAATTATCTCCCCCACCTCCTTCAAGCAGTTCCCCAAAATGGGGTTGATGCCAGAGATTCCATTGAAGCCCCTGGGAGCTTCGTGGCTGGGCATGGGGATCAGAAATATTTTCTTTCCAGTAAAATTGATCGTGACCCTCAGCCTCACATGGAGTTCCCTTAGGGAACAGGAATTCAAGTATTTCTTCCCACACTTTTCAGCCATCCTAACTGCCTGTCCTGACACACATCTCCATACAGCACACAACTATTAGTCAGTGCCAGCCACTTAACATAAGATGCATAACCTAAACAGATACGCAATAGAAAATCCCTGCAGAAAGCGTTTGAAATGTGTGCACAAATATACTTGAGTTAGTGGGGGGGGAGCGTTAAAACGTGTGCATTCATTAAAAACGCATACAAGGCATAGGTTTTGTAAGTATACTGTACGTGTCAACACCTGTGTGAATTTCCTCTCAGAAAAAACAACAACACATGGCTCCTCTATAGTACTACGTCAGGATGAAAATGCGGGTAAGACATGGAGAAATGCAACAAAAATGGAGGCTAATAGCCTCCTCCCCCTCATATAGCTATAGTCTGTGTCTGAAGGAATGCATCCACTTTATTCAGTTACATTAATTGGTAATATTTTAAACTGAGATTCTGACATGGAGGACTGTGCACACTGGGCACAATTTAAAACTCTATCGTACTCCCCAAGGGAAAGAAAAGCTCACCCCCTCATTCAACTGGCTTTTTATTAGATGGTGTGATCCTTATTGTGCCTTGGAAACATTCAGCTCTGTTAAAGGTGGGGGAGCAGCCCCTAACTGAATAGTTTTTACCTTAACAGGACAATACAATTGTGTCCTGAATTGAGTAGATCCAGCTGACAGGACAGTAGGCTGCTATCCCATGGCCAGATAAACCGGCTCAAAATAAAAGCTGTCTCCCCCCCCCCCGGTAACGGTCACGTGGGTAAAAATGCGGTTCCTGTGTCCCCATAATTACAATGACCCTCCCCACATAAAAAACACCCCACTGTCCCCAACAGCGTCTGCATCAGCTCTTCGGCAGCCCTGGGGAGGAGAGGGAGGAGGTTGACTCCCCAGACCCATTTTCTCAGTGGAAGGGGAGGGAGTGAAGCGCTGCCATCTAAGGTTTGGGCCTCTGAAAAGGTGGTGCGGGAAAGAGTAGCCTGCGCAGGAGAGGCTGCCTCTCAAGGTGTATCCCCATGCCACCACCTCAAAAACATCACTGTGTGTGTGTGTGTTGTGGGAAGGGCCACAGGTCTGTGTCGCAACGGGGACAAAAAGATGAAGCGACTTTGTAAGTTCCGGTTAAAAATCCACATGGAAACAATGACAAATGTTTTACTCTCTCCCGACCAGGTAGTTG
Organism: Phrynocephalus versicolor; assembly: GCA_023846285.1. Classification (NCBI taxonomy): domain Eukaryota; kingdom Metazoa; phylum Chordata; class Lepidosauria; order Squamata; family Agamidae; genus Phrynocephalus; species Phrynocephalus versicolor. The sequence goes on along the minus strand of JAHTLZ010000122.1, from coordinate 37,011,039 downwards.
GAAAACTCAGTGGGCTGCGCTAAAGTGGGCATGGTCACACTTTTTTTTAAAAAAAAAAAGCCTGCTGTCCGTGGGGACACCATTTTAGGATCTGCATTTCCAGCTGTTGGAAACGGTTTTTAGTGATCGTGAGACAGCAGCCTATTAGGCAAGAAACGGCTAGAACAGAAATTGAATGACTTCTACGAATAGTGGGCTGCCTCTTCCATAGCAGTCATTGCCTTGGAAATGAGACATCCTTGGGCTGGATGAACAGACGGAGGGACGGCTGTCCTTTTATGAATTAGAAGAGAGCCAGAGCGCCCTTAAGACTGTCTTCTCAGCAGGCCGCCTGCTTGGTAGGAACGTGGAGACAAAGGTGAGCACTTGAGCTACCCTACATCAAAGGAACACCATGCCCCGTTGTCAGGATGAGGGCAATGCTCAAGAGGTCAAGGGTGGGTGCCGCGTTCCAAACCATTGTAGGGGCAGGAGTTAATAAAAAAACCTAACAGAATCAAATGAACCAAAGCAATGCCATGTTGGTTTTGTGTCTGCCTTGCATCTTCTGCTTCGCTGTGCTCTGTGAACTGCTTGAACTTGCCTGGAATGTCTGTGCCGCAGCAGCGAGAGCGAAAGAAGAAAGGGCTGTGGTAAGCAACTCAAGGACATCGATAAGGAGTATGTGAAAGGAGCACTTGGGGAAGATGGCCCAGGGATGGGTCCAATAGCGTTACATGTTTTCTAAAGAATGCTGTTGCTTGGTGGAGGGCACTCATTTGTTTCATGCTTTTTGTACTTAAATACGTGTGTCCTCTGCCTTTGTTGGTTGTTGACTCTTTCCTTCTACTCCAGTGGGGACGGTTGCCCTTTCCTTTATTCAGCTGTAATAAGCAAATGGAAATTTGGACCTCTGCTTGTCTCAGAAGCTATTGACTAAGCTATTCTGATACAAGAAAGTTTTGGGATTAGCCTGGACTCCACGCCAGGCTCTGTCTTTTGGTGCTGACGGTGCAGCAGGAGTTCTGCGTCTTTTTAATTTGTAAGCACTGTGTGTAGATTGGCCCAGTTATTTTTTTTTCTTTAAAAAGAAGAGAGAAAGAGAAATTGAGAGGGACCAATGCAATTATGCTGATTGTACATGGATTTAGGTTGCACAACAGAGTCATGTACCTAGGCTCCCTTTTCAATCAAAGGCAAACGAAATGAGCCAAATGATATTTTTCTTGGAAGGACACCACCAGGATGCCATGAGCTTTGGGGCAAAATTGCCCAGAGAGCTCACATGTCTGGGGCAGAAGTGATGTGAAAGAGCCAGTTACAAAGCAAAGTGTCCTGCTTATATACTGCCCCATAGCGCTTCAAGCACTCTCTGGGCGGTTTACAGTTTTCATTACCATATGCAGGCTACGCACTGCCCCCCCCCCAAGCTGGGTACTCCTTTTACCGTCCTCAGAAGGATGGAAGGCTAAGTCAACCATGAGCCTGCTACCTGGGATTGAACTCCAGCATGTGACAACAGTTTCACCTGCAGTGCAGGCATTTAAACACTGCACTACAAGGCTCATCGCCATGCTCTGGTTGATGAGAACGTTTCGTATTTTTGAAAAAATTGTAAGCCGAACCATGGTTTCCCATTGGAATGCATTGAAAACCAATTAATCCATTCCGAAGGTTTAAAAAAAGCCACCCACCCACCACCACCACCACAATGCATAACACACAGTAAGAGGCATGCACAGCAGAACCCAACCCACAATGCAGAACTCAGTAAAAGGCATGCACAGCAGAAACACCCCCACAATGCAGAAGACACAGCAAATGGCATGTAAACAACAAAACTCAATTCCCTACCTTTCTACCGCTTGAGAAATGCACCAAAAAGTTTGATAAAGTCCAAAAGTGGCTGCAAAAAAATCCAGAATGGCTCCAAAACTCGATGCACAAACCACTCCAACACCTCCCACGCCTCCACACTCAGTGTCACGTGCTACCCAAAAACTTCCGGGGGCAATGCATCCTGGGTACACTTTTTTCACAACGCCTTACCAAAAACAAACAAAACAAAAAACACACACCACAACCCGGGGTTTGCTATACAACATTTTCATAAACCGAGGCATTGTATTTCCCATGTATTTCCTTTCATAAACCAAAACTTTCGTAAACCGAGGCATATGTAAACCGGGGTACCACTGTGTAGTAAATTGCTTGTAAACTATGCTGATGATCTGTGCAACCAGAATTCAGGAGGACTGCGGGGTCAGATCTCTTACCTCCATTTTGTTCCTATAAAAGAGGAACTACATTTTGTTCTCAGTTGGTGTTTCAATTTCTGTACTAATCCGTCTGCTCTATCCAAGAGGTGTGGGTTAGTAAGTAAAGATACTTGGATTGATTTGAGGAAGCTCCTTCTTGTGTAGGCACAGGTCTCAGGGCATCCACTGAACTCTGAGAATATTGCTACGCTTTTTGGGCTGTTTGAGTAGGAACACAAATCTCAGGACAAGCAGCACTAGGTGATGAGGGGAAGAGACTTTGTGTGACTTAGGTGGCTGCAGTGCCTGGGCACCCACCTCCACTGAGTCTGACCTAATGCCAAGACTCACTTGCTCATGGCAGTGTCTCCGATTGTGTTGTGCTTGCACAACCTTTACCTTCCCTGCCTGCATAACATCACAAGGCCACCTCCTTTCATCTTGGGTTTCTGCCTTGATGTATTGGGCAATAAGAGGATGCTGACCTGGTAGCCAATGGAAACCTTGCTGTAACCCCGTAGTGCTTTGGACTATGGAACACTTAGTTATGCAAAAGCCAAGTGCAAGCAGCGCATTAGCCCGGCACATGTTGTTTGGATGACTTGTGTTATTTTAATCTGTTTTTAGTATTAATTTTATTGACCGTTTTAATATAATAATTCTTCAATCCTTTTTTGAAAAAAAAATCTGTATATTTACAAGTTTTAGCTTTTAAATATTGTCTTTTGATTGTTGTAAACGGTCTTGGACTCTTTACTGAGAAAGGTGGGGCAAAAATATTTTTAATAAATAAATGTTGTTTAACTTAGAGCCCTCGATGCCTTTGTAATTTTTTTAATATGCTGCCAAATATACCCATCTAGAATAGCTACGTCCTTTTTCAAACAGTGAGCTGCTATCATCAGAATTAGAGATGGGCACGAAATGAACAATTTTTCGTTTCCATTTTCGTTTTTTATTTTGTTACATAACGAAATGACAAACGAATTTTGACTCTAAAATGAAACAAAACAAACAGAAACACCGGAAATTTTGTTGTGCGTTTCATTTCCATTACTGCAATTTAAGTGAATTGCTTAAAATCCTAAAAAATATTACAAAAAATTGAAATAAATGGTAATGAAATGGTAACGAAATGAACGAAAATGAAAAAGAATTTTTTGGGAAAATTCGCAAAAAACGGAAATGAACCAAAACAGACCCTCCAAATGACAAACGACAAACGAAATGCCATTTTTTTATTCGTGCCCACCTCTAATCAGAATATGGATGCGTGTGTATGATGGATTTGTTTATGCCAAGCAAAGCTTTATTAAAAATTCTAACCTTTGTTTCCTGATAGCTAAACTGCTTTGCCATCCCTGGACTAAGTGTGCCTTTAGGTAAATGGATGTCTTTTGCTGTCTTTTGAAGTGCCTGTTGGTACCTCAAGCCTTGTGCTTCTACCCAGTGCACCTGCTGGAGCCTAGGAAAACTCTACATACAGTAGGACCCCTGTATCCACTGATTCATTATCCCCTGATTCAGTTATTCACAGGTGCCAGAGGGAAATAAATAAATAAATAAATCAGCAGCTGCAAAGCAAGCTACTGTCAGAAACAGCAGCTGTAAAGCAAGCTACTGTCATAAAACAGCAACCTAAAGCAAGCTACTGTCACAAAACAGCAGCTGTAAAGCAAGCTACTGTTACAAAACAGCAGTTTTGGAGATTTTGAGGTGTTCTCTCTTATCCACGGTTTTCATTATCCAAGGGAAGGCCTGGAACCAATCCCCAGCGGATACCGGGGTCCTACTGTACTAGTCTTCTCTCACTGGAGCCTGATGTTGTGGCTTCAATTCATCACAAGCCGGGCTTGGATTGAAGTGAGGAGAGAAGTCCCCTCAGATGTCAGAGTGCGCCTTCTTTGCTCCGTCTATGGGCTCTATCATATGTCCTTTAAAATGCTGATTATATTTCAAAGATAAAAAAAAAACGGTTATGCCCCCTCTAGCGAGTTTTCCAAGACCTACCAGAGAAGTTGGTAATTTTTTGCTCCAGTAAAAAAAAAATGCGAGCCAGAAGTCCGTTGGAGCTTGCATATGATCTGGTTCTCTGCTCCCCCCCCCAGCACCGACCAGCTCGTCCTGGGGTGGTTGGCACTTTTTAATTTTTCTTTAATTTCCCCTACCCCCAGAGCTGAGCAGCTGGCCTTCAGGCTGTCAGCGTTGTCTTATTTATTTATTTATTTATTTCCTAGTGCTGACCAGCTTGTCCTGAGGCTGGTCGGTGCTTTTTTTAAAAAAAAAATCCTTGCACGTGGGAACGGAGATCCCTGATTTCTCAAACATTTAGTAAGGCACTATTCTTTTACCGCTTTTCTTCTCTTCTCTCCCCCCCCCCCCGGTTTTATCAATGTCCTGCCATTTTTATCTTCATTTTATCTTCATTTTAGTTTTTTCATTGCTGATTTATGTATACTTTGTTTTATTATGCGCCTTGTATTTTGGTTTTTAAAACATATTCCTTTGTTAATTGTCATGTTTTTCCATATTGTAAACCACCCAGAGTAGCCCTAGGTCTAGATGGGCAGTATAAAAGTCAAATAAATAAATAAAAATGAATAAATCTTCAGTCATGTGACCAAGAAAGAAGAAAAGCTGGACTTGTGCAATATCTGGATCTTCCCCCCAGGTGAGAGAGTGGCCCAAATTAGCTGCTACTTCTCTTTACCTTCTCTGTCACTAATTGCTTCAGCAGATTCTGATTTCCTCCTCATTCTTCTGGGATGAATCTCAGGAATCTGGCCATAAGAAGAAGAGCCATGCTGGATCAGGCCAACGGCCTATCTACTCCAGCTTCCTGTATCTCACAGTGGCCCCACCAGATGCGTTTGGGAGCGGATGAGATTAGATATCTGTCTCCTGATAACACTCCCCTACATCTGGCCCTTGAAGTACCCCGGTTTTAAACCTGGAGATGACACATCTCCATCATGGTTTGTAACCTGTGATGGACTTTTCCTCCAGGAATCTGTCCAATCCCCTTTTGAAGGCATCCAGGCCAGATGCCATCACCACATCCCGTGGCAGGGAGTTCCACAGACTAACAACGTGCTGGGTGAAAAAAATATTTTCTTTTGTCTGTTCTTGCTCTCCCAGCCCTCAATTTGAGTGGATGTCCCCTAGTTCTGGCATTTTGAGAGAGGGAGAAGAGTATCCCTGTATCCACTTTACTCAGGCCCTGCATTATTTTGTACGTCTCAATCATATCCCCCCTCAGGCGCCTTTTTTCCAGACTAAAGAGCCCCAAATGTTTTAGCCTTTTCTCATAAGGGAGGTGCCCCAGCCCAGTAATCATTTTAGTCGCTCTCTTTTGCACTTTTTCCAGTTCCACTATGTCTTTCTTGAGCTGCAGTGACCAGAAATGTACACAATACTCCAGGTGCGGCCTTACTATTGTTTTGTATAATGGCATTATAATGTTGGCTGTTTTATTTTCAATCCCCTTTTTGATAATCCCTAGCATGGAATTGGCCTTCTTCACCACTGCCACACATTGACTTGGCACCTTATCATTGTGGGCCAGAAGCTGCTTTCCTGGATTTGGTCCCAAAGCACTGGCTCCTTTTCGCTAGGAATCTTTCACGGGCACTCCACTCTCCCACCCAAAGTCACCCATGGTGAGCTCCTATCAGTTTGATCACCTTGTGTTCAATTCTGGGGTGCCTCTCTCTACTAGACTGAAAGCTGCCCGCCTTCCATCTGAAGCAAGGCTAAGAGCCAGAGGGAGAAAAGAGACCCCTCCCCTCAGCTATAGACTAAGTTGTCCTGGGAACATGCAATGTTTCTCTTTCATTTTTCCCCACCTACAAAATGGGGCACATCTCAGCCTTGTTCTTCTTCAACAGATTTGTGAACGTCAGTGAACAGATGGAAAAGCAACACTGCTAGACCAATCATTTTCTACCTATAATTTCCTGGAGGGAAAAGAAAAGACATCCTTTCATTAACCTTTTTAAAAGCATGTCTAAATCTTAATTTTAAATGTCTATAAATATGAGTTGTTAGTCTTGTCTGGCTTCTACCTTTGATTAATAGTGGGGTGAGGAGGGGGAGAGCATAAGTATCTATTCCCCTTGCCTTTTTTAAAAAAGAAATGAAATATTTGTGCTATTATGTTTTTACATTTCTGGCTTCCTGGGCCACTTCCCCCCTACACAGAGACACCATTTTTAGTAAAGAAAAAAAATGCTTCAGCAACCTCAACTCTAGAGGCTGCTGATGCTTTAGCTGCAATATCCTGTAATCTACGCATCCAGATGGCATATCTGTGCGGAACGGGTGCCTCAGAACTGACTAGATCCACTCCAAATCATTTCTAATGTGCCACAGGCTGGTCTCATTAATGTGTGATGCTCAGAAAGATGATGAGTTGGTCAGAGTCATGCACACACAGAAAGGCCTTTGGGAAATTATTTTGTCTCGAGGGCATGGAATGTCTGATTCCAAGCCCCTAATATCTCAGTGGCCAGAAGCCTTGTGGGCCTCTTTTCCACCCAGATTTGTTCTCTGCTAACGAGTGCGGAAACACCATTTTGACCCTTCCCAGGTAATTATTATAAAGCAAGCAGCATGCCTGAAAAAAGAGGGGATCACAGAGTGGGTGTGAAGAAGCTATAAGGAACTCAAAGTTCAGGCTAGTTAAAAAAGTTGAGCTGAAGTGTGCAATTCCAATGTTCATTTTATTTTATTTTAATATTTAGTTAATTTAACCCTAATTAGAATGCTGATAGCTGCCTAGATGCCCTAAGCCAGGGGTGCCCAAACTTTTTGTAAGGAGGGCCAGATTTGGTGGCTGAGAATGTGTCAGGGGCCGGTTGCTCCCCAACCCTGCCACCCCACTGCAAGCCCCACCCACTTTCTTTAAAAAAAACATGGGGTGAAGGAGGGGGAGGGAGGGGCGGGCCAGCCAGCTGCGGGCCACTCAGAATGGCCTGACGGTCCGGATTTGGCCCCCGGGCTGGACTTTGGGCAGGCCTGCCCTAAGCACATCCGATCCCTCCTGGTTTTGGAAGCTAAGCAGGGTCGGCCCTGGCTGGGACTTGGATGGGAGACCACCAGGGAATACCAGGTGCTGTAGGCACCTGGAGTAGGAACTGGTAAGCCACTCCAGGATTCCTGCCAAGAAAACTGTGTGGACATGGAGTCATGAAGAGTCGGTCACGACTGTAACGACACAACACACACAGAATGCTGATGAATGTGAACAGCTTTACATATAGCATTACGTAGTAGGTGCTCCTGGTTACTGGGAGATAATTTACTGTAGAAATTAATTTATCTTTAAATATGGTTTCTAAGAAGGGCCACTAGGAAGGGATCCTTTGAGAGGTTGAAATAAATGCATTTGGAGCTATGAATCATAGTTTGCAAAGTGTGACTCTAGATACCCAGGAAAGATATTGGTATGGCGCTTGTCTTGGAAGGCATGACTCCTTGACTCTATATGTCTCGGATACCATGCCATGGAACACTCATGGTCTGAAGTGTCTCTTGCCTCCGTTACTTTTATACAGAGAGCCCACGGAACAGTACACTTAGCTATGTTTTATTTTATTTAAAAATATTTCCTTTACAGTACTGTAACCCTGGGAGCCTGAAATTTCCACAAGGACACCACCATTTGGTTTCTTCGCTACTATTATTAATTTGTCTCCTCCTGAGCTACAGTTTGCAAATGTCCATGCAAAGCAGGCCCGTTTAGAGTTCTAAAGTGGTAGGAGTAAACTACTGCTGCAGAAGACCTCCTCAGTTCACCCCAGGTGCTAAACCTGAAACATGATTTGGAAACTCACCGGATCGGCCCCTCCCACTGACGGGGATTGGAAAATCCAAATGAGCACAACTTTGTTGTTTTCATATACCAAAAATAAACCTGGCAAATTTCAGAAAGCTAGTTTCACAGGTTTGCATGCTAGGCAACTTTAAAGTCCCCCCACAACCCCCCCCCCCCAAATCATCATAATCGTGTTGTCAAGTCATTTCTGACTTATGAGAACCCCTTTCTATGGTTTTCCAGGTAGAGAATATTGAAGAGTGGTTTTACCATTCCCTGCTTCTGGGGAGGTACCCTTGGGCTGCTCAACTTGCCCCAAGCCACTGTGGGGAACTGAATTCCCAGCCTTTGGCTTCTTAGCCATGTACACAACTCACTGAGCTATCAAGCAGCTACACAAAGTTAAAATGAAGTTCTTCAAAGCACCTGATCAGTCTTGCCTCTTTGTCAGGATCTGGGCCACATGACTCTGCAACTGTGGAGCCTCTTTGCAGAGTCATGCCCTACTCGGGCTGTGGCAGTCAGGAAGTGCTGCTGGTGGGCCTGCTACTGGCATAAAACAAACTGACAGCACTCCCTGTTCCTTGCCTCGACTATTCAAGACCTTGGACTCCTGAAGCTTTGACCTGGTTACCATGAACTTTCGTGGAACTCTGTTGCTCTGTAAGTTTTCCTCTTTGCCATCCCCACTCCCTGTTGCACAGTTTTTTGTGTGGAGCTTGAACCTGGACTGGCTGACTACCATCTCCCTGAATCTTCAACCTGGACTGGCTCTCCACACTCTCCATCTCAACCCCATCTGGCTTCTGGGAACACCCTGATCCTGGCCTCCTTGCTGATAACCTCACTGCTGCCCATGTCCTTGCCGTTACATTCTTCATATTGAGCTAGTACTATAGATTTCGATCATATGTTCCCTTACTTCCTCCCACTTTCTCCCTACCATAGTTACCTGCCTCAGCCTCTTGAAGGTAACAATGTGGAGAATGACTGCCAGGGGATCGGCCCCTCTTTGTTCTGGCTATACAGGTCTTGCCTGGCTGCCTGGCCTTTTCTGCCATGGTCTGGAGTGAGTATGCTTGGTGCCATCTCTTAAGGCAGGCCTGCCCAAAGTCCAGCCCGGGGGCCAAATCCGGCCTGTCAGGCCATTCTGAGCGGCCCGCGGCTGGCTGGCCCGCCCTTCCCTCCCCCTCCTTCACCCCATTTTTTTTTTAAAAAAAATCTTCCGCCAACACTGACACCGCTGGGAAGCTGGAGTGATTTCCTCTGAGCATTGTGCAACTGGTGTACCACACAATATGCAGTACTTCAGTATACTTTCTACTGAACATTGATAAAAATATACCAATAATCACTGAGTGATGTTATTCTTTCTGAGCACGCTCAGAAAGTACAGTCTCTGTTGGGCCTTTTGGCCCCTCTGTTGGGCCAATAAATCAGATGAAATTCAGAAAAGGGAGAAGTGAAAATTGGTAGAAGAAACAGCAGTAAATTCAGATTTGTTTTTTCCTTGATTTTATAATGCCGGGGTCGGGTTGGTGCTTTTTAATTTAGTAGTAAGGTTCAGTCTGTGTATGGTGGTTGTTGATTTTTTAATTGTAGTTTTTATGTATTGGGTATGAATACTGTCAAGTGAGAGAGTGTAGGGCTGTGTGTGTGTGTGTGTGTGTGTTTGGTTTTATGTCAGTTTTAAAATGAGCACAAGTGATGTTCTGCGTGTGAATTTAGGAGCCTGTGTATAGATGCTTGTCCTTAAATGGTAGATTTTATGTACTGTATCGGATTTTTATACTGGGCTGTGTGATGAGCTGACTGGATGTCACTTTTTAAATTTCATTGTATTTATACAATGACAATAAATTCTATTCTATTCTATTCTATTCTATTCTGTACGGTATGTTTTGAGTATAGGCTGGACAAGATACAGAGGTAGAGCACATGCTTGTCTGACATTGGAAAATTTATTTCCCCATATCATGTGCTAACAGTAGCCCCAACTCCACAGTATATATTACGCATCAAGACAATAAATGCTTATAAATACCTGTTTCAAACTGAAACATCCAAAAGCTCATTGTGAGGTTCAAGAATCTTACATTATCTTCATTATCTACCTGTCTCCATTGCACAATACTGTACAGTACTCTTTCTGTACAGTATTGTACTGTACAGTACATCCTCAGCTTCCTACAGTTAAACTTAAGCTGAATGAAAATACAGTACATACATGCAGAATTGGCTGCATGTATTAGTCATAAAGTATGGGAGCCATTCACCACAAGGATCATGTGATCACATTGCCAGTATCTTCATATTCTCGCACCTTTGTGGAGGCAATTCCAGTGACTTCCACAGGCAACTAGAAGAGTAGCCAAACAGATCTACTGTCTGCTCTGTCTAGAACAGTGGGGGCGAACCTTCGGCACTTCAGATGTTTTGGACTACAACCCCTACATTCCTTTGTCATTGGGAATGCAGGCTTGGAATTCTGGGAGTTGTGGTCCAAAACATCTGGAGTGCTGAAGCTTTGTCACCACTGGTCTAAAAGAACAAGCCAGTGTGTCTGCCTGCAAGCTGCACTGTATTTATGGGTGAAAGTTCAATCTGATCCTTGTCTTCTGAGAAGTAAACTACTGTACTTGGCTTTGTTTATTCCCAGGAAAGCAGATGCAAAATTTCTGGCCAGCTCACCTTAATTCTACTTATTTAGTTTTACTGGGTGGGAGGCTAATGTTTGATGAAAGATTGTCTTGTTGAGCTTGGGTGTGGCTTAGATCGTAAGAATAGAGAACAGATTGTAATATTTGAAAGAACATTCATTTTATTAGCATTTATCAAGTGTTTGTAGCAGTTCTAGCTGTATGTTTATCTGTCTGGTCATTTTTCTGTTGCCCAGCAGGAAATATTTATTTCCTAGATATAAATCTGCATGTGCAAAATGATACTGTATATTTATTTTAAAATACAAACCTCTTATACGTCACACGTTACTGCTACTCAAACAAGCACATATAGGCAGTGGGAAAGGAGAAAATACAATTCCTCCCTGATTCTGCACTGAGCCACCTTAATGGATCGTGCCCTATGTCACCTGCTGCTGTAATGTTCATCTTTCTTTTCAGAATAATATCTTTCACATAGTTATAGGGCTTTATGAGCAGAGACTTTGTGTGTTATAAATCTCAAATATCCTTTTAGGTAAGGTAGTTGTTTATCTCTACAGAATGCAATTTGAAAACTGTGCCCAAACAGAATAGTAAAGTAAAGTGGAACTGTAGAGAGTCGTTTCACCAGAATGAAACGCACAGGGCATCTCAATGGGCCGGCAGTGCGTGCAAGGAAAGCAACAAAGAGTGAAATGAAAAGACAGACCACAGGCCCGAATGAGCTGCCTCTTTCTGTCCGCAAACGGTCAGAGCTTAGGCGAGTCAGCTTGAACGCATGAGAGCTAAAGAGATTTCAAATTCCAGGAAAAGTAGAGATAGAAGAATAAATTTAACCTTATGAACTCCAGGGCACAAAAAAAGAGAGACTCCCATGTGGAAATAAAGCCACATATTTGGCTTTTTTAAAACAATCTCACAACTTTTGCTTAATTATAAGTGCATTTCAGAAGGCATGTCAAGTACCCGGTGAAAGATGGGTGGGGTGGCACTAGCGTCCATGAGTTCCATTGACCTGATGAATGGATGTTGTCTGTGTTGGCTTGGTCTCCCCAAGACATGCATATGTTCAGACATATGCAGGTTAAACTAGTGGGCCAAATCCTGCCTCCTGCCACCTGCATTTATTTACCCAACCCCTCTTTGCTCTTTAAAAAAAAAAACAGCAAAAGATTGAGGCAAAAAGGCATGGTAATATGAAAATGTGTAAACCAACAATTAGCCTACCTGATGAAGAGCCCCAACAATTTTACGAGTCTCTTGGTAGACCATCTCAGGGCCCCAGTGTGGGTTGCGTTCCTTCAGGGCTTTGGCGAGGCGATTGTGTTCTCTCAGCCAGAGTGTGTGCAGAGCTGCCAATGAAATAACCTCGCTTGCCCTAGTGTCCCCGGCCATAAAACATTCCATCCTTTCTCCTTCGGGTGCTTTAGGGTCTTGTCTGCACGGAGAAGGTACCTGGCCAACAAAAGGAAGGTATTCCAGCCCATTGTCAAAATATTCCACATTTATTTTCAGGAGTCCTTCTGGGCTGGTCAAGTTCCTTAGTGTGTTCTCTGCTGCCGTTGTGCTGCCATAAACAGTGGATGCATCAAGGAAGGACGTTAGGCTATTAATCTGTTGCCTTGGATTTAAGGATGATATGTTTCCAATCAAAACTCCGTGGTGACCAGTGGGGCATGCAGCGGATGAGCGGTAAAAAGGCAAGCAGTTGCTGTTCATGGAGAGCGAATCATTGGCAAAAACCTGTGGATTAAATAAAGACCCGGCATTAAGGAACACTGTCTGCATGGATCACCAGCACCAGATGGGGCAGCATTACTAATTGCACGACTAAAGCATGCATCCAAATGTCACAGATTGGCTGAGCTGGGGCTTTCCAAAATGTCTGTTTCCAGTGCACATTTGCAGACTTTTGATGTGATCTTTGGCTTGAAGAGATGCCATCTAAATCTCAGGACTGCTTTTCATGAGCTATCCAAGAAAGATCAGGAAAGAGATCATTCTTGGTGTGTTGGTGGGCAGCTCCATGAAGGTTTCTACCCAATGTGTGACAGCAGTGAAGAAGGCCAATAAACAGCCAACATTATAATGCCATTATACAAAGCAATAGTAAGGCCACACCTGGAGTATTGTGTACAATTCTGGTCACCGCATCTCAAGAAAGGCATAGTGGAACTGGAAAAGGTGCAAAAGAGAGCAACTAAAATGATTACTGGGCTGGGGCACGTCCCTTATGAGGAAAGGCTAAAACATTTGGGGCTCTTTAGTCTGGAAAAAAGCCGCCTGAGGGGGGATATGATTGAGACGTACAAAATAATGCAGGGCATGAGTAAAGTGGATACAGGGATACTCTTCTCCCTCTCACAAAATGCCAGAACTAGGGGACATACACTCAAATTGTGGGCTGGGAAAGTAAGAACAGACAAAAGAAAATATTTTTTCACCCAGCGCGTTGTTAGTCTGTGGAACTCCCTGCCACAGGATGTGGTGATGGCATCTGGCCTGGATGCCTTCAAAAGGGGTTACAAACCATGAGGGAGATGTATCATCTCCAGGCTTAGAACCGGGGTACTTCAAGGACCAGATAGATGCAGGGGAGTGCTATCAGGAGACAGATATATAGTCTCCTGCGCTCCCAGACACATCTGGTGGGGCCACTGTGAGATACAGGAAGCTGGACTAGATGGGCCTTTGGCCTGATCAACCATGGCTCTTCTTATGTTCTTATGTTTATGTTTTTATTTTGTTCTCAGGAGCAGATGCCGATGTCCAGGGCGACTGATCTAGAGCAGCATTTCCCAGCCTCGGATCCACCCCTCCAAGTGTTCTTGGACTAAAACCCCCGGAAGCTTTTACCACTAGCTGTGCTGGCCCGGATTTCTGGGAGTTGTAGCTCAAGAACGTCGTTGGAAGCCACTGAAGTATTAGAAATGTAGAAAGCCTCTTCGGCATTCACAAGGGCCCCTTTCTGACTTAACTAGAGCTTACAAAACTTCATCTTTCCAGACCACTATCTCTATTCTTCAGCAATTCATTATGAATTATTTTTACTAGCATCATGCGTCCCATTGTAAAGTCATCAAAACTGTTTCTCATTGAGGAGATGAAAAACAACCACTGCAAAGCAAAGCAAAACAAAAAAATACCCCAAAAGGCTTACAAACTTACATTAACACAGGTGAAAGAAAAGGGAGATAAAAACCCTGGATGACAAAAAATGCCAGAGGCATAGAAAGGCAATTTGAAGTTCAAAAGAATTGATGAGCACTAAAAAAAAGGATACTTGCAATAGAGCTTTAAAATCTGTAACTTAATGGCATTTTTAATACATTTATCCAGTAGACCATCTATTCCTCCCCTCAAAAGCAGAACTGAAAACTCATTACCGTGGAGGATGCTATCAAGTAGACTATTATGTTAAATGCTTGCATATCATCTAAGCTGATTAAAACTTGTTTGATTAATAAACACACCCACTTCTTTGCCCATGATTTCAGTGGAACCCGTTCCAAGGAGTGATTCTTTATTTTGACAATGAATATTACATGGGTTAATTGTGGACTCTATCGCCTCTATTGTGTAATCAAATGCTTGATTTGCTCGAGGCCCCTCTAATATAGTTTTTGCCTCCTTTATTAATTTCTGTTGTTTCACTGCATCTTATCTTCCTTTTCCTCTGAAGGAGAGGGAAGGTACTATCAGGATACATTCTAAGATCAGCCACATATTACTGCAGTTGTTCAAAGTCGTTTCTAAGCACTTAATGCCTCTTTCATTCTCCATTTTCTTTTCTTCCATCTTTCCCATTTTAAACAGCAAAGATATAACCACAGAAGTAAGTAAAAATAGGTTTGAGTTATTCTGGTTCCAAACTCTTGCTATTGATAGTGGGTGATCTGCATACCCGCTGTGACAACACCTCCCTTTTATACGTGTGATTGTGATGAAAAAATGTGAAGGGTAGGGAACCAATTTATTAATCTTCACAATATCCACTTGGTAATGCTGCCACTTTTTAAATCGTCGCCTTATGAACTGGGACAGACTCAGATGTATAACATAAAAATAATAATGAAGTTTATAGAGAAAATAAATAAATACAATAATGACTGACGTTGGTATGTGTTGCCTTAAACACAGAATAGATTAATTCAACTCTTCAAGCCTCCCTGTCTTTAATAACCAGTAAACAGTAAAGCCCTCACTGCCTGACTGAACTCTTAACAGAGCTGTGCTCTCTCAGCACTCACTCTCAACAACTAGAGATGGGCATGAAGTGAACAATTTTCCGTTTCCGTTTCCGTTTTTTGTTTCATTACGTAACGAAACGACAAACAAATTTTGTCTCTAAAATGAAACGAAACGAACAGAAACACCGAAAATTTTGTCGTGTGTTTCATTTCCGTTACTGCAATATGAGTGAATTGCTTAAAATGCTAAAAAAAATCACAAAAAATCAAAATTAATGGTAACAAAATGGTAATGAAACGAACGAAAATGAAAACGAACTTTTTGCAAAAATTTGCAAAAAATGGAAACGAACTGAAACGGACCCTCCAAACGACAAACGACAAACGAAATGCCATTTTTTTTATTCGTGCCCATCTCTATCAACAACCCTCAACTCTTTTTAACTCTACTTACAGTAACTCCCTCTCACAGACCAGGCTCCACCCTTTTTATACCATACAATCCCCCGCCCTCCTGCTGGGATTGGCTGATGATTTACATATGTATTTCCCCTGCTTCCAGGGTGTTGTCTCACCCACTGATCCATACTGAATTGTTCCTGGATCTTCCACGATTTTTATGCTCATCTTCTGGGCTTGTCTAGGTTCTGTTGGAATGTGTATGTAATATTTAAACTTCTGTTTTTAAAACTAGGGAAATTCAATTCTCTCCTCCCCCGATAAAAAATCTGGTTTTGTTTTTTTTTTTTTGTTAAAAATCTGGTTTATTAATGCAGGATATTATGCTTCTGTATAAATTCTAAATACAGTGGTACCTTTTATAAAGGAATTAATTTGTTCCAAATGAAATTCTGTTAAGCAATTTTTTCTTTATACAAATTCCCCATAGGCGATTCTGTTAAGCAAATTTTCCCTATCTCTGGAATTTTTATGCTATACAGATTTTATGTTATACGAACCGTTTGTCCACTGTATCAAGAAATGGTCTGATATCCAACAAGAAAAAGCATGCTAAATTTTACATAGGAAAAGACATCCTGAATGTTGATGACACCCAACAGATATCTACAGGATCCCTTCTTGTGTTCATTCATTACCATTATGAGAAATACACCAAACAGGAGAAAATCCCGGGACCTGACTCCTTTTTCCCCCCATCAGTCGACTACTCCTCACCAAAACACAAAGCAATTGTCAGGGCTGTTTCTCAACATGTTCCACTATATATCAATCACCAGGAGCCACAAAATAACCAAAGTCTCAAGCCCTAGATGATATGGTAGTAAGCCCAAGAAGGTATTCTGTAGACCTGGCCTGCACAATGCATTGATTGCTGGTGACCACTTGCCCATGGTGCCGTCGGAGGTCACCCACTGGGTCCCTGCTAACCTCCCAGCATGCTGCCTGTGGCAGCATGTTGGGTGAAAGTTCCCCCCACTTGCACGAAAGCCCAGGCAGTGCTGGGCCACCTGGTGGGGCTGCGGGTGCTGGCGCTGCTGAGTTGTGGCTTGAGCCCCACTGGGCTCTCCCGGGCTGGGTACCTCCTCCCAGCTGCCCTCGGGAAGCTGTCCACTGAGCTGTGAGGGGTGGCCAGTGGCGTGGGCGACCACCACTGGAAGGGGGAGGCAGAGGAGGAGGAGGGGGCTGCCGCCACCGCTGTCTGGCTCTGCCCAAGCTGTTCCTCCTTGGCCTCTGCCATGTCCACTGGCTGGGGCCCAGCCTGGCCTGCACTGCCCCGGCCATCCAGGAGCTGTTGCTGGCTGGTGGTGCCTCTGCACCCTCCCGGGGGGCTCCGGCCTTCCCCTGAGCCCAGTGGTGTCTGGGGCTGAGGCAGTGGGAGTGCTCTCGCACTCTGCTGCCTTCACTGCCAGTTGAGGGTGGGTGGGTAGGCGGGAAGGCAGCAGAGGCTCTGCTACCGCTGCCCGGAGCAGCGGTGAGGAGTGTGCATGTGCATACTTCTGAAAGGAGCCCGCCAGGACATGCAGTGGGCAAAAGGAGCTGTAGACCATCTTGACTGCTGACATGGGTATCTGCAACAATATGTCTTAATTGTTCTAAGTTGCATATTGTCCCTCATTACTGTAAGATACCTTGGGTCCTTTTCCAAGGAGAAAGGTAGGGTAAAATATTCCAAATAAATAAATGAAATTAATATTGGGCTATTTTCTGGTATTTGGAATTGTGGATTCAGAAGCCCACATTCATAAAACTAAAAAAATTTTTGGGGGGGGGGGTTAAAGACTGAGTCATTATTTTATTATTTTGTTTTTTATTACTATTATTACTGAATTATATGTTTGTTATTTGTTTTGTTGTTTAATTGATATGAATATGATTGTTGTAAACCACCCAGAATCCCGCTAGGGAAATAAATAAATAAATAAATAAATAAATAAATAAATAAAATCTCCTTTTTCATCTTGTTTTCTGCCCTCTCTTGCTCTTAAACATATCAAGATGATTAGTGAAAAATACACAGACCTTGTTAAAACAAGAATTACATGTTTTATTCCTTGTTATTATTATTTATAACATACACTACAGAACGATTATGCTTAATCCTAATAGTTGTACAGCCTGGAGACCTTTAGTAGCCATTTTTAAAAGAAACTAAGGACAAAAAGTACTATGACACCCCAAGCAGTTTGGAAATCTGTGTCTGCAGTTTTAGTTTACACGTTTCCAAAGTCCTGTGAAGGAGGCAGGAATAATGAAATGCTTAGGCACTGATGGAGTTGCATAATGAATCTCCTTCATTTTCTTTTTTGACAGTGTGAGGAATATTTCATGAAGAGCTGAATGTGCAAATGAGAATTTCCCTGTGCTCTCTTTTCAGTGACATCAAATGTGACCCATATTGCAACATGGAACAATTTACTGTAGGGCTAATGATGGATCCTCAGATAAAGCCATTTTCTCTGCACAAGTATCAGGCTATAAGTAATACACGGGTTAGCTATGGTACTTTTCCATTCAGAGACATATTTTGTGAATCTGAAAAATATAATGGAATCTGCTTGCAAAGCAGGAAAGTCATGGTAAGAGTGTGGAAGAAAAGGTGCTAATTGGCTGTGCTGGATGAAAGGTTGAATAATGAGCAATATTTCACTTTCCTCTAAGTTCTCTGTTCCCTAATCTGCAGGTTCTTACAAAAGCCAGGAGAAATCCCCTTCTTTCTTACTGTATGTGGTAGCTGTGCTCCCTTACATTGGTTGACTGAACCAGCTCAATTTCTTCTGCCATGTGAATCTGACAACTAGACATGGGTGTTTGGAAGGGGTCTGAAACGAAACACAGCAGTACAGCCGCTGTTCGGAACTGGACCCCAGCCTACAAAACAAAATCAACCACTGACTTAACTTCCTTTGGTTTGCGCAGGGTGAAACTCCACCGAGGAAGCAGCCTCCGATGCGTCATCTTTCCTTCTCCCTGGCACTGGCCAGTCAGACAGGGAGGCGGGATGATGCATGTCCTTGCACAGCTCCTGATTGGCCAGTGCCATGGAGAAGAAAAGATGATGCGTCAGAGGCTGCTTCCTCGTTGGAGTTTTGCCCCGTGCGACTCAAACGAAGTTAAGTCAGTGGTTGATTTAATTCTGGAGGGCGGTGGTCCCGGTTCTGAACAGCAGCTGTGTGGCTGTGTTTTGTTTCGGAACTGGACCCCTACCGAAATGAAACACCCATGTCTAATTCAAACTATTTTATGTACCTCGGAATTTTAACTGCATGATCTGCTTGTAGGAAGAGTAAGATAGAAAGGTAACAACTTAGTGGTGGTAAACTTATGCTACAAAATCGAGCCATTTCCCTCTGGTACCGCAGGGGTTAATCACCTCCAGAATCCGAGAAAGGCAGCCTCAGGGGAATTAATAAATGGTGCCTGACAGTTATAACTGAGTCTCAGTTTGAGTGCAGTGGTTGTAGAGTGAACAGTCAATCAGAACAGACTGCGCCCGGGAAGTTTTATTCAATTACCAGGACTGAGAATTTAAGGCATGCGATAAAATACGAGAGTAAATGTACCTTTGTACTCAAAATGGAGTTATTTTTTAAAAAAATCAAATAACATCATCCCCAGAGGCCTGGCAATTATTTCAGCAGATATATAGGGAGTGGGTGTAAATCTTTCCCTTCTCCAGTGGTCTTGTGGGAAATGCATTTTCTGAGAAGCATTTATTTATTTATTTATTTAAGACTATTTATTTAGCAATGTCCTGATTGATATGCCTTTTCTCTTTCATTTAGTTTGGATGCCACTAATAAACAAGTTTTGTTTGTTAATTGGTATAAATCGGACTGAGGGCTGCCCTGGCATAACCCACCCCTTTTGTTAGAATAATAATAGTCACTATTTCCTCAAGTTACAGGAGGGAAACGTGTCACGCTCCACTAGTGATGTAAATCCCTGTTTGCTTTGTTTGCACCTTAGGAGAGAAAGGATAAAAATGCAAAATTATTCTCCTTTTCTGAAAAGACGAGGAATTCTGTGGTGTTTATGGAAAGAATGGGGAAATGACTTATTTTCTGTGCAAAGTGATTAAAATTCTTCAAGTAAAGCTTTAACACAAATAACATTTTAGTGCAAATAATACATTTTAGGTAAAATGACAAAGGCTGTTGCTACACCCTTCTAATCTTTTAAAGATTAAAAGCATGGGGGGGATGACTGATTTAAAAATTGGCCAGTTCTCCTGTGCACTTTTTCTCTGAGTATGCCTCCCTTTTCAAAGCAGAAGGACACTCGTTTTGAAAATAGACATTATATACATGAGGGAGAACCTGATGAGAGAGAGCAAAAACTATGTTCCTCGTCTTACTCTTAAGGAATATGAAGAGGTGTCTAAATTCTCAAAAAGTGCCTCCAAGAGAGAATGCTGCCTCATTAAGTCAAGACAGGCTAAATTCAGAAAACATTATTTTTCACCCCAGCATTCCACACATGGGAATATGGCCACTTCTGCTCTCCCATGGAAGGAGAAAAAACAACATCCTCATCCTTTGGCTAGACCAGTGATTCTCAACCTTGCGTCCCCCAGAGGTTCTTGGACTGTAACTCTCAGAAATGCTGACTGGCAGAGCTAACGGGGAGGCACACAATGCACGGTGCTTGAAGTGCAGTGTGAGGTTTCCACAGTCTGTGTTGTTTGGGGGAGCCATGTCATCTGCTGGTGTTGGTCTCCTGTGCTTCATTAAGTCCAGGGTCAACACAGCCATCTATCAGGAGATTTTGGAGCACTTCATGTTTCCTTCTGCAGACGAGCTTTATGGGAATGCTGACTTCAATTTCCAGCAGGACTTGACACCTGCACACACTGCCAAAAGTACCAAAACCTGGCTCAGTGACCATGAGATTACTGTGTTTGATTGGCTAGCAAACTCTCCTGACCTGAACCCCATAGAGAATCTATGGGGCATTGCCAAGAGAAAGATGAGGGACATGAGACTGAAAAACACAGGAAAGATGAAGGCTGCTATTGAAGCATCCTGGTCTTCCATAATATATCAGCAGTGCCACAGGCTGATAGCATCCATGCCATGCTGCATTGAGGCAGTAATTAATGCAAAAGGGGCCAAACCAAGTACTGAGTACAGTACATATGCATGCTTATAATTTTCAGAGCTCCGATATTGCTCTATTTCCAATTCTCGTGTTATTGATGTAACGTAATATTCTACTTTTCTGAGACTGTGAATTTGGGGTTTTCACATTCTGCATGCCAGAATCAAATCATCACAATTATGCCAAAGTAAGATTTGACATATCTCGCTTTGCATATAATGAGTCTATCTCATATATTAGTTTCACCTTTTGAGATGACTTACTGAAATAAATGAACATTTGCCCGATATTCTATTTTTTTGAGTTTCACCTGTATATCACAATATCATATTTCCTTTTCCTTGTTTCATGATACCCAGAGGTAGTCTTTTTAGAAATACAACTCATCAACTCACTCTCCCAGTTTCAATCAGTCCTAACACACAAGAAATGAAGGCCTAGTCCAAGAACAGTATCTCTCTATCACAAAACTCCCATTATTTCTCTAAGGCTGCTATCTCACCTGGGTTTTGATCCTGATCTTCTGAAGGTCTGGCTTTTCCTCTTTGTCCCGTCACATGGTTGACTATGTGGGACAAGTGTTCCCATGTCCAAAGCTGTTTTTTTATTTTAAAGTGCAGTTAACCCCCCTTGGCCAGCAGGTGGTGCTAGCCTTTGAAAAAAACAGGCCACTTACCTTCGGGGAAATTAATGCTTAGAGCACCGAATTGAACTTCCTGTTGCTCAATGTGCAGGGAAATTTAAAAAAACAGCACCAATCGGCCCCAGGAACAGCCAGTCGGTGGTATGAAAAAAGAAAGAAAAAGAAACCTGGATCATCTGTGTGGTCCCATGGCGTCTGTCTCCTTAAAAGCTGGATTTTCAAAGTCAGGCAAAAAATTCCCTACCTCTTGGGTGAGTCACAGAAACCTTGCTTAAAGGGGCATTACCGGCTTTTCTTTTTTCTTTTTTTTTCAAAAAGCCTGGTGGCTGTGGAAACAGCATTTTTAGACAGGGTTTATCTAGTAATTTAAACTGCTTTTAAAGGGACGTGGGACCGAGGTCTCCACTCAATTGGTTCTCTCAGATATCAAAAGCTGATGTCCTCACTCTACTGTCCTCTACTCTATCTTTGTTCACTGTCTGTGAGTCCTTCAGTGTCTTTTCTCTTGATCCCATGAAGGGTGTTCCCCCCCTTTTTTTCCTGCTGTGTCTGTGTGTCCTATTCTGTTTCTCCTCCCTAGGGTAACTGCCACATTCTCTTTTCTTTACTGTCATAACCTACTCCCTTACCTTACCTTCTGCTGTATCTCAATCTAAATTTTTCAGGTCCTACTTCTGTTTCAGAAATTCAGAAAGCAGCAGCCCAGTGCAAGAAAAATTGGCAAAAGCACCAAGATGGACTCCACCAGTTTTACTTTACTGGCCGTTCAGAATGCCACTGACCAGTTCAGCCCTTGGTGCTGCTCTGCCCACCCAAATTCCTGTAGTAGTGATTTCCTTCAAATCTAGCATATTCTATCCATGTGACTTCTATTAGGAATTGTGTCATGGAATTATGATTAACAGTAATTAAATATATTGATAAAATACAGTGTAAATAAATAAACACTGTTGTTGTACTTCACTAAATAAAACAGGCATTCCTGCATCTGCATTTGTATTCAGATCAGGTTTTTTCATAGCTTTTGGGGCTTTATAGTTGAACTTTTAGACATAACTGTATCACATCCTGGGTGTTGTAGTCTTGAAGCAGTGTAAACATGTCATTATTATTCTTGTGCAAAAGACAGTATTGTGCCTTTGAAATAAAAGGAGAAGCATAAAAGGAGCAGATTCAAAGGGGGGAGTCCTTACTGTTTCGGAACAACATCCTACTTCAAGGGCAATGGAAATTTTGAGCTGGAGTTGTAAAACAAATTGGCAAGTCGCGCTTTGTGGTGGCGTTTGCTTATAT
Source organism: Phrynocephalus versicolor (assembly GCA_023846285.1). Lineage (NCBI taxonomy): Eukaryota > Metazoa > Chordata > Lepidosauria > Squamata > Agamidae > Phrynocephalus > Phrynocephalus versicolor. Next base: position 36,988,639 of record JAHTLZ010000122.1, on the reverse strand, counting down.
TCCACCACCATCACCTCAGCTGGTGTTTGTGCAGGTGTGGGACAGAATATAGTCGTGTTATAGGAGTTGTGTTAGTGACATGCCATGGGTGGGAAACTGGGTTGGGCTGCAACGCAAAATTGCAGCCCATTGGTTTAGATATCTGACTATGGAGCCAGGCATTGATATTTCAATCCTGTGCTTTGCATCCTTGGAGTAGAGCCAGTTTACATGGTCTTGGGCAACGCTGCCCAGTCCAAGCATGACCCTAGAACAGTGGTGGCGAACCTTCGGCCTTCCAGATGTTTTGGACCACAAATCCCAGAATTCCAAGCTTAGATTCCCAATGACAAAGGACTGTGGGAGCTGTGGTCCAAAACATCTGGAGGGCTGAAGGTTCACCACCACTGCCCTAGAAGAAGGGAATGCTAAACCACTCCTCAAAATTCTCTACCTGGAAAAGACTGGAAAAGATTACCATAGGTCAGAATTGGCTTGAGGACACATGGTTACTCCAGACTTCCCTTGGCATTCTATATAGAACACACACACACACACACACACACACAATCTCTCTCTCTTGGTCCACTGGAGAGAGGGTAATGCCAACCCTTATAGGAATTTGATTTTTTAAGTAAAAAAGAAAAAAGAAGTCATTCTCCCCCTCCAGAAATAGGGATGTGCCCCACACAATTTGCATCGGCCTTGCTGACAATATGGCTAGAATTCATTTTCCAGTATACCCATATAAAGACTCTGGCTGAATCCGGCATACACTGTTTTTGGTCATTTATTTATTGTCTATAAATGTCACCTCTAGCCTACATGTATTTATCTGACTACTTGAGCATAGCTCTTGTGTGTACAGCTAAACCTTTTGCTCATACCACTGGGATTTCTCTCTATTCAAATGTGGGTTGAGCTGGGGAAGTGATGGCGAACCTATGGCACGGGTGCCAAAGGTGGCACTCGGAGCCCTTTCTGTGGGCACCCGACATTGCCCCTTCATAGCCACCTGTATACAGGTTCAATTACTGTATTGGCACTTTACAAAAACATTAGTGGGTTTTGAATTGCAGTTGGGGCACTCGGTCTCTAAAAGGTTCGCCATCACTGAGCTAGGGGAATGGTAATCCATTTCTGTGGACTCCCCATCTAGAAAAGTCAGAAATGACTTGACGGCACACAGTTAATATTATCTGCATACTTACTACCATGGCAAGTCTCAGACCTCCTTCTCCCCAAGGCAGAGGATAGATGATAGCTCTCCGGATTGGCATCCAAATCTTGCTTCAACACGGATGGCGAGACCTGTGCTCCACTACCTCTTACCTAAATTTAGTAGCTTAGTAGCTTACAGAGCAGGCCCCTCTACACACAGAGCTGTGCATCATTTAGTGTCGGCAGTCTACGGTGACTACCTCCCTTAGAGTTTGGCCCATCCCTTCTCACCATTTCTTCTCATAAGAAGAAATGTCTTATGAGGAGCGGCTTAGGGAACTGGGAATGTTTAGCCTTACCAAAAGAAGACTGAGAGGGGATATGATAGCTATTAGACATGGGCACGGAGCGGCAAAATTTTCGTTTCTGTTACCATTTGCCGTTTCCGTTACGTAACGAAACGACAAACGAAAATTGTGCTGAAAATGCAACGAAACGAACAGAACCACGGAAATTGTGGTTGTTACGTTTTGTTTCCGTTAATGGAGACGCGCAATGAAATGAGCTGTTTTAAATGTTTAAAAACACCCTGGACATCCATAAAAACACAGCGATAATTATTTATATTGTCTGATAATACCTACCAGGGGGGTTGGGGTCCTTAAAACGTTTGTTTTTGTCTTCTCCCATCGCGTTGTATTTTTCTTTTCCCTTTAAAATGGATGTCGCCACCAGCCACAAAATGGAGGCAAGCCATGTGATGGGATCATGTTCAACCAATAGCATGCCCAGGTTGCAGACTGGGCGGGCAGGTCTGGCAGCCACAGAGGGCATAAAAAGCTCTGGCAGCCCCCGTCCTCCTTGCAGTCTCTGGTGGGAGTTAGGGTGGGATTGCTGTCTCTGCTGCGACTCTAGCTTCAGTCCTGCAGCCTCCCTGTGTGCATGCGTGCTGCGTACCTCTCAGTGAGTACCCTCCCTTGCCCCGCAGTACAGTCACTCTGTGGCTGCCTTGCACCCTGGGCAACGCCCGCCACTACCTTTGCAGCCTCCCTACATACCTAGTCTATACTGTGTCTCTGCCAGCATCCATTTTTTTAGTGTTCTCCCTCTGGTCTGGGGCGTTGGGGGATGCCTGTGCATGGAAATGCTTTAAAAATTGCGCAAAAAGCGGGTAGAAACGACAAACGAAAAAATGAAAAACGGTAACAAAAATTTTCAAAAAATTCATGACAAACGGAAACAAACCGAAACAGACCTCTCAACAACAAACGAAAAACCGAAATGCCATTTTTCTGTTTCGTGCCCATCTCTAATAGCTATGTTTAAATATTTGAAAGGATGTCACATTGAAGAAGGGACTGGTTTGTTTTCCGTGGCTTCAGAGACTAGGATGCAGGGCAATGGTCTCAAACTACAGGAAAAGAGATTCAATTTAAACATTAGGAAGAAATTCATGACAGTTGGAGCTGTCCTGCAATGGAATCAGCTGCCATGGAGGGTGGTGGAGTCTCCTTCTTTGGAGTTTTTTAAGCAGAGGGTGGATGGCCATCTGTTGAGAGTCCTGTGATGGGGGTTCCTGCATGGCAGGGGGTTGGACTAGATGGCCCTTGATGTCTCTTCCAACTCTATGTTTCTATGACTCTATAATTCTGTGACCACCTATGTTCATGAGCATTTAGCATACATGAGTCCTGTATAACAGAACAGGACTGGAGGCACTCCTGGTAAAACAAGAACAGCTCCGAGATCATCCATTCATTCCAGGTACAGTACTTGGTGCCAAGGTGCCCTCTTGTTTGGCAAAAAGGTGGCAGCCTCTTTGGCTGCTATGTCACCTGGGGTTCAATCCTGTATAACATAAAATCTGTACAACATAAAAAATTCCGGAAATAGGGGAAATTTGCTTAGCAGAATCACCTATGGGGGAAATCCGTACAACATAAAAATGGTCACAGTTAGGGATTACTTTTTTCAATGCATTCTTATGGGAAATTTGTATAAAGGAAAATTTGCTTAACATAATTTCATTTGGAACAAATTAATTCCTTTATACAAGGTACCACTGTTCATTCCCCCTGAACAAAGAGGTTCACACCTTGAGTGTTCACTTGGATTTAAGTCTGGATGCCCAGATTTCAGTGTTAGTCCGAACTGTGTTTGTACAGTTCAAGTTCTGCCCCTCCCCCTCCAGCAGTGCTCTTTCCTGATGATGCCTGACCTGGCTAAAGAGGCACATGCATTAAGTCACACTTCCTTTGGATTTTTGGGACATGTTCTATTTGGGGCTATCTTTGAAAATAGTTCAGAAACCTCAATGAATGCAAAATGTTAGTCAGGCTGCTGGTTTGTTTCTGGGCCCAGCTCCAACAGCACAAGGGCATGACTCTCTACTTTAGGCCTGCCCAAAGTCCGGCCCGGGGGCCAAATCCAGCCCGCCAGGCCATTCTGAGTGGCCCGTGGCTGGCTGGCCCACCCCTCCCTCCGCCTCCTTCACCCCATGTCTTTTTAAAAGAAAGTGGGTGGGGCTTGCAGTGGGGTGGCAGGGTTGGGGAGCAACCGGCCCCTGACATATTCTCAGCCACCAAATCTGGCCCTCCTTACAAAAAGTTTGGGCACCCCTGCTCTACTTGATCAACCACACATGTTACAATCATCAAGGAAAAATCATCAAGGGAGGTCCTTCTCTGGAGCCTACTGCTTTCCTAGGTTGATCTGATAAGGACCCCAGAGGGTGATCCCCCCCCCCCGTGACTGCTCCCAGGCTATAGAAGGCCCTTCCTTGATAGGTTCATATGTCCCCCTCCTTCCTGTCCTTTTACCAGCACGCATAAAATAGTCATTTTTAAGTTCCTGTTCGGTATCTAAATTCAGATATTTGATGAGGATGGCAGGTGTCAGTAATAGCATTTTATATGTATGCAAGTTTTAATGTCCTAATAGGTTTAAATTCTTCTTTGTTCGATGTCTTATTCATGATCCGTACGTTAGATTTGATATGTATGTTATAAGAAGTGTTGTAAATCACTTTGAGAGGGAGAAACGGGGAGGCTATATTGACACTAGACATGGGCATGACCAGAAAAAATGACGTTTCGAGTTTTTGTTTGTTGGAACGGGTCCGTTTTGGGTCGTTTCCATTTGTCGCGAAATTTTTCAAAAATTTGTTGTTTCGTCGTTTCGTTTGTCGTTTCCACCGCGATTTAGCACGATTTGACGTCCCAATGTAATATATTTTTAAAATAAATCCACACCTCCTCCCAGTCGAACCTCCCCCTTTACCCAATATCAGAAAAACATCCTCACAAACTGCCAGAGGAAAAAAAAAGAATAAACTGCTATTCCCTTCAGCAGACAAAGCTGCAGAGAATCAAAGAAATTATTTTCTAAATTCAATTCCCTCCCTGCCTGCCTAACTTAAATCTAAAGCCTCCAACCTCCCTCCAATCAGACAGCAGCAGCCAGCCACACAGCCCTCCACCCTCCACATCCAAGACCCGACTGAGACTTCTGGAAGGTGCCTCGGCTTTTTATGCCCTCTGGCACATCCAGAAGTGTCAGTAAAAACCTGGCCATGCTAGTGGTGGAATGGTTCAAAAAATTTGCATGGTCCCATCCCATGCCCAAATGGGCAGGTCTAAAAAAATAAAAAATAAAATAAAATAAAATAAAATCAATGTGACGTTTTATTGCTATAAAAAACTCACTGCTGCTACTATTAAAAATCAGGCATTTAAAATAAATAAATTTCACATGTTTCTGTGGTGATTTGGTGTGTTTTTTGACCACGATTTCTAAAGAAAAATTGCGGTCGCCATTTTGGATCCCCCCCACCGCATGGCATGCGAGACAGACGACGAGGATTACCCCCCCCCAGCCTGGTGCAAGCAGCCCAGGACAGGAGAGGGGGGGGAGGCCAGGGACCCCCCCCCCCAGAAACCACCCCACTCTGGTAGGTGTCCTCAGGCAGGCATATTTTTGCCTGCTTTTATGGCCAGGAGTCGGTTTTTTTTTTTAACTTTTTAAAACTTTTTTTCTGTGCTGCTTGGCATCGCGCGATTGCCGCGATGCCGTTAACGACAACGAAAAACCCGACCCAATTTTTCTTTTTTCAGGTTGGGTTCGAGCTGGAGCGGCGTAATTATTGTTACCATTTCCATTACGTAACGGAAACAATAACCAAAAACGGAAATGACAATTTCGCCGCTCTGTGCCCATGTCTAACCGACACAGCAATCAGCCAATCCCACATGAGACTTAAGGAGGCCCTAATCAATGTGATCCAGGCTCCTTCATTTCTTACCTGGGCTGCCTTAGCAGGCAGGTTTGGGCTTTTGATGCGATAATGAGAGAGACCACAGCAAGCCACGCCATTTTCCCTTCAAAGCTAAAAGATGAGGTACAGTATTTTTCCACGTATAAGACTATTTTTTTCCTTCACTTGTTAGGAAAAAATTGAGGGTCACCTTATACTCAGAAGTAACTCAAGGAGAGAACTGTGTCATTGCAAAAGTAATTTTGAGTTGGAAAAGTGTGTGTGTGTGGGGGGGGTCATCTTATAGATAGGAAAAATCTTGTAGATGGAAAAATATGGTAATCCGTCCTCCTATGTCTAACTTCTTTATAAGTAAAGGTGATAGACTAGTCTCCGGTGTGTTGTGGAACGCAGCTTGTAAAGGGACAGATTAACCACCTCTTGAAGCTTGTCACACAAGAAAATCGTCAGTGCCCCCCTCCTTTGTTTGTGAACACGCCAATAAAAGCCCTCAAAATGCAAACAGGAGCATATGTCCCAACAGCTGTGCGCAACTCAGATGCAAAACGCCAGCTCTTTGACTAACACCAGGCTTTTTGAAAAAAGAAAGAAAGAAAAGAAAACCCGGTAATACCCCTTTAAGCGTGGTTTTTTGACTTACCCGAGAGGTAGGGAATTTTTTGCCTCCCTTTGAAAATCCACCTTTTAAGGAAGCAGACGCCGTGGGACCACACAGATGATCCGGTTTTCTTTTTCTTTTTTTCTCATAGCACCCACCGGCTGTTCCTGGGGCCGATCGTGTTTTTTTAATTTCTCTGCACCATCAGAGTAACAGGAAGCTCTCGGGTCCTGTAAGTTTTAATTCCCCCCCAGCCAAGTGGTCCGTTTTTTAAATCCTAGCACCACCTGCTGACCAAGGGGGCTGAACTGCACTTGAAAAAAAAAACAGTTTTGGGCGTAGGAACTCTTGTCCCACATATTCAATCATGTGATGGGACGAAGAGGAAAAGCCGGATCTTCAGAAGATCAGGATCAAAACCCAGGTGTGACCATGGCTTAAGTCCCTTCTCAGAAGAGAATACCATTATTTATGGTATCGAAAGCCCTTGACAGTCAAACAAAACTAACAGGGAAAGCATAAGAACATAAGAAGAGCCATGCTGGATCAGGCCAAAGGCCCATCTAGTCCAGCTTCTTGTATCTCACAGTGGCCCCACCAAATGCCTCTAGGAGTGCATGAGGCTAGATATCTGTCTCCTGCAACTACTCCCCTGCATCTGGCCCTTGAAGTGCTCTGGTTTTAAAGCCTGGAGATGACACATCTACATCATGGTTTGTAACCTGTGATGGACTTTTTCTCCAGGAATCTGTCCAATCCCCTTTTGAAGGCATCCAGGCCAGATGCCATCACCGCATCCTATGGCAGGGAGTTCCACAGACTAACAACGTGTGGGGTAAAAAAATATTTACTTTTGTCTGTTCTTACTCTCCCAGCCTTCAATTTGAAGGGATGTCCCCTAGTTCTGGTATTTTGTGAGAGGGAGAAGAGCGTCCCTCTATCTACTTTATTCATATCCTGCATAATTTTGTACGTCTCAGTCATATCCCCCCTCAGGTGCCTTTTTTCCAGACTAAAGAGCCCCAAATGTTTTAGCCTTTCCTCATAAGGGAGGTCCACCCAGCCCAGTAATCTCCTATTGGAGTTCCTGGTATAGATCACCAGCAAAGGTGGCTCAGGCCATTTCTGTCCCATAACCAGACCTGGATACAGGCCAAAATGAGTCAAGATAACCTGCACCATCCAGAAGGCCCTGGATCTGACGGACTAGTACATGCTCAAGGACCTTGCCTACAAAGGGGATATTAGAAACGGAACTATAATCTAATTCTATGGCGATAGCACAGAGAATTCATATGTTGATTACGTACTATGTTTACCTTAGGGTACTGAGTCTGTGTGGATACAAGCAACTAAGTGTTGTCCAGGCAAAAATAATAATAAATAATCTTGCAAACTCCCTAGGTTTCCACTTCCTCCAAACACCCTACATTCAAATTCCTACAGGCTTCTTTCATAAGAGACTCCGCTGCCTTTCACTGTGTTGTTTTTGAAAGCATTGGTTTCCTCTTAAAAGAGCCAGAACGTTCTATTTGACTGTCAGCGGTATTATGTGGATGAAAGACAACAGTACACAGCTGCTACCTATAATTCTTGTCCAACAGAAAATTGGGGGCAGAGGGCACCTTCAGATGGGCTGCGTTGCCCATGAATGAATGCCTGTCACCTATCAAGAAGTGCAAGGTTCCTGCAGAACCTTTCATAAATATGTCTGGAAGCTCCAACTGGATGTGTGGCAGCACAGCCAGATCCTTCTGCTATCTGGGAAGTTCAGGTTTTCTGTTGTGGAGTGGGAGAAATGGAAGATGGAAAGAAATGAAGCATTTGGTCAAAGGCTTCCAGGGCTAGCTTTCAAGGGGAGCAGGTGGTGTGCAGGACTGTAGCAGCTATGACATACAAAGAAGCATTGCCACTTGATGGTTAGGAATATCCTTTAATATCATGCCCAGAAGTATGAAAACAGCACACATTTGACTGTGAAGATTCATTCTCTAGCCTTGCAATTCCACAAAGTTCACAGAACACTCTCTGTGTGTGCGTCTGTGCGTCTTGATCTATAATGATTCAATTCAAAGTCAACAAGTTGGTTCTGACTTATGGTGATTGGTGACCTCTTCTTGCGTTTTGGAGGCCTAGAGTCCTCAGAAGTGGTTTATGGTGCCTTTCTTCTGGAAGCATTCTAGAACTGTGCGGTTTGCCCAAGGCTACACAGGCTAGCTCTTACCCCGGGACACATAGTGGGAAATTAAACCCAACATCTGGTTCCGCAGCCACTTACCTAACACACTGAGATATTCAGCCACCATATATAGAGAGATACAGACTTAGCTGCATTTTGAAACTGCTCTGTTGCAGAATGCAGCAGAGTTCCTCATATCCCAAGTGAAGAGTCTACCAAGTCACGCTCATCTGCCATAATGTGTAGTATGGAATAACACGATAATATTCCCCCTGAAGTAGTAAGTCTGAGATAGTAAGATTTTATCACTGTGAAGCCTCTTATATGAAAAGAAAACAAAGAAAGCCTATGCAAGATAAAACCTTCCTGGAGAATTCTTTTTATGCAGTATCTGTATTGCATTTTAAAAATCCAGCAAGATTGCAATATATTGCACATAAGATATTATTAGCAGGATGGAACAAACTACATACAAGAAGCACATCAGATATTATCTTAATTTCCGCTCTCCGGACGATTTCATGTCCTTTGTGGTAGACATGTTCCAATGATAAAGAGACTGGAAAGGGAGAGAAGTTACTTTGGAGAAGTTACTCTCTTTTTCGAGAATGTTTTGTGGCAATTTGATGACTGACTAGAGTATCTCCTTGAAGAGTTTATAGGCAGAGTGATGGATATACAAATGAGAGAGAAGTAGTTTAGCTTAACCTAGTATCTCTAAGGAGACTGCCCTGCTCATATGTTACCTTGTTGCCTGACATGTACTCTGTGTATGCTATGGAGCCATACTGGTATTCTGTCAATATGTACGTATGTTAATGTATGTTAGTTAGCTTTCTCTTTTTTGTTGTGGAAAGTGGTCTGAAATATGCTTACCTCAAGCCTTAAACTTCTTTGAATACTTATTTTACTTCACAGTTTCTTGGCTATTTTTTGTTACTTTTGAAATTGTTTGGAATCTTTAACTTTTTGCCCTTTTCTTGCAATCTCATTAATAAAATATATAAGTTTACAACAGTTTGGTTGTTTTTGGTAACAAGGGGGCCATTGGCACCAAAGGAGGGCTTTGTCTTGATCACCTACTGAATGCTTTTATATTTTGTGGGTATTTTAGTATTCCTATCATGCAGGGTTAATGTAAAGAGCAAAAGTGCTTCACCTTCTGGCTGTTGGCATCTTCCTGGAGCACGGAGTAGTCAGTGTGATTCAAAATGTTGTAAGAGATACCAGGCTGGAGGATTTCTCTCACTCATTTGCACATCTGGCCATCCCAGGACATACCCACACCAGAAAAGTTTGGGGAATGTAGTTAAGTGGATAGAGTGGGCCTCTCTGACTCAGCCATAATCTTGACACTGTTGGCATAACTAAGTGGGTTCCACCACTGGCCCGTCCTGCACTGGGATGGCATTGCCCTCTGGGTGGAAGGGCAAGACTCAGGACCAAGGCTTGTATGGAAGGTGGGGCATAGATCACCCAGATTTATACAGGAGGCACTTGCCCATGCACCCTCTGGCAGCCCCTGTCCCATGAGGGCAAAGGGACAGCTTTGCTGGGCCAGGGCCAATGGTTCCCCACACAGCAACACCCCCTCTTAATATGAAAGCAATATTAATCTTTATTAAACCATGGCCTGATGATTTCAACCCAACACACTATCTTGCCTGTTCATTCCGACCTGGGGGGACAAGAGGGGCTCCACCGCTGGCCCATCCAGTGCTGGAACAGCATTGCCCCCCACCCCCGGTTGGAAGGGCGAGACACAGGGTCGAGCCCCATGAGGCTCACGTGGGAGGCAGGGTGTAGATCACCCAGATTCATATGGGAGGTGCCCGCCCACACGGCCTCTGGCTCCTGGACTGCAAACACACCCACCTGCCTGCCACCTTATTGTATACCACCACGCTCTTCTCCAGCTGCCTTCCTCAGCTCTCCCTCCAGCCCGCTACATGAAAGAGCCAGGGTCATTGGAGAGAAGAGCCGGCTCACGGCAACCCCTGTGAGGAGTCGCGACCCCCGGGTTGAGAACCACTGCTATAATCCCTCTAATCATCCTTCACCACTGGTTATGATGGCTCTGAATGGTAGGACCTGCATTGCACAAAATATCCAGGAACGCACAATGGCCAGCCCATGACCCTGTACATGTTTTCACAGAGAAATTTGAATTGGAAGAGTTGGATGTTCACATGCCACAAATGGCTGGGTGGGATTGGTGGTGCAGTGGTAGCGCATGTAGCTCAGGGGCTCATTATAGCCATCCCCTCAAGGAGAGTCAAAGAAGAGAGCAAGCTATGTCGTTCCATAAGGACCAACCAAATTGAATAGGTTTGGCCTCCAGCAAACCGATATTTATTTTGCAGCTCTAAAATCTCTTACTTAATGGCCCATTCAATACTGAGCCACCCTTAAATATATTTTTGCTACAGCCATATGACTCACAAATGACATATTGATCCTGAGGAAATCCATTTTAACCACAAGCTGTTGTGAAGTTTGCAGCTAAGCTCAGAGGGAAGGGCAAGAGAGGTGGCAAGTGACAACCTTGTCTGTGTTAATAAACAAGTCCTGGTGTTTCAACCCTGTGACCCCTGACGCCATTACATGACTGAGTAGGAAGAGAGATTGGGACTTGGGAGGTTTCTTACTTCCTCCCCCCAAAGGCTCAATGGTTTGTTGGATGTTGTCTGTTGTGTGTGAGGTTGTCTCCCCTCTGTTGCACTAGCTTGTTGTGTCAGGACTAACCGGACAATACACACAGCCGATAGTAATTCAAAAATTGCAGCAGACTGGGTGTAAGGAGTCTGGCACTTGTATTAAGTTGAAGGCAAAACATTAAGAACAAAATTATCCTTTTCATTTTTCTTTTTCTTCTCATTCTCTCCTGTGAGAGGATGGATGCCATCACAGCTATACAACGTTCAAAGCTATGGAGGTAAACAATGACATTGTGTTGGATTCAAACTAGTATTCCACATTCTTCATCTAGTTGGTTCTGCTCCTTCCTATATGTCTTTTTCCATTTATTTTACCTTGAATTAAAAAATGGTTGCAGTCTGTAGTACTCTTGGTTTCTCATTATATCACGAAAGGACTCAAGCTTTCTGCATGTTATGAGCTGTATCATTTCTTGGTCTTTAGTCTACTGAGTACTTCTTCACTGTTTACTCTCTTGATCTAAGAAATTCTTAGCATCCTATGAGAAATCCACATTTCTGATGCTTGTGTCTTTTTACATCAGCCTAGCATATAGTAAAACCAGGAATACAAAGCCAGTTGCTTTGTTTTTCACACTACATACTTCACTTTAAAGGAAGCTGCTCCAGGCCGTCATTGTTCTGAATTCTGTTTTATGGCTCTGCTTGGTCCGACTCCTTCTTCAAATGAACTTCAAGGTATATATTGGCCCTACACATTTTGTACATCTGTATGAGTGATTTGACTGCATTTCTTGGCCTTTTTGTTTTTTAATGATTGTCATGAACACGGTTTTCTGAACATTCTCTTTTAAGCTATGTTCATTATCGTACTTCACTGACTAACTTTGCAGATTCTCTATGTTGGTCAAAACACCATCCATAATACTAGTCAAAATCTGGTCAGAATCAGGATTTGAATTGGGTCCACCAGGTTTCTCTCTCTCTCTCTGTGTGTGTGTGTGTGTGTGTGTGGTGTGTGTGTGTTTAAAGGTGTCTACATAATCTATAACAGGGATGTCCAACTTTGAACAGGCCAAGGTCTACTTTTTCTGGCCCAAATGGCCTGAGGGCTACTACACTAATACCTCTACTTACAAATTTTATCAATTCCAAGCGTATGCTTGTAAGTAAAAAAAATGTACGTAGAGCAGTGGCTTCCCATAGGGAGGTATCGAAATCCGTTCCCTCCAGACGGATTGATTTTCAATGCATTCCTATGGGAAGGCTGACCATGCACATGCTTGCCTTGCACCTGCTCGATCATCTGGCCAGTGGGGGGAGCAGGGGACCACATCATGGCCCTCAAACTGCCCTGCTCAGCTGAGACAGCGGGCTGGCAGACCCAGAACTTTGCTGGGGCAGTGGTGGTCATTGGGATGGGGGAGGGAGGGGTGGAGAACTTATCCCCTCACTTTTTAATTGGTGGCTGGTGGGCAACATTCGAACCCGAGGGCTACCGGTAGCCCGTGGTCTCCCTGTTGTGCAGGCCTGATCTATAAGAAAGCCCAAAACCCAGTAGTATGTCACAACTAAAGCAGATCCATTGAATCAATTGAATTTATATTGATGCTGACTCACTAAACCCTCATTAATTCAATGGGCCTATTGTAGGTGCAATTTACTGCTGGATTTCAGCCAAGTATCTTTCTGTACCTGGCCTGATTCTGACTAATGGGCCTCACTTTCTCTAGCAATTACATTGTCACCCCTTTCATTTCTTTTATGATACTGTGGGTATTCCTGCCTCTTAGCTCTTACATTCCACATTCCTGATCTGATTTCCAACCCAGATGTTCATAAAGCCTCTCTTTTTTTCCATGCTTAGGTCATTTATTTGTTTCTGCCGATTGTTTGATACTTCTTTTTTACTTAAGTATTTTGAAGCCACCCACTTTTTAATTTTGCAGAACAGGGAAGTTATCTCCAGTCCTTATAGCAAATATTACCAAGCCCCCCGTGTACATTTACTCCTTAACACTGAAGATTAATTAAAGCCAGCAAACTCAGAGTGAACAGGTTTCACTCAACACTTTCACAACCACACCCTACTCGTGGTGAAGCAATATACTGTTAGGGTTTACACTGACACTATGTTTTCAATGTTAGTTTCCATCACTCTTAACTTTACTGTACATAACTTTACATGGAACTTTACTGCCCTTTAACTGCTCGCATTCTCTTGTAGCTTTAATGTAATGTTGTCTAAAAAGCTGTAAAATGTCCCTCAATTCCTTGTTCTCAGTACTTAATTGTACTGGACTGTATATTATCCCTCATTCTGTAAGCTGCCTCGGGTCCAGTGAAAGGTGGGGTAAAATACTCTAAAATAAAATAAATAAATAATAAATAGATTTATGTTATTGCTCACTGTGCAATAACAGGATAAAGTTAACAAATTTTGAGTTTAAACGAATAGGACAAAAAACAGAAGCTAGAATCCTGTTGCTTTTACTTAAAAACCAGGCAGCTGAAATGTTCATTAATTAAAGAGTTCCCCTTCTTTCATGCCCCCCAGTGGCTTCCCTGTGATGAAATGGGAAATTTCAGATCTTTGGGGAGGTAAGGTTGTAAACATTGATTTTCTGAAAAAAATCATTGTAACTAATTAAATTATTAGACTTACACGATGAATACACAACAGAATATCATCCAGAGAATTAATTACTTACCAGTGCTTTTTATGCATTCCTTCTGGACATTAAAATCTAGGTGGATAAGGACAATAGCAATATTTTCCTTCTCTTAACCGCACCAAAGAACAGTGGCCAAAAAGATGCAGGTAAGAACACTCTGGAGACAGGTTGGTTCCCCCTAGGAATGACATTAATGATTCCCAGGTAAAGGAGTGAACCAACTGGTCCCTGAAGGAGATGAGACAGAAAGACAAATGCCCATCTGATCACGTCCTTGGTTCCAGAAATTCCTCTAATTCCTCAAAACAGGTTTTCAAGGGGTCAGAGATAGGGAGATTGTGGGAAGATAGATGGGAAAGAAAACCACTAGAGTTCCCATCTTCAGTGAAAAGGACCACTTCTTTTAAGATATTGGTAGAAAACCTGTGGCATTTCAGATGTAAGTAGACTAGATTTCTCACCATCTTTGATCACTGGCTGCCCTGTTTGGGGCTAATGGGAAATGAACTTCCACCATTTTCTCTAGTTTTCTCCTAAGGCAAAGTTACCGCTGGATGCAACTTTTTATGCACAGAATTCCCACGCAGGGAGGATGGTATGCATGGATCAACATGTGATACTGGGACATAGCTAACAGAACTCTCTGGAAAGTGATCCCTGTAGGCCAGGCCTGCCCAAAGTCCGGCCCGGGGGGGGGGCAAATCCGGCCCATCAGGCCATTCTGAGTGGCCCGTGGCTGGCTGGCCCACCCCTCCCTCCCCCTCCTTCGTCCCATGTTTTTTTAAAAGAAAGTGGGTGGGGCTTGCAGTGGGGTGGCAGGGTTGTGGAGCAACCGGCCCCTGACACATTCTCAGCCACCAAATCTGGCCCTCCTTACAAAAAGTTTGGGCACCCCCGCTGTAGGCCCTACAGCCCAGCTGAGACCTCTGGGCCCATTTTCATCAAATGTGTTATATGGCTGGGACAGCACCAAGCACAAAATGAAAGTGATGTGCAAATATACTTAGATTCTGTGGGTTTTTTAATCCCCAATTTTTGCTCCCCACAAAGAGTCTTCAAACATTGTGACTGACTGCCACCGCCGTGCTCGAACTTCCTTAAAATAAAACAAAACTTTAAATACCTGAATTGGAAAACATGGATTTTGGTTTTCACAAGTCAGCTGACAATCTGCTGCTCCTGGAAAGTTAGGCCGGTTTATGCTCTGCGGTGTAAATGCAAGGTCGTGATCAATGTACTGACCCCACGCAGTGATCATATCAGAATACAGATTGTCTTCCGTAACAGCCTCATTAGACACTTCAATAATTTGCCTCGTAACATCACGCACCTGGAGGGGCCAAGAGGTAAGTCAGTTGCCATGCTGTGCCACTTGTTATGTCTTATTATATAATGACAGTGCAGCAAAAGGGAGCGGTGTACACCCGACATTTTGCCAGTGTGCCTGATGTCACAAAGTTGTTTTGAGGGCTTGGCTGTTCTTATGTCTCTCCCCTTCCCTGTTTGTTTTGTTTCTTTAATGTCTTGACAGGGTGGCACTTCTGCTCCAGAATTCAAAGCCGAAATGTCAGCTGCTCAAATAAGGGTCAGATAGCCATCTACTGCTATGTTTTTCAAAACTTTGGAAAACTGCAAGTTTATCTCTTATCAGAATAAGTAGGGTGCCGACAGAATGGGCTCCGAGGGCCACCTTTGGCACCTGTGCCATAGATTCGCCAGCACTGGCCTAAGGTGATACCCTTGCTGCTCTATATTTGGTGTAGACTGTTCTGTTCCCTCAGTTTTTATACTGCTTAGTTTCTTTTGTGTTGCTTTTAGTTGCCCTTTAATTGTGATTTGGGTACTGTGGATTGAATTTTGTTTTTTTGGACATTGAACTATAGCTACGGATACCTGTCGAATAAGTAACTCCACAATATATACTGACCGAAGGCAACGGGAATCCATTATATAAGAAACCAGGATTCCATCCTCTCGGCTGGCTTAGTCCGTCTTCATACGTTGGTGGAAGCCATCTAGCCAGAGCTGTATTTGAAGCACCCCACCTAGGATGTTCCCTGTGTAAGAAGAAGAGGTTTTAACACAATTGCTTACAAAATATTACTTGCAGAAGATTATGTGGGCAAATACCCAAATCCCTGGGTTCACTAGGATTTATGGAAGGCTAGGGCATAGAATCCTCTTGAATATAGCATACATTGGGAACACCTTCGAGAGGTTTTTAAAAGGCAACCAGATTTTTAGCTTGATGAACAGAAAGAAGCATCTTGCTTGACATGTCCAAACCCTGTGATCTGGACCTCTTTGGTTCCTCTCAGATGAAAATAAGAGCAAAGTAAAAATAATATAAAGACAAAAAATGTCATGGTGCCTTAAAGCTGTACATGTATTTAAACACGAGGTTTTACAGATTAAATCCACTTATGCAGACATTAACTCAGACATTTGTTGATGAAGTCAGCTGCTTATTTTGGCTTTTTTAAAAAATATATTTTTCTTTTTTTGTTGTTTGATGTGATGGTAGGAAACATAACACAACTACTTCTTTGGAAAAGTACTTTACCAAATGTCTGTGAAGATTCTCAGTCATCCAGGTGAGTTTATCTGGAAGTTGAGTCATTCGGACCGATGAAGCTGTTTGGATGAACAGCGAAACGTTTCTATCTCTCAAAAAGAAGTCCAGTAGCCATGACTCAACTTCCAGATACTTTACCAGATACACTGAAAGGACATGGGAGTGAAGAGAGAACTGTAGGTCCATGCACCTGGGTGCACACGATCATTTGGGAGTGACACACAGAGGCCTTCACTCTGAGCAGTGTGAGCCCAGGTGGAGGTGCTGCCCTAGCTATAAAGACATGATGTCAAACTAGCAGATCCAGTGACGCTAGTCCTGAGACCTATCTACTGGTCTGGAGATGTGGAAAGGGTCAGAAATACCCCATTATCAGACAGTGCCCCGAGACATGACAGCCCTGTTGCTGAGTGCCATGCCCGACTCCATGAATGGCCTCAGATGGAATTAGAAATGAAAGAAGGGCAGGCCTCATCAAAACCTGAAGCAGAAAGTAAAGTAAAATGTTCTGCTTATATACTGGCCCATACCACTTCAAGTAGTCTCTGGGCGGTTTACAGTTTTAATTACAGTAATTACATTTCCCTCCCCAGCAAGCTGAGTACTCATTTTACCGACCTCGGAAGGATGGAAGGCTGAGTCAACCGTGAGTCTGCTACCTGGGATTGAACCCAGGTTGTGAGCACAGTTTTACCTCAGTACAGGCATTTAACCACTGTGCCACAGAGGTTCTTTAGAAGAACCACAAAGCCTCAAGTAAGCATATCTTAAGTTTCTAGAGATTAAAGGAAGAAGAGGTAGAGATGTGTAAAACAAAGAAAAATATATGATATATACGAGTTGATTAATAATAATAATAATAATAATAATAATAATAATAATAATAATAATAATGCACTATCTCTATCCAACTCCCAAAATGGTACAGATACTGAGAGGAGAAGAAAGCGGAGCTGTGGACTGTTAGTCACTCACACTGCTGTGGATATACTAAATAGGGAACAATTATTATATTAATACTCCATTGATCCTCAGTATACCAAAGGGCTCAATTAGCAAAGCAACGTGAGACAGTAATATGTTTAATTAATGCCAATGATTCACACTTGAAGTTGACATACGCCTTAATAAAGCATTCAAATCAGTTACAATTGATTCGTCTTTATTGAAATGGGACAAAACACAGCACATAGTGCTATTTCACTCAATTAAAAGTGATGATATGTTAATTTAAGAGCTTAAACTGGTGGTTCTCCTTCAATTGCATTAATATTTTAGGAGGTCTCTGGATGGCTACTGGCATAAGAAGTCTTTCAATGGATTTCTTTTCTTTGCAGAAATGCCTTTTGAAAATGAAATTCGGTTTGCTCTAAGCAGACATGTAGTTATATGCCTCACCCATATGGATGCTCCTTCCGCTGAAATAGATGGAAAGCCCACATTTCTAAAACCACCGGCAGTGTTATCACCTTGGAGAGGGCAACCAGGTGGTGGACCCACCCTCCTGTCTTTCACAGGCACTAAGGTGGTTACTTCACGTCCATTTTGTCTCTGTTAGTGTTGCGCTTATGAGCGGTACAAAAAAAGTTACCTCACATCCATTGCACAAGTACTGAAATTTGTCTCGACCACACCCGTGGAACAATCCTGTACCTGGTGCTAGGGTAGGGTTTTTTCTTGTCACTCTTTGTTCCCGCTTTCTGTTCCAAGACAAGATACCGTGTAGTAACGACTGTCACGCAACAAAACATTCATTTCTCTGAGACAACTGTGTCCAGATGGTTTTTTTATTTTGACTTTTCAGAAGCGAAATATCGAAAAAGATTTGTTTAAGGCGCCCCCCCCCCCCCAGAAAAAGGAAGCTAGGCAAATTCAGTGTTTGTCACGGTACAAGACCATGAGGTAACACTTGTCACAAGACAAGTTATCACAACCATGGGAACACTGAAACAGGGACAAAACCACGTGATTGTGACCAACGCTCTCATGGTACAAAACTAGTCGCAGAACAAAGAAAGACGTGAAGTAACCACCTAAGGATGGAATTCTGATCTCTCAGAGAAGAGGAAGGGGGTATTTGGGAGGTGAACAAGGCTGTATAGGGGGAGAAAGAGAAACTGAATCTCTCAGATGCAACGTCCTCTCAGTTCCTGCCTGTGCTCATGGAGACAGATTTAGGTCCTCTTCGGGTTTGGCTCAGCATTTTTTGTCCAACATATAAGGAGAAGAGTTCACAAGCCCTGCCTCCGCCATTGTTGCTTTCTTCCCATAGAACGTGCTGTGTCTGAAGAGAAGAGGCTCTTGGATGTGCGTAACATAACGGCACTTACTCGTGAGGAAAACTTCCACTCTTGCAGGAACCTCTCTTCTCTAGAGTCACTGCGTTCCACATAAGGAAAGCAAAGACTAAGGGAGTGCGTGCCACCCTTTTTGCATGCTGGATCAAGACCTGGATAATGAGGAGGGTCAGCCTTGCCTCAACAAAGATACTGAGGCAAGGGAGGAAAAGATAGGATGACCAACTCCGCTGGGACTTCCACCTTTCCAACAAAAGCTAGGCAGGGCTTTTGATGACAGTGAGCATCTGCCAGAAGAATTTAGGCTTTTATTATACTCTCTACCTTTTAGGTTTCATTTTAAGCCACTACAGGGGCCCACGTTAATAACTGTGCAGAGAAATACGCCTCCCTAGTTTGCAAAATGTCAGCCATTTCCCCTTCTTGTCAGGAACTACCTTTCAGAAGTGGCTTCACTTTCATCAAAGGAAAAAGTCATAGCATTCACAAAGGGAGAAGACCTCAAGAATTTCAGTAGGAAGCAAAGCGAAACAATAGCACAGCAGGGAAGCCAAAGCTGAAACAGGGGTTCGGAGCACATAGTAAGCTAAATACAAATACTGTATTGTAACAGTGTTTTTCCTCCAAGCACGCACATCTTTCAAAGCTCACAGGCGAATGAAGCTTTGCTCCTCTCCCAATGACCAATGATAAAAGAAAGCAAGGTCATTTGTGGTCTGAGACAAGCGTTTTTTTATCTGAGTCCTGTGGCCCAGTCGTTAAATGCCTGTACTGCAAGTGAAACAGTGCTGATGACCTGGGGTTCAATCCCAGGTAGCAGGCTCAAGGTTCACTCAGCCTTCCATCCTTCCAAGGTCGGTAAAATGAGTACCCAGCTTGCTGGGGTGGGGGGAAATGTGTAGCCTGCATACTGTAATGAAACTGTAAACTGCCCAGAGACTACTTGAAGTGGTATGGGGCAAGCAGAACACTTTGCTTTTGTTGTCAGAAAGTTATTAATTTCCCAAGGAAATCTTACTTCTAGTACTGCGTTAACTGCATTGTCAAGTTTGGCTCACGGTCATCAACTCTCTGACCTAATGTTGAACAAAATAGCGCCTATACATTATCTGTTAACATATACCTGTTATTGCAGGCACCAGTGATATGCCGATATTTACTAGTCATACAATTGTTTGGACACTTGGGTGGTAACATGTAAGACAGGCATCCAGATATATTGAACATCATGGTGAGAACTTCAGTCGATAACAGATCTGGAAATGGAAAAATGTGCCATCATTCTTCACATCGAAATTTGACTACTAGGGAGTCACAATATGACATGGATTTGAATGTGCAATGTAGCTAGCTGCCTTGTTTTGGTATTTACATCTCTCTGCTCTATCACTAGTTACCAATGAGTTCCATCTTAGACCTGTTAAACTAAAATAAATTATAATAAGATGTATCATCTGGCACTTCAAAATGGAGGAGTTGGTGAAGCATGAACTACAGAATCAACTCTGAGCCTTTTCACACGACCCCTAAGATCCGCTGGCCACTTAAATTCAGACCAGAGATCTTAGGGGTTTGTCGCTGTTCCTGCGTTCCCACCCCCTCCGCACTCCTGGCTGCTGGCTGTGTGAGGGGAGGGAGAAAAAAAGGAAGAAAAGAATGCCGCTCACCTCCGTTCTGCCATCCCGGCACTGCATTCAGATCTCTTAAAGGGGCGGGGGCCAAAAAAAGAACAAACAGAAGCAAGGAGAGCCCGGCAGTCACTACGTTATATCCGCATCAGGAATTTTCACCTCTGGAGAGCAGGTACCTGAAAAGTGCGCTGGGACACGCTTATGTGGGCGTGGTCGCGCTTAATTATCTGTAAACTCCGGAGCTGGTGGGGAAACAATTTTAAGCTCCGGAGCTGGGAGCCATTTGCGGTGGAGTTTAGGGGTCGTGTACAAATACCCTCTGTTGAAGGAAAGGCTGCGGTCAAAGAAGAGTCAATGAACACACTCCATGACAGTTTCCAGAATTCTCCATGGTTACCATGGCTAGCATCCATGGTAGCTGGAGATCCTGTGAATTATGGTCTAAATGGCTAGTCTTGTGGTGTGCTGGCTATCCCATACTCACATCTGGCTCTCTTGCTTCTCATGAATGTGAAAGCAGTTCCTTATGCACCCAAGAAAGGGCGCTATCCCACACCCTGGAAGGGCCCTTTTAAAAAAAAGGCTCCTTTGCCTCTGCTGCTATCACGTGATCAAAGGAGTGTTTCCACTGTCCCCACATCCATGGCAGCAGTCTTCTCACTCGATATGCCCACATGGCCAGAAGTCGCTTTTTTACGGCTTTGAGAACATGGAGGGGAAAAGCCATCACTACCATTGCTGCAGCAGCAGAGCAGCAGCAGCAAGAGGGAAGGAACATTTGGGTCAGGAGGTGAGCTCAAAGGAAAAAAAAACCTTCTTTTTCCCTTTTTCCCCCACCCCCTGCTTCCTTGGTTCCTTCCTCCCTCTCGCTCGCTCTCTCGCACACTCACCCCCCTGTCACATACAGACACTCACTCACACGCACACACACATCACATTCCTCCCTCCCTCCCTTCTTCTCTCTCTCCCTTTCATTTCTCTCTCTCTCTCTCTCTTTCTCTCTCTCCCTCTCTTTTGCTCTCGCCCTCGCTCTCTCTGGGTCTCAACTTTTTAAAAATACATTGAACAAGGAAGATCCCTGTCCGTTCCATTTAAGCAGGCTGACTCCGTTCAAAATGCTAGCTGGAGTGCTGGGTTGCATGCAGCTTTATCGTTGGATCCTAAACATAAGAATATTTTTAAAAAGAGGATCAAGGTATCACTGAAAATTTGGAAATAAGTAGGTAAGAAGCAGCTTTTGTTTGTTTGATTTGTTTAAAAAGGTGCCTCCTAACCGACACAAAAAAGAGAAACCCCCCAGTGGTGGTTCAAGGAAAATGCACTTCAGGGGGCATGGCCGAGGTCCCCCCCCCCCCCCCCGCCAGAAAAGCCGGCTGATCATGAGGGCACTATTTTTAGAGGCAGCTTTTCTTGAAGTAAAAGGCGGCTTTTAGTGGGCATGGGCTAGCGCTCAAAGATTAGATCCATAACTGGTCTTCCTAGTGTTCTGCGGCACATCATAACTGGTGTAGGATACAGGGCACAGACACAGAGGGCACTTTTACACGACCCCTAAAATCTGAGGCAAAGGGCTCCCAGATGCAGAGCTTAAAATTGTTTCCCCACCAGCTCCAGACTATAAAAAAATTAAGTATGACCAAACCCACCAAGGCACGTCACAGTGCATTTTCCAAGTACCTTGTCTCTGAAGGTGAAAAATTTCTGATGCGGATTGCAAAGCAGTGAGTGCCGGGCTCTCCTGCCTTCTGTTTGTTTTTTTTTTTTTTTGCCCCCCACCCCCACCCCTTTAAGAGACTGGAATGCTTCCCGGGGCAGCTCCAGACAGCAGAGCGGAGGTGAGCCTGCATTCTTTTCTCCCTTTTTTTCTCCCTCCCCTCATGCAGACAGGAGCAAGGGAGTGTGGCGTGGTGGGAACACAGCAAGAGGAGCAAACCCCCAAGATCTCTGGTCCAAATTTAAGTTGCCAGCGGATCTTAGGGGTCATGTAAAAGCGCCCAAAGACGGATACACAGACAGCCAAGCCAACTCTGCAGGAAGTAAGAATCAATGAGGCTGTATTGTGCCTGGTCATCTAGTCTCCTTAGACATCATTTGAGCTAGGGAAAAATATTGTTCTATTTTTTTCCAGAACTTCTAAATCATTTGCCCTCAGATCAATATTTGTTCAGGGAGAACTCAACGCATTTTAATTTGTGAATGCATTATCCCAACTGTTGGTATCTCGCTATTGGATAATTAACTGGTGGAAGTGTGACTGATAAAAGAAAACGTATGGTATCCAAGCAGGCTTGAGTGCTAAACGTGTTTTTATATGCAACTCCCTGGAAATTTATAGAAATAAAAGGCCTTTCTAGAATAGTCCAGATGGTGAAGGGTGCAAGTTTTTGTATTGTTTGCTTTCTATTTAGTTCGTATATGCTTGTCTCATTCATGTTTTTATGTTTATTATTATTATTGAATAAAATTTCTGGTAACATGTGTTTGTTTTGTTTTGTATAATTTTATTTAATAACAAAAAGAAATGCTAAAAAATAAAAGGACTTTATGAGTTCAATAACTTATTGACATGTAAACTCCCCGAAAATATACTTCTTGCCACAAACACTCAGCAACACATTTGTTTCTAACAGACTGTATAGAACCGAAGAACAGAAGCCAATTACATGTTCTTGAGGAGAACGTAAATTTATGATAAACACACATGGATACCAGAGTTCTTGCTCTATATGAATCTCAATTTCCATCCACCTGTCAAACCACAAACAGCTTGGATGAGACCTTTTTTAACTCTGTGTGCTGGGAGTTTAAGGCCTGGATGTGAATCTAAGTACTTTCTGCAGCGAAATAAGAATACAATAAAGTCAATATTGCCTTCAATCTAAGAGGCATAACCTTCAGACATCTACAGGGGACCTTTTTCCAGCATCTGCTTGTGTATTTACTTACCGCTCTGAAGCAATGATCGCTTATGCTTCTGGTGAAATTTCTCTTTCAAGTCTTGTATTGAAGCTTCCATTTTTTCAGCGGCTTGAGAGGCAGACCAAGCCTCCTCTTCGAGGTATCTGGGGGGAAAAGCCAGAGTGCGCGCAGGAGGCACTGTTTTGCTTCTCTGCAGAAGGCTACATAAGAGACAGAAAAATACCAATGATAGGGAGGGCAGGTTAATTATGCTGGTAACTGCTTTGCCTGGGAAACAAGAGATGTGAAGAATGCTAAATTCCTTGACCGGGACATGTGTTGTAAAGTTTCCAAGGGAGAGAATGGGACACATTTCCTATTCCATTGCATGATTGCATTGGGGTCCCTTCCCCAAAGTGCCATTGTTTATCAACTTCTTTTCACAACACGTTTAATTATTACACACACAATGTTTCCCTCATCTAAGCTTCCAGTGAGGGGTCAGTCTTCAATGGGGTAGCAAAGGTGTTTACTTCATGTCCTGTTCGTCCCTCCTTGCTGTCCCGCTTGGGACCAGTACAAAAAAACTTACTTCACATCCATAGCGTGACAACAAAACGTTGTCTCAACCACACCTCTGGAACCGGGAACAGAGCGTGACAAGCTGTACCTGCCCCTGGGCTGGGGAATTTTCTTGTCTCTGTTCCTGTTCCAGGACAAGGTCCCGTGAGGTAACAACTGTCACGCAATGAAGGCAATCTTCCTCTCGTGAACTTGTGTCCATCCATTTATCTCATACTTTTGAGTGCTGTGGATTGACATTTCGAATAGATGGAGCACAGGGGGCGTGGTGTGCCCTTTATTTTTATGGGTTTTTTTCCTTTCAAAAAAGCAGATCTTGTCATGAAACAAGGCCGTGAAGTAACACTTTTCACGAGACAAGTTATCACAACTGTGAGTAAACGGAAACAGGGACTGAACAGGGACAAAAACCACGTGACCATGAACAACGCTGTCATTGTACAAACGTAATCACAGAAAAAGGTAGAACGTGAGGTAACCACCAAAGATACAGCTTGTTTCTGTATCTCAAACAGCAAAAGGTCTCGGGACAGTTTTGCTTCCAATCTGCTCCTTCATTTTTAGATCCAATAGCCCCATTTCTATTTCTTCTTGTGAAAGTACATTGTGAAAATTGGCTTCTGCTGTTTTCATAGAAGCACAGAATGACAGAGCAGGAAGGGGCCTTTAAAGCTATCAAGTTAAATCCTTTGCTCAGAGCAGGAATCCAAGTTAAAGAATATCAAGTGCATGCATATAACATTTTTTACTTGTTAAAACCTATTTATTTTGTTCAAATATTTATAAATTGCCTCTTACAGTAAACATCCACAGAATGGAATAAAATAAAATGTACAACCAATTCAAGCTAAAGAAACAAAACAACAAACAACCCCCCAAAACAACAATAACCACCCACCAGAACAGAACCAGAGTAAAGCAGGCATTTTATTTTTCTTGATATAAGGGAAATAGGAAGTAATCCAATAAGCTGTAGGTAGAATTTGGCTTCTTTGCGATCCAAAGATGCACAAATTCTACTAAGTTCAGTTAGTTATGAAGATTCTCTGGGCTTACAGGGCTTATTGTGAGGGCAGTTACCAATGAAATTGTCAAAGATACAGAGCTTGGAAGAGTCACTTTTCCATACTCTTGGAAAGAACATAACCTCTGAGTCGATGTCTAGCCCAGTATAAAGGTAATCTCCTATGGGTCACATCATTATCAGCAACTCATGTTAGTTCTCCTT
The DNA here is from genome assembly GCA_023846285.1 of Phrynocephalus versicolor. Taxonomy (NCBI): domain Eukaryota; kingdom Metazoa; phylum Chordata; class Lepidosauria; order Squamata; family Agamidae; genus Phrynocephalus; species Phrynocephalus versicolor. The sequence goes on along the minus strand of JAHTLZ010000122.1, from coordinate 36,963,906 downwards.
CACTGGAAGAAATAAGAAACACAGAAGACAAAGGGTTGTGGTACCTTCAAGACTAACTGCTATGCTTCGATTCTGGACAGTCCAGTGGTTTAGGCATCTGGCTAAGGATCCAGAAGTTGGGAGTTGCCTCCTTGAGAGAAGCTTAGGCTCAATGATCCATTGAGTTCTAAGATGATGATGGAACCACCCTGCGGGGGATCAGTTCTGGATCTGACCCCATGGGATTGATTCCAGGCCACCCTGCAGATACCGAAATCAGTGGATAAGACTGAACTCTCTTATCCAAGGGTGATGGTGGCAACAGCAGTGCTGGGGTGAAAGCTTTTGCCCCCCAACACCCCCCAACCTCTGAGTGGCATGAAGAGCCAAGCTACTTGGCAGTACAGCAGTGTGGTGGACCACACGGTGTGAAGCCACACTGCCTAGCGGGGTGATGGGGTGCCAGGGGCAAAAGCAGTGGTGCTCTGCCACCCAGTCCATAAGAACATAAGAACATAAGAACATAAGAAGAGCCATGCTGGATCAGGCCAAAGGCCCATCTAGTCCAGCTTCCTGTATCTCACAGCGGCCCCACCAGATATGTTTGGGAGCGCATGAGACTAGATATCTGTCTCCTGATACCACTCGCCTGCATCTGGCCCTTGAAGTACCCTGGTTTAAAGCCTGGAGATTACACATCTCCATCATGGTTTGTAACCTGTGATGGACTTTTCCTCCAGGAATCTGTCCAATCCCCTTTTGAAGGCATCCAGGTCAGATGCCATCACCACATTGTGTGGCAGAGAATTCCATAGACTTACAACGCGCTGGGTGAAAAAATATTTTCTTTTGTCAGTTTTTACTCTCCCAGCCCTCAATTTGAGTGGATGTCCCCTAGTTCTGGTATTTTGGGAGAGGGAGAAGAGCTTCCCTCTATCCACTTTACTCATACGCTGCATTATTTTGTATGTCTCAATCATATCCCCCCTTAAGCACCTTTTTTCCAGACTAAAGAGGCCCAAATATTTTAGCCTTTCTTCATAAGGGAGGTGCCCCAGCCCAGTAATCATTTTAGTCGCTCTCTTCTGCACCTTTTCCAGTTCCACTATGTCTTTCTTGAGATGCGGTCACCAAAATTGTACACAATACTCCAGGTGGGGCCTTACTATTGTTTTGTCCACCACTTGAGCAGCGCAAAGGGGCAAGTTGCATTGCAAGTTGCTTTTGCCCCTGGCACCCCACCAACCCTGCAGGTTAGCACAGTGGACTGGGCATTGCAACAGCATGCCTTTGTGCCACCTAATCTGCTGCACTGCTGCACGACCATGTGGCTCGACCCTTTGTGCTGCCCAGCGAGGGTGAGGTGGTGCTGGAAGCAAAAGCATGCCAGGGCAGCGTGGCATAGGTTTCACCCCCCCCAGCACCCCAACACCCATTCCACCTGCTGCTTGCCAACTGAATCTGCAGATAGTGAATCACCGAATATGGGGGTGGTACTGTACTTATTTCAACTGTGAGCTTTCATGGACAAATCCATTTCCTCAGACAAGCGGGAGGTCTGCCAGCTGTATCAGAGAAGCCTGGAAGCATTTAAGACAGGATGTTGAAGCACCGATAATGAAGAGCTCTGAAGAAAATCCTAGCAAGTTCTTAATACACAAAATGAGGGTACTCCAGTACACATGCCTGCACATTCAAAAGTGCCCATGCACACACTTGTGCAACTTAGAGCATGTTGTTGAGGCAACAAGAGAGGAAGCCAAACTGATTTCCCGCCCCAATCATTTCTTTGAGTCTTGGTCGCCCTAGTATAACTGTCTTTGATTATGATATTTCTGAAATGATGATTTCTTCCTAAGGGCATGAAAACCACATTTTACTTCCTGGAATTTAACAGGGCCATCACCACAATGCCAGCATCCAGAGAGCATTCAGTGAGTCTCATGTAGTTTTGTTTAACACATAGACTAAATGCTGTTGGACCATTCTCAACCATTTCCCTCCATGGCCAAAAACACAATATGAAAGAAATTTAGGCCAACTAAGCACATCCGATTTCCCCTGATTTTGGAAGCTAAGCAGGGTCAGCCTTGGTTAGTACTTGGATGGGAGACCCCCAGGGAATACCAGGTGCTGTAGGCGCCTGGAGTAGGAACTGGCAAGCCACTCCAGTATTCCTGCCAAGAAAACTCCATGGGCATGGAGTCACGAAGAGTCGGTCATCATGACTATAACAACACAACACACACAGAGAGAGACAGGATTGTATAAGTCGTACAACAACCCTTATGAGATGGCATGAAGAACTGTTTGTGATCAGTGACTCCCTTCAAATGTCCCAGGCCCACCATGGAGACAATATGGCCCACTGGCCTGCCTTGAAAATGTCTGCATTAGAGAATATATATATATCTATATAAGTAGTTACTTATATAGATATATATAAGTAACTACTTCCATCTACAAGATTTTTCCTATCTATAAGATGACCCGCCCACACACACACTTTTCCAACTCAAAATTACTTTTGCAATGACACAGTTCTCTCCTTGAGTTACTTCTGAGTATAAGGCGACCCTCAATTTTTTCCTAACAAGTGAAGGAAAAAAAATAGTCTTATACATGGAAAAATACTGTACCTCATCTTTTAGCTTTGAAGGGAAAATGGCATGGCTTGCTGTGGTCTCTCTCATTATCGCATCAAAAGCCCAAACCTGCCTGCTAAGGCAGCCCAGGTAAGAAATGAAGGAGCCTGGATCACATTGATTAGGGCCTCCTTAAGTCTCATGTGGGATTGGCTGATTGCTGTGTTGATATAGCCTGCCTGTTTCTCCCTCTCAAAGTGATTTACAACACTTCTTAGAACATACATATCAAACCTAACATGCAGATCATGAATAAGACATCGAACAAAGACGAATTTAAACCTATTAGGGCATTAAAACTTACATAAATATAAAATGCTATTACTGACACCTGCTGTCCTCATCAAATATCTGAATTTAGATACCGAACAGGAACTTAAAAATGACTATTTTATGTGTGCTGGTAAAAGGACAGGAAGGAGGGGGACTTAGGAACCTATCAAGGAAGGGCCTCCTATAGAATGGGAGCAGTCACAGGGGGGGGGGGGACAGAAGGCTCCAGAGAAGGACCTCCCTTGATGATTTTTCCTTGATGATTGCAACATGTGTGGTTGATCAAGTAGAGAGTCATGCCCTTGTGCTGTTGGAACTGGGCCCAGAAACAAACCAGCATCCTGACTGTAACATTTTGCATTCATTGAGGTTTCTGAACTATTTTCAAAGACAGCCCCAAATACAACATGTCCCAAAAATCCAAAGGAAGTGTGACTTAACACATGTGCCTCTTTAGCCAGGTCAGGCATCATCAGGAAAGAGCACCGCTGGAGGCGGGGGAGAACTTGAACCGTACAAACACAGTTTGGACTAACACTGAAATCTGGGCATCCAGACTTAAATCCAAGTGAACACTCAAGGTGTGAACCTCTTTGTTCAGGGTGAATGAACAGTGGTACCTTGTATAAAGGAATTAATTTGTTCCAAATGAAATTATGTTAAGCAAATTTTCCTTTATACAAATTTCCCATAGGAATGCATTGAAAGCAGAGTAATCCCTAATCGCGACCATTTTTATGTTGTATGGATTTGCCCCATAGATGATTCTGTTAAGCAAATTTCCCCTATCTCCGGAATTTTTTATGTTGTACAGATTTTATGTCATACCAACCTTTTGTTATACGAGGGTCCACTGTATTTAATTAAATCATAAAAAATCATTTCATCAAGACAATTTCACTAGTCATAAATCGGAACAATAGCTTGGGTTTTGTGACTTTCCTTCTCCGGTCCAAGGAACCCAGAACATGTGTCCCCCCCAAAAAAACTGTGATGGGATGGAAGGAACCATCGGGGTTTTAGAGAGAACTAGGATTCAAAATGCATGTTTGGCTTCATCTTGCATCTAAAAAAACAATAGCAACGTGTCATTTCTCTCCCTCCATTAAGATCTGAAAACATTGTTATTCAAGTATTTTATGCCTTCGGTGGCACAGAAACAGATTAATTCCAGAAAGGCTTGTATCTTTAAGCACTGGCAACTTCTCTCACAACTGGAGCAAATAAATGCAATAGACTAAAGTTTTGTCCTGGGGTTAGATGTTTATACAAAACCCGGGGACTAAAATAGGGACTGGAAAAAAAATAATAGTGGCATATCTGGCTGCGAGGATCGTTGTTCGAATTCAAATTGAGGTCACAAAAGAAATTTGGTTTCATTCACTCAGGGCAAGTACTTCTAAACCTTGGTTCATAAAATTATGAAACGTAACCCTGAATGGCTGTGCATGGAATGCTCAAATGTTTCCATATCTGAAACTGGCTGAGAAACGGCCTCTTCGAGCTAGCAGTGTTTTTTCATTCCCAAGGGCAGCCACGAAACATATCGGTATGGTACCGCTCCTTTCTGCAGTTATTTGTGAGCTAAAGATTTCTTGGTTTTCACAGTGCTGTGCTTGCTGTTACTTCCTGAAGACCAAAACTGAAATAATATATAGTAGTGACAGCAGAAGGAAAATTCCATCAGAAGCACTCTTAGAGCCTTTTTACACGACCCCTAAACTCCGCCGCAAATGGTTCCCAGCTCCGGAGCTTAAAATTGTTTACCCACCAGCTCCGGAGTTTACTGAAAATTAAGCGTGACTACGCCCACCTAAGCGGGTCCCAGCGCACTTTTCATGTACCTGCTCTCCAAGGGTGAAAAATCCTGATGCGGATGTGCCGGGCTCTCCTCGCTTCTTTTTGTTATTGTTGTTTGCCTCCCGCCCCTTTAAGAGAAGGAACCAGGAAGTGACGGTGCTCCCGGCACCGGGAGGTAAGCCTTTATTCTTTTGTCCCCTTTTCTCTCCCTCCCCTCACGCAGCCAGCAGCCAGGAAGTGCGGAGGGGTGGGGACGCACGAAGAGCGACAAACCCCTAAGATCTCTGGTCCGAATTTAAGTGACTAGCGGATCTTAGGGGTCGTGTAAAAGCGCCCTTAGTTGCAAGGTCTGTGACACACTTGGTATCAAATGACAATGACAATAAATTATTATATTGCAATAAGTGATTCAGTGAGTGTCAATCAGGCAATACATTCTGCTACTTCTGAGTACACCTTTGTGGGATGATGGTGTTAAAATGAGAGTTAGCGATGTGGAACCATATGAAGAATAAAGAATGATATTTGATGTAGGATTCTGTGCACCTTGTCAGACACACCAGAGTTAAGAATGTAGACTGAACTGAGCCAAGTTTCTGCCACATAAAATGTGAGACTTCAAGGTGAGACATTATTCATTGGCGTTTCCCCCCCCCCAGGAAACTAACACAGTGAACCTCTCAAAATGATTGCAGTGTCCATGCACTCCACTGGTCTCTATTTTAATGGACTATTCACTATGGTTGAATCGTCCATATAATGATCCTTGTCTCTTACTTTATATAAAACTGGAGTCATTTATAAGCAATTGGAAATTGTACATTAACACTTAACTGATTGTCTAGAGAATGTGGATAGGTTCCAACCACTAACAAGTTGCTGGCTGAAGGCCCCTCTCATAATTGAAGCTCTGCATTGGCTTCCCTTTCGTTCTGCCAGCCAAATCCAGATCATGATGTGGCCTCCTGTCATGTGTAGAAGAGGTGCAAAGAGCCCTCTCCAGCCACCTCTACATTTAGTCCAGTGCTTTTCAACCTGTGGGTCCTCAGATGTTCCTGGACTGCAACTCCCAGAAATCCTGGCCAGCTCAGCTAGTGATGAAGACTTCTGGGAGTTGCAGTCCAGGAACATCTGGGGACCTACCAGTTGAGAACCACTGATTTAGTCTCTCCAACCTCGTTGCATCCTTTGAGTGCACACAGGTTGGGGAGCTCTGGGTTCATGGGGCTTCAACAAATCACTGGTCTAGATCTAACCCAAGAACACTTTCCACTGAGATAAAGGGTCTGATGCCACCCAAATTCCAGAGAAAGCACTTTATCAGACCGCTCTTTGGATGTTTACTGCACCTCCACGTTGGGGGTACAGCTACAGCAGTTTATTAGAGAGCAAAGAGGTATCTTCTGGGCCATAAAAGAGGCATTGTGGGGCCCACAGATCTGTTTTAGTTCTGCTTCCAGCCTTAGTCTTCTCAGGTTCCCTCTCCACTCTGTTTTGTGATACAGCGAAAAGGTAATTTCTGGTCCTCTGAATATTGCCATACTACCAAGTCTGCCATCACCTCTCACTAAGGCAGTTACTTCACGTCCTTCCTCATTCCAAGATTATGTTTGTTTCATGATAACGTCGTTCGCAGTCACATGGTCTTGTCCTGGTTCTGTCCCTGTTTCTGTTTATCCATGGGCGTGATTGATGGTATCGTGATGACTGTTACTTTACTTCCTTGTTTTGTGACATCTGTACTTCCCCGCCTTCGTTCCCCCCCTTTTTTTGGTCCAACCTTCCATTTTTCGATATTTTGACTTTCTGTAACTTTGCCTTTCACGCGTTAAGCAGCAAAGTTTGAGGTTTTATGCCTTCTTATCTCTCTGTGCTGCATTGCTAACACCATAGGGAATGTAATGGCAAATGGTACTTCACACTCCTGCCACTAGATGGAGAATGTGCACGTTGCGTGATGAGCCTTGCTTCATGGGCACTTGTCTCGAAGAGGTACAGAGACAAGAGAATTCCTGAAGTCAGCGAGTGGTATGGCTCATCATGTTTAAATCCCAGTTCAGGGCGTGTGGTTGGGACGAGATTCTGCCATCACACAATGGACGTGGAGTAACATTTTTTCATACCGATCCCAAGTGGGACCGTGAACCGCAATGAGAGGGACGTGAAGTAACCATCTAAGATGACTAGAACTGAGTGGAGCTCGGGATCAAAACAGAGTTAAAGAAACAGTTGCCCACCCCAGCTGTATAACAAGGCTGTCCTTTCAACTCCCTCTTACAAACAGTGTTTCATTTTAGCGTTTACCTTTCTTTTCCTTTGCTTGTTTCTTCTGTGGTTCTAAGAGCTGCTTCTTGAGTAGTTCTTCTAACTGCAGGTTGTTTTGTCCCTCCTATACAGAGAGAAAAAGGCTCAACACTGGACTCAAAAGTCATGCAACATAATTAGTAACAACACGTGACAATGCGTTTTGAATGTGGCAGGTGACATTTACTTGGGCTAGATGGCAGAGGAGCTCACTTCTGAAAGCCGCTGTCTGAAAAGGATTGTGGGGGATTTAAAAAAAAACATGACAATGCCTCTCTTATTAAACAAAAAGTTCATGCAAATGTTTTCTTTGTCACTTACCAAATAAAGCATCTCTGCCGCCCTGAGCAAAAGCAAGGAAAACAGCTATGCTAGCCATTGTTATTGAAATTATGAAGAAAATGAATACTTTCATCTGAAAAAAATAAGGAAAATATTACAGTGAATGAATGTTAGGATTACAGTTGAGGAAAAACAGCATATGTATGCATGTAAATTGTTTTCGAGCTATGGAAAAATAAAGGATTCTCTTTCCATCTCTTTAAATATTCAAACAATCAGAAGTTTAACACTCATTTCTCAGTGTTGCCAAAAAGCTGGATCAAAAGAAATCAAGATAAACAGGGTTATTGCTATAGGGTTTCATGAACACATAAGAAACTCATAGCAAAGGACATATATAAATAACCCACATTTCAAATAAGATGCCTTCTATTTTCAAATGAAACTGTTCTTTAAAAAAAAAAGTTCAGGGCTGCTCAGGACAGTGGGTTGCCCAAGGCAAAGTCGAGGATGCTGCATCCCCCTTTCCACTTGCAGAGGACAACTGGACAAGCAAGTTCCATGTCAGCATATGGGATAAAATACTCCAGTCCACCTGAATGCAGAAGACAAGCTGAAGGCATTTCTAGCCGGTGGCTTTGTCCTATAATGGAGGGAAGTAGACAGAAGGCTGCTGGAGGTACTCAACACCACCTAGTGTCTATTGCCCTGGCCTAGGTAGTTGTCTTGATGGGTCTAACGTTAGTGGCGGGCCTATTAGACATTTACCTTACAGAATTAAACCTATGTTTGAAGTAAAAGAGACCTCTTGGTGGTGGGGCGGCTTTAAAAATCTCGCAACTAAGTAAGTAAGTAAGTAACTAAGGTGGTTCCTTCATGTCCTTCCTTGAGCTGAGGTGAACTTGCCTCCGTGTTGAAATCGGTTTTCAACACGGATCGAGAAGTGGATTGAAAAGATTCCCGAGCTCCAGGACGGGAATCTCTCACCCCGCTTGGAGCGCAGTTCAGGGGGCATGGTCAGGGTGAACTCAGATTGACCCCACAAGGACGTGAGGTTACGTTCCTTCGAACTCGGATTGACCCCACAAGGACGTGAGGTTACGTTTCTTCAAACCGGTCTCCAGCGGGGCCGCAAACTGCAGTTAGAGGGACGTGAAGTATCAGCCTAACTAACTAACTAACTAACTAACTAAATAAATAAATAAATAAATAAATAAATAAATAAATAAATAAATAAATAAATCTGAAAGCCGACTCACACATGCTTTTTGTCACTTGGTTGGCAACAACACCAAATACTACAGTCACGACTGTTAAAGTAACTGAAATGAAAGGTTTTTCAGTGGAGTTCATATATTGAGCTGCCTAGGGCTACGAGTCTATAATACAGGCTGAGAAATTACTTCATCAGCCCTAAGAGTTTGATTTTCCTTTTTTAGGACTGACAAAACAGCAACAGCAACAACAAACCCTGCACACATTTACTTGGAAAAACAGTAGAATTAATCCTAATTTACTGCTAATATAGACACCATTTATCAGATTTGAAAAGTCCTACATATAAAAAAAGCTTACTGAAAACATACTCCGTGTTACACTTTGCCTGTTAATGACTGGGATTTTCCCTCCCCAAATAGAAAGCAAACATGTTATAATCTGACCTTTTTGCTTC
>JAHTLZ010000122.1:36937194-36953068 GCA_023846285.1 Phrynocephalus versicolor | reverse complement strand
GTTGTTGTTGTTGTTGTTGTTGTTGTTGTTGTTGTTGTTGTTGTTGTGTCATTACAGTCGTGACCAACTCTTTGTGACGCCACGTTCATGGAGTTTTCTTGGCAGGAATACTGGAGCGGTTTGCCAGTTCCTACTCCAGGTGCCTACAAACACCTGGCATTCCTTGGTGGTCACCCATCCAAGTACTAGCCAGGCCTAATCCTGCTTAGCTTCTGAAATCAGTGCTTATGGCATCTAGGCACTTAGAACAGAGTACAAGGGGCATAATCATCTTCTTCCTCTTCTTCCACAGGTTGGTGGCCATCCGGCCTTGGATGTGGCCGGCGTGAACAAGGGTGTGTTGCATCCCCACCAGACTCCCAGGCTCTTCCCATTAAATGAATGGGCATGAAAGCAATAAACTTTTCTCCTTCCTGCGCTTCATTCCCCATTGATCTCCCAATTGATTTTACCTTGAAGATAAAGCTGCAACAATCTGCATTTTTCATTCTAATGATATTTCTTTTTATTATATTAAAATAACCACGAGCCAGCACTCCTTACTGGAAATCACAGAACATATTGCTTCCCATCAACGGGAAATATTTAGATGTAGGCATACGTGTGGAGTGATAGAAAATAATGTGTGCACTGTAATCTGAAGAGGACAATAAGATGCAAGGTCTGAAGCACTTAAATCATCGGTGCTCCAAAATGATTAATTCTAGTGCTCAGTTACAAATAGTTTACTCCCAGCACGGAAGCATAGAAAACCGGACCTAATTTATTAGGATGTTCACCATATTGGGCCATGGAGCATTCACCTTTAGAGTGAACAGGCAGCCTAATTTAAGGATATGTTCTCAGTTGGCAGATAGGCAGGCAAGAGAACTATGGACAACTGTGCAGGAGCATCAGGGAACTCACTGAAATTTCCTAGTGGACACACAGCCATCTGCAGCAGTTGCCTGCCCTAAGAACAGGAGGCTTACAAATGCAACGCCTTTCCTCTTCCTGTTCTGACCACATGGTCTTTGTAGTGTAGAGCCACTTTGGCCTCAGTCCAGCTCTTTCCCACCTGATAGAAGGACATAGTCTTCCCTCTCTCTCTCTCTCCATTCTCCCCTCACTACGTGGGTAGAGAACAAAGAACCCTATTTTTTCTGGACCATTTCCTTCTTCGGTACTTTACCTGCTTTACTGTGAAACTAAGGGTATTTGTACACGACCCCTAAACTCCTACGCAAATGGCTCCCAGCTCCGGAGCTTAAAATTGTTTCCCCACCAGCTCCGGAGTTTACAGATAATTAAGTGTGACCACACCCACCTAAGCGCATCCCAGCACACTTTTCAGGTACCTGCTCTCCGGAGGTGAAAATTCCTGATGCGGATATAACGTAGTGACTGCCGGGCTCTCCTTGCTTCTGTTTGTTATTTTTTTGCCCCCCGCCCCTTTAAGAGATCTGAATGCAGTGCCGGGACAGCAGAACGGAGGTGAGTGGCATTCTTTTCTTCCTTTTTTTCTCCCTCCCCTCACGCAGCCAGCAGCCAGGAGTGCGGAGGGGGTGGGAACGCAGGAACAGTGACAAATCCCTAAGATCTCTGGTCCGAATTTAAGTGGGCAGCGGATCTTAGGGGTCGTGTGAAAAGGCTCTAAGAAAGCCTGCTGATACAAGTTGAGATTGTAACTTATTTCTTTATACTTTTCTGAAGAACGAAGCCTCTTGTCTTTTATGCAAAAGGGCTAGCTTTGCTGGGGATGGGATTTGGGAAGTTCTAAGTTGATATAAGCCCTCATAGCCTGTTCTCACGCTCTGCTGCACAAAACCAAAACTGGTTTTTTTTAAGCTCTGCCCAACAGATACATGGCTGGTCTGATTTGATCACTACTTTATCATGGCTGTAAACTGCTTTTGATAGAATCATTTTCCAGCTGATCCTCAACTGGCAGTAGAGTCCAGAAAGATTTATTAGTTGTACAACATAATATGGGATAGGAGAAACTTATATATGGGGTTGGGCAAGTGCTCCAACCTCTGTCATAGGTGGCTCATGGGCTAAGCAGGCAGGGTGACTCTCCCCTGCACATATTGTTAGGGTGAAAGGAGTGCTTCCTGTTTAGTGCATGAACCTCTAATGCAGTGATGGCAAACCTTTTAGAACAGGCATGTCCAAACTTTGGCCCGCCTGTTGTTTTGCACTACAGTTCCCAGAATTCTAAGCTTAGATTGCTGATGGCAAAGGACTGTGGGAGTTGTGGTTCAAAACATCTGGAGGGCCAAAGTTTGGGCATGCCTGTTTTAGAGACTGAGTGCCCAAACTGCAATTTAAAACCCACTAATTTTTTCACAAAGTGCCAATACAGCCTGAATACAGGAGCGCTGTGAAGGGACGATGATGGGTGCCCACAGAAAGGGCTCCGACTGCCACCTTTGGCGCCAAATAGGTTTCCTATCTATTTTGCCTTGATAGACCAGGGAACTCCTTTCAGCCAGAGTACATTCCAAAATAAACTTCCCTCCCTGAGGGGTTTCATAATGCTTCTGGAGATATCATCAGATAAGATTGCACTTGGATTCATGAGGGTCTGATCTTGGGTTGCTGACTGGTACTTTGACGACTGCTCTCAGAAGAAAACTACATTGAGCTGGAGTCTTGCAGGGAGGCCGTCACAGGAGGTTTGCTGAAGGCTTTGGAAAAAGCCTGCTAAGCTTGGCCAGCTTTCCCTAATTGTCTTTTTAACATTAGGAGATGTCGGATGGAACTCTGCCACAAATAGAATGTGTGTTGTTCAACCTTGCTTGATTCACAATGTTGACAGCTGCTTCATACTCTGTGCTTGATGTTAGGTCAATGATATGTCCTCAGTGTTTCTTGAGTTCTCTGCTGCTGATTTGGGTAACTTTCAGTGCTGCTGACTTGGTGGATCTTTTTTGCAACATGTAAAAACATCTAATAGTGGGATCTGGATTTATAAGGAAATCAACTGAGTCCTTGTTCACACAATGGAAATGTTTTATAGTCTTTCCAGTATTTTCCATAACTCTGTTGTATGGTCAGTATATACAGTACATACTGTGGACCCTCGTCTAACAAACAGTTTGTATAACACAAAATCTGTACAACATAAAAAATTCCAGAGATAGGGGAAATTTGCTTAACAGAATTGCCTATGGGGCAAATCCATACAACATAAAAATGGTCGCGATTAGGGATTACTCTGTTTTCAATGCATTCTTATGGGAAATTTGTATAAAGGAAGCTACTGGTTGTTTTCGAAGTTACCAGTTTCGAAACGACCCGCGGGAGCCCAGGTGGTGTTCAGAAGCCTCTGAAACGCAATCAGCCAATCCCTTACTTTGCTCTGCGCCTGCACGGGGCTGAGCTCCAATAGGAAAGAAGCCTCCAACATTAGCGTTCCTTCTCCCTGGCGCTGGTCAATCAGACAGGGAGGTAGCTCCTGATTGGCCAGCACCACGGAGCAGCAAAGATGACTTCACAGCCTGATTCCTCGTTGGAGTTTTAACCCTGCACAAGCCCAGAGAAAGTAAGACATTGGCTGCGTGTGTGTCAGAGGATTCGGAACACCACCTGGGCCCGCATAGTTCCAAAACGAATTGCCCATCCCTAGTCTTGAAAAATGAGAGAGAGAAAGACCAGTAAATTGTCAAGTTAGGACCTGATAGTTTGATAAATGTTTAATATATATAAATAGTAGCTGAAGTCATCAACTGAAAGCCTGAATGTATTTACTACTTATGTTACAATAAACTATTCTCATTTATTTTAAAATCTTATCTGAAAATAAACCGTGGTGCAGGTTCATTTTCTCTCCCTCTCTCGAGGGTCCATTTATCCCCTTAATTTTTTTAAAAAAATCAATTATTTACTTTATCAATATTTTGATATAAGCCTAATGGATTTTCTGCTTTGAGGATGGTCCTCTGCTATGCTGGTTCATCACGTGGAAATGCACAAACGGAACATGGAAGTCAAGCCCCACGAGTATCATAAATTTAAAAAAAAACTAGGCATAAGATCACCAAACTACCAATTTACAGGGCCACCCATAATACTTTTTAAAAAATATAGCAATTAGCAACACTTTTGGCAGTAAGTATCCCAGGTGTGGTCTGAATAGAACAGAATGGTGCTGCTGTTTCCCTTAATCTGGACGCTGCATGTTTGTTGATGCTGCCTGGCATTGCCTTGGCTACCCCTGAGTGGTTAGCTTCACAGAGAGGCAGGGAAGGACTGGCTCGGTTCCTTCCTGGATAGGTGCACTGGTGCTGCATGGAGCCCAATAAGTGGAAGTGCTGGTTCTGAACCTGGGAGAGGGGGGTTATACCACCTGCAGTACTGGGCTTCATTTCTAATGTGACTACAAAGTGGCCATCTCTAGTCCAGACTCTTCATGGAGACCACCCTCCTGACTGCAATGCTGTCCCCTGCTCTGAGACACTCAGCCCCTCTCACCACACTCAGGTGTGCATGCAGCTGAGGGAACGTTCCTTCTGTTAAGACTCTGTTATTTGGGAAGGAAATTAATGTTATAATGTGAATTGATGTGAGCTTAGAGCACATAAACAGCAGTTAACTTTTCTTTCATGGTTCTCTTCATTTCCTGGGTTCAAAAATGCAGGGCATAAGTAAAGTGGATAGAGGGACGCTGTTCTTCCTCTCACAAAATAGCAGAACACGGGGACATATATTCAAATTGAAGGCTGGGAGAGTAAAAACAGGGAAAAGAAAATGTTTTTTAACCCAGCACGTTGTTAGTCTGTGGAACTCCCTGCCACAGGATGTGGTGATGGCATCTGGCCTGGATGCCTTCAAAAGGGGATTGGACAGATTCCTGGAGGAAAAGTCCATCACAGGTTACAAACCATGATGGAGATGTGTAATCTCCAGGCTTAAAACCAGGGTACTTCAAGGACCAGATGCAGGGGAGTGGTATCAGGAAACAGATATCTAGTCTCGTGCGCTTCCAGACGCATCTGGTGGGGCCACTGTGAGATACAGGAAGCTGGACTAGATGGGCCTTTGGCCTGATCCAGCGTGGCTCTTCTTATGTTCTTATGTGTCCTTTGGGGAACAAGAGTTGAAGAGGAATTTTTTAGGCACAAAAATGGTGTTGGTTACACTAGTTCAAAAAAGGAGGACTCAAATCTGGACCCCCAAAATGAGTGGCACTGTTGACACCGAAAGGATATAGCACATGGGCCGCTCCTAAGCCTAGAATTGTGACCCCTGCGTGTCGCTAGATAAATATTCTTCAGTGATTCCTAAGCCATAAGGAGCTTCATTTGGGTTGTAATTATGATGATGGTTCCCTGGAAAGTGGTGAAGGCTTACCATCACTTAAGCTAGAAACAGATGTTAGAGATGACTCATGACTGGAGGAGGAAAAGTCATAACTAGTGGGAATATCTGAGTGTCCCATAAGTAGCTTGTCTCATTTGTGGGGCTATGCAGATGAGCTGAACTTGTTAAGTGATTTGTTTTTACAATTTCAGCACAGGATCCCTTTCAAGTCTGATTGCACAAACAGGAAAATAGTGCCTCAATCATTTCTCTGCACCATAAATGTGCTTTCTGCTCTAAATATGGGCTGTCTGTAGCCTCTGTTTCTGGCCATAGCTTCCCTTTAAAAGCCTACATTTCCCATGGTAAAATTAACAATCTGTGGCCCCATTTCAGAGAATTCAACCCCGTTGACCGGTTTATCGGTTCCCTTCCCACTTATGATGGTCTCTGTAGGTGGCCTCTCATAGGTTATTCATGAATTCTGAGTTTAAACGGCGGAACTTGGAAAATCAATTTCTTTAGAAAATGCCTGAGTGAGGCATTTCTTTTTCTTCCAGAAAGTTCTTCTGTTCAACTTTAATACTGTACTTATTTGTCCTTTCTTTTCCAGAGTTTCTCTGCTCACAGTAGCCAGCACTTTGTTATCTTTAATTATGGGAGCCGTCAGGGCCGTGCAATGAATCGCCTTACCTTTTCCACTTCAACACATTTGTTCATCTCATCTGCCTCTCGTTCAGCTCATTTTCCCCTTTGCGGTCATCCAGGCAGCCATGTAAGTGGATTTGCCCGTTTATTAAAAAAATTCCATGTCCCCCCCACCCCGCTCCGAGTTTCTATGGGAGGGTTTATTTACTGAAGCAATTTTAAATAAAAGAAGCAAGGGCATTGTCAAGTACATAATGACATGGCAGGGCAAATTAGCTGCAAAGTGTATCCGGAACCCTTGATGTTTTTATGTATTAAATGGGCATCTAGTATTCATAAGCTTAGCTATTTTCTGCCATTCTGCTCCCACACCGAGGCCTCAAATCTGAGAGACAATCCCACGTGCCTCCAAGTGAGCTTCATCATTAACTTTGCGTTTGGAGGGGAGCTACTTTACATTTTATTCTGCAGCAATAATTCCTGCCATACAGTGTACTAAAAAACTAACATTGAAATGCCCTGTTTGATCATAAGTCAGGCCTGCCCAAAGTCCGACCCGGAGGGGGGGCAAATCCGGCCCATCAGGGCATTCTGAGTGGCCCGTGGCTGGCTGGCCCTCCCCTCCCTCCCCCTCCTTCACCCACACATCCCCCTATGGTGGCCACAGCTCCCTGTGCTTCCTTTAGTCCCCACCTTCCTTTCTTCCTCCCTTCCTCCCTTGGTCCCCACTTCCCTCTCTCCCTCCCTCCCTTGGTCCCCACCTTCCTTCCTGTGGGTGGAGTTGCAAGGGGTCAGTGGGTGGGGCTTATGAGTCAGTGGGTGGGGCTTGAAGTGGGGGGCAGGGTTGGGGAACAACCAGCCCCTGACACATTCTCAGCCACCAAATCTGGCCCTCCTTACAAAAAGTTTGGGCACCCCTGTCATAAGTGTTTTGTTCAGCACTGACATCCCCACATTCCCACAGCTCTTTTAGATGTTATGAGCCTCATGGTTCCAAAAAAAATTCTGCTCCGTGCATTAAATGATCATACTGTCACTCCTGAATGGTTCCTGTTAGAGATGGGTCCAAAGTGATCCATGCCTCTTTGCCAGCATTGGCATATCCTGCACCACAGATTCCTGCTCACTCAAGCCTTTGAGTGGGCAGCTGCCAGAGGAGGCCGGGAAGGGAAGTCTCTGATCCTGCAAAGACTGGCCAGCCAATTGAGAAGGAAGACCCAGGCAGCACGTGCTGGCTTGTGAGAGGGGGCAGCTGGTGGCAGGGGTGGGGAGGGATGGCTCAGCATCTGGGGCGCTGTGTGCAAAAATGTTGATGAAGAAGCACAATTTGGTTCTCTCGTTCCTATGCACTTGTCTCAGCATGCTAGCTGTTTCTCCACCATCATGGCTTCTCCCCTGCTAGCATTTGAGAGATTAATGGATCTGATGAATTTGTTAATTTGGCTAACACACTGTAATACCGTGGTTTACGAGCACAATTTGTTCCAGAAACATGATTGCAAACCAAAACACTCTTATAGCAAAGCAAATTTTCTCATAAGAAATAATGGACTTATGGACTTCTCAGTGGCTTTGACTGATATCTTTCTAGCTTGTTTGAGGCCTAACCAAGTGCTGAATAGAGGGGGACAAGTACCTCATCAGATTTGGAAAATAGGTAGCCTAAAAATAGCATTTGCCTTTTTTGTGGCCACCTGACACTATTGGCTCATATTCAGCTGATGATCTATCAGAATTGCAAGATCCTTCTCCCATGCAGTACTGCCGAGACAGGTGTCTCCCATCTTGTAACCGTGCATGAGGTTTCTTCTTCCTAGGTGCAATACTTTGTGTTTGTTCCTGTTAAATTTCATTCTGTTGGTTTCAGCCCCGTGCTCCAGCCTATCATGATCATTTTGAATTTTGTTTCTGATGGTGGTTGTAAGTCTGACAACATGTGGAGGGCTCTATGTTGCCTGCCCTTGTTTTAGGGTATGAATAATCTGAATAATACTAATAAATAAAATAAAAATAGGAGCATGTGAATCCTGTATCTGGATATAATGGCCAAAATCCTGTTACGTAGTGTAGTAAATGCCCCCCCCCGTAAGTCCCACTGAATCAAATGGGCCTGCTCTAACTGATTTACTGTGCTAAAGTAAGCTGTATCCGGAGTAGACCCATTTATATAATGAAGCTTGTAGAGGAGTTGACATACCAAAACTCCATTGAGTCAATGGGCCTACTCTATTTATTTATTTATTTATTTATTTATTGGGCTTATATACCGCCCGTCTTCCCGAAGGAACTCTAGTGCAACTTAGTACACCATGCAAGACAACCATGGTCAATATTTTGTAAGGAGCTTCAAAACACCTTGACATTGAGCCTTTTCACATGACCCCTAAGATCCGCTGGCCACTTAAATTCGGACCAGAGATCTTGGGGGCTTGTCGCTGTTCCTGTGTTCCCTCCCCCTCCACACTCCTGGCTGCTGGCTGCGTGAGGGGAGGGAGAAAAAAAAGGAAGAAAAGAACGTGGCTCACCTCCATTCTGCCGTCTTGCTCTTGCCCCCGCAGCATTCCATTCTCTTAAGTAGCTCTTAAAGGGGCGGGGGGGCAAAAAACAACAAACAGAAGAGAGGAGAGCCCGGCACTCTTAAGTTATATCCGCATCAGGAATTCTTCAGCCCTGGAGAGCAGGTACTTGAAAAGTGCACTGGGACACACTTAGGTGGGCGTGGTCGCACTTTATTTTAGTTCTTATGTTCTTATGTTCTAAACTCCGGAACTGGTGGGGAAACAATTTTAAGTTCCGGAGCTGGGAGCCATTTGCCGCGGAGTTTAAGGGTCGTGTGAAAAGGCTCATTGTTGTTGAACAACATCCCCCGTCATTTACTTTGGAAGGGAAGGTCCTAAAATTTAAATAGGTGTGTGTGTGTGTGTGTGTGTGTGTGTGTGTGTGTGTGAGAGAGAGAGAGAGAGAGAGAGAGAGAGAGAGAGAGAGAGAGAGATGTTTTTAATAAAGCTCTCTCTCACACACGATATTTGATACTTTGAGATTACTTACTTGAAAGAAGTCTGCTGTTAGAAAGCCCTTTCATTTTAATGACAAAACCGAAAGGGCAACCAATGATACACTGATCAATATGCGGTTGGAGCCATTTTCTTTTTAGTGTTCCTTGGCAATAGGCAATCTTTCTTTCTTATAACAGCATTACTGTCATGCCTCTTATGCTAACTAGTTATATGAGCACGTTCCCTTTGCTTCCTTCAATAGTATTGACTGAACCATGAAAAAATAAGAATCCCTACCCCCACCCCATTTTTCAAGCACTAGGAGAATGATATAAACATCCCATCTAAAGCAATTGTTACTCCATTTAGAGAAGCATTGTCGGCCCTACCAATCATCCTAGATACTAGCCTAGACTCCCTTGAAGCACTTTACTGTCTCCTCTGCTCTATTTATCCCCTTTGTCCATGCTCAAGTAAACCTATGGGATAATAAAACGTGCTTTATGGCAAACCAATCACTGATGCAGTCCAGCTATCACCTTGCTCCTCCTGTTATAAATTATAAGAGTGAGCACAATATCTGTATAATTTTAGTTTAGAATCTTAGAATCATGAAGTTGGAAGGAGCCTACAAGACCAAGGAGTCCAACCCCCTCTGCTCCATTCAGGAATAAAAACTCAAAGGAACATATCCAAATTTCTCTTGAATGCCTCAATTGCTGGAACGCTCATCGCCTCTCGAGGTAAAGTCATGGTTTCCACTGCTGCTCTAATAGTTAGGAAGTTGATAGCTGTTGTGAGTAGAGATGGGCACGAAATGAGCATTTTTTCGTTTTCATTTTCGTTTTTTCGTTTTGTTACGTAACGAAACGAAAAACGGTTTTTTGCAAAAATTCACGAAAAACAAAAACGAACCGAAACAGACCCCAGGAATTTTGTTGTGCATTTCGTTTTCGTTGCGCAAATACATTGAACTGTAATAAATGCTAACGAAACGAGCAATTTTTCATTTTCGTTTTTTTGTTTCATTACGTAATGAAACAAAAACGATTTTTTTTGCAAAATTTCACGAAAAATGAAAATGGACCGGAACGGACCCCCTAAACGACAAACGACAAACGAAACACCATTTTTTTGAGTCGTGCCCATCTCTAGTTGTGAGTTTTTCAGGCTGAAACTCTACACCCCAGAGCACAGAGAGAACGCCTAGCTCTCCTGAGCTCCTTTGCCCTGTGGAGGACACAAAGAAAAAAACACGTGTGCATCTGTGTGAATTGAGAGCAGATGCGTGTCTGCGAAGGCAGGCCCGCACCCGCTCCTACGAGCACATGTCAATTAGGCAAGGACAAAATTAGGCCCCCGCATCCGGCTGCATTCCTTCATATCGGCCCAGCCTTCCCCAGAAATAAAACAGCTAAGAAGCTCCGGTCTCTTACCCTACAGACAACCTTGGTAACAAGGCTAGGGGTGATTGACCGTGGATTTCATACTTTGTTTCACAGCAAGGCAAAGCAATGGGGAAATCCAAGCTTCGGGAGCCCCCTCCCCCCCCATGAACCTCAGGAAAGTAGGGGGAATGGGGCAAACCCTTACTCCCGAGTAGACTGGATCTTGGCACACTTGGGGGGGGGTGCGGGATCATCTCATATTAACTCCTTTCATCACTGCATCGCTTCCTGCACAGCCCAAAAGGCACCAAGAAGTTTTTTTCTTTTTCCTTCCTCTTCTCCTTCTCACTCTCTCTTCCCCAAATAAAGGTTGTTCATCCATCCCTCCCCTCTGTGTCCTTTCTCTCCCTGCCTTCCAGTAATGTCCCTGGAGGGGGGCCATTTCCCCAATTCCTTCTTCCTTCGAGTATCTCAAGGCCTGGACAAGGTACACGCCGCCTTCATGTTAAGTGACCTGACCACCATTTCAAATCAGGGACTGTCACCCCGCCACATGACCAAACCAGTTCAAACTGTTCTGAATGGGTTTTGCCCAAAGGAATCTTCTCCTTCCTCCACAGAGACAATGGGCTCTATGGGGCACCTTACCTGCTTAGCCCTCCAGCCTCTGGCTAAAGCACCTGGACATCAAATTCCTTTGTCTGCATCTGGACCATGGGAAGCTCTGCCATTGTCTACCTCAGGACTATACTCATCCCATCTCTTATCATGGATGACACATCATTCATCCACTGTGTTTGCAACCCTACCCAGATTGGTGTGATGTGTATTTGTATTATGTGTCTTGACCACCCATTGTTCTCCCACCTGGAAACCCATCATCCCGTCTGCCACCATTACCTCCCCCTATCAGTGTGAAACTCTTTCCAACTTGTGGAGATTCCTTCACTGGGATATGCTCAGATATGAATAATTCCCCTTCGCCAGCAGGGAGATTGATAGTGAAGGAATGATGAGATCTCTTACACACACTGGGATCTTTCGGTGCTTTATTGTTGCATTAGAATCAAAGCAAGCAGGCAGGCTTGATGTTAGCTTCTCTCTCCGCTTGGCAGCCGGGAGAGCGAACAGGGAGGCTTGTTGATGGTAAAAAGCTCCCTCCCCTCCTGCTGCTAGGCTCTTTATTAACAATACACATCACAGATACGTCATCACAGAAATCATCCAATAAACACACAGCTTATTTGCTCTGAGCATGCTCTGTAGAATAGCATCTCAGGGGCCATTTTTAACCAGCCTTGTACTTGGCTGTCTATTGGTCAGCCTCTTACCCATAATACAGTGTTCTCAGTGTGATGTCAGACTCCTCAGAACTACACTGATAAAACATAGACTTAGCATTAGAGCTAGATTCCCACACCAGCTGAAGTGCCCCAACCCACCCCCCAGACCCCATTGGCCCACCTTTCCCAAACTCCACCTGCCTGACACCTCCCAGGGGATGGTCAACCAAGGGCATAAAACAGCATGCCAGGGTTACCTCGGGGCGGGCTTGTTATCTCAACTTTTGGGGTGGCAGGTTCGTCTGGCTGTGCTTTATTGGGCTCAATACACAACAACCTTCTCTCGCGTCTGACTTTTATTGGCAAGAAAGGTCCAGCATACAAAGGGGCAAGGATTAGCCTTAGCCTAAGACTCAACAGCCCTCTGAAGATGCCAGCCACAGAGTCTGGCGAAACGTCAGGAAGAAAAACTTCCAGCACATGGCCAAACAGCCTGAAAAACTCACAACAGCAATCAGATCCCGGCCACGAAAGCCTTCGAGAATACAGTTAGGAAGGGTTTTTTTTAATGATATTCAACCGAAATCTGAATTCCTGTAACTTGAGCCCATTGTTGTGTGTGTCCTGCACTCTGGGGTGATTGAGAACAGAGCCCTCCTCTTTATGACAGCCTTTCAAATACAGGATTTGAAATATGCTATCATATAAAGATTCTCAGTGATTCTTTCCTCACAGGGTGTGGCTTCCAGTCCGCTGATCATCCTTGTTGCCTTCCTCTGAACTTCCAATTTCTCTGTATCCTTTTTGAGGTGTAGTGTCCAGAACTGGACACAGTGCTCAGTTACTCTGGACACAGTGCTCAGTTACTCTAGCAGCTAGGCTTTGAAACAAAGGGTGCTTTTCTGCTGCTTGTTTTAATCATATGTTCTGTTTTGTTTGTCTGTTGTATTTATATTGTACTGTGTATTCGCTGACCTGATCAGCTTTGTAAGCCGCCCAGAGTTCCTTCGGGAAGATGGGCGGGGTATAAGTCTAATAAATAAATGAATAAATAAATAAATAAATAAATAAATAAATAAATAAATAATGAGGCCTAACCAGTCCCAAATAGAGGAGAATATTTATTTATTTATTTATTTATTTATTGACCACACTGACTTTCTCAATGGGAATTCTGGGCGGTGAACAAATTGGTAAATGGGGAGGGATACAAAGTATTTAAAAAGTACTATAACCAAACATTATAAACAAAACAACAGTAAATACCCCCAACAAGGCAAAAGGCAGATAAAACAATTGAGCAAATAAACAAGCATATATTCAGCGATCTCCAAAATGTTCCTTGAAGAGCCAAGTTTTTAAGGCTCTCCTACAACCTGGCAGTGACTCCGCTAGCTGAATCCCCATTGGTAATTTAATGAACTTGTACCTGGTGGGATTTGGAGACTCTACTTCTGTTAATGCGGCCTAAAATAGCATTTGCCTTTTTTGTATCCACATTGTACTGCTGGCTCGTATTCAGCTTGTGATCTATGACAATTCCAAGACCCTTCTCACTCATAGTAGTGCTGAGCCAGGTGTCCCCAATCTTGTGATTGTGTGTTTGGTTTCTTCTTCCTACATGCAGTACTTTGCATTTATCCCTGTTGAATTTCAATCTGTTGTTTTCAGCCTAGTGCTCAAACCCGCCTGAATCCTTTTGAATGTTGTTTCTCTCTTCCAGGGTATTAGCTATTCCATCCATTTTTGTGTCATGCATAAAATTGATTTGCATTCCTTCCAGTCCCTTGTTCAAGATGTTAATAAAAATGTAGAAGAGCACTGGATCCAGGACTCAGTCCTGGAGTACCCCATATGTTACCTCCTCCAGTTTAGAGACTCAGCTATTAATCCTCCTCCTCTTAGTATGATTCTGTAATATAGGGTGGTTAGAAGTTTCTGCTTAGGAGCAATGGACACAATTCAAGGGGGAACACATGTTGTTTTTCATACCTAGGACAGCTTTTCCATGCCAATATCTGTTTATATAGTTCCTCTGCCATTATGCTGTTTAAGCAACTTTGGGGCAGGTTACTGCAATTTAAGAAATTATTATCCTTGACATAACTAGCTGCACACTGAGCTACTCAGTACATGACAGATAATGTTCATGATCATTGCTTAACTTGAGGAAATCTGCCACTAAATTGTACCATTCACTTT
The DNA here is from genome assembly GCA_023846285.1 of Phrynocephalus versicolor. Lineage (NCBI taxonomy): Eukaryota > Metazoa > Chordata > Lepidosauria > Squamata > Agamidae > Phrynocephalus > Phrynocephalus versicolor. The sequence continues at coordinate 36,939,268 of JAHTLZ010000122.1, read as the reverse complement.
AGAGAGGCTTAATGACACTGGAAGATTCTGGGAAACAGCAGCAGCAGCAGCAGCAACAACAACAACAACAACAACAAATATATGCCATCATGTCAGTTGCAACTTACAGTGACTCTTTCCAGGGTTTTCTAGGGAAAGAATACACATAACTGATTTCAATTAGCTGCTGTGATGGCAGGCGGAGGTGAGCCTGCATTTTTCTCTCTCTCCTCTCACCGCAGGCAGAAGCAATAGAATCAAGAGTGCGGGAGGTGGGAACACAGGAAGCAGAACAAAAACCACGTTGGGGGGAATCTGTATTTAAGTTGCCAGCGGATTTTAGAGGTCGTGTAAAAGCAGCCTGAGCAAGGGCATGGGTGCAGCACTGCAATTTAACCACTGTGCCACAAAGGTTTTCAGAGAGAAGAGAAGATGGTGGGTAGCTCTAGTCTCACCTGGCATCTCATGGTCCTATGTTGCTTTCACATAGAAATGTAAGGGCCGGGGAGATGAGACCCTGTCCTGCCCATCACTGTGTGGTAAGATTAGCAGACGTGGGGGCAGGCACTTGACTCAGGACCCTTCAAAACAAATGCTAGTGCTGCACCATTGTAGCCAAAGTTACAACAAACAAATACACAGTAACGTAGTTGTTGATGGCAGAACTTAAAGCAGTGGTACAGAGCTGTTGCCCTCCAGAAATTTTTAGTCTTTCTAGCCAGTATAGTCTATGTTGAGGAATTATAGGAGATGCAGTTTAAGAACATCTAGAGGATCATTTGTCCATCTCTTCCACCAAGTAGGTGAGTTCTGCTTGTACGACGGACAGATCAGCACACCCAGTTTTGCTAGATTTGTGGTGGTGTAACAAACAGCCCCCTCCCTTTATATTTGGAAGAAGTCATATGCACACAAAACAAACCATGGTCAAAATCCTCTTCTGTATTTCTGCCAACTTAATGTCAGCAGCCAAGTGCTGCAAGTCAAGAAGTCAAACTACTGTAGGCTTTTTCATTTACACACTGTCAGGGCGTTTATACACGACCCCTAAGCTCCGCTGCAAAGGTGCATCGGCTGCTACGGTGGTGCAGAACCAACAATTTGATAATAAATATCAAGCCCAAAGAACTTATAGTGGAAGTGGACTATTGAAAAAGGAAACCAGACACTCAGCCCCTGATTATTGATGGAGTTTGTGTAGAGCAGGTGACGGACAGTAGGTTCTTAGGAGTTATTCTACAGGAGGATTTGACCTGGAGTACCAACACTGAAGCACTGGTTAAGAAGGCCCAACAGAGATTATATCTTCTGAGACTTCTCAGGAGGGAACAACTGTCTAAGAAACTGTTGGTAACCTTCTACCGGGGCTTTATAGAAAGCACTATCACTTACTGCCTCTGTGTCTGGTTTGCCAGTTGCACAGTGGCAGATAGAAGGGCACCCCAGAGGGTCATAAACACTGCTGAGAGGATAGTGGGTTGTCTTCTTCCTCCTTTGGAAGAATTATACAACTCCAGATGCTCAAGGAAGACATCTAGAATTTTGAGAGACCCTTCGCATCCTGGCCACCAATTTTTTGAACTGTTGCCGTCTGGCAGGAGATACAGGACTCTTAGGTCAAGGACAAATAGACTAAAGAACACTTTTTATCACAGAGCGGTATCCAAGTTAAATGCAACAGTTTTAGCACCATCTTAATCAGTTTTTAAGTAGTGTTTTAAATTTTGTAAGCAATTTTAAGAGTTTTTAATATTTTGTATGGTGTTTTATATGTTTTATGTGGTTTATGTGTTTTGTATGTTTAGAGTGTGTAGTGGAACAGCACTCTAATTTCGTTGTGCGTATCTTGCGTATGCATAATGACAATAAAACTCTATTTAAAAAAAAGGCTCCCAGCTCCGGAGCTTAAAAATGTTTCCCCACCAGCTCCGGAGCTAACAGAAAATTAAGTGCGACCCCGCCCACCTAAGCGCGACCCAGTGCACCTTTCAAGTACCTGCTCTGGGAGAGTGAAAAATTTTGATGCGGAGAGTGCCGGGCTCTCCTCACTTCTTCTTCTTCTTCTTCTTCTTCTTCTTCTTCTTCTTCTTCTTCT
>JAHTLZ010000122.1:36918897-36934688 GCA_023846285.1 Phrynocephalus versicolor | reverse complement strand
AATGAATGAATGAATGAATAAAGAAAGAAAGAATAAGATGACAAATACGAGTTTTGCTCTACATGCAAACAACTCTTTTTTGGCTTTACTTCTAATAAAATAATGCAGTAAATACTGTATAGGGAAAATAAATCAACTCAATACTACTGATTCTTCATATCTGCATTTTACAACACAGTCTTATACTTACTCATAAGTAAGTGCTGTCGATTTCAGTAGAATGTACTCCCAGATAAACAAGTACAAGGCTACTTGAAGTACATAGCAGCATAACAAGGGCAAGCATTCCAGGCAAAAATCAAAGAAAAACAAAACGAAACAAAAGATAAAAAAAACTGTGCCACCTTCAAGACTAACTTTCATATAGTATTTTAATGTAACATTTTGTGGGTACATCCACTTCTTTGCAAACGTTACATCAAAATATGAAAGTTAGTCTTTAAGGTGCCGCATGTGTTGTGTCTTTCGTTTTGTTATTCTTTGATATTTGTCTGGAATTCTTGTGCAGACTAACACAGGTACCCCCTCCAAATGGGCAAGCATGTATTTATGGCATGAAAAAGTAACGGGTAGAATCTCCAGATTAGTAAACTGCCAATAAACTATCATAGGGATGCAATAAGTCATTGTAAAGGGGTAAGTTGTGCCTTCTTGGCAGTCCCCTTCTTCCTTATGGAATAATCTCCTGCTCGAGGTTTGCCAGGCCCCACCACTGGATACTTTTAAGTGGTCACTAAAAACATGGCCCTATAGGCAGGCATTTCCAGACTTGTTATCAACATAACCTAGTGCAGTGGTTCCCAACCTTCCTAATGCTGTGACCCTTTAATACATTTCCTCATGTGTTGGTGACCCCCTTGCCCTGCTTGGAAGAGGCCACAAGCCCCCTTTGGCAGGCCATCGCCACCGGGGCCATAGAGAACTTCCCTCTACAGGCATCCTTAGCCAATGGCAGCCTCCGGTGCCATTGACTGACATCCCCTCCAACCTATCAAGCTGTAACTCACTCTTTCCCCCGTTTCCCCTTCCTCCTCCTACAGACCCAAGCCGTTTGTGCCTTTTTCTTCACCGGCTCATGGTGACCCCTGGGAAATGGTCGTTCGACCCCCAAAGGGGTCCCGACCCGCAGGTTGGGAAGCACTGACCCAGCTAAAGCCAACAGTTCCACCATCTTAATCTCATTTTTATGCTTTTTAAAAATCTGCAATACTTCCTTGTGTAATTTGATTATTTATGTAGTTGTTGATTATGATTATGTTTATTAGTTTAAAATGACTTTTTTCTTTCTTGTATTCTCACGTTCTGATTGTTACAACTGTTGTAAACCGCCCAGAGTGGCTGTGTAACCAGATGGGTGGTACAGAAATGAAATGAAATTGAATAAATAAATAAGTCAGATGCTTTTCAAGGAATCTTCAACTTTCAGAGGAGCTAGCATAATTATATCAATTAATCATAAATAAGTCTCTGTCTCAACCCTTTGTGAATGAACATTAGTATGAGAATGGCAAATGACACATTCAGTCCACAAATGTCCTCTAATTATTAAATAATGAAATGTTTCATGCTCAGTAAAACATTTAAAATAAGATTACAATTTATTATAGTGAAAATATTCATTTAGGTGTTAGGCAACAAACTGATTCAGTTTGAATAAATGCTTAACTCATCAGATTTAACAATGATGAATCAAATGTGAAAACTAGTAACTTTTATTTATAACACAACTATAGATCTCTTATAAAATCACATGGGATTGCAATATTGTGCATGAAATAACTTTTTTTTTCTTTAAGAAAATAATTTATCTGTCATAATCACAACATACAACTCTCTTAATTACTGTAGGTATATTTTCTTGCAAAGCTCTGGCTGTCCATAAATAATGGATCCATTGATGCAACCTTAGCAGCTATAAATGAGTGGATACAGTTTAAAACTGCTGTCAGATCCTGAAATTCCAACTCCTGAAAGCAGAGTAAGAGAGAGAGAGAAAAGGCCAATTAAAATCCAATACACTATTCAGCAAGCCAAATGCATACAATACCATAAAATGATTTATTGTCATCCAAGCCTGAGTCAAACGTAATAGTATGTTTTAAGATATACTGTATCTTCTCACCTTGGGTGAAGAATACACCTGAATATTTAGATCCTAAAACAACTGCATGGTTTAGGAAAGGTTTTTCTGCCTTCATGAAGACGATAGCAACTCTAGAGTTTCCTTTTTTGGGGGTGGGGGAACACATTATAGAATTTCAGAAGATTTTTTTAAAGTCTCCTTTCATTCATTTTCTAAGTTACTGTATATACTTGAGTATAAGTTGACCTGAGTATAAGTCAAGGCCCCTAATTTAACCCTCCAAAACTGGGGAAACTTTTGGACTCGAGTGTAAGTCTAGGGTGGGAAATGCAGCAGGGCCTGGCAGCTCCGCCTTTGTGAGCTGGGGGAGTGGTGTGTGATGTTTAAAATGACTTTTAGCCACTGATGCAAGTTCTTGGGTGAGTGGCTAAAAGTCATTTTAAACATTGCGCGCCACTCCCCTGTGATGCAGAGGGGGGTCATGAGAAGTGGCATGCAATGTTTAAAATTACTTTTAGCCACTGACCCAAGCACTTTCATCAGTGGCTAAAAGTATTGATCCAAATATAAGCTGAGGGCCCCTTTTTTCAGCCCAAAATTAAGGCTGAAAAACTAGGCTTATATTCGAATATATACAGTATTTCTGTATTGTTTGTTGGAAGAGCATACAGACTAAAAAATGGATGGAGCCTTTATTCATAAGGTTGCCAAATTGGTTGAGTTGAGCAGGGGAGGGAGGATGTACATTGTTGCCTAGTTGTAATTTCTACCAAAACCTCACAGGTGGACTTGCATGGGGGGCTGCTTTATAACACAGGTCCAGGAAAAGGCTGCCTCCTTGGTGCATCCCTTGGTGTATTCCTCAACAGCTGTTGAGGGCAGAGCTCTTGACTGAACATCTTTGCAACCAGAGAGTACAGGAGATTGATGTTCCCTGGGTGGATAAGATGGGAAGAAATTCTCAGGAAGACATTAATAGCTTCCCAGGCATCTTCACAGTACTTCAGAAATGGCCGTCTTCCATTGGTGATTGCTTCTGGAAAGTTTAATCTGGAAGTGTGTTTGCTTTTTTAATAATGCAAATGATTGCCCAGTCCCAATGCTCTCACGGGAGAACATTTGCATTCCATGCAGATACATGACAAGGAATCTACAGCACAGGTGGATAAGCTTTTGAAAAAGTTTACAGATAATCTACAGATAACCACTGCCTGTCAGTAACCTGGACTGTAGCAGTGATTTTGGACGTTACTCATATTACAAAGAGAGATTGACTTGGTTATATGAATGTACTATTATTATAAGACTGTCTGATATTATATATATACAGTGGACCCTCATATAACAAACAGTTTGTATAACATAAAATCTGCACAACATAAAAATGCCAGAGATAGGGGAAGTTTGCCTAACAGAATTGCCTATGGGGTGAATCTGTACAACATAAAAATGGTCACAATTAGGGATTACTCCGTTTTCAATGCATTCCTATGGGAATTTTTAAAATACTGTATGTTGTAAACTACCTTGGATCCCCTTGTTGGGAGAAATGTGGGATATAAAATAAAATAAAATAAAATAAAATAAAATAAATTATTCTTTCTTCTGACTCCATTCAAACCATCATCCCATCCTCGACTTCAGGTTCAACCTAGACTTTTTGATAAACATTTGAGGGTCATGCTAGGTGAAACAATCTGATCTGTATTTAGAACCATTGCTCCCTGGAGTAACCAAAGGCATCTTCTTTCCATAATACTGTGTAAATTTGCCTTCACACTTGTCAAATTAGCATGCTTTGTCTCATTATTGGCCTTTGAAATATAAATCATGGGATTCAACTGCAAATCTGACACCTCAGGTGTAAAACTCTGAAGAGAAAATCTTCTGTCCTCTCCTCATTATGGGTGCTTTGTTTGTTTGTTTGTTTGCTTGTTTATCTATTTATTTGTTGCCTCCTTTCTCCCAACAAGGCGACTTAAGTTGACTCACAGTATTAAAAATGTATTAAAAAGTCACAAGCTAAATACAAGATTTTATAAATTGGATAGCTACGAGTATTTTATATACTCTGGAGACTATCTGCTGCAATTTCAGAGCATGTAGCAAGTTTTTGCTCCTAAGAGAGGGGTATAAAAATTCCAAACCATACCGCAAGTATGCTTGAGACTGCAACTGCAGCAGAACTGACATCAACTCTCATGGGCATGCATCATCAATCTTGTCTGCAGTTTTACTCCACTCTCCGTGAAGGGGCTGTGATAAACCTGAAGAAGTGGAGTCTTCTCCACCAAAGCTTGCTTGTTTTGATAGATTTATAAGTGGCCCCATAAAAGGTATCATTCACTCCTATCTGTATAATCTTGGGTCCCACACAGCCTTTTTTAAATTGTTCTACAGCAATACTGGTATATCTTTTGTGTCTGTGTGCTCTGGTTTATTCTAGAGATAGTCTTACATATAACTTGTCTATTTCCTGCCTGCCACCTGAGACTCTCAGAACTGGTGGTATCTCATGTGGTCAGATGATGGTGGAAAAGGAGACATCTGTAAAGGGGACATGAGGGGAAGGCTGTCAGAGGAGGTAATAATGAAGTTCTGAAACAGAAATGAAGCCCCTCAAGTAGTTCCAAATGGTCCTTGTGTGTATTTGGATTTTTGTTTATTGGATACTATTTCTTTTCTGATTATTTTTGTTTTCTGTATAATTAAAATTAACATTTTAAAGAGTTTCCTATGGACTACAATGGATACTGGAAGGTATTATTTGTTTGTTTGTTTGTTTACCCTTAATCAATAATTGCAAGAAAGACAAGGGGAATGTCTATTTCTAGTCACGTCTTTTCCCCCACAGAGTTTAGAAAGAGTAAATATGTGTTCCGCTTCCAGATAATATATCTGGGGAATGTTTGCTTTAACAAGCCGATGTGCACACTTCTCACACATCTGTCAGTGTTCATAAATCCTCTGCTCCTCAGACTATCTCATGCTTTGCTTCTGTTGGGAAAATTGTTCGCTTTCTAAATCTACCAGTTATGATTTCCTGAGGTAGAGGGGTTTGCCCCATTGTAGGACCATCTTGTTGTTCAGTTTATGGTATCGATATGGTACCAGTGTGGTTTCAGCCCAGCTACAACAAAATGAAGGGAAGGAAAATCTACACCTTTTAGGAGGGTATTGATTAAACACATGGGCTACATGGTCTGTTTTTCTAGGTGTAGATGAATCCTTGACTTCTACACAAATCAGCTGCTGGTGGGGCTTTTTAGAACCATTATATATTACATATTCCTTTAGCGCCTTCACCTATATTGTACTTGTAACCCAAGGCTAGTCATTCAGGAGCAAACTAATCAAAAAGTGACTTTCCTATCAGGCGACACACTATTAAACCTCTACACTTCTCAGCACTGTAGTCACAACTATAAAAAAAGTCTTCACCTTGTAAGTGTTCTGAATGCAATTTACTGTAGTTATTTTTGTTGACTTAAGCAAGCAGAGAGTATGCGAGGGGGGGGGACAACACACTGATATGAATAAAAACATGCATATAAGGAAAATGCCACTGAACTTATTAAAGTAACATGTTTCTGTATAATGTTTCAGTGTCAGAGCTTCTTGCATGTTTCACAGTGCAGATAAGTGATTTGGAATACCCAGCTGTAGAGGTTGGGAGTTAATTCTCCACTGTCCCTCCCAAGAAAAGAGGCAGCCTACATAGCCTTGGGCAAGCTATATGGGAAGCTACTTAGTTTTAGAGCACCTCCAGAAGAAGGCATTGGTAAATCACTTCTGCATATTCTATAGCAGTGATGGTGAACCTTTTAGTGACCGAGTGCCCAAACCGCAATTCAAAACCCACTATTTTTTTTTTTGCAAAGTGCCAATACAGTAATTTAACCAGTATACAGGTGGCTATGAAGGGGTGATGTTGGGTGCCCAACAGAAAGGGCTTCAAGTGCCACCTTTGGCGCCCGTGCCATAGGTTCTCCATCACTGTTCTATAGCCAGAAAATCACAGGTTGGAGTTAACCCACTTCCCAATATTACAGACTTGAAAGTGGACAGGAATTTGACAGCAAGCTTTTGGTTCAACCCCAGTGATTGCATGTGCAGGAAATGAACCAAAAACAAACAAACAAGCAAACATAAACAAAAACCACTGAGTCTACACACACCTAAATACCATTAGCTCTGACAGGAAGCTGAAAAGGTGGAGGAAGGAACACTACGTGCACAGGTGGGTTTGCAGTGGCAGATACTGTACGTTGCGTGGTCACCAGGAAAAGGAGAAAACTAGTCTAGGAGAACCAAACAGTGGGATACATGCCCATGTAGTTGCACCCAAAGTTGTCTTGATATCTGGCATTTTAGCAGAGGAGGATCAATGCCAAAATCCTATATAATGCTGAGGGAGTAGAGGGCCCTACCAGTATATCAGGAGACAGATATCTAGTCTTGTGCACTTCCAGACGCATCTGGTGGGGCCACTGTGAGATACAGGAAGCTGGACTAGATGGGCCTTTGGCCTGATCCAGCATGGCTCTTCTTATGTTCTTAAGTTCTTATGCCTACATAGGCTCTTGAGAGATGATGGAGGCCCTAGCGACAGCAGAAACAGCAGTGCTTGTTCTGTCAACTGCAAAGCTGGCTGGGACTCTCCAGCACCTGATGGCCAATCCAGGTGGTGGTGGTGGTGGTGGTAGAGGAAAGAGCTCTGGCTAAGATCAGACTGGGCACCTGGTGAAAGCAAGGCTTTCCCACTGCACTTTAAATCTTTTTATTTTCCACTAAACTGAAAACTAAAAAGTGCTAACATAAAAAGAAAAAAGTAGAGCTCAGGAACAGCTGATACCCCAAGGAAATGGAACAGAAGCAGCAGGAAGCGAAGAGGACGGTAGAGACTGACCAGCAGAAAGATGCCTGCAACGACCAACCTCACCCACCCAGAAATGTCACAGAGAAGCATGCCTCAACACCTTGCTGAGGTTCATGTAAGTGGGTTTGGCATTGGCCCAAATAGAGCAAAGGAGAACAAAGATGCGCACCACCACCTGTTGGTAGAGTAAGGAACCCAGAAAGTTGAGGGTTCTTGTCTTGCTTTGACTCTGTTCACTCTAGTTTCATCCTTGTGTCATGGAGACCCTGAGATGGTGTGCTGGCATCCTTGGTGCAAGGCAAGTTGAACAAACCAACAGAAGAGAGATGTGGGGCCTCTGAAGTATTGGATTTACAATGGAAAAAAATTAGTTCCATAGGATCAGAGTATGCCAAATTTTACAGATAATATAATGTTTATGGCTGCTGTTTTACGACAGTAGCTTGCCTTGTGGCTGCTGAATTATTTATTTAATTTTTTCCCTCTGCCAACCGTAGTTAACTGAATCACTGGATTCGATCAGCCTTTGTAAGCCGCCCAGAGTTCCCTAGGGAAGATGGGCGGGGTATAAACTCAATAATAAATAAATAAATAATAAATTGATATGGGGGCCCTACTGCAGCTGATTACAGAAAAATATGTCTAAGTCATGCAGAAGGACTGCAATAAAGAAGTAACTTAAAGGAGAAAAAAGACAGTAAAGGATGTTCAGCATTTTCGTAAAGACATATATCTAGTTGAAGCAGGTCACCATGCAAGTTTTCATATACAGTATACAGATATTTTTTAAAATATTTAGAGACACTTTTTTTTAAAAAAAAGCTAGGAGAAATAAAGATAGCAACAGGGCTTTTGGTAAAATCTTTGGGATCTCTGCTTTGTATCAACAATAGGCACTGCTCAACATAAAGAAGTGGCATTACTAGAAATACCTACTTAGACCAAAAGCCCATTGTGAAAACCCAAATCCCACTGGGAGGATTTGTTAAAAAATAAAAAAAGATTTGTGCAGGAACATTTAGAGTCAATGTTGCTGAACTGAAACCGTAATGTTTGCTGCCAAGTCAATGCTGAAATATTTCTACACTCAGCTACTGTTGACATTTTACCCATTTATCTACTCAAGGGGAATTAAACTTGCACCATTTGACGACATTCTGTGTCTCTTATTATCGGCTACGCTCTTCTATTGAGCACCATCTGCCTTTACTGCAAATTCTTCATTCACATCTCAAACTCGATCACTGCGGTACGGCACAAACCACATCAATAATAAATGTGGAGGTGATTGGCCTCCTTTTGTCCCATATACTAGCAAACGCTCTTGAATCCAAAACAAATCTCAGGAGGTGGGACTGGCCTCTCCCTTGAGCCCATGAGTCATCCTACATCTCGTTTTTCAGACACCTTCAAGTTGTACACATGCTTTTGTACAAGAGGAAATAGATTACATAACTTGGGAGAATATCAAGTTACTTTGTGAAGGTCATGAATGCTTTTGTCAAGAAGAAGAAGAAGAAAATGATGGCAGCTGAAGTGGGTTATGAAAATTTTAATCCATAACTCGGGGGGGGGTCAGTTGTCATTTGCAGATTTTCGTCTAACTAATTAAAAAATGAATATCATCATATTGTTGGACCTGATGTTCAGTTAGAAGAATATATTTTTTCTTTATTTAAACCAATATGCACCTCAGAGGTTATGATCTGCATGACAACTTCATTTCCACTATGGGCTAAGAATTCTTATTTATTTAAGTCCAATTTTTCTTAGTCACCCGGAGGAGCTTTTTCCATCTGGGGTTCGGGGAAGATACAGATGAGATGCAGCTTGGATCATTTTATTTAACAATCTCGCCCCCTTAATGCGCGTGACGTTGTGGTACTCGTTTTAATCATTTAAAGCCACATGATGTTTTATTGTTCTCTGTACTGAGAGCATAAGCCAGGTTGTAACTAGAGCTGAATGTTTTGTCAGAACTTCCATAACTTTAGGATGGAAACCCAAAGGTAGGAGAGGCATCTGTAGAGTTCTGAGGACTACACATGTGCCCATGTCCTGCTTACTCAGGCTTTCAAACTTTAATAAGGTGTAAAAGGGTTTTTAAAAATGGGAAGCAACTTAGTGTCTGCCCCACAGATTACCCCTTTTTGGGGTATGTTGGAGGGCCAGGGGTGCCAGGGGCCTTCATAATTTGGCAAACGAACGAACGAACGAACAAACAAAACACAAAACCTTTTCAGACAGCCTGGAGGGCACAAGGGAATTTTCTGAGTAAAATACTGGTATAGAGCAACTTGGGGTGCACATTTATGGTCCCTCCGTAAGCACACTGTAGTAAGCAGAAGAGAAGAAACTACAGTTTTTGGACTTAATTGTGTTTTCACAGTTACTTAAGTTTCTTGTCAATTTATGTGCTTACACAGCTACAATGACAGGCTTGGTTAGAAGTGCTATTGTTAAAAAGATTGATCACAAAGCCTATTTAGAGGTGATTACAATGCCATTAATGCACATGAAGGCACCCTGAGATTACATATATGTTCACCAATTATACGATTGTTGGCACAGTGATCTCAGTGGAGATGTGGCATTGTTTCTGTAAACATCGATTAGGCATCTTTTGGGAAAATTTATCTTAAACAGTTTTAAATTAATTAGTGTTTTTATTTATCAAGTATAGTGGATATCCTTTTTAAAGTATTGTTACTTATTCCAGGCACTCCAAATCATTTTAGCTGACTGCTAAGTGTTATGAATTCAAGGAAACATCCTTTCAAATTATTATTGATTGTCGTTATCATAGTTCACTTCATGTCACTGAACAATGATAAAAGATTAATAAATCTAGTAGGAATAATACCAAATGGCTGTTTGTGTTCCAGTAAGAACAGAACAGAAAACACATGACTGTAGATTACCCATGCAATGAAAACTGGAACCCAGATTTCCTTGAAATATATTTAATTGCATGTAACACGGTAATATGCATCACCCACCTTCGTCTCAATTTGTTTCGTTTCTGTGTTCTGAAAAAGCAGCTTCACTCGTGTTTTCCCATCATCAGATGATCCTTTCAGCTGAGAAAATTTAAATCTCCAGACAACATTCTGGAAGGAGGTTAATTAACATGTTTATATTTAACTGGGCCAGTTTATCGGAAAAACATGCGCATGAGGGTCTAAAGCAGAAGGTAACTTCTTTGCTATAGGTGGTATGTATATGTTCATATAAGGTCTTTACCACAACTTCTTGTACTTGTCATAATACAGTATCTATATATATTTTTTCTCCCTCCTAATTTTGTTTAAAGCTTTGTTCCTTCTATTAGAGAATCAATATGAGCAAATTGCTGCAGTTCAGCACTTCACAGGCTTTTCTAATAAATGGATTTCGTTGGCGCAGCATTTTATCGATCAAACATTCGGAACTGTCGTTAAACATTGACAAAGGTAATGTAGATGTAATGATCTTCTCCTCTTTACTGAAAATGCATTGTCTAATTTGATGAGAAGTAAGCCTTCCTCCCTTAAATCAAATTTGCAGTTTAAATTTTAATTCAAGCGGGTTGAAAAAGGCATACTTGATATATACGACACAGTTTCCATTAAGTTTCTAAAATAAGTTAATTTGATACATTTTGAGCCTTCAGTTTTTTAAAAAAAATCTCGAGTTTTGTTCTCATCATGGATTTGTTGTTGCTGGGAAACTGCAGCCTGATTTAGTGTCCAAAAGTTTTGCAATTTACCTTGCTATGCGTATTCAGTATGACAACTATTCATCATCATACTATCCATGGGGGCGCATTGGTAAGCTCATTTACAAAACTTTTGTGCAATGTATTCCCTTTCTGCTTGTATTGTATGGTCTAGATTTCATAGCTAGCTGGAGAAAGAAGGGAAGCCAGTGGCTTGCTGAAATTATTCTAAGCATCTTCTCAATGTGGAATTTCACACTGAAGCAGGAAATTCAATCCATAGTGAAACAAGTCTTATTGAAGCCCTCATTTAAGAATTATATCCAACGGCATGCTTTTGAAATGAGGGTGAGGAAAAGTCATTTCCTCTCCCCACTTTATATATTTTTAAAAAACATGATGTTATTTTCCTTCCAAGATCTGGCATGCTAATGCCAGATCTGCTTCACCTTCCTCGAAATTCTGTTTCCATTAAAAAGTCTTCAAATCCCGTTCCTTTTTCATTTTCTTTACAAAGGAAGATTACCTCTTGCCTTATTAGGTGTTCATGATTCCCGCCGTTAGATCAACCATAAATGGACTATATGTTAGGTGACACATTGCTGTAAAAGTTGGATGACTGCATCTAGCAGCTGCACATTCAATATGATTAGGGCAAGATGGAAGAGTTATTTGGGAGTAAGGCTCCACCTCTGGCATGTAAGAACAGAAATCATCTCCAACTCTGATGCACCTCGTGAATATCAGAAGGAGTTCGTGGTCTACTGAATCAATAATTCATCAAACATTAAAAATCAATGTCTACCAATGAGGTAATGGTTTCCAGATAGAAATCACCAATAGGAACCATTAGGTTCCAAAACCTGGCTCTTTAGGTTCCAGCCCCTGGACTAAAACCTAATAAAACTAAATTGAAACCTCTGTTTCAAATCTGTTTCAACTCTTGCTGGCTTAACCGATTCAACTGGAGATCTGATTGTGAAAGCAAGGCAGTCTTGCTGTAGTCTTTACATTTTTTGTGACTACTGTTTACCTCTTTAATCTGGAAGGAAAGAGGACAGGCTTCTCTTGAACAGAAGAAATCTCCTTCTGCTGCAAGAATTTGTTACGATGAACAGCCAGGAGATGCACCTGCCTCTCAGCTACTCTCCGAGAGTGAAGATAGGTAAGTGGGACCTTGTCTGTTTTTAAAGACAACAGGAAGAACTGACCCAAAAGATCAAAGAAGGGCCTCCACCGAAGATTCTGTTCATAGGTGTTAGCCTTTAAATCATCTCTCATGAGAGTTATTTATTGATTAATGCTTAGATATACACCAGAGCAAATCCACCACCACACGGTGGCAGGAGTGGTTGTAATATGCCCTCTACCAGTCAAAAAAACAACTCCACGGTCAGCCCTCTAGTTATGGGATGTTGGCACAAAATAGTATTCTTTCTTGGCATTGCCACCCATGAATAGGTGCTTAAAAAGGCTCCAGGGTAATTTGTTTTGGTTGATTCGTGCTGAGTTTTCCAACATCAGATAAAGAAAGGAACATTATTATTTTTAAATTACCACACACACACAACAAACACTATATATGAGTTTTGCATTTGCATTTCTGTTTTCTCTTACCTTTGTTTTATTATCAAAGCAAGTGAATCCCAAGGTGAAGTCTAAGGTGAAACACAAGCTTTCTCCTTGCCAGCTACACATATAGGTCTTAGACTGAGAAAAAGAAAAAATAAAATAAAAAATATTACAAATAGAAAAGCATGTTTGTGCATCATTGAAGCTCCCAGATAATATGAATTAGCAACAAATAGCTGTGACTAATCAATCAAACCTGGGCCACAGTCCCATGCTCGCTTACTTGGAAGTAAAATCCTACGCAGTGATAGACATTACAGACAAACGGTAGCTAAGGCTTTGTGCAGTATCTTAAAATGGTACAACCTGTTCATAATGACTTTGCAAAGAACTACTGCACCGTGAAAGGTCACACAGTGTGTACTGTTTCTGATTTAACCTGGAGCAGCAGAGTACAAGACAATTCCGGAAAAGAGCAGACCATGAACTCATAGGGTATGGTGTAAACAGCACAGTTCAATTGTACCATCGCGGAGAGTAGATGACATAAAATTGCTGCAGTATTATTTATGCTGTAAATTCAGGCAATAGGGGAGATGGCCAATATTTCAGGAAGGTGCATAATATCAGTAGCGGAATACTGTGTATGCTTCTCATTGTGACAAAACTTCATTTATTAAGAAGATGAGCTGAAACAGTAAGGCTTTTATATATTTTTTACATCATTCTAGACCACTGACATCAGCTATGGAAGATACATTTCATCAAGAGGCCAAGAAGCCTTCCTTCAATTTATGTTCTATATATTAGACCTTAAAAGCACACTCTGAAAACCGGCACTTGATTCAAGTAGGTAACACTTAACTAGCTAAGTTAAATTGATTTCATTGATTTGTAAAGATTTGCAATTGTCTTTGTCTGACTCGTGCTTCTCTGTGTTTTGCCTTCCACTCCTTCATAAACAACTTCCTATATCCTGACATTTTTACTATATTGTTTTCAAGGGGAATTCTGCACTAAACCTTTCAGGACTGCCAAACTTCAGAGTTACAACTTGTATTTTTTTTTCTTAGTAGGTTTCTGGAAAAAAAAATATTAATTTCAAATTTTCTTGATTTAAGAGGATGAAATTCAACATCGACTTTCTGTTTAGTTCCCTGTTCCACTCTAGAAGTACGCTAAGAGGAGTGACAGTCGAGCCGAGCTATACACGTGAATTTTAGTCTGTGGTGGCAGCAGGGGCGTATCCGGGGGGGGAGGGAGAGAGAAGGGTACATCTGCCCTGGGTGCAGCAATTTGGGGGCTCCTGGAGGGGGAGGAGGGGGAAGAGGAAGGCAAGTAGCGAAGCAAACAGACAGGCAGGCAGGCGTGCGAGCGCGGTGGCTGCGGCGCCCTCCTCCTCCAACTCTTCCTCGCCTTGCTCTGGGCCACTGCAGGAGACGTAAGGCACGTGTATGCTACTGCACACGCACACGCACACACACACACACAAATGCTCACCCACATGCACACACACACACACACACAAATGCTCACCCACATGCCCGCCTGCAGGACTGCCTCCCTTGCTGGGTGGATGCGATGGGGTTGGGGAGGGCCGAAGAGACATAAAAACAACTTTGTCCCCAAGCACCCCATAACCGTGCTATGCCCCTGGGTGGCATCATATACTTCCTGTTTGGGGAATTAATAGATTCTCTCTCTCTCTCTCTCTCTCAGAGGTGTAATGGCAAGGACAATCTTTGCATTTCTAGGCTTCCCTTTAAACCTTTGCACTCAACACACAAACAAGTAAACAAACAATACATTATTTGTTAGCTGTTTATTGAACCAGATGTCTCCATTGCAGGAATAATGATCTGAGAACGGCAGCGTTGGAAGGGACCCTCTGGGTCACCAAGTCCATTTATTTATTATTTATTTATTTCTTGGACTTATATACCGCCCGTCTTCCTGGTGAGGAATGGTGAGGCCATTTGGGTGGGAATGATGCACCTCAGCTACCCTGTTTGACATGGTCAATTTTGAGTCTTCAGTCTGGATGGAAATGGTGGTTTGAAAATTTGATAATATAGCTTCAAGTCTGACCTTCTGAGGCTACTTTATCAAATTTACAAAGAGATTAAAAGACATTTTTTTTAAAAAATGGACACCATGTTGACCCGAATTTACATATGCTGACAGCTACTAATTTTTAAGAACCATCCCACTAACGAATCACTTCAAAGTTTTGTGCTATGGTGGAGCATATCATGAAAGCAAATGAACTTCCTCACACAATCAGGTTAGTGGTTTCTGTGATCTGAATGTCAGAGAGCAAGTGTCAGAATATTTAAGTGGTGCAGGCAGAATTAATGACTCTTTGGAAAAAAAAATTATCCAAATGCTTCATATACAGCTGTCGCTCAGATTTCAGCATAGCCTGTATTTTTCAGTACAGTGGTACCTTGTATAAAGGAATTAATTTGTTCCAAATGAAATTATGTTAAGCAAAATTTCCTTTATACAAATTCCCATAGGAATGCATTGAAAACAGAGTGATCCCATTTTTATGTTGTACGGATTTTCCACATAGGCGATTATGTTAAGCAAATTTCCCCTATCTCGGGAATTTTTTATGTTGTACAAATTGTATGTTATACAAGCTGTTTGTTATACAAGGGTCCACTGTAGATTTAAACATAGTCGGTGTGGATTAGAGAAGAGCATGAACCGGAAAACTGGTGGTTCATGGCGGTTCCTAGTTTATGGCTAACAATGAACCACTGTGAACTCCCCCCTCCCAAGAAAAAGAAACTAGTTCAGTTTGTTTTCCCAGGACGTGCCCGTGGCCTCTCTCTCTGCTCAGGAGCAGTGGCAGGCCCTTGGCAGGGAAGCTGAGCACTGACTCCGAACATGCACCCTCCTAATCCGCTAGACAGCAGGTGCACCGTCAGAAGCAGGTGGTAAGTGGGTGGATGCTCAAGTGGCAGACAGGCAAGCACACGCTTGGAAGCAGCACATGGCTCCTGGCAGGGTTGCTGGGCCCACTGCCTCTATGGGGGGCACGGTGGTGGTGGAGGTGGTTGTAGCAGGTAGGTGAAGGCAACAGGGGCACTGGGAAAAAGGTGAACGGGCACCCTCTTTTTCGGAGATACGCAACATGGCAAAGGGAAAGAAATCTGGCATTTCTTTCTGCTCCAGCAAAAACCGGAACCCCAAATTGGGTTGTGAGATGGACCACAAACCAGCCCAATTTGTCAGGATTTTTGCTTTGTTTTGTTTGTGGCCTGTTTCCTGCTCATCTCCAGTATGGATGCATAATGGTCAAAGAACTTAAGTTTCTACATGGAGGCTTTCTCTAATGTCTACCCCATTTGGTGGTTCGGAATGATCTGTTTCTGGTCACAGAGTAGCAACAGTAGCTACATACTGTTGGATTTTCACGCTGGTAAGGATGACCACTCATGCATGATTTTCTCTTGCCAATACCATACATTCCCATTATTTTTTTAAAAAAACACACACCACATCTCTATCTATCTATCTATCTATCTATCTATCTATCTATCTATCTATCT
>JAHTLZ010000122.1:36892681-36909226 GCA_023846285.1 Phrynocephalus versicolor | reverse complement strand
GCTAATAAATGAGTTCCTCTTTGCATATCAGGGTCCATGTGGTTTGCATGCAATAAGATGATGTCACACCCACCCTGAAGTCCAAAAAAAAGGGGGGGGGAACTCTGCTGGTGATTTCATTCCTGCGCTGCCGGTGGAGTCATGGTTTCCTAGTCTGTTGAAATGCGTTAGTAGAATAAATGGTTTTATTTTGCCTGAATTCATCTGGCAGGACCCTGCAGTCTTTTGGGAAACATTGGGAAGGGTTTGGGAGAGAGGGGAGAAGAAGACAGGAAATCCAGCCTCTGTTTGCCTTCAGTGGAAAGACAGATAGCTGCTTCTACCCCATTTTGTACCGGAGAGGGAATTTTTTTCAACAATATGTGATCTCTGTGAACTGCTAAAATTAGTAATACAGATTTTCTTTCCAAGCATGTCTCTATGTTTTTAACGAAGGTGCACAAAATTACTAGCTGTTTTATTTCATAGAGGCTACTTTAAATGTGTGGCATCACTAGGTGATCCTGTAATAACACGCAACAGTGGAAAACTTCAGCAGGGACATATAATTTAGCATTGGATGTGTTCCGGATCAGGTTCGCAGTTAAAAGAACATGATTTGTACAAGGCACGGAAATGAGATCAGCAACTGTACTCTGGAACAGAGCTGCAGGGAAGTGGCATTTGTACTAATTAAGTTACAGGAAAACCATATTAGTTTGGATTTTTATGGATCGCTCTTTGCCCCCTCTATGTTTGCTGCCAATGAAACGTCAGATGAAAAGCTTGCGCGATATCAATCTCAGCATTCACCAATGAAGACTGTCAGGTTTATCCTTTGGGTTCCTACAATTACAATCAGTTTATTTCGCTTACCACAGAGTTTTGCTTACTGGAAAAAACATCAACAACTATTCATTGAATCTGATTATGCAAGACTTGTGTAAAAATATACTCAATGACTGCAATGCGCACAAGCCAATCTGAAAAAATGCAAAATCTTTTTGAATATATTATCAAACAAGAAATAAGCAAAGGCTTTCGATGTGTGCTAAATGGTGTGTGCTTCAGGATTTCCTAGTCTTTGAGGGTGACACGTGTGCTTGAGCCTGAGGAAATGAGATTTACAATATAAGGATTTTGTCATGTTGCCGTTGTCTTTCTTTCTTGGTTCACTGCTTTTTGGAGTAGTTGGTAATTACAGTATTATTATTTTCTTCTCAGGAGATCATAATGCTAGACCGGGGATTCAAGAGTTACTTTTTTGGAGTATGACTCCCAGATTCATGCAACCAAAATAACTATTTCTACTCATGGGAAGCTCTTAGACTCGCCTCTGAAGCAAAGGGACATTGGCACATACTTCCCGTCTATTAAATAACTCACCATTAGAGATGGGCACGACTCAGAAAAAAATTTTCGTTTTCGTTTTCGGCTAGGGTCCGTTTCGTTTCGTTTTCGTGAGCTAATTTTCAAAAATTTTCATTTCCGTTTTGTTACGTAACGAAAACGAAAACTGAAAACGAAAAATTTTTCGTTTCTCCCCATTTAGCTCCATTGAGTGCTTTTCCAGTAATGAAAGACGAAAACTGGCTCAAAATTAGTCGTTTCGTTTCCGTTTTCGGTCCATTTTTGAACCGTTTTTCGTTTTCGTTTCGTTACGTAACGAAAACGAAAAAACGAAGACGAAAATTGTGCTAAGTCGTGCCCATCTCTACTCACCATACTGAGATTGGTTTGCCTTATTACATATGATGTTCTGAAAAAAACCCCCATAAAAGTCTGATTGGATTGTGTGGTTTTCCCTGTAAGAAACTGACATGTAATCAGTGTGTTAGAATTTCTAGACCCTGGTGCTGGGGGTGGCGGGTGGGCATGGGAAGGAAAGCAATTGTCTAGTGTCATCATGACAGGAAGCAATACCATATGGGATTAAATTCCACTGAATCAATGAAACTTAAGGCAGAAAGAAATGTTCTAAATCACCCATCAGTAGAAAAGAAAAAAAAAACCCTGCAGGCTGATTATGTATGACTATCACTGCATAGCTCACAACTCAGAATGTGAAAATGATCTTTCTTTCGTGACTGTTCTTCAGGGTCGGTTTCCTTTTGAAGTTTGGTTCCTCAGACACAGAAGTCTACCCGGATATAGCGGAATGCTTCAGTCTCTAGAGATCTGATTCTGCCCTTAGTTCAAAATAAAGCCTGTTCAATCAAAATGTTAAAGATTTTCCTGGGACACACCAATTTAAAAAAACACCATGGGACATAACTTCTTGTTCTGAATTATTGTATATAGTATATCATCCTAAAGTGATATAAAGTAAAAATTATGTTAGAAAATTACAGAAAAAGTGCACACCAATTTCCAGGTGGACATATTATGAATAAATGCAGACTAGGCATGGGCCTACCATTTTGGAATGGGTCCAGTTCCAAAACAAATCACGACAGCACAGATGCTGTTTGGAAATTGGACCCACCCTCCGAAATGAAATCACCCATGACTTACCTTGCCTTACCTCGCACAGGGTTAAACTCCAACCAGGATATAGCCTCCGATGCATCATCATCCCTTCTCCCTAGCGCTGGCCAATCAGGAGCTGTGCAGGGACATGTATCATCCCGCCTCCCTGTCTGATTGGCCAGCGCCAGGGAGGAGGAACAATGACGCATCAGAGCTACTTCCTGGTTGGAGTTTAGCCCCGCACGACGTAAGTCAAGTCAAGTCAATGGGTCATATCATTTTGGAGGGTGAGTCCAAGTTCCAGACAGCAGCTGTGCTGTCGTGATTCATTTCAGACATGGACCCATTCCGAAATAAAAGGCCCATGCCTAGTGTGTACATTTGCAAATTCATGCAAGCGAAGACCAAAATGAAGTTGCAATCAGGGGGAGACTTAGCAAACTCTTTTGTCCATTCCAACTTGCCATACGAAATGTGGAGAGGCAATAGCCTAACTTTGTTTTTCATCACCTGCTGTGTCTACTACAGTGATAGGTTGACCACTGAAAATGCTGGACTCCAAGAGCCTCTGCTTTCACCTAGCCGTTCTTTCAACTGGTGTTTTCATTCTTTAGAAGTAGATGAGTGCTGCTCATAATTATGCTGGTGCATCTTTCAGAATGCATCCTACTGATTTGGAAATGTTGAAATGAATGGTAACCAGACATGCTGTTGAATCCCCTTAATGGCTTAAACCAAACCAAACCAAACCAAAACGCTTTCACACCCAACTGGGTATTCTTTTGCTGATGTAAAGCACCTGCCAGTGAAATACAGAAGGGGATGGGTTTTGATGATGATGATTCTTCTCCAGCTACTTTCAACCTCAGAATCTGCTCCAAAACTTTGGAGACCTTTTAGAACAGTATGAGAGGTGGCGACAGGGGGCTTGTTGGGACGGGGATGGGGAAGAACCACAGGAGCCCCTATTCTACTGATAAATGCTGTCTGTTAGCAGATAGAGACTAGTTAGAAACTATCTGATATGCACGTGATGGTAACTGTTGTTTTCACAGCCTGCAAATCCTCAAATTTATATTGTCCGCAGTATAAACAATTCACTAGTTTTCCTGCTATATCAAAATATGGAATATTTTCAGAGTGTAGAAAGTGCTTGTGCTCCATAGAAATTATAACAGTCCATGCCATATGCATTTTATATTACTCACCCCTGTTCTCTGAACCTCCAGAAAAATTGCTCTTTGGAATGACTTTTCCCATATTGCCAGCTCACTCCCCAATTCCACGTTGAAATAATGACTCTTGCCATGCCCAACGATGACACTGAAACAATATGGTCTCCGGTCTTCAAGTTCATAGTCTTGATGGATCCCTAAGTATAAATTTGCTTGTAGCCAGCAATCATCGTTGAGCCAAAGCTGAAAGAGAGATTTTTTGGGGGTCAGTGATTTTTCAACAGAAGTCAGCCTGTAAAAGTTTGCTACTAATTCATTCTTCTGTCAATAAGATGCCTCCGTTTATAAGACAACCCCCCCCCCCCACTTTTCTAACCCATAATTACAGTTTCATAACTGCTTGGTTCTCTCCTGGGCTTACTTCCATGTAGCGTGTAAGATGACCCTCAATTTTTAGTCTAACAGTTTTAGACAAAAATATAGTCTTATGCACAGAAAAAATACTGTATTGCTGAGACTGTTCTGCATATTTTTAAAGCTTTAACTGACTAGTTACTATCGTATTTCCTGTATCCCCGTTTCCCCTCATTTATGTCCTGTTTTGGTGAGTACAAGCTTAAAGCATCAAAGATATTTCTCTCTGTGTGTACTTCACAACAGAAGGCAAGCACTTGTGGAACCAGTCTCCTATAAGTAGAATCTCAGTTTGTTGAGGCTAGGTTATAATAGCCATTTGACCTTCAACAGATGATTGGAACTGTTGAATGGGAAAGCACGCAGAATCTGCTTAGAGAGTGCATGCTCTGATATGTGAGTGATTGAACTTTGGATGAAAAATGATTGAAAATCCCCCTAAAAGAGCATTTGTTCAAGTGATCAAATAATAGCTGTTGCGAGTTTTTCGGGCTGTTTGGCCGTGTTTCCAAAACACAGCCAAACAGCCCGAAAATCTCACAACAGCTATCAAGTCCCAGCCATGAAAGCCTTTGAGAATACATCGATCAAATAATATTTAATATGAAAAGATTAAAAAATAGTTGTGTCCCTAAAGGAAGTCATTTTGGCTGTTTAAAGAAAATGCCTCACTACAATAAGGAGAACAAAAGAAGGCCAATAATGCTTTGCTCCTCTTTAAAATACTTTCAATAACTTCAAGGCTTGGGTGAATTATCTGTTTGTTACAGTTCATACCCTACCACTCCATGGAGGAGTACCTAGATGAGCCCTTCCACAATTTATCCTCAAAACTGCCCTGTGAGGTCAGTCAGGTTGGGAGAGAATGTGAGCGGCTGGCCAAAAGCCACCAGCTGAATTTCATGGCTGAGTGGAGGCTGGAGGCTGGGTCTCTCCCATCCTAGTCCAGGCCTCTAACCAGTGTACCACACTGATTCACAGTGCATTGGATGTGGAAAAATAGACTGCATATATTTTATGAACCCCTGTTGGTAGGAAAACAGGTAGACAGAAAAGGTCCTGGTGTAGCAACCAGTATTCTACCAACATTCTTGGTTGATTCCTCTGAATCAGGCCTGTCCAAC
This sequence comes from Phrynocephalus versicolor, assembly GCA_023846285.1. Classification (NCBI taxonomy): domain Eukaryota; kingdom Metazoa; phylum Chordata; class Lepidosauria; order Squamata; family Agamidae; genus Phrynocephalus; species Phrynocephalus versicolor. Next base: position 36,904,065 of record JAHTLZ010000122.1, on the reverse strand, counting down.
AGGTAGACCGGGGGCTACCAGTAGCCCGCGAAGGATTCAAAAGTAGCCCGCCAGCCATCAATAAAAAATGTGAGGGGATCAGTTCTCCAGCTCTACCTCCCCCAACCCAAGGAGCACCACTGCCTCAGCCAAGCTTTGGGTCTGCCAGCCCACTGTCTCAGCCAAGCAGGGCAGTTCAAGGGCTATGGCACAGTCCCCTGCTCTCCCTACTGGTCAGATGCTCAGAACAGATAAAATTCATAAGTAGAGGTTTTAGTGTAGTAGCCCTCAGGCACTTTCGTCCAGAAAAAGTAGACCTCGGCCCGTTCAAAGTTGGACAGCCCTGCTCTGAATGAAGGTACATGACTTTCTAGCGGAATTATTTTAAAGGGGAAATGTTTGCCTCTTTCTTTCCAATATAGCTCCTTTTCCTTCCCATTATACACGCAGTGTCCAGGTTTCTGCTGTCCAGCACAAACTAATCTGCCTCTCACAGGATGAAGGTTAGCATGAGGACCTCATCATCACTGCCTAACCTGTCCGGATGCTTGCTGTACAACAAATCTCCTGCAGCCCTTCCTTCTGAACATGAACCAAGGGTACTGGGGTAGATTAGGGTGCATACCTCCATCCCAAGCCCCCTGACGAGGCAAATCAAGGCGCAAGTGGCAAGATGAAAATCTCAGGATCAAAAGGTTAAAATCTTAGGCTTTGGAGGGTTAAAGTCATAAAATAGGAGGAAAGGGAAGGAGAGATGGAAGAACAGAAAATCTGTGTAACACCATCTAAGGAAGAGGTTCAGTTGGCATGAAATTAATGAGGGAACTGGGGTATGTTGGCCATCACTCTTAATGCAATGAAAGAACCTCTTTAACATTTCAATCACCAAGGTCATGGAACAGTTCTTGTGTGAGGTCATTTGGACTTCATGTTGCCTTGCACGCCACGATTTGGCTCATTTTATTTAGGTGCCAGCTAGAGTAAGGTAAGCATTGGCTTGCTACGTTTCTCCATAATATTGCAATTAGTTCCATCCTCATCGGAGTACTGTTGAGCCTTCATAGCATCACAGAGAATTTGTGTGTATGTGGGTGGGTGGGTGGCACAATTAAGCATATGCATGCATATCCCTTAAGAGTAAAACTGTTTCTTTTCCCTGTGTAAAAACATTCCTCCAGTAAAAGTGGTTGCAAAGGGGAGGGTTATTCTGTAAAATGTCTGTGAAGATTCTCAGTCATCCAGGTGAGTTTATCTGGAAGTTGAGTCATGGCTACTGGACTTCTTTTTTGAGAGATAGAAACGTTTCGCTGTTCATCCAAACAGCTTCATCAGTCTGAATACAGCTAGTGCAGGTCCTCCATCTTATTCTGTAAAGTTGCAATCAATGGCATCCTATTAGTTACATCAACAGGTGTACCACAAATGGCACACAATGTCTGAAGGCAAACTGAACCGAGTTACAAAGTTGGCATATACTGTACACTAGCTGTGGTGTGCAAAGTTCACACACCTGGGTGCACAACAAATATTATTTACACTGACTTGGAAATTTGTGGCTATTCATCTTCAAAAGCTTATACTGAATATAATCTGCTAGCAAGAGGATTTTGGCTAATATCTTAACATACAGAATAGATTGTTGCAACCTTAGGTAGTTTTACATTCTAGAACTGAACTGCAGAAGCACACCTAGATGTGGACTCAGGCAACTGGTGTTCTAAAGTTTCTGTTAACCATTGCTAAAATGGAAATGATGATGATTTACTTGACAGTTGACACCTGTGTAATGAAGACTAATTAAAAAGGGGTTGAGCATCGCCATAATTGTGATACTCAAATGATAAATGAGAGGAACACCGTTAAGGACAGTAAAATGATCATATCAATATGTATTTGAACTAAAGTTGCTGACTGGAGCCAATGATATTGCCATGCATCTATGTTTTAATAGAGGGTATCTCCTTTCGAAAGCCTGCACATCAGAATACGGAGTGAAGCAAACATTTTTAATTATGAGCTTATAGTATTAGTTTTATGCTTCACAAACTGATGTGTTTGAATAGCTTCATAATGGCATGCCTGTGAAGTAGCAGAGCTGGAAATATTTTCCAGTCATGAAAAACCCATTAAAATCAATGAAGTCAAGCAAGTCAAAATATGTTTAGTTGCAGTCTGAAAGCAAATTTTTTGGGTTTTGCTTTAAAATGTCATCTAGCCAAGACTTAGAAGGGAACGGTGTTAGCTTTTTGATATGGGGGAGCCAAACGAGTTGTTTGTTTGGGATAGACCTCCCTCCACCCCCTCCATCATAAAACTGCACAGCTGGAAGGGACCCAATGGATCATTGTGACCCGTCAAGGAGGCGCAGTGGGGAATCGAACACCCAACCTCTTGGTCAATAGCCAGATACCTAAACCACTGAGCTCTTCAGCAGTAGACAGACAGACAGACAGACAGACAGACAGACAGACAGATAGATAGATAGATAGATAGATAGATAGATAGATAGATAGATAGATAGATAGATAGATAGATAGATAGATAGATAGATAGATAGATAGATGAGGTACTGTAAATCTTGGTAGTGACCTCTTGGTAGTGGGGTGGCTAATATTTTTTTGTAAATAAAGTAGACCCTCATATAACAAACGGTTTGTATAACATAAAATCTATACAACATAAAAAATTCCGGCGATAGGGGAAATTTGCTTAACAGAATCACCTATGGGGTGAATTCGTACAACATAAAAATGGTTGTGATTAGGGATGACTCTGTTTTCAATGCATTCCTATGGGAAATTTGTATAAAGGAAAATTTGCTTAACAGAATTTCATTTGGAATGATTTAATTCCTTTATACAAGGTACCACTGTATCTAAAAATAAATAAAAGCTTTTCACCCTGTGGATAGGCTATAGGCCCTATGGATATTTATCTAGGCTCCCTATAAAACATGTGGATATCTACTGTTACCAGATTATATTTTTTAATCACTGTTATGGTTTCAAGTGCAAACCTTGCTTTATATTGTAAAACAAGGGATTTCAAAGCACTCTCCCTCACAAAAGAAGATCTGGGAGTAGAGATCAGCTGATCGGATGACCACTCTGCCACAATCCCAGTCAGATTAGAATGTCATTCAGCCAACAACATTGCTCTAGTTCAGAATGATTGCATCAATCAGCCAGGGCTGGAAAAGAATTTGATGGTGTCAGCCTAGAGCAGTGGTGGCGAAACTTTGGCATTCCAGATGTTTTGGACCACAACTCCCACAGTCCTTTGCCATTGGCAATGAAGGCTTGGAAATCTGGGTGTTGTGGTGCAAAACATCTGGAGCGCCGAAGGTTTTCCATCACTGGCCTAGAGTCTCTCTGAGACTCATGGCAAAAGGAAACACAAACCCTCAAGAAGAATGTGAAGAGCTGTGCAGCCGGCAGGGATTTCTGGGAAACACTGTGTGCGTTTAAAAAATGAAAATGGCTAAAACCCACACAACTGGAAAACATGCACAAGCATGGTTTAATCAAAAGGGAAATGCATAAATGAATGTACATGAATAACTAAATGTACTCCAATGGGAGAAACGGCTAAATCTATAAATTTCTATGCACTCTCCTCCATTAAATCTTGGAATGTGATACAAAATCAGGAGTGGGAGAAAATGTAGGGAGGATTCTTGTAAGTTCAACAAAGTTAAGACATAAGACCTCATAGTGCTTAAAGCACTCTTACAATTTATTTATGTAGGCTACACATTGCCCCACCACCAGAAATCTGGGTACTCATTTTATCAATGGAGTGGTACCCTGGTAATTTGTCAGTTACCAACAATTAGTCACACAAGTTAGGAAGCTTAGTGTGGATGCCAAGAGGACTATGGTCATTAAATGGTATGGGCAGGGAGAAGGCTAGGAATGGTGCTTAACACCATAATTCTATGTATATTTAGCCAAATGTTCTCTTCCATTTAATACAGTTTAATTCATAGTCAGAGTTGCAGTCTGTGTCATGTAATAATTCCTTGTTTGTTACATTTCATGGTTATTAGAATACATTTTTGGAATGAATCCCCATGAAATTACTGTATGTTCTTTCTTCTACTGATACAGATACTTCTATCATAGATGAATGAAAAGTTAATTAGCGAAACCCATTCTGCTTTCTTAGAAATCTACTTCTGTGTTGTACTACATTTGAAAATTGGATATAACTCTTCAATATTAAACATATCTTAACTGATCTGGAAGTTGAGTCAAGGCAACTGGACTTATTTTCTTATGAGATCAGGAGCACTTCACACCTCTACCAGGAAAGCTAGAGCTGGCCTAAAGTTAATGTGTGTTGGGAAGGGTTGGATAGGTGGGACTTTCATGCACCCCAGACCACTGTCCACCACTAACTTCCCTCAGACTGCCAACGTTTCTTGGATGAGTAGTGAAACATTTCATTCTCACAAGAAAAGAAGTCTAGTTGCCATGACTCAACGTCCAGATAACCTCACTTGGAAGACTGAGAATCTTCGCAGACATCTTAACTGACCATATATTTTTCTGGGATAACTGACTGTTAAACAGGCCCAATCCCAAACTGTACTGCTCATCAGTGGACTAGGGATGATACTGTATATGTAAACAGGCCCATTTAAAAATGCTGAGGTATTTCCCCCTGAGCTATGTTGTGAGTAGAGATGGGCACGACTCAAAAAAACAATTTTTCGTTTGTCGTTTAGGGGTCCGTTTCGGTTCGTTTTCATTTTTCGGGGGGAGGGGGGTTGCACATTTTTCGTTTTCGTTTTCGCTACAAAATGAAACGAAAAAACAAAAACGAAAAATGAAAATTTTTCGTTTCGTTAGCATTCTTTTCAATGCAATGTGTCTGCCATAACGAAAACGAAAAACACGGCAAAATTTTTCATTTCGTTTCCGTTGTTGTTTTGCTGCTGAAAAATTTTTCGTTTTCGTTTTCGTTATGAAACGAAAAAATGAAAACGAAAACGAAAATTCCGCTGAGTCCTGCCCATCTCTAGTTGTGAGAAATCAGCTAGGAGAAACAGTACTGTACCGTATCAACCGCTCTGAACAGAACATTTTCTGCAAAGCAAATAGAACTTCAGAATTTGTAATGGAGCAGCTTTAATCTGTTTTGAAAATTAATTTTGCCGCAACTTAATTGATTTGCTCTAAGTTTCCTCCATTATCATCTACCGTATACTGAAGTGTCAACGGAACTGAGGCTAGATTGGAACGCTGAAGCTTTTGTGTTTCAGTTAATGTATTCATCAGGAGCAACAATTAAGTGTTATTTTATTAAAATCTCAAGAACTTAAAAGGACTGAATCATGTGCAATCTATTTCCTTTTGTCCTCTTATCTGTTCAGTGAAATGCAGCAACAGTTTTGTTCCAGAAAGTAACCTTGCAAGAATACTGTATTACAGAAATGAGGAAATCTAAGGAAATAAGCGGAATAGTTTTTATTTTCAAAAATGGCTAGCAAAAAAAATTGCACTGCATCCATACGGTAGCCCCCAACTAGAGCCACGGGATCCATGGCAATTTAACGCCTGGTTGACTCACCACTGATGCAATCGGTGCAGTTGAGTTCGGACTACCAGCTGGATTTAGGCTGTGATGTTTAAGCAGAATATGGAGAGGGCTTATTATTATGTTTGAGGACAGCTGCCATCCATTTATATAATGCCTGAGAGGAAGATGGCGGACGGCAGCAGCAGCTGTTCACGCCGGCTGCACCTAGCGTTCCTGATCATGCTGCCTTGTTTTTCTGTTTTTGTTTAATTTTTATTTTGGATGGCCAGGGCTTTGGAGTGGGAACAGAAGGGGCTCGCCTGAGGACCTCCTGGAGAGACTTAAGACCTTGTCGCGTCTTACAGGTTTGAGCGTCCCTCCCCCCCCTTAGCCCGGTGCCTTACCAGCCATGCCGACCGCGGTTACTGCCGTTGTATGCAGCGAGCTGCCTGCCTCCTCTTGCCCTCGCGGCGAGCCAGCTCCGGGGGTCGGCTGTCGCCATTTGCCGCTTGCGGCTCGCCGCCTGGTATCCCCCCGTGAGCCAGCTGGAGATTGTCGACGCCGCTTGGGTCCTCTCCGCGGTCAGCCTCCATGGTCATGGCGGACCTGCCTCGGAGGCATCGCCTGGTTCCATCTTCGGGCAGCCGCCGAGGTTGTCCATGTGGCTGCTACCGGCGCGGAGAGCAAGCAGTCTGCTGCTTTCCTCCATCTGCGATCCGCTGCCTGTCCTCCATCTGCAGACTGCCGCCTTCTTCCAGCTGCGGCCCGCCGCTTTCCATCATGGCGGGTCTGCCTCGGAGATCACTGCAGGCGAGGAGAGCAGGCAGCCCGCCGTCCTGTCTTCCAGCTGCAGCCCGCCGCCTTCGACCTTCGGCGGTCTGACGCTTCCCACCATGGCGGGCCTGCCCCGGAGACCACCACCGCTGCGGAGAGCAAGCAGCCCGCCGCTCTCTTCCATCTGCGGGCTGCCGCCCGTCTTTTCCCGGCCGGGATGATAGTTGCTGCCGCCCTCCTCCATCTGAGGTCCGCCGTTCTCCACCATGGCGGGCCTCCCCCGGATACTACCGCCGCCGCGGAGAGCAAGCAGCCCGCCGCGCCCTTCCATCTGCGGGCTGCCGCCCGTCTTTCCCCAGCCGGGATGATCGTTGCTGCCGCCCTCCTCCATCTGAGGTCCACCGTTTTCCATCAAGGTGGGCCTGCTTCGGAGGCTGCTGCTTGTGTGCGACTTGCTGCTGCGGCTGATTTGTCCCTCGCGTCCCAGTCTTCATCTTCGGGAGCCGGAAGGTTCTCTCGGGCGGCAGCTCGGCCGCCGGCGTTGGCAGCGCCGTTGGGGGGTTTAGGTGGCGTGTCGGCCTCCGGTGCTCAACCCATTAACATCAGAGCCTTGCAGTTTGTACCTCTTAATTTGCAAGCCTCAGTGTGGGCACCGGACCAGAAGCAGAGGCTGATGTTCTCCCGTTTCCTCCTGTGGGACTCGGAATTTTCGGGTGGCAGGTCGGCCACCATTGTTTGCTTCCCGGGGGTCGAAACTGGGGTTTTGGGGGTGGGAGGGCGTTCTATAGGGCGCTTATGGGGTTTTCGGGGACGGAGAATATATCTTGGGACCGGTTGGGGTCTTGATTGCCTAGATTAGCTGGGTGGCTAGCATTATTATTACATCTATGTATGCCCCTTTATTTGTGACCTTGCCACTAATCAGTCCTCTTACCATGGTCCTCCCTCTCCCCATTCCCAGGTGTATCTGATTTTTACCTTGGCAGTTAGCCTGCTTCTATTATTTTAACCATCTCCCTCCTGCCCAAGGCTTTCCAGTTATTTCCTTATTTTATTTTTCTTTGAGTTACTTGTATTGTATTTTATTATTTGCTCTGTTTTGTATATTTCTTATTTGTATTGTATTTTTATCACTTGCTTGTTTTGTATATTTGTTCGTGGTTTTTTTTTTTGTTTTTTGTTTTTAATTTACGTTCCGCCATGTTTGCAGGGGCTCATATACCAACGGTGTCGGGCCGTGGGCGGTACGCTTGCAGCCGTTGGGTTCGTCAGACCAGAAGAACGCGGGTCAGGCAACTTGTGCCTGTCCCTCGTTCTGACCCCTCGGCTCTCTGTCACGTATCCGGGAGTCACTCTACCAGCGCCCCCAATCTTACCTGTCTCCTGTTGAACGCCAGGTCGGTGCATAACAAAATTCCCATCATTTATGATTCCATCGCTGATGGCGACTCCGACCTGGCGTTTATCACCGAGACCTGGGTGGGCACGGAGGGTGGGGCTTCCCTTGCTCTCCTGTGTCCGCCCGGGTACTTGGTAGAGGGAGTGGGAAGGTTGGGGGGTCAGAAGGGGGGAGGGGCTGCGATCGTGTACAGGGATTCTCTTTATGTCAGCAGGGCCTCGACATTGGTTAGCCAGGGGTTGGAAGCACTTCACCTGTTGGTGGGTCAGCGGGACAGATTTGGCATTGTGCTGGGTTACCGAGCTCCCCGCAACCCAGGACAATCCCTACCAGAGCTCACGGAGTTCATCGCCGCTGCTCTGTTGAAGTCCCCGCGCCTTTTGGTGGTGGGTGACTTCAACGTGCATGCCGGCGGTGGACTTTCCGGTGTTGCCCTGGAGTTCATGGAATCCATGGCTTCCATGGGTCTGTCCCAGCATGTTTTATGCCCCACCCACAGGTCCGGTCATACCCTGGATCTGGTCTTTACCTCCATGTCGGGGGATTCGTGTCTGGAGGTGGGGAACATTGTTTCCCTGCCTGTGTCATGGACAGACCACCACCTGCTCTCTTTTTCCCTGGCGATTCCGGCCCCTCCCCGCGGGGACCCTCGGGCCTCTGTTTTGGCCCGCCCCCGGAGGCTCATGGACCCTCAGCGGTTCGGTGAGATCTTCGGGGGGTTGCCTGGTGGTTTGACTGGCGCTCCGGCTGAGGTTGTGGCTAACACCTGGCATGATACAGCTGCCAACACCATAGACCGGATCGCCCCCAAGCGCCTCCTCCGTTGCCGAGCCCGGCCTTCCCCTTGGTTCACCGGGGAGCTTAGGGCAATGAAGCAGGAGAGGAGGAGGCTAGAGCGCAGCTGGAGGAAAACCCGGACGGCGTTGAGTAAGGCTGCCGTTGATGCCCAGTCTAGTCGCTATACCATCGCGATAAGGGAGGCTAGAACATCTTTTACCTCCCTGAGAATTGCTGAGGCCTCGAACCGCCAGGCGGAGCTTTTCCGGGTGGTTCGTGACCTCAGCAATCCTAGTCTGGCCAGGCCTCCTCCTACTGAGTTCAGTAGTGAGCAGTTCGCAGCCTTTTTTTCGAACAAAAATAGAGGCCATCCGTGCCGGCTTTGACTCCGGTTGCAGTGGTCCCGCCCCGCCATCGCCAGTTGCTGGTCCGCCTTCGTCGCCTCGGTTGGATGCGCTTGGGCCTGTTTCCGCTGTCGAGGTCTCCAGGGTTATGGCGCATTGCCGGCCTGCCTCCACCCCTTTCGACCCTTGCCCTGCCTGGCTAATTAGAGCTGCCAGAGGGACTATGGCCGAATGGGCTTCTGCCATCGCCACCGCCTCCTTCAGTGAGGGGGTTTTTCCCTCTCGTCTGAAGGAGACGGTGGTTAAGCCCATTTTGAAAAAACCCGGCCTCGCGGTTGACGATTTAACAAACTATCGTCCAATCGCCAATGTCCCGTTTATGGGCAAGGTGATCGAGAGGGTGGCGGCGGTCCGGCTGCAGTCATACCTGGAGGATCGGCAGTGCCTCGATCCATGCCAGTCCGGATTCAGGCCCCGTCGGGGTACCGAAACAGCTTTGGTCGCCCTGCAAGATGACCTTATCCGGGCGGCCGACAGGGGTTGCTCTACCCTGTTGGTCCTCCTGGATCTGTCAGCGGCCTTTGATACCGTCGACCACGGTATCCTGCTGGACCGGCTCTCTGAGGTTGGGATCGGAGGCTCTGCTCGCAGATGGCTCCGATCCTTCCTGGAGGGCCGGCCGCAGTACGTTCAGCATGGGGGGGAGTTATCGGCCCCTTGGGTTCTCCCTTGTGGGGTTCCACAGGGGTCGTCTCTGTCCCCCATGCTGTTTAACATCTACGTAAGGCCGTTGGCGGGGGTCATCAGGAGTTTTGGAGTCTGCTGTCATCAGTACGCTGATGACACGCAGCTCTATCTCTCCTTTTCCACCTCTGCTGTGGAAGCTGTTGAAGTTCTCGATGGGTGCCTGGAGGCCGTACTGACCTGGACCGGGGCGAACAGGCTTAAGCTCAACCCCGAGAAGACGGAGGTCATGTTCTTTGGGAGCTCGCCGTCGGGGTACGGTGGCCCCCTCCCCTGTCTGGGGGGAGTTTCCCTCCAGCTCGCGGAGAGGGTGCGGAATCTGGGCGTGTTCCTGGACCCGGCGCTTTCCATGGAATCCCAGGTGGCGTCGGTGACCAGGTCCGCCTATTACCATCTCCGTCGGATCGCCCAGATCCGCCCGTACCTCGACGCGAACTCTCTGAGAACAGTGGTCCAAGCACTGGTGATCTCGAGGCTGGACTACTGTAACGCCCTCTACATGGGGCTGCCCTTGACTCTTCTCCGGCGTCTGCAGCGGGTACAGAATGCGGCGGCCAGGCTGGTGGCCGGTGTGCGTAGGTATGATCATATAACGCCAGTTCTGGCCCGCCTGCATTGGCTGCCCGTTGCAGCCCGGATTAGATTCAAGGTCTTGGTTTTAGTTTATAAAACCCTCCATGGCTTGGGACCGGACTACCTGACAGAGCGTATCGCCCAGCGATCCACCTCGGCCCGTCCCGTTCGGCAGGCGCGAGTGCACTTGCTGCGGGTCGCCACTCCTCGAGAAGCCCGGAAGTCCAGTACTCGGGCCCGGGCTTTCTCCGTGGCGGCCCCCAGCCTTTGGAATTCCATCCCTCCTGAAGTGCGCTCTGCAGAGTCCCTGCTGGCCTTCCGGAAGGCCTTAAAAACCCATCTCTTCCGGGAGGCCTTTGGCGATTTTTAGTTTTTTTTTTTTTTTTCTGCCATCGCCATGTCTTCTGAATGATATTTTTATCAGAGTTTTATTAGATAGTATTCAGGAACACTATCTGGTTTTTAGCTATATTGTGTGTATTGTTTGTCTGTATTATTGTAATTGTTAATGCCATTTCGGCTTTGTAAGCCGCTTAGAGATCTTTTGATATTAAGCGGGATATAAATACAATAAATAAATAAATAAATAAATAAATAAATAATAAATTTGCTTTTAGATTTAAAAAGTCCATGTAACAAAAAAGGGAACCATAAAGTAACAACAAAGCCTGTCGATCTCAGGTCATGTAATGGTAGCTTTGCATGTTTTATTTGAGATACTTCAGGTTTTTACATGTGCGGCTGATTCAAGAGGTCATAGCAAGTTGCGTTACATGGGCAGCAGATACACGGGCACTCTTTGACAGGCAGCCATCCAAGGTTTAGCCTTGTTAGTGGACACACTCCTCAGGAGCTTATGTGACTAAAGCATGTCTCAACACAAAGCCATGGAGAGGCACACCAAACAAAAAAGGTAGGAGGGGAGCAACCTTATTCTCCCATCATAAAAATGAAATATACTAGAGGCAGAAGTAGATCGCATTGACCCAGAGAGAGTCAAGAGGTGGCAGTTGGATGTGTTCATTACAAAAGTTGATTGGTAGGAACTACTTTAACAATGCTGACTAAATAATATGAGCTACTTCCTATGTCATGAGGTTGATCTCTGTGTAAGTCAGTTTTCATATCAGAAAAAAACATAAATGTTCTCTGTAACACACAGAAAACCTACCTTGTGAACCTTAAATAGAACCTCACAGAGGTTATAGATTTTTTCAGCTCGTCCCCAGTCTAAGGTGCTTACCTGTAATGCCAAAAGAAAACACTATTAG
>JAHTLZ010000122.1:36858482-36884313 GCA_023846285.1 Phrynocephalus versicolor | reverse complement strand
AAACAAACAAACAAACAAACAAACAAACAAACAAACAAACAAACAAACAAACAAACAAACAAACAAACAAACAAACAAACAAACAAACAAAAGTCTTTCCAAGACCCATAAATTATGAGCTAATCTCCTAACCTACAGTAGCTAGGAAAAAGGTATCAGCCGGTATCAGCAGGGAAGCTGGAGTCAGGAGTAAGTCTCAGATGGTCCAGACTGTAATTTATACTACAGCAGATGAACACAGAGAGAATTCAACTTCCCATCTTCACCTCGGGAGATAAACCAGAACTCTTGCATGGCCCTTTAGGGAAGTCCCCATCCTTCAGCGTAATCAGAGAGTTGCTTGCATCTACAACCATCAGCTGTAGGGCCCTTCTGCTGCCCCGGGAACTGGGTAAGTGCAGAGACCCTCGCTCTGGCTTGCCATGCGACCTCCTCATCTGGGAAGGCTTGACGCACCAGATGATTTCAGATTTCTACCTACTGTACCTTTTCTACAGTAGCTCCCCTGCCAACTTCCAAACAATTCCCCAGCTTGCCCCTGGTGCAGTTAAATTGCCAGGCCTGGATGAAGAAGCAGACCCGGCCTGTATCACTGAAATTTAGGTAGGAATTGCGAGTAGAGATGGGCACGAAACAAGCAATTTTTCATTTTCGTTTTCTCGTTTCGTTATGTAACGAAACAAAAAATGAATTTTGTCTCCAAAATAAAACGAAACAAACCGAAACACCAGAAATTTTGTCGTGTGTTTCGTTTTCGTTGCCGCAAATGCACTGTACTGTAATAAATGCTAACGATACAGCAATTTTTCATTTTAGTTTTTTCGTTTCGTTACGGAACGACACGAAAATGAAATTTTTTGCAAAAAAATCACAAAAAATGAAAACGAACCGAAACGGACACCCTAAACGACAAACAACAAACGAAACACCATTTTTTTTTGAGTCGTGCCCATCTCTAATTACGAGCATTGTTTATAAAAACTCTTTGGCTGGCTGTCAGGCTCTCTGTCCTGCCTGTCCCTGGTCTGGAGGCCCTTCAGATGTCAGCGGAAGCTAGGGATGGCTTTGGGATGGTGCTGGTTCCCTGTGCTCCATGTGACCCAGCACTTTCCTTTCGGAAACCATCAAACTTTGTCTCGGTCAGGCTGCCGAGATCTCCCAGGAACCTATGGCTGTGAGATTTCAGCATCTATGCTGAGGCTGGGCAATAAACCCTATGGTCTCCACCTGTTTTTTTTTTAATTAAAACTTTTATTAGTTTTAAAAGGAAAGGGGAAGGGGAAGAAGGGGAAAAGGATAGAAAATAAAACACAAAGAGTTACATTAAATGTATCAAGTAAACAATTATACATATCAAAATCTAATATATCAGTTTACCAATAAATTTACTACTTCTTGCCATCTTCTTTTGGTGGTCTCTTCGTAGTCTCCATTCCAATACCCAGAAAGTCTATCAATTTTGATACATTCTCTTATTCTTTCACAGAAATTTCTCTCCGTAGGTGCTTCAGGTTGCTTCCAAAGTTGCGCATACAGAATCCTTGCTGCAACAATTACATGATGTGTTTTTCCACGTCTAGTAATTTTGAATTTTTTAACATATTAATTAAATTTATTCTACCGCTTTAAAATTTATTTAGTTCCACTGCCTATATTATGTTATGAAATGACTGTATTAATTTATTACGTTGGTATTTTACAATGCTCGATTCTATTTTTATTCTCTGCTGTACATCACTCAATGTGGCCTCCGGACAGGTGGGCAGTATAAAAGTATTAATAGAGAGGCAGGCAGGCAGGCAGGCAGGCAGGCAGGCAGACAGGTCTTGTTACTAGCTCTTGAGTTATTGAAAACCATGGCTTCCTTGGACATTCACAGTTTGTTAACAGCTCCACACATAGGGCGGGTCATATGCTAGACTTGGTATTCAGTAAAAGGCAGGAAGAGGCTGGTCTAAGGTTTCAGATGTTGTGTCTGTCTCTCTGTCATGGTCTGACCACCATCTAATAAAATTCTGTTTCTCCCTGGCTCTCCCACCTCTGGTGTTGAGAGCCAGGAACCATTGAGGTGGTCTGTACCCACTAGCTACTGGATTCAGTTGGATTCCAGGAGACTTTGGGAAGGTATATTAGCTAACCTGATTAGCACTTCTGTCCTACTCCATGGTATACTCAAGCTCTATGGGCAATGAAGCAACATAGGAGGATGCTCAAATGCATTTGGAGGAGACTGCCAATCAAATTCATGTTATTAGCCACTACAACTGTGTCTAGAGCCTACCATGCAGCTGTGAAAGCTGCTAGGAGGACTTTCCATATCGACTAAATAAAGGAGGCTCAGAATCACTGAGCATTATCTGTGATTTATCCAGCTCTGAGCTGGTTGATAGGCCTCCCAATACCACCACCAGGGATCAGTTTGTGGCATTCTTCAAGAACGAAGTGGAGGCTATCTGTCAGGACCTAGGGCACCAACTTATAGCAGTAGATCATGTTCAGATGTCCACTGCAACACTTTGTCCTGTTTTATTAAATCTACTCTGGCCTGTCTCCTCATCTGAGGTTGATGGGGTATTTGATCGTTCTAGGACCACTGCCAGCTCCCTAGATACTTGCTCAGCCTGTCTTTTAAAAGCTTCAAGGCTGATAGCCATATAATGGACTTCATCAATCATCAGCATGTCTAACATGTCTATCTGAGAGGGCTGGTTTCCCTATGCCTCAAGGAGACACTCATCAAGCCCATTCAGAAGAAACCAAGTCTGCTGATGGGTGACTGTAACAGCTCCAGACCTGTGTCGCCGATGCTGTACATCATTTCTGAGCAAGATAGTAAAAACGGAAGCAGCTGGTCAACTACAGTCACTCCGGGATGAAACCAACACTCTTGATCCATTCCAGACTGGGTTTAGGCCACGTCATGACATGGACATGGCATTAGTTGTTCTGCACAATGGCCTCCTGAGGGAAGCCGACAGGGGCAAAACGTCCCTGCTGGTCTCTCAGTAGCCTTTGATGCCATCACCCAAGGTATCCTCTTGGGGAGGCTTTCAGGATTGGGGATCACTGTCCTGCCATTGTCCTAACTCAAGAACTCACCCCAGAGAGTGCAGCTGAGGGAGATGTCTCTGGACTCTAAATGGTGGAGTCCCACCAGTCATTTCCCTTTAGCTAATTAACATTTAAGTGGAACTTCTGGGGGAGTTCATTGAGAGTCATCAGTATGCTGATGATATCCATCTCTCTCTCTCTCTCTCTCTCTCTGTCCAGCCTTCTGCAGTGTGTCCTGCCCTTTGAGCACTGCATGACTGGAGGAGTGGATGGGGGCAAAGAGGCTGAAGTTTCAGATTTTGATCTATAAAGCCCTTAACGCAGGCATGTCCAAACTTTGGCCCTCCTGATGTTTTGGACCACAACTCCCAGAATTCCAAGCCTGTATTTCCAATGGCAAAGGAGGGCCGAAGTTTGGACATGCCTGCCTTAATGGTTCGGGACCTCAGTAAATGGCTGAATGTCTTCTTCCAAGTGGAATGGCCCACCCTACCTGTACTTCTGAGGCTGCCAAACCCTAGAGAGGCCCAGAAATAAATAAATACAGAACAAGAACCCAGGCCTTTTCTATGGTTGCTCCTCAACTGTCAGATTAACTTCTGCCCAAAATTGACCTCAACTCTTCCATGGTAATTTTCCAGAAACCCTTGACAACTTTTCTACTTGGACAGGCTTTTCAAGCCATTCCATCCACTAACCGCGGAGTATACATGTTTAAACCCTATTGACTCCACCTGTTTTTAACATCTAGCCATTCAATTTTTTTTAACAGATTAATTGAATTTATTCTACTGTTTTGAAATTTATTATGTTCCACTGTATGTATTATGTTACCAAATGACTATTAATTTATTAGGTTCGTGTTTTACAATTCTCGATTCTATTTTTATTCTCTGCTGTACATCACTCAATGTGGCCTCCGGACAGGTGGGCAGTATAAAAGTATTAGAAATACAGACAGACAGACAAGGATGTGACATCAAAAGGTACTTACGCCTCCTCGTCACAGGCATTGAAATGTTATGCATTGCAATGCTACTAATATGGCAACCGCAGTGACTGCAACTTTGGATTCAAGGGGGGGGGGAGCTCATGGTAGGGTTAGGGTCTAATGTCAGTGGTGGTAAACATTTGGCACTCCAGTTGTTTTGGACCACAACTCCCACAGTCCTTTGTCATTGGCAATACAGGCTTGGAATTCTGGGAGTTGTGGTCCAAAACATCTGGAGTGCTGAAGGTTCACCACCACTGGTCTATGTTGTCTCTATTACTTTGCTAAATTTTTTTGTTTGGAGAAGGAATTTTTCCTTCAGAAAAAAAAACCTTTAAATTATTTGCCAGCCCCTTTAAAAATCTGCCCTACCCTTGCTCTTCTTTTGCAGTTGATATTATATAACTTGGAAGAGAAGTCTCTTTTAAGACAGAGAAAAATATGATTTTGAGAGACAATGAGCAGAAAAAGATTGGGAGGAATGTATTGAGACTGAACTGATGAAGGCTAGCAGATCATCTATGTGGTCCATGCACTCTGATTTGCTCCAAAATGATTTAGTGAATTCAGATTAGGCAAAAATTAAAAGTAACTTCTGCTTCCATTAGAAAAACTAACCACCACACCACCCTGTACAAAATTTACCCCCAACAAAGTATTAGTAAATACGTTAAGATACCTTTTTCTGTGGAAAGAACACAACCAGACCTAACAAAGGCTTTAGCAGAGAGATTAAAGCTTTCTGATGTGTCAGTGTGGCTATAAAAAAAGTACAATTGTGATCAAGGGATTAAATCTTTCTTTCCCATTGAATGTTTTTCCTGAAGTCTTCATTCGTCGCTTTCTTGAATAATAGATCAGCTCTTAAAGACTGCTTTAACCCATCAAGATTGACAGTGTTGATTTTCAGCTTTGTCCTTTTTAATTCAGCATTCATGAATGTGCTATCTTGATAAGGACTCCTAAGAACATGTGAACAGCCTTGCTGAAACAGGCCTCAGCTCATCTAGTCCAGCATTCTGTCTTACACAGTGGCTCACCATTTGCTTCAAGGTATTCTCAAGCAGATGTCTTCACCTGCTTATGATTTCCTGCAAATGGCATTGAGAGATATCCTGCCTATCTCTCCAACATGGGTGTTGTCCTTAGGCATCCATAATGATAGCCATGGATACCCTTGTTCTCGATGAATTTGTCTAGTCCTTTCTTAAAGCTGTCAAGGCTGACAGCTGTCGCTACTTCTTCTGGCAGGGAGTTCCATAGACCAGTGATCCTCTGGGTGAAAAAAGTACTTCCTCTTATTTGTTTGAGATCTAGCACCCAAAAGTTTCATGGAGTGCCCCCTAGTTCTAATGCTGTGCAATAGGGAAAACAGTTTTTTCCTTATTACTTTGTTGACACCATGTATAAACTTCAATCAGGTCACCTCTTAGGCGCTATCATTCAAGAGTGAAGAGGCCCAGCCGTTGTAGCCTCAGATGGTAAGGAAGGTGTTCCAGTCCCCTAATCATTCTGGTTGCCCTCCTCTGCACTTTTTCCATTTCCATAATATACTTCTGGAGGTATGGTGACCAGAACTGTACACAATACTCCAGATGGGGCCTCACTATAGATTTATAGAGAGGCAAAATGAGACTTGCTGACTTATTTTCTATATCCTTCCTAGCATTGAGTTTGCTTTTTTCACTGCTGAGGCACACTCGGTTGACTCCTTCATTGAGCTGTCCACCAGGACACCAAGGTCCCTTTCTTGATTTGTTGCAGAGAGTTAATTGCAGAGTTTGTTGCAGATAAATACTTTCCAGAACACTCTACGTTCAATGCAAATAATCCTATGTGCCCCAAAGTTGTATGTGAAGAGATTCTGCTCTACTAAATTGAGGAAACAAACAATAAATTGGGGGTGAACGAACATCTTCTTTGTTTTTGTCCTGCTAGCAATGGCAGCTACTGCTACCATAGAAAGCAGTAGCATACAAGCTGGCCTGGACATCTCTTTTACACTAAGCAGCAATATTCATGTATCTCTTAAATGCATTAATTTCCAAATGTAGATGGTATGGTTGGCCAGTGGACAATGGTGTGCAGAAGAATCATAGAATCATAGAATTATAGAGTTGGAAGAGACCTCATGGGCCATCGAGTCCAACCCCCTGCCAAGCAGGAACCCCTTCACAATATTTCCGACAGATGGCCATCCAGCCTCTGCTTAAATACCGTCAAAGAAGGAGACTCTACCACCCTCCGTGGCAGCATATTCCACTGCCGAACAGCTCTAACTGTCATGAAGTTCTTCCGAATGTTCAAATGGAATCTCTTTTCCTATAGTTTGAAACCATTGCCCCGAGTCCTAGTCTCTGAAGCCATGGAGAACAAACCTGTTCCCTCTTCAATATGACATCCTTTCAAATATTTAAACATAGCTATCATATCCCCTCTCAGTCTTCTTTTTGATAGGCTAAACATTCCCAGTTCCCTAAGCCGTTCTTCATAAGACATCTCTTCCAGGCCTTCAACCATCCTAGTCGCCCTCCTCTGCACCCGCTCGAGGTTGTCAACATCCTTTTTAAATTGAGGCGCACAGAACTGGACACAGTACTCTAGGTGGGGTCTGACCAGAGCAGAATAGAGTGGCACTATCACCTCCCTTGATCTAGACACTATGGTTCTGTTGATGCAACCAAGAATCGCATTGGCTTTCTTGGCCGCCGCATCACACTGCTGGCTCATGTTCAATTTGTGGTCCACCAAGACCCCCAAATCCCTTTCACAGGTACTATTCTCTAGCCAAGAATACCCATGTATATATATTAGTTTGGTAGTTCCCAACCTTGAGCAGCCCAGATGTCCTTGGACTGTAAATCCCACAAACCCTGGCCAACACATCTGGTGGTGAAGGCTTCTGGGAATTGTGGTCCAAGTACACCTGAGTTACCCAAGGTTGGGAACACTGATATAGTTGATATTAGAGAGCAGCAGATCCTCTTACTTTGAGTCCATGTTAACTGTGTTCATGCAGAAATTCGCTCCATTCCTTTTGTAAGCACACATTCTATGAAACAGATTACTGGCATAATTGCTATGCCTGACTTGCTCCTCTTAATAGTTTTTAACATTAAAATTCAATCAAAAGCCAATCCTTCCAAATAAACCTGAAACCAGCAAGCAAAATGTTAGACATTCATTTTAACAACATTAACCAAATGCTGCTTCTAGTACTTTAAATGTTGTCCCCATTATGCCTGCAGAGAGCTATTGATATCATCAGCAGAGGGAATTCAAGAGTTCTGATTTTTTGTTCTGCAGCTTGTCTGACTAGTGTATAAACATGTTTTCCTGGGTGCAAGCTGTGAGACCCTGGGATGGGAAAGAGAAGTCTTTAATTATGCAAAATCTCCCCGTCAATGACATCGTCATAGGGCTGTCACAGGCATAATGTAAACAACAGGATTATGGCTAGAGGCAGAAATATGTCTACTGATTTATTTCAAAATATTTTTTCCTTCTCCATCTATGTTTGCTGATAAACTCCAAATTACTTCCTTCAGATTAGCTTCACTTAAGTCAGGGCTGTTCAATTTTGAACAGGCCGAGGTCTACTTTTTCTGTCCCAAACTGCCTGAGGGCTACTACACTGAAACCTCTACTTACGAATTTTATCCATTCCAAGCACGTACTCATAAGTTAAAAAATGTAAGTAGAGCAGCGGTTTCCCATAGGAATGCATTGAAAACCAATTAATCCATTCTGGAGGGAACAGATTTCAATGCACCATGGCCCTTGAACTGCCCCGGTCAGCTTAGACAGTGGGCTGGCAGACCAGAACTTTGCTGGGGCACTGGTGGTTCCTGGTATGGGGAAGGAAGGGGTGGAGAACTTATCCCCTCCCTTTTTTATTGATGGCTGATGGGCTACTTTTGAACCTACCTGTTGTGCAGGCCTGACTTAAGTCAATGTGACTCCGTAAGGGCCCAGAGGCTTCTGTTATGAAGCTTGGAGAGGTTGGAACCACCCAAAGGATGCTAGTTTGGAAAATCAGCTGTATTACTACCGATGACTGACGGGGATTGTCCAATCAGCAAGAGCTTCTCTCTAGGACTGTCCTCGGTCTAGCTAGAGAGGAAGAAGAGCTACTCCTGGGATAATAGGCAGTGAGAGACAAGGAGGTGCTATCTATGAGCAGCACCAGGGCTGTAATGAACTTGTTACACCAGAGGTTATTAGTTTGTTTGCTCTACCAATTATCCAGAAATGCCCATATTTGTTTCCTTGTTCCTCATGCAATTTTTTCTGTGAAGATTCTCAGTCATCCAGGTGACTATCTGGGAGTTGAGTCATGGCAACTGGACTTCGTTTTCTTGAGGGATAGAAAAGCTCACCCAAACAGCTTCATCAGCCTAAAGAAAGCTAGTTGTGAGTCCTCCATCTTGTAGTGCACTTTGACCTCTTGTCACCCTGGTCTGAAACAGGCTCATAAGATAAACAATGGCCTGAATAGGCTCGATAGGCAGACAACAGTAGACAGCAGATACCGATCAGGCTGTGCTTTCAACAATACCCAGAAAAATCAAAAAGCCTTCACCACCAAGGCCATAGCTAACGACCCATAGTTTATGGGTTTCAGCACTTTAGGCCATTGTTCACTTTAAGCCTATTGATGCTGTTGTCTACCTAACGAGCCTATGAAGCTGTTTGGATGAGTAGTGAAACATTTCTCTCTCTCAAGAAAAAGAAGCCCAGTTGCGAGGACTCAACTTCCAGATCATGCAATTTTTGTAATTTCAAAGTGCTTGCCCGTAAAACTGTCTCTGGGTGTTTATACACAACTCCTAAACTCCGGGGCAAATGGCTCCCAGCTCTGGAGCTTAAAAACGTTTCCCCACCAGCACCGGAGTTTACAGGAAATTAAGTGCGACCCCGCCCACCTAAGCACGACCCAGCACACTTTTCAGGTACCTGCTCTTGGCAGGTGAAAATTCCTTGTTGCGGATGTGCCGGGCTCTCCTCGCTTCTTTTTGTTGTTGTTTTTTTGCTTCCCGCCCCTTTAAGAGAAGGAATCAGGAAGTGACAGGGCTCGGAGCAGCTTCCACCGGCACCGGGAGGTAAGCCTTTATTCTTTTGTCCCTTTTTTTCCTCCCTCCCCTCACGCAGACAGGAGCAAGGAAGTGCGGAGAGGTGGGGACACAAGAACCCCCAAGATCTCTGGTCTGAATTTAAGGGGCCAGCGGATCTTAGGGGTCGTGTAAAAGCGCCCTCTCAGACTTTTCTGTCTTGCCATAACTTTTGTTTGCACGTCTTGCACTATTTTCTTGTTAGATGGAATAAAAGTTTGGTTAGCCCATCTATCACCTTCTTAGCTCATATATCTGAGAATTCCCCTGCGAAGAAACAAGGAAGCAAGCCAACAGCCATGGGGTCTTTGGGGCTTTTATTTTATTTATGTGACTTATTAGATCCAGAGAAAGGGACAGAGCTGATCACTGGTTTCCTCCTATCTGTCATTGAGTGGGGCTCCATTCATCTTGGATTGGTTAAGGAGGGGGAGGTGATGAAAGCAACTAATTTAAGATTACCTGTAATAACCCCCTTTGGCTATTCATAGAATACGATGAATGAATCAGCTTTATTTATTTATTTATTTATTTATTTATTTATTTATTTATTTATTTATTTATTTATATGCTTACTAACCACCTGATTTTTGCCACGGGAACTCTGGGCAGTATACAGCACGTTACAAAAAAAAAGCAACTGCCCAAATCAACAACCAACCCCATACATATCCAAACACAGTACAAATAATGACAAAAATAGTAATATACTGATAAATATGATAATACTAATATAAAAATAATAAAAATAATAAAAATAAAATAGACAAAGCATAGCCTAACATGGTCAGAGTCTGGCAAAAGAAGGCTGGAGCCAGAAATTATACAGGCAAACAAAATCACAATCACAAACAGAAATACAATTACATGTGCTCAGAGGTCCCCAAAGCATTCCCTGAAGAGCCAGGTCTTCAATGCCCTTCTAAAGGCCGACAGCAAATCTGCCAGCGTGATCTTCATCGTCAGTTTATTCCAGTATGCTGGGGCCACAGCCAAAAAGGCCCGATTCCGGGTGGAAACCCTTTGGGCCTCTCTGGGAGTGGCCACCCGGAGTGAAAGGGATAATGAGGCTCTGGTTGGTCGGGACAAGGTAGTTAGTTCTCTTTATAGCCATGTTGTCTCACGCAGCATTACATGGAGAATGAAACTGTGCTTATATAAAAGTCCTGTGCATAGTTTAAAGCAGTGGGCTGCACACGGGCATGGCATTCAAGCCCCAAGTAAAACAAATCTATACTATTGCAACTGCTGCAGAATCTTGAGTGCATACACATCACATGGGCGGTTACTTCACGTCCTTCTTTGTTCTGCGACTAGTTTTGTACCGTGACAACACTGGTCATGATCACGTGGTTTTGTCCCTGTTTAGTCCCTGTTTCCGTTTTCTCACGGTCATGATAACTTGTCTCATGACAACTGTTACTTCACGGTCTTGTTCCATGACAAATTCTGAATTTGTCTTGCTTTCTTAACCCTTTTAAAAAATATCGTAAATAACACTTTTTCAATATTTCGATTTACTGGTCTTCCGGGATTTACACGTCAGTGCTACAGAATTTTCAGTACTTTCTTTAATAAGCATTTGCACTGCATGATGTTTCCCATAGGGAAACCAATGTCAAATGCTGCTTCAGCCACTGACCACTGAGTGGACACTGGATGTTGCATGAGAGTTATTACCACATGGTCCCTTGTCTCGGAACAGGAACCGGGAACAAACTGTGACAAGAGAATACCCCAACCCAGCGCCAGGTACAGTATTATCACGCTATGATCCCGCTCTGTGGGCATGGTTGAGACAAATTTCAGCTGTTGCACGACGGACGTGAAGTAAGATTTTTTTGGTAACGGTCCGAAGCACAACACTTACAGAGACAAAACAGACGTGAAGTAACCACCTTATTCCTTATGCATTGAACTGTAGGAGATATTGGGAACATGTTCCATCATGTGCTGCTTACTTATACTTCAGTGGTAAGGAACAATGATCTTTGGGTGTCATTGTATTTATCCCCTTTAACATCAGCTATGGGGACAGGGGATTATGGGAACTGAAGTTTCCATGAGCTCTTAATATCACCTGGAGCACCATCGTTTACTACCTTGGTTTAATTGTTATAGCTACCCATGAATATGCATGCTTTTTCAAGCAAGAAGAAATGGAATTCAATGGTTCTGAACCTTTGGTCTCCAGAAGTCCTTGGACTACAACTCCCAGACGTCCCAGGCAGCACAGCTAGTGGTGAAGGCTTGGGCAAGTTTTAGACCAAAAACATCTGGAGACCCAAGGCTGGGAAGAATTCCTGTATACAGTATATCAACAGGGCAATAATATAATGTCTACTATCCAGAACTAGGCAATGCTGCGTTGCTACACCTCTTATCTGGAGCAAGCCAGAGAATTCTCAGCAAGCACTGTGGTAGCTTCCTTTTCAAATAGGAAATTCTTCTGAATTGTGCTTTTGTAAAGTACTACAGTGGACCCTTGTATACCAAATGGTTTGTATAACATCAAATTTGTACAACATAAAAAATTCCAGAAATAGGGGAAATTTGCTTAACATAATTGCCTATGGGGCGAATCTGTACAACATAAAATGGGATCGCTCTGTTTACAATGCATTCCTATGGGAAATTTGTATAAAGGAAAATTTGCTTAACAATTTCATTTGCAACCAATTAATTCCTTTATACAAGGTACCACTTGTACTAGGATCTATGCCAGAAACCTCACTAAAAGCCGAGCAGGATTGCAATGGAAGAAAACGTCTGGTTACATCCACTCTGTAACACTATCAATTGGGCTTTAACTAGCTTCTCATAGTGGGTAGACTAAATTTTAATCCCAGTTTTCTGATGGAGGCTTGTCACTTTCCTGTATTAACTTTTCCCTCCGCCAAAGAGGAACCTTGTGTTAAAAAGAAAGGCAATTGGGGGGATGTCGGTAAACACAGATTATTTGGTTAAGGTAAAAGTTTTTCCCGCACATGCAAGCTAGTCATGTTTGACTCTAGGGCTGGTGCTCAACTCCATTTCCAAGCCAAAGAGCCAGTGTTGTGCAAGTCTGTGGCCACGTGGTTGGCATGGCTGAACGCATTTCTGCACACAGAACACCGTTTACGGCAATACCTATTTACCTACTTGCATGTACAAACAGCGGGAGCTCACTCTGTTGCGTGGCCCCGGGGGTTCGAACCGCCGAGCTTCTGACAGTTTTCAGTGCTGTAGCCCACTGAGCCAGCATGCCCCGGGTAAAAGTAAATACACTTTCCTGTATTACTTTTCCCCCAGCCAAAAGGGAACCTTGTGTTTCAAAGAAAGGCGATTGGTGAAGGGGGGGGGGAGGTGATGAAAGCAACTAATTTAAGGTTACCTGTAAGTCCCCCCTTTGGCTATTCATAGAAGCCGATGAATGAATCAGCTTTATTTATTTATTTATTTATTTATTTATTTATTTATGCTTATTAACCACCCGATTTTTCCCACGGGAACTCTGGGCAGTGTACAGCACGTTACAAAAAAACAGCAACTGCCAAATCAACAACCCCATACAGATTATTTAGTGGCTCAGGTATTTTTCCTTCCCTCCCCACCCCCATCCCCACCTCCACTGGGTTTCTGGAAAGTGTACATCTCTAGGCTTTCCATACTAGCTCCAAAATTGGCTGAAAAGCTAAGAGCTCTCCTTTTCTATCCCTGAACTGACTGCTGTCTCTTCCCTAGCTCCTCCCCTTTCAGCGCGGATCCTGACATTTTATGCATGGGAGAGAAAGAGTAAAGGTGCTTCAGTGCGTTCTTTGGAACTTCCTTTAGTAAATGCCACTTTGCTCCATTGTCTGAGTGCAAGGGTCTTCTTCTACTCTGCCCCCCCCCAAAAAAAAAGGATTTCGGTAAGACTCTCATGCAAAATAAATGCTTACCGGTGGTGTGCTGAAAATGTAGAACGATGAACCCTTCAGGGCCAGGAACTTGAATTTATAGAGCTGTGGAGAATCTGCTCCCTGGAGCCTCTCATTCACCCATCCCATATGAATCACCTGCAGAATGAAATCTTTGAAAATTATTTCAACCCAGTCGGCCAGCTGTAAGATATAGCATGAATTAATCCTTGCTGAATGCAATCTTTTTTGTATTTTGCACACCAAGCCTTCATGCATGTGGAATACAGTGAACCCCTGGCTCTTTCCTGTGCCTTGAGACTGACTACTGTAAATAATTTTATAAGAACTAATATGTAATAGATCTTTTAGCATTATATTTATAAGGATGTGAGTCACATGCCACAAATGTCTGGATTTAGGAGCACATACATATGTTATGGCTATAATGTATGGAAAAGGTAAGAGGTATGTGGAACTCCCTGCCACAGGATGTGGTGATGGCATCTGGTCTGGATGCCTTCAAAAGGGGCTTGGACAGATTCCTGGAGGAAAAGTCCATCACAGGTTACAAACCATGAGGGAGGTGTGTAATCTCCAGTCTTAAAACCAGGGTAGTTCAAGGGCCAGATGCAGGGGAGTGGTATCAGGAGACAGATATCTAGTCTCATGCGCTCCCAAACGCATCTGGTGGGGCTACTGTGAGATACCGGAAGCTGGACTAGATGGGCCTTTGGCCTGATCCAGATGGCTCTTCTTATGTTCGTATGTCCTTAGGTAGCATCCATGCTGTATGGGCAGAAAGATGTTGTGATCTGCACAACTATCCATTAAGGAATATCATAAGACCACACATTTTGCATATCTTGAGACAGCCTGTCTGCATTTGTGAGTCTTATAGTGCATTTTGGAAGGAGAAACCAAGCAAGATCATATGCATATTTGTTTTTAAAAAAATCTGCACAAATAAAATTTAGTTAATATATCCTTAAGGAGGAAAATATGGACAAAATGCATAGCTTTGAAAAAAATGCAAACAATGTGCAAACTTTTTTGTGGTGAAGAGATGGAACATCATTATCGAACACATAAATGGGACAATATAAGACTGGCAGTGAGAAATTGAGAAATGTAGCAAGAAGGCAGGTGGGTTTCCACATTCCCTTTTCCTGACTTGAGAAGTACATTCTAGCTAGGTTTACACTAAGTAAATCCTTAGTGATCTGCAGAGATATGACTTTCTTAACCTCCTTTCCAATTCTGTCTTGATCACTCCTCTCCCAGAGAAATTTCCCCTGTGGAAGTCAAATATTGCGCTTAGTGACTTTCATCAAATTTTATTTGTAGAACAATGATCAATATTTCTAATTCATTAAAGGACATTCACATCTTGCCTCAGACGGTGTGCCATATTGGATTAAATTCAGGGCGGGTTCCATGACCAGTTGTTCTACAGCACATAATTTGGGGACACATAACATTCTCCTCTTTGCTATGGCCATATTTTCTGATTTTCAGAGCATCAGCACCCGCAGTATGTTTTTCTCCATGCCTTCTCTGAAACCAGGCACTCCATCTGTCCCATCTTGCCTTGAGGGCATCTAGCACTGCCACAAAAATCAAATAATGCATTGAATCTTTTTCCAAAAATCTTTGACGTGTATTCCGCCCCCCCCCCCCCGCTCCCCATGCCTCTTTTGTTATGATTTATAGTATGCTTCCAGGTCTATTTCCACCTTGTTTCCATTTGGAAAGTTAAAGAGAAAATATTTTCATTTTCATCCTGGTGGGATGATTCATGGTGGAAAACCCTTCAGCTCCTACTGGCTTTATTGCAGAGGTTTGTTTACAAGGTGCTCTTTTGGTAGTTAAAGTGCAACACTCTGGTTCTCTTTTGGCTCCAACGGTACAGTAACCCCCCCCACCTATTGCAGGGGTTAGGGACCTGACCCGACCCACAATCATTGAAAATATGCAATATGTGGATGCTGGGTCAGGTCGGGTCTGGGCAGGCTCTCTGGGGGCTCTTGTACTTACCCCAGGCCTGGTGCTGCCCCAAACAGGCATGCAAGGGGCTTTCCAGTCCCCCAGAGTCCCCAAAAGTGCTTTCTAGTTATCTGGAGGTCACTTCTGGTTTACCGGAAGTCACTTCCAGTTTGCCGGGAAGCACTTTTGGGGGCTCCGACAGGCCTGGGAAGGCCTTTCCTCCTTACCCTAGGGGGGCTTTTTTCATATACTGTGGACCCGCGATATACCGGGACCACAGTATATGAACCGCAAAAGGGTGGGGGACAACTGTACATCTTTCTTTTCCACTGGCTTGTTCCTCAATATCGCCCCAGTGCCTAAGCACAATGTACGCCCCCCTGGCTTTATCTGTCTAGCTGTTCTATATCAGAACAGGCAGCAGTCGAAACTACATCAAATGCCATCTATTTCGACTTTCTTCAGCATAAATTTGGCTGCTGGGTTGTCTACCAGGTTATTAAGGAAAATGGGTACAAATACCTGATTGCTTTGTGTCCATTTATTAAAGATGAATGTATTCTTAAGGTGGCTCTGAGAAGTTAATTGTTAAGCTAACATGAAGGGCTACTATTACTGAATGAGTATTTCTTTAGCATGGTGGATAGAGTGATAGACTAGGTCTCTGGAGGCCTGGGTTCGAATCCTGACTTGGCTGTGTGAACTCAGTGTGGAAGTTGAACTGGTAAAATCTCAACTACCTTGACATCCCAATTAAGGTCTCTGTATGTAAGTTCCAACTAGACAGCTCAAAGCTATCATACTTAATTGGGAGCCACACATAATATAATACAAATCATTGTTCAGAAAAATATATAATGTCTACAGTGGTCTCCCTGAAAGACTCAAATGAACAAAGAAATAGATTTGCTTCTTTTTCTTTTTTGAAGAATTATGAGCTGGATGCGCTTGAAAAATGCATTGTATGTTTTAATTTGATGCTACATCAGCACTGTGTTTGGGGCAAGAAACCTTTCCATCTTCCATTTGTTTATTTATTTTATTTATTTTAATTTATTTTTGAGTATTTTTACCCTGCTTTTCTCCTTGGAAAAGGACCCAAGGCGGCTTACATTAAGGAGAGACTATACAGTCCATTACAATTAAGACACAATCAGTTTGAAAAACACTGAATTGAGGGGTATCTTACAGCATTAGAAGGCAACATTAAAACTAACAATTGAATAACATAGTGTCAGTGCAATCACACAAGGAGAGATATACACACAATGTTATAAGTCATTGATTATAAACACTAAGACTGTGCAGCCATGTATGGTATTCGTAAAAGTACATGGTACACATCAAAATGTTTACAGTTCAGGGCTGGTCCATGACAATGGAACAAGATGGTGATGCACCTCCTATTTTCTGTACAAATCCTGCCAGGCCTGATTCTTTCACACTGGATATTGGGCAGCTTAAAACTGGCTCTGAGGCAATGTACTCCATTGCACTGGAATATAGCAGAAGATAGAAAACAGGTTACAGGGCACACCGTTCTCTCCCTCAGTACTTGCTGCCTTACCACCTTGATGATGGGAAAACTTAGACCTACAGTGGAACCTTGACTTGCATGCCACTTGACTTACAGCATATTTGACTTGCAGCAAGAAGGGGCCTGTTTCACTTGCACCATGGGCTCTGACTTACAGCTCGGAGCCCTGGCGTAAGGCCACGGAATCGGGTGGCAGCCATGACCCAGCATCGCGGCTGCCGCCTCCAAACTGCTCCTGCCTTCTTCCTCTCTGGCAGTGGCGGCTTCAGCGAGGCCAGCTCCGAGCACCTGGAGCTGGTCCTCGGCCTTGCCGAATCTGCTGCTGCCGGAGGAGTAGAAGGGCCGGGAACTCGGGGCTGGTCTCGCTGGTTAGACAGTCGGCTCAGTCTTGTAAAAAATCTGGCTGCAGAATTCTGGTCCACAATGGAAGCATTTTAGTTGGGTAGCTGTACAGTTATGGGACGCTAATGGTAAGCATAGGGTTGTTCAGAACTTGGAACGTCAGGTTAAAAACCAGTAAAATTTAAATGTTAGACACTGTTGCTATGAACATTAAAAAGTGGAGGCATATAACTTGTGGACTATAATTCCACTACCTCCTCCTCTCTTTGAAGAGACATTTCATTTACATTCCCGGAAGGAATCTCCTATCCCAGTCAAATTTGTGTTAAATTGCTGTTTTGGGGGGTCTTTTTCACCGTCAAGAACGGATTAATGCACTTTCCCATTACTTTCTGTGGGAAAAGTTTGTTTGACTTAAGGCATGTTTGACTTATGTCTAGACTTCCGGAATGGATTAACGACGCAAGTCAAGGTTCCACTGTATTTTGTTGTGTCGCTGAGTGGTTTGAGGGTGAGATTGTTTGTACATGAGACTGATGAGTAACTAATGGACTACTCTGCTTTCGCAATACCTTATCTGAACCAGTAAGATACTAGTATGATAGAATGGATTGGGTTTGGATGTATAGGACATGGAATCTTTGTGGCTTATAATTCTACTGTGTGACACATAAAAAACCTACTATATGTCAAATTATTCTTGTCTGAATAATTTTCATGTATTTATTTATTTATTATTTGCATTTATAGAGCACCCAACTTTCCAAAGGGAACTCTGGGCGGTGAACAACATAGGTAAACAACATAAGGAAAGAAAGAACTGAAAATATACATAACATTCAAAAGCAGATAAAAACTGCCCAAAAAGTGCAAGATGGCGGCAAACAACAAATAGGGCAACAAACAAAGTAACTAACAACACAACCTCAGCGATTGCCAAAAGCGGACTTCAATAATCAGGTTTTTAAGAGTTTCTTAAAGGCCGAGAGGGGCTCCACAGCACTTATCTCACTTGAGAGATAGTTCCATAGAATCCATAGAATCATTGGTGGATGAGCCCAGCTGCTTGGAAGATGGTGAAGGCTGGAGTGACTGGCCTTCACTATTTACAACAATGGTTCCCAAATGATTCCCCTGCTATATATCTGCAGACTGTTACCTCTAGAAGTTATAGACAGCACAGCCTACAGTTATCTGGGAGTTGTAATCTCATTCAGAGTGAACTTTTAGGCCAGATGGGCAGGATATAAATGCAATAAATGCAATCAATCAATCAATCAATCAATCAATCAATAAATAAATAGTCATTCACTCAGTCCAAGATATCTGAGCTCCAAATTCATGAACACTTGATCCACAAAGGTACCACCTTTTAGAGACCGAGTGCCCAAACTGCGATTCAAAACCCACTCATTTTTTCGCTACGTGCCAATGTGGCCACTTAACCTGCATACAGGTGGCTGTGAAGGGGCGATGTCGGGTGCCCACAGAAAGGGCTTCGAGGGCCACCCACCAACACTGGACTAGAAGGATTCTTACATGGCAACAAACACTAGCCAGTAAACTTGTCATTTCTTCCAATGAATCTGTAAATTGGTTGACTAAAGACTTGTCATGATTGCACGTGCTGAGAGTAGAGATGGGTATGTATTTAAAAAAAGGCTTTGCAACATTTGCCACAAATTGCTAATTTGTCAGTTTGTGTACATCCGTTTGATTTGTTGATTTATCAGGCTGTAAAACGCCCCACCCCCACCCCCCCAGGCACCTAGAGATGCTGAAGCTGCAGAGGCATTTCCCTTGCCTCTCCTCTACAATCCTTCCAAGTCTGGACAAGATTTTTCCCCAAGCCACCTGCTAAAGGGTACTTTACTGGGGAACAGACTTTGTGGATGTGTAACTCAGATGTCCAAACCCAATCATGGAAGGATTGTAAAGGCAAGTCAGTGGAAGCGTCTCTGTGATTTAGGTGGCTCTAGGTGCCTGGTGGTGGTGGTGGGGCACGTTTGGGTCCAAATATCCAAGATCCAAAACCCAAACTACAGGATTTGCAGAAGAGAGCCAGGGTAAGCCTCTTTGCAATACTAGGGTCTCCAGCTGTCTGGGGATGCATTTTGTAGGGTTTTAATGGAAAAACAAATTGACCAGTAAGTTCACCAGTTTGCCAGATTTCGGTCTGGAGTGTCCTCCAATGCTCTTTGGAAGGTGGAAGGAGCAGCCTTCTGCTGCTTGGGTGCCAATGGGTTCAACACCTAATATGAGTAGACATCTACTTTTTGCCAAAGCTCTATAATTAAACAAAGCAGTGTGCTGTTGTTGCCTTGATATCATCCTTTGCAAACGAATTGCTGCTTTCCCCTTTAAAATGGCTGAAAAACTATAAAATAATATAAGACTAAAGGAAAACATGAATCGTACTTTTGTGCACAATTTATTTTGGAAACGAGGGCCATCATTGCAAAATATATAGGCTAGCAAACTACGGAGCATAAAAACGGAGAAGAAATAGCTGTTCCCCAAACATAATATGTAATCTGGCAGGGCTGGAAGCTCGTGCAATGGAAAATGGGAACAATGACTTCACTGGTAGCAAGATCTGCCTTCAAGTAAGTAATTAATGGCTTGCTATCGAGCATTGTGCTGCAATAAAAAATTAAGAAGGCAAAGAAAGTGGTAGCTTTGGCCATCACGGGTTGTTTGTTTGGTCTATTTATTCAAATACAAATGAACAGTTGGTGACAGCAATTTATACAAAGGAGAGGGAAAAAACCGGAGGAAAGTGAAGATATAGCAAATTGTGCCTCTCCGGAATGCTGCCTGTCTCTATGAATAAATAAATGACCGTCACAGCTGATGCATGCTATCATAAATTTGCCAGGTTAAGAAAATAATCTTAAATTCTAAAACAAGTTTCTGCACTAATTACACCATGGGCTATTTTAAGTCCTTCCAAATCAGCTGGTCTAATTGTACACAAGGGCATAGACTGGAGGAACAAATTATTGATGACAGTACTGCTGAGTTTCTAGGGCATCATTGCTTTCTCTAGGCAATGGTTTTTGGGTGCTTTATCGGCTGTCGCTTCTCTAATGCACAACAGCCTTATGCATCCAAGTCCTTTCTATATATTTCGTCTCGTTCTTAAGCAAGTTATTGTTTGGACCACAGTTCCAAGAATTGGCCAGCAAGTGGCTGAATGAGCGGTGAGTTTTTTATAAGCTATGGGCTGAAGAGTTACTGTATATACTCGAATATAAGACTAGTTTTTCAGCCCTAATTTTGGGCTTAAAAAAGGGGCCCTCGACTTATATTCAGGTCAATACTTTTAGCCAGTGAGGCAAGTGCTTGGGTTGGTGGCTAAAAGTCATTTTAAACATTTTGCGCCACTTCTCCTGACCCCCCCCCATATTGCAGGGGAGTGGCGTACAATGTTTAAAATGACTTTTAGCCACCAACCCAAGCACTTGCCTCGGTGGCTAAAAGTCATTTTAAACATCACACACCGCCCCCCGCCAGCTCACAAAGGAGGAATTGCCAGGCCCTGTTGCATTTCCCACCTTAGACTTATACTTGAGTCAATAAATATTCCCAGTTTTGGGGGGTTAATTAGGCCCCCCGACTTATACTCGGGTCGACTTATACTCGAGTATATATGGTACATCCCCAAATGCTGATTTGCCCCTTCCTCCGACTCTAATCAGCAGAGCTGGAATCATAGCGCAGCGTCATCAGACATTTAAAAATGGACCAAAGCCTTCTGGAAGGAGAGGCATTGATCCGCTACTCGTTCTTTACCCGCTCTTCACTTTCTAGCTCCCTTTTCACAAATGTGTGCTTGCTGCCTTTAAAAAAAAAAAGACACTCTCTCCTGCAAGCACTGCCGCTGTACCCTGCTCTAGAGTAACTCTGTCACAAACATAGATTCACTGACTAACAACTAAAATGGCAGACACCGCAGGAATGCTTGCCGGTAGTCCTATTTGGCATTGGCTTGAACAAATGACTAGGGCTCTAACTGTGGCAGGGATAAGATGCATGTGTGAGCCCTGCTTCCTGCCAGGAAATCACCCCTGCTAAATGTGCAAACATCTGCAGAGGAGTTGGTAAGTGCATTTGGTAGAATGAGCTTACACACAGCTGTTGGGGCAGAGAACCCCGACGAGGTAGGCCTCCTGATGACGGATAGATCTGTAACCCGGAGGCATTGATAGTCTTTAGAACGTTGAGTTAAATGTGTCGCCTGTGTAATTAAGTTGTCAACCGCTCAAGGAGTACAGTAATACATCAGATAAAGAATTCCTTGGGTAACAAATTTTTCGGATAACAGATGGAAATTTCCAGGTATAGGGCTGCCTCGAATAGCAAATGTTCCCTGTGGGCTACCTCGGATAACAAATGTTTCATAATGCCTTGCAAAAAATGTGTACCCTGCATGCATTGCAGGATGCATAGTTTGTGGAGGGGTGAGAGGAGTTAGAGCATTTTTTCATGGTGTTTTGGAGCCTTTCTGGACATGTTTTGCTGAGGGTTTGGGGCCTTTCAAACTTGGTAAAATAGGGAGATAGCTTTTATTAATCTTTGCACTGCTTTTATTTGCATTTTTGGCTGGAAGAGGCTGGTTTAGTCTTGCTGGTTTCATTTATCCATGTTTCAAGTCTATTGTCATTGCTCTGCAGGCAAAAATGGGCTGGGTTTTTCTTCCAGCTTATGTTTGTTTCTTTGCATTTTTCCCCATTGCACTTTGGGTGGGAACATACTGGGGTGGTCTTGCTGGTTTCTCTTGTCCATGTTTGCATTGCACAGCAGGGGGATGTTCTGGAGGATGTTCCAGCATTGCAAGCCTTGAAAGTGCATTTTATAAAGAGGTCTGGAAAAAACCCCCCAGCCTTTTTGCCTTTTTTCAGACCTCCGGAACAGATTAATTGGTTTCCCATTCATTTCAATGGGAAACGACGTTTCGGATAACGAACTTTTTGGATAACAAATTGCCTCTGAGAACGAATTAAATTCATTATCAGAGGTACCACTGTACTTCAGTTGTTATGGTGGGGAACATGAGCAGCATTTGGCTGAATGTGCCAAGGGTGGACTCACTTTGGGATTGTGTGGATGGAGGGCGGTACTCCTACATGCCCCTGCATCCTCACCAAGCACAAGTAGCGAGACTGGCTTTTCATAGAATCATAAGAACATAAGAAGAGCCCTGCTGGATCAGGCCAAAGGCCCATCTAGTCCAGCTTCCTGTATTTCACAGTGGTCCCACCAGATGCCTCTGGGAGCGCACAAGACTAGATCTCTGTCTCCTGACATCACTCCCCTGCATCTGGCCCTTGAAGTACCTCAGTTTTAAGCCTGGAGATGACACATCTCCATCATGGTTTGTCACCTGTGATGGACTTTTTCTCCAGGAATCTGTCCAATCCCCTTTTGAAGGCATCCAGGCCAGATGCCATCACCACATCCTGTGGCAGGGAGTTCCACAGACTAACAACGCGCTGGGTGAAAAATTATTTTCTTTTGTCTGTTCTCACTCTCCCAGCCCTCAATTTGAGTGGATGTCCCCTAGGGTTGGAAGAGACCTCAACGTTGGTGCATTGAGGAAGAACAGAAGAGCGAAAATCTAGGATGACATAACTGCCCTTGTCCCTTCAGGCAGACTGGCTTGGAAGAGGAGGATAGCAGATTCATTGAATAACAAGGGATCCAGTTATCAATCCCTGTTCTTTCTATAGATGACAACAATTCAACCCATGGAAACCTGTCTCTTGCCTGTCTGTTCTCATTACAATCCTCTTTTACGAGCACTCATCACATTTCACAATTCTACAGCAGTAAAAGCTGGACTGATATCTCCCCAATAGTTCCTATTAAACTGATAAAAATAGCTCATTTTAGATTTCCTGTAAAATAAAGAGAGGGGAATGCAGGTAGAGCTATAAATGTGTCTTGAAGAATACAGTGGGCTTTTTTTACCCTGTGCACAGATAACATCTAATTTAATGCTTCATTTTTAAAAGGACGACGCCCCCCCCCCCCCCCCACACACTAGTGGTCCAATGATGTGCAAGGTTTTTGAAATTGAGTCACAAATTTAGTTACCTATTAAAGTAACAGAGAGCTAAAAACTTCCATTTTTCTGAACATTATGATAAACTATACAAAGGAAAATAAAAAAGCTATTAACATTTGGAGGGCAGGGATGATAAAAATGTTCCAACAAGATGATATGCAAGTTTAAGCTATTGGTCTAATATTCCGTTTTTAGTTTCATATAGATATATGGCTTAAAAGTAAAGACATAGTGAAATACAATACATTTAAGAAAAATGTATATTGAGAGTACAGTCACTGGAGCAAAAACTGACTGCTTATTTAAGAATGACTAAATTTGTCCTATGCTGGATCTCTACTGCAATACATTTTGGAGTGAATTCTCCAGTAAAAGTAAATAATCAAGGATACAAACAGAGTACTTGATGTACTTTATTGCAACATCAATAAAAAGAACACAGGAAACCACCTTATACTGAGGGTCAAGCACTATCTTACAGGAGCATATCATCAGAAGAGAGAATTCCTTAAGTGCTGAAAGAAACTTGATTGGCCTAGTATGAGCTTTGTACACCTCCCGAAGTTTGCAAACTAGCTAGCTTTGTTTTGTCATTGGTCAATTATTTATTTATTTAAAATATTTATACTTATATTAATGAGAGGCAAAGAGGGTGCCATTTGCATGTGCAATTAGGATTGCTTAGATACAAGGGTCTGCTTGAATTATGTCCTTGGGAGGCTAATTAATGATGGACTGTTTGCAATGTATAACTCTCAATCAAGTTATCGACTACACAAACTCATACTGCGCACAGTGACTTGGACCTGCTCACAGTTTGCAGCTCTATACTGCCAGTTGCTTAGAAGCATGAACGGGTGTGTTCAGGGGCAGTCCCGTTCTTCTGCCATCTTTCACATTAGTAGCGGATTGCACACTGCGTAGGCAGAATGATGGCACTAGATAGCTCTTTGGTCTGACCCAATGTGACTTTTCTTGTGCTTTCAAAGAGGTTTTCTCCAGCGCGACCCAAAGACTTGGAAGAGTAAACCTGGGGCCTCTTGTGTGCCCAGCATGTGTTCTGACACTGAGCTCCTGCCTCGATGTGATATGAGTGAGTAATAGCAGGAAGCACCCAGCACACAGATCTACTCTACAAAGCTGGAGGACCTTCCAGAGCAGACCTCTGAAGGAGATGAAGCAGGCAGTCACGTTCTATGGGAACCTCACCTGCATAACTTTGGACAGAAGTTGTAGCGTGGTAACTCTTCAACTATGGAATGGGGGCTACTGCATGGGCAGAAATTGTGAATAAAGTTCTGGAAAGCAGGTTGTTCAAAACCATCTGCAATTTTATTTGTGCCTTTAATTTTACAGCTCAACTTCCGGTGCCGTTAGGCAAACTGAAGCAACTACTGGCTGTTCCTCCTGAACGCCCTGGCCATTCCCCTTTTGGAGAATAAAGCTGTGTGTGCTACGTAGCCTGTCCTGGATCCCATCATCTTAAAATGGCCAACCCTGTTACATCTCACTTTCACCCAAGGTTTTGCATAGAGGCAGCGAATCAGGAGCAACAGCTGCCTGTCAATGTTTGTTGCCTCCAATTTCTGTCAAAGTATTTATCGTGGGATCATATCAAAGGCTGACTTAAAATCAATAAAGGCTGTGTATAGTGCTCCTTTGGACTTGGATGAATATTTATCTACAAGATGTTGTAAAGCTATGCCGTGGTCTCCTGTGGAATGTCCTGATCTAAATCTTCATCTATCCAACTTTGTAATTTCTTCAGAACATGATGGGGATACAATTTGCTGATGACACTTAGCACGCTGATTGGCCTATAATTTGCAGGATCTGCTCTTTTCCTTTTTTATAAATTGGGATAATGATAGCAAGTTCCCAGTCCTCAAGTATACTTGCAAGCTGGTCAATGTGTGTAAATAATTTTGCTAATACTGGGGCCCACCAATTGGTATTGACTTTAAGGATTTCAGGGGGAATGTTATCGCTCCTGGGTGCTTTTCCTGCTTTAAGCTTAGCAATAAGTCTGGTAATTTCAGAGGTAGAAACAGGGGGCCACTCAGGGAGATCAAGGAGTGCAGTTTGTGGAATCAAACATCCAGATTGTTTGGCAGCATATAGATCAGTGAAATACGATTTCCAGGTCTCAACATGTATGAGTGAATTTGCTCTACCTACTTGGGCACGTAGTACTCTTGAGACTAACTCCCAAAAAGTGACTGAATCATGCAGCCTTGATGCTGAAGTACACTCTCATTGCCATCCCAATTAGCCTCTTGTGTCTGTTGACTACTGGGTGTTTTTTTTTTTAAAAAAAATAAGCAGCTAGCTTTAACCAGAGTATACTCTTTTTTTTAACTTAACTGAAATAGAAAAAAATAAAATGACAAGCATTTAGCAACAATAAATTAAGAAGAATGAATAAATATTATACCTGGTCTGAGGGAGAACAGCATTTATTTGCCATCTTTATCTACAAAAAGAAAAAAATAGAAAAAACAGAAATAGTTGCTGGACCATATTCAACAAATCGTGCTATCTAGCAATTATGAGTTTCAAACACAGCTACAGTTTGAATGCAATCATAAGAGGGGCATGCCCACCTTAATTATTTTTTAAAAAATATAAGCATACTATTTCATCATTAGACAGTAAAGCAGTGTGTGTGTTGTGATCTGTACTACATATCCTCCATTTTCAGGAATGAAAAAAAAAATGACAGAAACGACTATTAGGTGTTTACATAGCTCATGTGACTTGTACTCTTCAGGGAAGTAACTGAGCCATTTAAAAGAAAGAAAGAAAGAAAGAAAGAAAGAAAGAAAGAAAGAAAGAAAGAAAGAAAGAAAGAAAGAAAGAAAGAAA
>JAHTLZ010000122.1:36838346-36858472 GCA_023846285.1 Phrynocephalus versicolor | reverse complement strand
AAAGAAAGAAAGAAAGAAAGAAAGAAAGAAAGAAAGAAAGAAAGAAAAATCCAAGTACAGTATTTTCCATGTATAAGACTATATTTCTGTTTAAAACAGACTAAAAATTGAGGGTCGTCTTATACTTGGAATGAGAGAGATACTTGCGGTTGTGAAACTGTAATTTTGGGTTGGACAAGTGGGGGAGCCTTATAGATAGAAAAATAAGGTACTTTGTTTTAGTTCTTTTCTCCTGAAATCACTGCTTAAGCACTGAGATACAAGATAACTCTATATGATAAATCAGATTGCAGTTTTGAAGTTATACTACCAATGTAATTTTACAGAGAAATTACCACCAAGTGTGAGCTCGTGCAAACACCTTTTGGGAGAAAAGAAAATGTTTTCTTGATTTCACTGATCTACACATAATAATATACTAAACATTAACTTAAGAAGCAAGCATTAATGAAGTACGATAAATCTTGGTAGTGACCTCTTGGTAGTGGGGTGGCTATTTTTTTTTTTTTGTAAATACAGTGGACCCTCGTATAACATATGGTTTGCATAACATCAAATCTGTACAATATAAAAAATTCTGGAGATAGGGGAAACTTGCTTAACAGAATCGCCTATGGGAAAATCCGTACAACATATAAATGGTCGCAATTAGGGATTACTCTGTTTTCAATGCATTCCCATGGGAAATTTGTATAAAGGAAAATTTGCTTAACAGAATTTCATTTGGAACAAATTGATTCCTTTATACAAGGTACCACTTTAAATAAAAAATAACAGAAAACAAAGTGGTCTGCTTATATACCGCTCCATACCACTTCATGGAAAGTGAAGTCAAGTGGGCCTTAGAAAGCATTGCAAACAACAAGGCCAGTGGAGGTGACGGCATTCCAATTGAACTCTTTAAAATCTTAAAAGACGATGCTGTAAAGGTGCTGCATATGATATGCCAGCAAATTTGGAAAACCCAGCAGTGGCCAGAGGACTGGAAAAGATCAGTCTACATCCCAATCCCAAAGAAAGGAAACGCCAAAGAATGCTCCAACTATCGCACAATTGCACTCATTTCACACGCTAGCAAGGTTATGCTCAAAATTCTACAAGGCAGGCTTCAGCAGCATGTGGAAAGAGAACTTCCAGAAGTACAAGCTGGATTTTGAAGGGGCAGAGGAACTAGAGATCAAATCGCCAACATGCGCTGGATTATAGAGAAAGCCAGAGAGTTCCAGAAAAACATCTACTTCTGCTTCATTGACTATGCCAAAGCCTTTGACTGCGTAGACCACAACAAACTATGGCAAGTCCTTAAAGGAATGGGAGTGCCTGACCACCTTATCTGTCTCCTAAGAAATCTATATGTGGGACAAGCAGCAACCGTCAGAACTGGATATGGAACAACTGACTGGTTTAGAATTGGGAAAGGAGTACGACAAGGCTGTATACTGTCACCTTGCCTATTTAACTTATATGCAGAGTACATCATGAGAAAGGCAGGTCTGGATGAATCACAAGCCGGAATTAAGATTGCCGGAAGAAATATCAACAACCTCAGATACGCAGATGATACTACTCTAATAGCAGAGAGTGAGGAGGAATTAAAGAACCTCTTAATGAGGGTGAAAGAGGAGAGTGAAAAAAATGGGCTGAAGCTCAACATCAAAAAAACTAAGATCATGGCCACCAGTCCCATCACCTCCTGGCAAATAGAAGGGGAAGAAATGGAGGCAATGACAGAGTTTATTTTCTTGGGCTCCTTGATCACTGCAGATGGTGACTGCAGCAGCGAAATAAAAAGACGCCTGCTTCTTGGGAGGAAAGCAATGGCAAACCTAGATAGCATCCTAAAGAGCAGAGACATCACTTTGCCAACTAAGGTCAGGATAGTCAAAGCTATGGTTTTTCCAGTAGTGATGTATGGAAGTGAGAGCTGGACTATAAAGAAGGCTGATCGCCGCCGAATTGATGCATTTGAGCTGTGGTGCTGGAGGAGAGTCTTGAGAGTCCCCTGGACTGCAAAGAGATCAAACCTATCCATCCTGAAAGATATCAACCCCGAATGTTCACTGGAAGGACAGATTTTGAAGCTGAGGCTCCAGTACTTTGGTCACCTCATGAGAAGAGAGGACTCCTTGGAAAAGTCCCTGATGCTGGGAAAAATCGAAGGCAAAAGGAAAAGAGGACGACAGAGAATGAGATGGTTGGACAGTGTCATCGATGCAACCAAAATGAATTTGACAAATCTCCGGGAGGCAGTGGAGGATAGGAAGGCCTGGCGAGCTCTGGTCCATGGGGTCACGAAGAGTCAGACACGAATGAACAACTGAACAACAACAACCACTTCAAGTAGTCTCTGGGCTTACAGTTTAATTATGCAGGCTACACATTGCCCCCCCCAGCAAGCTGGGTACTCATTTTACCGACCTTGGAAGGATGGAAGGAGGAGTCAACCATGAGCCAGCTACCAGGGATTGAACCCCAGGTCATAAGCACAGTTTTACCTGCAGTACAGGCATTTTAATCACTCCGCCACAAGAGAGCATAAACATCCAGAGGTGGAAGGGCTGTTTTGAATCTTACAGTAGAATAAGCTACTCCAGGAACATAGGAAGTATTCCGGGGTCTAATGATAAATAACAATATACTTTATTTTTATGCCACCTTTCTTCCCGAAGGGACCCTGCCTATTATTTACTGTTGTGCGATTGACCAGTATGACAGTGGAAGCCATTACCTCAAGAGGTGGAGAGTGTTTCAACCCTGGTGGAGACATTTCAAGAGAAATCTGGACAACCACCTGGCAGGTATCCCTTGATTTGTATTCCTGCTTTGAGCAGGGCGTTGGACTTGATCTCCTTGCAGGCCACTTGCAACTTCACTCTTCTGTGAGTCTACGACTATTCTAACGAAGCCACAGATAGCCCAGCCCTCCACCACACACACCGTTTCAGGTGGTGGATAGAAAACGTGGGAGGGAAGCAGGGAAAGGTGCCAAAGGACACCTTGTATGCCATGCAGTTTGGCTTGTAATCTCATGTCAGCCTGCTGTAACAAAGGACGCTGCCTTGCCTCCAACACTGGCTAGGATACAAACGCCACGGCTCTACAGATGAGATGGGCAATCAAATCCAGTCTTATGATCTACTTAATAGTGAAAACCTGCGACAAAGACTTTCTCTAGAACATGCACGGAAGACCAAGGACTGGAGAATTTGTCCTTGTGGCCTTCCAAATATAAATTCTCCTCATCACCCCCCAACACACACCTTCTGCTTTTGTGTGTGTGTGTGTGTGTGTGTGTTTGTGTTAAAGTGTACACTGGAAGAAGATGAAGGCAGTCAACAACATCACATGTCTCTGGCGTCAAAACTCATGTCTTGGCCTCTTATTACTGTATTATCTAATGGGAGCAAAAGCCGGATTAGTTTCAGGACAGTGAAACTACTGCATTGTTGTCTTCATACATGTGAAGTCCATATGTTGTCCTATCTTTGTTATTTCCTTCTTGGTACGTTTACCTGGGGCCGGTTTATACATAACACTAATCAAGGGATTCTATGTCCTATATGGGTGGCTGATACTAGGTGCATCAGCATGGAAAGAGGGAAGGACTGCACCAGTTGAGTACAAGCTGAATTAAAGTACAAACCCATGTGACCCACTGGGCAAACAGAATTTATATGCACATAGCATTAGCCCTTGTGCATGTGATGTTGTTATGGATTTTAATAGAGTAGCAGGGACGTTCTGCTGGCTAGTCTCACTTTTTCCTCCAGTCATTCATCATATACTGTTTCTAGAGATCTGCACAGAACTTCTACCTTCATTTAATGCTCCATTTAAAATACAAACTAAAGCATTGGCTTGTTGAAGGTCCTGAGAACTAATCTAATGGCATCACATGAATTCAGTAAATGACCAAACTGACGAACCAGGAACTATCGATCAGACTTCCTACTTGAATACAGTGGACCCTTGGATAACAAACAATTTATATAACATAAAATTTGTACAACATAAAAAATTCCGGAGATAGGGGAAATTTGCTTAACAGAATCGCCTGTGGGGCAAATCCGTACAACATAAAAAAGGGGTCACTCTGTTTTCAATGCATTCCTATGGGAAATTTGTATAAAGGAAAACTTGCTTAACATAATTTTATTTGGAACGAATTAATTTCTTTATACAAAGTACCACTGTACTTTGATCCTATGTATTCAGCATACTTCCCTACAGTGATGAAAGTTAGACCCTTGCAGACACATTATGTAGGAAGCTGGAAGCATTTGAAATGTGGATGTACAGATGAATTCTGAAGATACCTTGGATGGCCAGAGTTACTAATGTGGCTGTATTACAGTGCATGAATAAAAAGCTAGAAATCCTCAATATTGTAAAGTACTGTAAAGACAACTGCAGTATTTCGGACACATAACGCACAATAAGAAATACCATCTGCTGCGAGTTATCCTTCAAGGAAAAATAGTCAGGAAGCATGGCCCGGGGCATAGCTGCTCTGTTTAGAATAGCTTTAGATAGAACCCAGTTCAGGCTACTGGTCGCCAATGTTCTACGAGGACCTGGCACTTGAAGAAGAATAGGAAGGAAATGGCCATAGATAGGCCTTTTTCTCTCAGCTTCACCATCTCCCCTTTAGATCTTCAAAATGAGGACAGTAATAATCATAACATTGACCTGTTCCCACAGGGTTGTTCTGAGGAAGAGATGATATATGTGATGTCATTTGAACACTCAAAAATGCCATGTTATTAAAATGCTAGAAACAAGCTTTTATCTAGAACTAGTTTGCTTTTTTAAAAAAGTAGATATTGAAGTTCTCCAGGCCTTATGTTTACTCTGTTCTGTGCCTGCAGACGTTTGATTCCCAAGATGAATGGAGTGATAAGTCAAGACAGGCAATATAGACCTTTGACAAGCTTTTTGATGAATAACAAGCTAGACCAGAACACTACTTTCATGTCTCACTACTGAGCAATTTCCCAAGAAAAAGGTTTTAGTTCAAAAATCAGTTGTAATTAGAGATAGGCAGGAAATGAAAAATGTAATGCTGCTTAGTCA
This sequence comes from Phrynocephalus versicolor, assembly GCA_023846285.1. Lineage (NCBI taxonomy): Eukaryota > Metazoa > Chordata > Lepidosauria > Squamata > Agamidae > Phrynocephalus > Phrynocephalus versicolor. The sequence goes on along the minus strand of JAHTLZ010000122.1, from coordinate 36,853,399 downwards.
TTTTGTTAAGTTACAAATTACTTTGTTAGGTAACAAAACAGTAGGACACATTTTGTAACGAAATGCCTTTCCCCCCAGAACGAAAGTTTGTCCTAGACCTAGAGGAAATGGCAGAGGTGCTTCCTCAAGCTCTTCCATTAAAGCCCCCAAAATTTGGAAAGGTTTGGGAGTCAACGGGCTGAGATATTAAGCCCCTAGGGGAAAAATCTTTCTAATTGGATTTGAACTTTGGAAGCCAAGCTGTGGGCGAGCGATTAGCACTGCCATGGCTTGGCTTCTGATTCCCCTTTGGAGCTTAATATCTCAGCCCCCTGACTCCAAAATCTTTCCAAATTGGGGAGCTTACAGGGAAGAGCTTGAGAAAGCTCCCCTGCTATTGTAGTCCTTTAGGATCCAGGGAGCATAGTGTTTTAGTTCATTTAATTTCATTTTGTAATTACTTTAAAATGGGTTACAAATGAAATGAAATGAAAGTACTAAAGAAACAAAATAAAACACTGTTTTTCCGTTCCGTGCCCAACTCTAGCTGTAATTTAGATTGAGGCAACTTTTATTAGGTTTGCGTTCTGGCCTGATTATTTTACTGTCCATGTTATTAATGTGGACTCCCCAATATACCTCTCCCCATTAATAATTTCACCTCGCCATCCCACCTGCCTCCATATTCTAATGCCATTTTTTTAAAGTCATGGAAGGGTTTTGACACAAAAAGTGATACTGGTGAGATTTCAAAATCATCAGGTTGCTGTGGGAATAAAGTGAATTTATATACAGCAAAGCTTTCTGAATGGAAGAGGTGGGGAACACACAAACCTTCTTTGTAAAGGTATTTTTAGACATCTATTCTTGCTCTTCTCACTCCAGTCACTGAATGATTTATGGACATGTGTAAATAATTGATGAGCACAAAAATAAAGCACCTTTTTAGAAAAGATTATGGCTCCAAACTCTATGCATAGTCACCCATTGTAAATCCCATGGCAACAAGTGGGACATACTTCTGAGAGAACATGCACATGATCTGACTATAATAATTGCTTTAATCATTAAAAATGAGGGCAGTTTTGATTATACTGTTGTTATAATGGGAAGTAAACAGGCCCGACATGTGTCTATACTGATGTAAATAAGCCAAACAACCAGTGGTTACTAGTTGCATAAAAACAAAAGCTCCACCTTTGTAGTGATAATTTGTCTTCAAAAACATGCATAAAACACTTTTGAGACAAAAGAGGAAAGTAGGGTTTGTTATTATCTTTGGAAGAGGGTAAATTCCTTAAGGAGGTAACTTCAGAAGGACTTTCAGAAGGAAGAAACAAATGTGGAAAGCAGCTAAATTAAAAATCATAATCTGTATTTCAGAGAGTGGTCCCACTAGCAGTTTGAATGAATTTCTGTATTTTTAAAATCAGCTTTACGTCATAGGATTTAAAATGGGGGAAATGAAAGGGGGGATTGAGGAGAGAGGGAACATGCCTTTTCCCCCATGTTGTTTTTTGGTTATTTCCGATGGAAATGGAGTGTGGAATATGTTCTTTTCCAATGATAAATAATATGTCTATGTGTTATAGTATGTAGGCATATTACTTATCATTGTAAAAGAATATATTCCACAATCTATTTTTTTTTCAGTTTTTCCAGAAATAAACAAAACAATGACTGAGAAAAAATGGGGAAAATACCTGCCCCCCTTTCAACTTTTCCTTTCCCCCCTCAGGCCTTTTCACCTCTACATGTGGTATATTAACTGGTAGCCATATGCACTTTGAGTTACAGTAATTCAATTTATTTAAAGCTGGGTTTGGTAATTAAAGCTGGTTTTGGTTGGCTACACTGATGAAATTGACTTATTTCCTTTCAGTTATGATGGCTGTAATCATCTGAGAACTTATCCAGAACATATTAATTAAGTGATGCAGTGATAAACATTCAACCAGAAAAATGTTCATGGTTACAGGGCACAAATAGATACATTGCTAAAAAAATTCTATAATTTTTTTAAATAGAAAAGTAAAAAAATGTGGCGCCAATTTTGTCCAAATTGAATAGGGAAACAAATTAAATTGACAGCACCATCCACAACTAACAAACTGATTTATATTAAATCCATTTATAAGTGAGGTATATTAAAAAGCCACTACCAGCCAGTTTGGGGAAAAAAAACCTTACTTTACAGGCCAAATAAATCAATTCCACCAATGTGCCATGTGCCTGTAAATTTATATATCAATTTAAATGACATTTAAATTGATTTAACTGCTATTCTTACTGCCAATGGGACCACACTCCTGGATCAATCAAAAACCGTGTACAATTTTGACATGGTGTATGTGTGAATAATGGGATTTGACTAAGGCTTGAGCAGAACATTAGAATCGTGTCTAAGAAAAGTCCTTCCAGATCAGTCTACACAATTATGACTCCTGTACAGTATTGCCTAAATAGTTACCAATGGAACGTTTACAGTCTGGAAGAATCCCTCTTCTGTTGTTCCCCAATAGATGTTGCATTCACTGTTACAATCTCTACATGAGTCCTTTAAGAACCACACCATGAAAAATGTACCTCTCATGTTACAAGAAACGCTCCAGTATTGCAAAATTCCTCAATTACACAGGTCAAGGAAGCCTGTCAGCTCAACTGGCCTATATAGTCCAGTATATAGTTTATATGCGCCGGATCAGTCTTCTACTTGGACCTTAAGGCAGAGGGCAGGAGTAAAGGGGACTGAGCATGTTTTTGCTGTTATTATTCCAGCATGTCCAACTGATGGCCCTGAGATGTTGCTGGCCTCTAATGCCATTCAAGGTCCATGAGTGCAGTTAACGGTGAGGGGCAATGGGAACTGTAGTCCAGTACCATCTGGAGAGGCACGTGTTCCCCATACCCATTTTAGGGCTTACCGGAGAAGGCACAGATTTTCAACACTAGGCTGCTTATTTCAGCATTGCCTTATGGATCTCTTTTTAAAAATAGACAACCTTGTTGAAAGAGCAGCCCCCCCTCCCACAAAATATGGATATTCAGCTACCATTTTGTTGGGACGTCCCCTTTTGTTTCCATGAGGATAGGAAAAAAATGTGCACTAAGGAATGCCTGCCTATAACTGCTGCTGCTGCTCTTGAGATAATTACAGTAGTGTCTGTTGGAAAAGAGCATCAATATATAAGTGATTGCCCATAGTGAATCAACACCAAGTTTTCCTATGACCCTTGTTTTCTGGCCTTACTTTCAGCATCCAGAGTGAATATTATTCCTGTGCGACATTTATAAACTCAGCCTCAGGCCAGAGTTCTCTGCCAGGAAGGTCTCTGATTGCCACCTGAAAAGGGTGAATTTTGTTTTCATTTTGTGACAAGATTATTATAGCCTAGTATGGATGGGATTTTCATATTAGCACAACTAAAACACACACACAGAGAGAGAGAGGAGGGAGAAGAGGGAGAAGAGGTTTCCTACCATGTACCTGACTTAAGAGCAGCTCGACTTAAGAGCTGAAAACTTTTGGCGTTTTAACTGGCGTTTAACAAATTTTAGATCTGGTCTGCTCGACTTACAAATATTTTGTTCAATTTTTTTTGTAACTTATTTTTTTCAGTATTTTAGATAGGTACCCTGACTTAAGAGTAGTTCGACTTAAGAACATGTATTCGGAACGGATTACATTCGAAAGAGATCCTCCTAAACATGAATGGGTCATGTCAATTTTAATGTTCCTGTGTGTTTCCCTCTTTCCACCCTTGCCTGGTAAAGTGTTCATATCAGCAACCAATCAGAATGTCTAGGAAAGGGGGGGGGTAAGGAATTTTGAAACTCTAACAAGCCTTGGGTAGGATGGAACCTAGCCATTGGCTCCTTGAGGGTGGGTGTACTTCTAAGCACTTTCCATCTAGTGCAGCTTTGCTTGGCTGCCTGCCCAGGCGCCCATCTGCCTTGGACTCTTTTCTTTTTCCCTCAACATTTTGGGACATTCTCCCTTCCCACATCCCTTTGGGGATTAGTTTTGCTGTTGTCTGGCTGCCTACTGGACTATAGAATAGAGAAGAGAAAAGACATCAAGTGGTGGACTAGATTGCCAGGGGGTTATTTTTTATGACTGTATTTGCTTGTTTATTTTTCATGCATTTTGGGTGAGAGCAGTTTGTGTGCATGTGTCTATTTCACCCCTTGTATGTGTGTGCATTTAGGTAGCTCCCCTGTTTGACTCACTTTTTATTAAAAACATGTTATTTAATTAGTTTACTAAATCACATTACATTGAACAAATAGAAGTTTCCTGCAGGGGTGACTCAATTAAAATAGGTTTATGATTTTTTTAAAAAAAATTAGCATTTGTATTGTATTTTAATTGTTTTATAGTGTATTTATGTGGTTTGTATGTATTCTGATATGGCCGAAATGGTAATCAAATAAACTGAATTGAAACTGATTAATTTGCTACATATATTTATTCTGTAAACATTTGGTGAGAGGTTTCCAGACTGTTCTGCTTAGAGGTGGTGACTGGCTCTACGGCTGTGCGCTTTACACGACCCTTAAAATCCGCTGGCAACTTAAATGGAGATCTTCCCCCAATGTGGTTTTTGTTCTGCTTCCTGTGTTCCCACCTCCTGCACTCTGATTCTGATTGCTTCTCTCTGCGGTGAGGGGAGAGAGAAAAAAATGCAGGCTCACCTCCACCTGCTGTTGGCAGTAGCTAATTGTTCCAGCCTGTTAGGATTCCTGTCTGTTAAAAGGGGGGGGGGGAACCCAGCAAAAACAAACAAAAAGTGAGGAGGGCCAGGCATGCAATGCTTTAAAACAGCAACAAGGAACAGCAACAGGGATTTTACCTCCTCCAGACCAGGTACTTTTAAAATGCGCTGGGGTGCGCTTAAGGGGGCGTGGTCATACTTTATTATTATTATTTTAAGTCCGCTGCTGGTGGGAAAACAATTTTATGCTCCGCATCTGTGAGCATTTTGCAGTGGATTTTAGGGGTCGTGTAAAAGCAGCCTGACTCTGTTGCCTTGCCTTTACTTTTTTGGGACAAGGTTTGTTTGTTTATTTGTTTTTGGGGGGGAGGGTTGGTGCTGTTCCTAAGTGCTAGCTAGAACAGAAATGGGGAAAGAGAGATGAAGAAACCTGAAATATCAATTCCTTTACAAGAAGAATCAGTGCATTCAACACATGAGAACAAGGGAAGCAACCCCCCTGAAACACCTGAGATGAAAGCAAAATGAGCATTTTTGCTGTGCACATCAATACATCTCAGCTTCTTTTTCCTCTTCATTACATTTCCGAAGGCTTCTATAGATCTGTTTCATAGTGCATCTGCACAATATTTTCCCCCACTCAAGTCTACCTACACATGCATAATTAACGACGGCATGTGTACTTGTTTCCATTTCGGCATCAACAATGAAGCGACTCTGGCTTGGAAAAGAGGAATGGTGTATTTTACCACCAGTGACAGTGGCAGGAATCTGGCAGACAGCAGGAAGGCACCATATGGCTTTTCTCACTTGCCACACATCCTACTTAAATCCAATGTTGCAACATCCTCACGCAAATATTTCCCAGGAACCCTATTGTGCTACCCGGTCTCTAAGATGCAGCGATGACATCCCGGAGCTACAACAGCTGCTCCAGCCCTGAAGAGAGACTGCATTGTTTTCTTAAACCCACCCTCTGTCAAGAACGGCAGAGTGGGTTAGAGAGAAAGTAGCACTCTCTTAACTGCTGAAAGGAACAGCAGGTGGCAGGTTATAGGAGAACTTGCGTAAATGGAAGGCAGCCTGGCCTGGAAAATGGAAACACTTACGTTGATGGGAGAAAAATGCCATAAATGGCAAACAGGTTAAGTAGAGCAGCTGGCTAGTTGAGCAAAAACTTGCCTTTATTCATTTGAAAGACAGTAGGGGGAAAGCGTGCAAGAACGTTGTTTTTCTTTGTAAAGGTTTAAGTTCTTTGGCAAAAGAAAAAAAGTGAGAAACCTGAGATTGCTGAAGGAGTGCACCCAAAACAGGGGGAAGGGGCAACATTGAAGGAAGAACCAATCAGCCATATTCTGGAGGCATTCAAGAGAACATTGGACCACCCTCTGTCAGATCTGCTTTGATTTAGATTCCCGCATTGAGCAAAGGGGTTACACTACACAGTCTTACAGCCTCCTTCCAACTCAATTCTGTGATTCTGTGATTCTGGACCGAGGACCAGAAAGGGTGTATCTGGGGGGGGGGGGCATGGAAGGGTGCATTTGCCCCGGGGCACAGCAATCTGGGGTTGCCTGGAGGGGGAGCAGGAGGAGGAAGAAGCCGTGCGTCCTCCCACCATCAGTCCACCTTTTCCTCTGCTAATGGGGGCGACAGGAACCCCTCCGCTGCCTCCGCCGCCGTGCACCAGGCAAGCAGACGTGTGTGCATGCACACACACACATACACACTCACTCTCTCTCTCACACACACACACACACCTGTCCGCCCACCACCACCCCACCCAAATCCACATGCAAGCATGCGCATGCAGGCAGGACTGGGCCCACATTGCTGGGTGGGTGCAATATGGTGGGACGGGGGGGCAAAAAATAAACTTTGTCCCCAGGCGCTCCAAATCCTTGCTACGCCTCTGAGATCAGTTCATTTAGCTTCCACTGAAACAAACTGATGAAAAGGTATAGGAATGTAATTTTGGACTTTAGGATGTAGATTTTTATTTTATTTTTTAAAATAGGATAACGGTTGTCTACAGTGGAGGAAGGTTACAGAATCCACCCGGAGTGGCTTCGTTGCTAGATGGTGCGGTATACAAGTCTAATAAATAAATAAATAAATAATCACTGGCTGAGTGTGTACACTTTCATTTATAAAACAGCAATACTATTTGAGACAAATATGTACATATTCTTCTTAAGACATAACCAAATGGGGGCACTAACGAGCTCTTCATCGTAGGATGTGATATGGATTATCCCTGCTCTGTTCACAAGTATTTTCCCCTATAAAGCCTCACCCAAGGCTAATACTCTGTTAGCAACATCTTCGTTTCAAAGGACAAGATAAAATAATTTGAGTTTGCAGCAGATTATATGAAATCAAAGTCAGGATCTGTGCATTGGCAAAGTTAGTGCCACCATCTTTAAGGGAAGTTGCTGTAGTCACTTGGAGATGAACAGGGTATCATGTTTAAAGCCCATGACATACAGATTAGCAGAAAGATAGTGGTTCTGTCAGTTTGCATACAAAATCAACATATGCAACTAACCGGGCCCGCTGAACAAAGAGCAGCTAAGGTTTCCAAAACCAGGTAGAGATTGATTATTATTATTATTATTATTATTGGTGTGGGAGCCACACAAATCATTAACTCAGCTGCTGAAGTACTATGGAATGATAATGATCATTCCAATCACTCAGAAGTTTTAAAAGTTGCCAGCATATAATGTCAAGGGACAGACTGGTTGTGTGGTTTTGGTAGAAAAAGAGAGAGGGTGTAGAAGTTTTTGCACCCTCATATATTTGCTTTAAGAGGCTTTGACCGGAAGAGATTTTTCTGGCTTGAATGTCAGTCAATCCAGCCATAGTCAACTCTCCCCTCTCTGCCTCAGAATTTTGAAGACAGTTATGCCTCTCTACCCAAGTCTTATTTTCCCCCAGCAATTTTTTCTATCAGGAGTTTGTCAGACAGTCTGAATACAATTTTAGAGGAACGTAGTTAATCCGTTCGAGTCAGTCATGTAACAATGTAGTCATGAATCAGTTAAGCTCAACTGTCTAAGTAGTTAAAATGGAACTTTCTTACTCTATCTCAAAGCAGTGTCTCTGAGAGAACTGTTGAGACAGTAAGTGCTAGTTGAGGAGAAATATACAATATGGGGAAGTTTGAAGCTAGTTCTGCTCTGTTGGTCCCTGAGCTTTTTATGCACTGCATAGCCAAGAGTCTCCAAACTCTGCCAATACTACTCTCACAGACTCAGGTAATTGTTCCACTGTGTATGTGAATAGGACTACTTACATGGGCCACATTACACATGACATCATTCACACTTTTTTTACTTTGATCCCACTCCACAAAAAGTACTGTCTGAGGGCAAAGAGTGGCAAGGATGGGAATGATTTTTAGCAGGAAGATGGCATGAAGTCTCAATCCTGATTAGGAGGATGTTCTGAAATAGGGCCCTGTGGCAGCTGCTTCTTCAAACAAAGAGTGGCCACTTTAAATACAACTATACAATGGCTGAATTCCTGCTGCTTAGCTCAGTAAGTTGCAACTAGAGAAGGCCCAGTAAATCAGTGAGTCACCTCCTCTATAAATCCCATTGATCCAAAGGGCATTCTCTAGTTGTTACTATGCTGCACAACAGGATTACACTAGATGCATTGTTGGGCTCTGAATATTTATTTTATTTATTTTATTTTAGAGTATTTTTACCCCACCTTTCTCCTTGTCTGAGTGAGTATATGTGAATAGGTATAAAAGAGTGAAGGGACGATGGACACAAGAATTGCACATCTAAGTAGCTACATTCTCTGCTTTTCTTTTGCAAGGCAGATTTGCCAGAAAAACAAAAGCACTATGGTACTGGGACCAAAGATATGGAGGATTTCACGTTCTTGTGGATAGCCTCAGGTTTTCCTTGGGCTGAGAAGAGTGGGTATCACAGGGGAGCCTCTAAATGCCTGCTTGGATTATGAACCATGTTTACCGATGCCTTTTGTATGTTTTATTCTTGAAATCTATTTTCCTTGTCATATCATAAACCAGCCCAGAAGGCTCTATTCTTTTCACTCTTCTCTTAGTGTTATGAAATATGGCTGTTCACTACATCTGGGATTCCATAAGACTAGAGATGGGCACGACTTAGCGGTATTTTCGTTTTCGTTTTCTCGTTTTTGTTACGTAACGAAACAAAAACGAAAAACGGTTCAAAAATGGACCGAAAACGGAAACGAAAAGACTAATTTTGAGCCAATTTTCGTTTTTCGTTACTAGAAAAACACATAATGGAGCTAAATGGGGAGAAACGAAAAATTTTTCGTTTTTGTTTTCGTTTTTTCATTTTCGTTACGTAACGAAACGAAAACAAAAAATTTTGAAATTAGCTCACGAAAACGGAAACGAAACGAAACGGACCCTAGCCGAAAATGAAAACGAAAAATTTTTTCTGAGTCGTGCCCATCTCTACATAAGACATTGCACAACTTGATACGTTCTCAGTCCTTACATGTTTTGCTTTCTGAAACCAACATTTTATTCAACATACTGTGATGATGACCTTTGGGAGGTGGAAAATTACTTTGAATCAACTTGCCCTGAAAAAAGGGAATAAAATATCTACAAAGCAACGTACATTTTGAAGCGTCAAATCATTGATGTTAGTTGATATTGCTCTCAGCCAATCAGCACTCTCCTGGGCTGAACAATACTGAAGTATCCCAGTGTTCACTCCATCAAGCGCCAGTACTTCAAATGCATTAGATCTGCAGCAAGAAGAAATACAAACACAAACACCATCAAGGAAGCTATACCAATAAGGGTTAGATCTTGTGTCTGATCCAAGTCTCCAAAATTATCATTCATGCCATCTGGGTGTTTTTGTTGTATGATATTACAGTAGTTCAGTGGCATAAGAAAGGTTGAACAGTGGCCCAGATCCTCTTCTCTTGTAGCATAAACAGTGTCACTTTTGGAGACAAATCGCACTGTTCAAAAAGTCACCTTAGACATTATCAGTATATACTGAGTTATGTGATTCACCATGCAACTACAGTGGAACCTTGACTTACATGCCGCTTGACTTGCATCATATTTGACTTGCAGCAAGAAGGGGCCTGTTTGATTTGCACCACGGGCTCTGACTTACATCTCGGAGCCCCGGCGCAAGGCACTGGAATCGGGCAGCAGCCATGACCCAGCATCACTGCTGCTGTCTCCAAACTGCTCCTGCCTTCTTCCTCTCCTCCGGCAGTGGCGGCTTTGGCGAGGCCAGCTCAGAGCACCTGGAGCTGGTCCTCAGCCTCGCTGAAGCCGCCATTGCCACCAGAGGAGAAGAAGGGCCGGGAGCTCGGGGCTGGCCTCGCTGGTTAGACAGTTGGCTCAGTCTTGTAAAAAATCTGACTGCAGAAGTCTGTTCCACAATGGAAGCATTTTAGTTGGGGAGCTGTACAGTTGTGGGACTCTAATGGTAAGCATAGAGTTGTTCAGAACTTGGAACGTCAGGTTAAAAATCAGTAAAACTTAAATGTTAGACATTGTTGCTATGAACATTAAAAAGTGGAGGCATATAACTTGTGGACTATAATTCCACTGCTTCCTCCTCTCTTTGAAGAGACATTTCATTTACATCCCCAGAAGGAATCTCCTATCCCAGTCAAATTTGTGTTAAATTGCTGTTTTCGAGGGTCTTTTTCATCATCTGGAACGGATTAATCCACTTTCCCATTACTTTCTATGGGAAAAGTTCATTTGACTTAAGTCTAGACCTCTGGAACGGATTAATGACGTAAGTCAAGTTTCCACTGTAATATTTTCTATCTACTTTTTTCCAGTGGAGGAATCTGCCTCTAAAAGTTATGCATTTCTCATAGCTATAAAAGAGATACAGTATTTGGTTTTTTGCTTTTCTATTTAAAGCTTTTTTTAAAAAAAATCCTGCCTTTTCATAGGACCAAATTTGAAAAGTGGCACAGTACATATTTTTTCGAAATAGCATCACACAAATAGATGTTATTGCTACATGCTTAGCAGGGCCATTGACCAAGGGGCGGGGTCTGCGTCTCTCACCCAAAACTGTTGCTATTGGCCACCAGCTTAAGCTACTAAGTTATAGCACCTGATTTTGCACTGTGGTTAAGTAAGTTTATCTTATCATGCGAGAAACCAGTCATCGTAGCCTGGTAACTATTCACTTTAGCCTTGACACATTTGCTTTGAGAGATCCATCAGGAGTTGGGAGTGTCTAACCGAAAGTGAAAGAGAGTACAAAAGAAAGATGGCTGTGAACATGGCAAGATACAGTAAATAATGCGTTCCCTAAAAAAAACTGGTTTTTAATTTCTTGCGCATGGGTAGCCACACGTAAACCCAGATCAAATCATAACTTTCCCATGTATCAACTTCTTCAATACATATATGGAAATACAATAATAGTCTATCTTACAGGATAAATCATAGGATGATTGAAATAATATATATGAAGGTCTTTGCAGAATGGCTACATAAATGACTATATAATGACTACCATTTAGTAAATTGTATGGATAGAAAAACTCTACATTTCCCCCACTGTTATCAATCAGTTTGATGGAAAAGGAAGTGCTTTTGATATTTTCCCCCTCAGGAGAAGAAAACTTCAGTGATTGGGCTGAACTTCAAACATATGGACCCACATTACAGGATACAAACCTATCAAATAATTGAAGACATTTTTGGTTTGGTTCATAAACATTATGAATATTTTCTAGAGGGAAGAGAGCAGTGGACATCTGCTGCTCTGTACCTCTGGTTTATGAAATGAGAGAAAATACAAATGCACTGTTGCTGTTGTGATGAGGCTGTATCCAAAGCGAATGTAACAATATGGACAAGCTATAGCGTCTACAATCATATAATATATATTTTTGCAAGACAAACCTCTACTGCTTCCTTGGCATTGGATGAAAAAGCAGAGTGTCCTGCTTATATACCGCCCCATACCACTACAAGTAGTCTCTGGGCGGTTTACAGTTTAATTACAGTATGCAGGCTACACATTCCCCCCCCCAGCAAGCTGGGTATTCATTTTACTGACCTCGGATGTATGGAAGGCTGAGTCAACCACGAGCCGGCTACCTGGGATTTAACCCTAGGTCAGGAGAACAGCTTTACCTGCAGTACAGGCATTTAACCACTGTGCCACGGGGCTCCTATAGAGATAGGTACAGTAACCCCCCACCGATCGCGGGGGTTAGGGGCCCACCCCACCCGCGATCCATGAAAATCTGCAATATGTGGAAGTGGGTGGGGGGGGCTGGGGGTGAGGGGGGGGGCAATCCGATCGCATCCTGCCGCCCCCCCCCCCGTGCGGCTGCGAGGCCCTCTGTAGTCCCCCTGGACTGCTGCAGGGAGGGACGCCATCCGTCCCCACAGTGGTCCCGGGTGGCTGCGAGGCCCTCCGTAGTCGCCCAGGGCGGCTGTGTGGAGGGACGCAGTCCGTCCCCGCAGCGGTCCTGGGCAAATCATTGATTTAAATCCCCTCATCCAACTTTTGAATTAAATTATGATTTTAAACAATTTGCTTTAAATTAAATCCACTGTGAGGTACTCACACCCACTTACAAATAAATAAAAAAAGCTAGAGGCAGGCAGATATTCACTTAGATATTCTCCCATTCCGCCCCAAGCAAATTTGTCCATTCCAATAAGTCTGCCACGGGACTAGAAATGTTCTGATTTCCTGTTGGTTCCGTCTAGGACTAGTTTCACAGCTGGGCAGCTGGCTTATTCATTCATATGTGTCTCCTACCTTCTCTTTTCATGACCTCACGAGCCCTATCTTCTTACTTCTTTCAACCTTTCGATCCTATCCTAACCTCCCAATTCCATTAAACGAATATGCTGCTAATACAGATGAAGAAAGATACTGTCATCCTCCCAAGGATCAAACAGGTGGCCGAGGGGGGGGAGGGGGGGAAGAGGAACCAAGGAAGAAACCTTTGAAAAAGGATCGCGAGCCAAGACTAGTTATAGTTGGGGTAGCAGCAATGGAGGCAGCAAGAGCTCCGAAGTGCAAACTGTGCCTGAGGAGGAGATATGCCCTGAATGGACCAGCATCCACCGATGAAACTCAAGGGAACATCCGAAGCAACATTCCTTATCCTTATCCAAGGCAAACGCCTCAGAAGATGTTACTCAAGGTCAGCTGCAGCAAAAGCTGCTGAAAGGTTCAGCGGAAACAGACATTAATCAGATCTGAACCAAGATTGGAAAGGATCCACACCATCAGTATTATTCAAGACATGTGAGAATTTTGTTTGGCAAATTCAGGGAAGTAAGATCTTTTATTTTCTTGCACTAACACCAAGTTTTGATGTATTGGCTGTGGTTTTTCTACTTGCCAAAGAAGTCTAGTCCTTAGATCAAAATTATCTTATGATCTCTATAATTTTGTTATCATACAGCCTCTGCTGTACCACCTCCTCCCAAGGAAAAGAAAGAGATCTCTGGCCCAGCATATAAACATCCTTTCTCTCACAAATCAAAAATATTTATTTATTTATTTATTTATTTATTTATTTATTTATTTATTAAACTTATATGCCACCCACTACCCAAAGGTCTCTAGCCGGCTTACAATTAAAATGAACAATTAAAACATTAAAATGTCAATGAACAATTAAAAATAATTTTTCCTGTGAAATATTAGCCACTGTCTTTGCTGATTATTTTATTATTTTGATTTTTATGATTGTTTTGTATTATGATTGTTGGAAACTGCCTGGAGTTCCTTCGGAATACGGGCAATATAAAAATAAAAATAAATAAATAAATAAATAAATAAATAAATAAATAAATAAATAAATAAATAAATAAGATTTAAATTCAAAACACTAAAATTGCCACCAGAATCCACAATCATTTTATGTTATGTCAGTTAGAAAACTTCTGGAGCAGGAAGGTTTTTACCTGGCGCCAAAATGTCATCAATGTTGGTGCCAGGCAGATCTCACTTGGGAGGGCATTCCACAGCCTGGGGGCAGCTGCCGAAAAGGCCCTATACAGTGGTACCTTGTATAACGTAATTAATTCGTTCCAAATCAAATTACGTTATACAAGGTTTCCGTTGTACAAATTGACATTTCCCATAGGAATGCATTGAAACTGGATTTAATCCGTTTCAATGCATTCCTATGGGGTTTTTTTGGGCGACGGGGGGCAGGTTTTTTGGGCAATGGGGGGTGGGCGGGCGGCTCACACCTCCTCCGCGTCTGCTGTCCCTCCTCTCCCCTCCTTCCTTCCCTCTTTCCCGGCCGGCCGCAGGTGGTCGGACGGAGGTGGCGGCGGGGGTGGGGGGAGGGAGTGGGGTGGGCCACTTGGCCTAGGGCGGGGGGGGGCTTGGGGGACCGCGCCGGGAATTCCCCCCCTCACCTGTTGCCGGAGCCCCCGAGGGGGGGGGAGGGCAGGAGGGCGCATCAGCGGCAGACTTTGTTCCGAGGGGGGAGAGGGTGGCGGATTTCCCCCCCCCCCACACCCGCTGGCTCGGCGCACACGCACACACACGCACGCATGCACGCACACACACACACACACACACACGGGCGGTGGCGGTGCTCCCAAAGCCCCCAGTCTGCCTTCCCGCCCCGGGCAGGGGGAAGGAGGGGGCTCAGCCAACCACCCGCCCGTTCCCGCCTCTCTTTCTCTCTCTCTCTCACTCACTCACTCACTCTCACACACACACGGGCGGCGGCGGCGCTTCCAAAGGCCCCGCCAGCCACCGGCCCGTTCCCGTCTCTCTCCCTCTCTCTCTCTCTCTCTCTCTCACTCACTCACACACACACACACACACACACCGTGGCGGCGGCGGCGCTTCCAAAGCCCCCGCCAGCCCCCGGCCCGTTCCCGCCTCTCTCTCTCTCTCTCTCTCTCTCTCACTCTCACTCACACACACACACACGGGCGGTGGCGGTGCTCCCAAAGGCCCCGCCAGCCACCGGCCCGTTCCTGCCTCTTTCTCTCTCTCTCTCTCTCTCTCTCTCACCCTCACACACACACACACACAAACACACACACACACACACACCTACCTCCGGAGGAGGCACTGCGGGGGCCGAGCGGGGGCCAGGGGAGCCCAGTGGCGAGAAGGGGCGCCCTCCTCCTCCTCCTCGGCGGGGCGGCTCAGATGGGGGCCTGCCGGGCACCGGCCACGCCGAGGGGGACCCCATGCGCCTCCCGGCCCGAGGCTGCTGCAGCCGCCTCCTCCTCCTGCGGCCCGGCGGCGGGTGGGGGTGGTGGAGGGAAGGGAAGGTGGGGGTGGGGGGAGAAAGCCAGGTCAAGCCAACCATGCCTGGGAAGGGGGGGAGGGGAGGGGGAGGGAGAAC
>JAHTLZ010000122.1:36827540-36838336 GCA_023846285.1 Phrynocephalus versicolor | reverse complement strand
GGGGGAGGGAGAACATGGGGCGCCCCTTCCCCCACCACACGCACACGCCCACTCAGCCCCGTTGGGCAGCCTCTTCCTCCAGGGCGGCGGAGGAAGAGGCAGAGAAAACAGGGAAGGGGGAAGGAGGGGGGGCAAACAATTTTTTTCGTTGTACGGATTTTTCGTTATACAAGTCCTCCATTGTACGAGGTATGACTGTACCTACAAGCCATCCCTTTCACCTCTTTGAGGGATGGCTCTTTCAGGAGGGCCCCCTGGCTGGATCTTAATTGCTGGGTAGGTCCATATGGGAGGAGGTGGTCCGCCTTATTATGAAAAATTATGAAACAATATACTTCAGTTGTTCAGATTGACAATGGCTTTTTTGCTTTATCATGTTTTGCGAGCTAAAGATTCTTTCTTTTTCCCTGTTCCCACCTCTCTAATTACTTCTCCCTGCCCCCCTCCCAATGTACCTGCAGTTGGAATATTACTCCATTTCCCCCCAAGCCTCACAGTCCAGTCTAGTAGCCAGATCATTGACAGAAAGGTCAACCATCTTGCCAACCAAATTGATTCTCCCTTTGAGAGGAAGATTTATGAAACTGTTAATATTGTTTGAATAAAATCATGGAGGTTCAACAAAAATCCATTTGGCTGTGAAGTCCATTAGGAAGTTCTGGCTGTCTTAACGTTGGTTCTTTTCCCTTCCTGTTCAGAAATAAATTATGACAGCCCGAAAGAATCACAACAGCTATAAATTATGACAGATTGCAACTCATTTGAAGCACTTCAGATTCGGTCTCAGCTTTTTAGTTACGGGTGCTAGATATAAACTAGGTGTCAACAAAATGCCAGTACAATAAACTGTTCAGGTTAATTCCTGTTCAATTAGTGATCCACGTAATACCCTGTTTTCCCGAAAATAAGCCCTAGCAGGATTTCTATGCATTTGTTAAATATAAGACCTAACCTGAAAATGAGACCTAGTGATGGGCGTGGCTATGGTTGTGTGCAGGGCTGACATTCTAGCATATTATACTTAGTAAAAGTAAGACATGCCCTGAAAATAATAGTGTGTCTTCTTGAGAAAAAATCAATATAAGACAGTGTCTTATTTTCGGGAAAACACGGTAGCTAATCAGAAAGCCTTAAAACTTAATTCAGGTAACTTAAAACCAGAGGATTGGCCTTAGGGCCAATAAATCAAAAGGAGCAACAGAGACTGACTCAATGCAAATCTGTGAACCCTGATCAAGGGTATCTTCACCACTAAGTGAGGAAATTGTTCTATGGACCTTACTTAATAGTTCATTTTGAAGAATTACAATAATTTTAAATATACTGACTAGCCTTATCAACAAGTTTTCTTAACATATTAGGATATGTGGGAGAAGAAAGAAATCCTGACTAGGATAATGCACCTTTATGGAGTGCATTTAATTCAAGTTGTATTTATCTTAATGATAGCTTTACAGCCAGCTTGATAGGTCAGGGCTTTCAATATGAAACACAACTCTCTTTTGCTGTTCCCTGACCTATAAAAGAGCTAGCCAGATCTGCTTTCTATTCACAATTAGGTACTTTTCAGCTGTTTTACTGCCAGGTCAAATAAATTTTAATTCTATGCCTTAATGGTGTTTTGTAGCATGAACTATATTCTGCTCTTTATAGTTAAATTATGAATGCCCACTTATCAGTTGAAGGCATTCATTTTTCCATGCTATTTATATTTGTGAACATCAGCTTGGCACCAGCATGAATAATACTGGCTTAAAATGTCTGGGAAATGGCTATACGTTATATCAAGGTTTTATTTGTAATCAGTCAACTAGGTAATTGTAATGGTTTAGAACAGAGGATGAGGGGCAAAGTGCTATCTCTTGACTCTACCAACAAATACCTTATGACATGTTTTAAGAATGGTTTCATCTGAGCACACACAATGTACATTGGAGTCAAGGGATTGATAATCGACAAATGAATTAGATAACTGGTAAACTTTTAATAAACTGAAAGGAGATGTTGATTAACTGGGTAGCATGCTTTTAATAGCACTCGTGGATGACAATACTATCTTACATTACATCTTTCTTATGTAGGATGGGATTTCGCCTCTTCAATCTGCATTAGGGATGGTCAATTCATTTTCTGTGCAAGTCCAGGTGGTGTTTGGAAGCCTCTGACACACAAACAGCCAATCACTTACCTTGTTCTGCGCCTGCAGGGAGCTGAGCTCCAACAAGGAAGCAGGCTCCGACAGTCATCTTTGCTTCTCCGTGGTGCAGGCCAATCAGGAGCTGTGCAGGGGCAGGCATCATCCCTCCTTCCTGTCTGATTGGCCAGCACCATGGAGGAGCAAAGATTACATCGGAGCCTGCTTCCTTGTTGGAGCTCAGCTCGGTGTGGGCTCACATGTGTCATTTTAGAACCAATAGTTTCCAAAACAAATTGACCATCCCTAATCTGCATAGAATATGAAGTATGTAATGTTGGCTCAGAAATATTGTTTTCATCCTTAGTTAAATTTAATAATTGGTCAATCTTTATAACCTGGTAATAACTCACACAACTGATTAAATTGTGTGGGTTTTTAAAAATCTCAGTCATACTGCTATCATTATCAACTAGATCAAATATGTGGCATTTTACATTACTTCTTTTACCTGTGTAATGTGTAAGTGCATTAATTTATGGTTAAAGTTCAAATACCTGAATAACCATGTGTCTTGCGCTATTTAAAGCACAGAACAAAGCCAATGGCTAAATTAATCTTGCTGTGTTGGGGTAGAATTAGGTTCGTAGGCTCACTTATGGTATGGCTCAGTTATCACAAAAACCTGCGGGTATCACAAAAACCTGCATGTATCACAAAAACCCTGGGTACTATTGCTTTACATCAGGCATGTCCAAACTTCGGCCCTCCAGATGTTTTGTATTGCAACTCCCACAGTCCTTTGTCATTGGCAATCTAAGCTTAGAATTCTGGGAGTTGTGGTCCAAAATATCAGGAGGGCTGAAGTTTGGACATGCCTGCTTTACATGGTAGCAGACAGAAGACCCTAAAATGGAATATTTTGTGAATCGGGAATGGAAGGAGAGACATTTTATTTATTAATTTTAATGGATTTTAATTATTTTACATGCCATCTTTCTCTTCATAGAGGGCTCAATGCAGCTCCCAATAGGAAAAATAAGAAATTTAAAGCAATTCAATATAAATATTGAATTTAAAACCAATTAAACATTATTTATTTATTTATTTATTTATTTATTTATTTATTTATTTATTTATTTATTTATTTACTGCCCATCTTCCAGAGGAACTCTGGGCGGTTTACAGCAGTCACATTAACAGTCAAATCTACTATCAATAATCAATGAAATCGATAAACTATTATCACAGCAAATAAGCAAGTAAAAAGAAACAAAAAGCTAATAGCAATAATTGGCAGATGGACTTATGGCCAGGATGACAAGACAAAAAAGAAAGAAAGAAAGAAAGAAAAGGTCACCAAACGCCTCTCTAAAAAGCAGAGTCTTAAGAGCTTTTTAAAAGGCCATCAGGGATTGTGCTCACTTGGCAATTTGTTCCCAAGTGTAGGGGCGGCCATGAAGAAGGCCCAGTTTCAGGTAACCGTTTTCCAGGCCTCCCTATACATGGCCACCCGAAGTGAAAATGCCTGAAATGTTCTAGTGGGTCAGGCCTCAGTTGATATTTGGAAGATCCACTCTACCAGGTATTCAGGTCCCAAGCTTAAAACAATCAAGCATAAAAACCCTATACAATAAACATTCTCGAGATAATTGGCTGCTTAAAGGCCTGCCTGAAGAGGAAGGTCTTGGCTAGGTGACAGAAGGACAAGAGAGAGGAAGCCAACCTGTGCATCTCAAAGCCCGGGAGCAGCCACTGAGAAGGCCCTCTCTCATGTCCCCACCAAAAAGACCTGGAAAGGTGGTGGAAACTCTCCGGAAGATCTTAAAAGCCAGAAAGGCTCATTTAAGGTGATGTGATCTTTCAAATAGCCTGGATCCAAGCCATATCGAGCCTGATAGGAAATTACCAGCACTTGGAGTTAAGCCTGGAAATAGACTGGGAACCAGTGGAGCTGTTGTAGTAAAGGAGTTACATGCTCTCTATAACCAGCTCCAAACAGTTTGACACACCTTTAAGACATTGAAAGCCCCTCGAACCCCACCTTGACTCGTGCCTGGATGTGTCATGGAATGGACCAGGGTTAATAGGCTTAGACTCAACCTGGAGAAGACTGAGGTTCTGTTCTTTGGGGCATCTACTGGGTACAGTGGCCTTCTCCCCTGTCTGGGCGGTACTACCCTCCAGCTGGCAGATAGAGCCAACAATCTGTGTGTGGTCTTGGATCTGGCTTTATCCTTGGAGGCCCAGATGGTGGCCGTTTCCAAGACTGACTTTTCCCATCTTCAGCAGATTGCTGAGATTCGCCCTTACCTGGACAAGGTCTCCCTGAGAACAGTTGTGCAGGCACTCGTGATCTTGAGGATAGATTATTGGAACACTCTCTATGTGGGGTCGTCCTTGACCTTTATTCGGAGACTTCAGTGGGTACAAAATGCAGTGGCCAGACTGGTGGTGGGTGCGGGCAGATATGACCACATCACTTCAGTTCTGGCCCACTTGAGTCCCGAATAAGGATCAAGGTACTGGTTTTGATTTACAAAACCCTCCATGGATTGGAACCTGACTATTTGGTGGAGCAGATCTTCCAAAGGTCAACTGAGGCCCGATCCACCAGAAGGTTGGAGGCCTTCTCACTTCGGGTGGCCATGCCCAGGGAGGCCAGGAAACTGATCACCCGAAACTGAGCCTTCTGTGTGGCTGGCCCATCACTTTGGAACCATCTGCCAAGTGAGATGCACCTCGCACAGTCCCTGCCTGCCTTCAAAAAAGCCTTGAAGACCTGGCTTTTCAGAGAGGCATTTGGCGACCTTTAGGGTTTTTGTTTTGTTTTGTTTCCTTCTTGTTCTGCCATCTTGCCAAGTATTTTTATTTGTTGTTTGTTGTATTATGTGCTTGATATTTGTCTTTTTTGTTCATTGTTGTTGTTAACCGCCTGGAGTTCTTTTGGGAAGACGGGTGGTATAGAAACAAACAAACAAACAAACAAACAAACAAACAAACAAATAAATAAATAAATATGTCTTCCCATTGTAACTGCCTGAATGAATTCCTTAAGAGCCCTAAAGCTGAATGGCCAGTGACAAAAGGCTAAAACACTGGAATCAAGACAAAGGCAGTGGTGCTTTCAAGAAAGTGATAGATCCACTCCAATGGTCTCCAGCCCAGCTCACTTTGGAGTGTGCTGAAAAATGCTTCAAGCAGGGTCAGAATCAAAAATATTTAATAGATTACATACTTATTACATATGTGTTACATTTTGACACAGGAAGTGTCCCTGTTTAAGTTACTTCATTAAATATACGCTCCTATTCCTACTCCTCGAAAATAAAAATAAAAATCCATGCCCATAATTTGTTTCTTTGGAAGATTGCATTTGGCTTAGAACAATTTGACCATGGGAGATATTGAACTTTCTTCATAAACATGATTAATTTTTTTTAAAATATGAATCGAAGTTACAAGCATACAGGATATTTAAATTATGAAGGTTGTATGCTAACAACCATACACAGATCCTGTCAACCAACAAGCTATTGCATTAAAAATGGCATTATGTAGAAATAACCTCAAGGCCATTCAAAAGTTCAACTGGAACAAGAAAAAGTGCAGTGCCCACCACACAGAGAAAAGAGCTGGCCCAGCTCAGAGGGGGAGTCCACTTGGTTGTGGAGCCAGAAGACTAAACCCCCACTGTGCCACCTGGGAGAAGGGCAGTCAAGATTGCCCACAGTGTGTGTGGCTGGTGGAATTATGTGCCCTACTGCCTGTATAGCCTTGTCTAGCTGCAGAATCATACCATGCCGCCAGAAGGAGGGACTACTTCAGTAAGCTTCCTCCAAGTACTTGACATCTGGAGAACTCTGAATCAACTTCGTGGTAAGTTAATATTAAACTATGCCCAGCATGTTATTAGTCTGTGGAAATCCCTGCCACAAGATGTGGCGATGGCATCTAGCCTGGATGCCTTCAAAAGGGGATTGGACAGATTTCTGGAGGAGAAGTCCACCACAGGTTACAAACCATGAGGGAGATGTGTAATCTCCAGGCTTAAAACCAGGATACTTCAAGGACCAGATGCAGGGGAGTGGTAGCAGAAGACAGATATCTAGTCGCATATGCTCCCAGACGCATCTGGTGGGGCCACTGTGAGATACAGGAAGCTGGACTAGATGGGCCTTTGGCCTGATCCAGCATGGCTCTTCTTATGTTTTTACATTCACCTATATGGATAGCATATAATGAATGAATGAATGAATGAATGAATGAATGAATGAATGAATGAATCTTTATTTACGGTTGTTAACCAAGACAAGAAATACCAAATATCAATTTGCCACAATAAAACGATTTTCCAGAATAAAACATTAAATTTGCCAGAATAAAACACCTTAAAAACACTTTAAAAACATTGTAAAACTTTTGATAAAAGCCACTAAATAGAAACAGGACTGTTATAAAAATAGTCAATATCAGAAGGGTAGATAATGTAATATCTCGAAGATCAGGCCAACATCAAACCCCAAAGTGGAGACCACACTCCATATGGTGATCAGGAGCTAGAATTACTGGCAGTCATAAGCCTACGTACAACTACTGCAGCAGTGCAAAATCTGGCAACACAATTTGAAATCTGCTGGGACCTGTCAGAGAGAAGTAACTTTGCATAGAATTTGGCAGGTCTCCCAGGAAATTTGTCGATAACAGGTGGAATAAGTTCCTTACGTAAGTCACGGTAGAAGGAACAATAAAGAAGGACATGGGTGGCTGTTTCTACTTGGTTCATTTCGCATGGGCACAAGCAATTTGAGAGGGGAATATTTTGAAATTTCCCATCCAAAAGCTTGGAAGGGAGAGCGTTCAGTCTGGCTAAAGTAAAAGCTCTTGTAATCTTTGGAGGCATTAAACCAGTCAGGTATGAGGATATAGTAAATTTGTTGTAAGTGACTAGACTGTGATTACCCAGAAGGCTCACATGATCTTGGAATTCTATATCCCAAATCCTTTGTCTCACTGCAGCTTTGGCATTAGCATAGCCCATCGCTTTTAAGATACAGTTAGAGAAGCCAATTTGCTGTATTTCTGTGGCTACAAACTGTTTCCATTTGGACAGGAAAGAATCCATTAGAACCAAGGGGGCCAACCCTTCTGTAAAGAATATAAGTTTTAGCCAATAGTTAATCATAAGGGCTTTGACCCGTGCTCTTATGGACACTAGACCGGCCTCCAAACGGAGGGCTACATAAGATGTACATGGACTTACAGCCAGAATTGATCTCAGAAATTTAGTCTGTACTACTTCCAAGGAATGTAAGTAAGCATATAGGTGTACAACATGGAATTAAGAAGATAGTTCATTAATTTTGGACGTAATATTGGCATGTTCACAATCCTTGAATGGATTTTTAAGAAACGCTACAAATCTTGGTGAGTGTAAGGGCCATCTTTGAAAAACATGAAAAAGACGGTTCTACAAAAATGTTACAATCAATAGGGTCAAGGCACCAGCAAGCTATAGGTTATCCGATGACTGAAATGAACAACAGAGGTGGAGGAACATGTGGTACCAGATCATTTCAAGTTTTAAGATAGCAACTCCTATTCTATGCAAAACCTGGTGCCATCCAGGAATATCAAAAGGAAAGATGATTTAGAATGAGAAAGCAAACACGCCAGATATATCACCATCCCAGGCACCAGAGAGGGAAATATGACTGGAGGAGCAGGAGGAGCTCAGGTAGGCATGGGAGACCGCAAGAAAAGCTGCCTTCCAGACCGTCCAGAGTGTACTCTGCAGTGCCACTGACAACAACAGAAGAGGCCATTAGCATTTAATAAGCCCGTAAATTAGCTAAGGGACATTACCGGATTATTGGAATGAACATTCCCAGCACCCTCTGCCCATATTTATTACAGTATTGAATCAATATGGATCTGCCTGCATGTGCTGTTTTTTGGGAATGGTTTCCAGCCTGCTGGGTGCGGAAACTTGGCGTGCTCCAAAACAGGGTGTTTGCCACGTTCTGTGCGTGCCAAGGGCATGCTAATGGCATATTGGTCTGAAAGCATGTCGCAACTCTGAAATGGGCTCTTGCATTGCATTTCTTTTTAAAATTATTCACTGGCTTACACACCCGGTATGGATTTTGGACATACTAATGTGCATGTTTGGCTCATACAGTCCTCCCTATTTTAAAGGGGTATGTGTGTGTGTCACAGCTTTTTCAACAAGCCATTGTGCTAAATTAAGCAGGAGATCAAATGTTGTGGAAGCCTGATTACTGGAAAGCTATGCTTACTAGAAAAGCCAAGGTTCTGCATCCCATCTCTATATTCCCCCGCCTCCCACGACTGATTCTGATTGGGGAATAAAGGTGAGGTGCTGACCAACCTTTGCATGATCCAGGATATGAATTCTGTAATATGCAATTTGCAAAATATGCAAATGCAGCTATAGCTCCGCTCATTCTGTCAGTCATCCTGGCATTCTGATAATAAGCAAATTGCTTGTTGAAAAATCAGCTTAAAAGGTTGGGGCCACTATAAAGCAAAAAGGGCAATTTCCAAAGATTTCCTCTGAACGTTGCTGTGAGTTTTTTGGGCTGTTTGGGCGTGTTCTGGAAGTTGAGCACAGAGAGAAACTCCTAGTCCCCTGAGCTCCTTGCCCTCTGAAGATGCCGGCCACAGAGTCTGGTGAAACGTCAGGAAGAAAAACTTTCCAGAACACGGCCAAACAGCCCGAAAAACTCACAACAACCCACCCCAAATAGAAATGATTAGAATTCACTTAATGTTTTATTTTTTGTTTTTTAAAAAAGGAATATAGGGAAGCTATCTTCCATATACAACAGAGTGCACAGAGCACTTATTGGTTGAAAAATTAAAAATGGCAAGTGTTTAGACCCGCAGCTCTCAAGTGTTAGGGGGTAGCACTGTTGACCTATGAGACATGCTTTGATCTCCCTCGTTATAAAACAACAAAAATATGATCCCGAAGAAAATAGGATTCAACATTCTAGGTGAACATGTCTAGAGAAAATTGGAGAAGAAAGTCACAAAAGGCACAAAACCAAGAACTGTGAATACAAGTTTTGAAACCAGATGTTAAGACAGGTACAAAGTCATTCCAATGTCACGGAAATTCTTCACTGAGTTGCCAAGTCCAGTATGACTTGGGTTTTCTAAAAGTACAGACAAAACAGCAGCAAAGCACAAAGAAGACAGCTTGCCCATCTCCTGGTTCATCACATAGTAAAGGACGCAGCAGAGAAATAAACTATTGTGTTTGTGTTCGGTTTGGACAGCTTAGGTTAAAATGAGTAGAAGCCTAACTTCGGTATTCATATAGATTCTCATTTCTGCAATACAGTCCATACTTATCTGGGCATAAGTCTCACTGAATGCAATGATATTACATCTGAGTAGACATGCAGAAGGGCTGTGCTATTCATGCTTTCACACAATGAAGTTAGAATCATTTGTTGCCATATATTTATTACACATTGACATTGCTCTTTTTACGGTCTTAGTAAAAAGCCCTGCCAGTCACAGATATTGGCCAAACGTCAGGAAGAAAAACTTCCCGAACACAGCCAAACAACTCACAACAACTCTTTTGATATAAACTTAAGCAAAGATCTAAATCCAGTTTCTAGTTTCAACTAGAGTAGGAACACTGAAGGAAGAGAATGAATGTTAAGTCAACACAAAGAAATCCAATTTGTTCAGTAAATTTAGAACATTTAGGGCTAGCAATAAGATTCAGACCACGGATGTCCACCCCTCATGGCCATGGATTTTGAAAGAGTTAGTAGTTTTAATAAGAAAAAATAAAAACAGCTGGAAGGCACGCAGTCCCACCAAGGTTCCTTCTAAGCTGAGTGGATGTGTGGACACACAACCCTCTGGCATTTTCTGCACAGGGAATTTCCACTCCCACACTCCCGTTGTGACCGTATTTTATTCTGGTTGTGACTGCAACCCCGGGGGGTGGGGGAGTTGCTTATACACATGCACCTAGCATGAACACACATGAATGGGTGAGAGCCCCACCCAGTGGGGATAAAAATTAGAGGGCCTGTGGAGCCCAACTGTTTTTTTTTTCCTGATTACCAACCTTAATTTATTTGTTCCAACCTTGTACCTTGAGATTCGAGCCATTGACAAAGGAACGGATAAGCTGTCCAGCCAGCGCTTCTCATATTTTGGTTCTTTAGCTATGGGTGAGGAAGGTGATGACGGTGCCTGTATGCAAGAAAACAAGAAGGCGTAAGGACAAGGAGGAGTATTTGTGAATGCAGCCCACCTCTAAAAGTAAAAGGGAAGAAAAATACATTATTCGTTCAACAAAACAAATAAAATAAACATTTCCTTGAAAACAGAACATTTGGCCCCATCTCAACTCATTTCTCCTATTATTTCTACAATATCGGCTTTTAGTTCTGTTGAAACCGTAATCCTTGTACAGTATCTAACTGACAACTAAAATACTTCTGAAGAGCATGCCAAAATCCCTCAAAAGTCTTTTTTCACCGATACAATAAATACAATCATTCAAGAGAGCAGTATCGGCTACAAAGCACTTTTGTTTTCTCTGCAATGTTTAAAGAAGAGGAAGAAGAAGAAGAAGAAGAAGAAGAAGAAGAAGAAGAAGAAGAAGAAG
>JAHTLZ010000122.1:36787070-36827530 GCA_023846285.1 Phrynocephalus versicolor | reverse complement strand
AGAAGAAGAAGAAGAAGAAGAAGAAGAAGAAGAAGAAGAAGAAGAAGTGCCTAGTTCCACATCTAGGGCTGATCTGTGGTTCAAACAAGGGGCACCACAAAACAATGCTATGTATGCCCTGCTTTTCTGTCATGACCATATCTTAGCTATACAACTGTTCAGGCGAGGTCTTCTATTTGCAGACCACAAGCTTTGGAAAGCAGAAGAGCATAAAATCAAATGCAACATGTACAACGGGGGGGCAGGGTGGCGGCAGGGGGCGGGGCGGTGGATGGCGGGGACGGCGACGGGCACGGGGGTGGGCGACGATGGGCGCAGGGGGTGGCGGGTGGACGGTGACCGGCGGCGGGGGATGGACGGCGGTGGCCCGTGGCTGGGGGGTTAGCAGGCTGGCCAGTGCCCTCTGTCCATTTTGGCACCCTAGGCAACTGCCTAGTTCACCTTAATGGACGTGCCGGCCCTGCTTGGTCCACTCTCCAATGGACGCAAAGAATCATGCTCAAACACATAAGAAGCTACCTGTTGGTCATGGTTTAAACGGTGTTTTTACTCTCATTATTAATTTGTGCACTGACCTGGAACAATGCTTTCTTAACCGGCAGACAAGGAAGACATATTCACTTCCCTCTTGATGAACTCCCAGATGACTGGGAATTTGGGGAAAGGTAACTCCCTTTTCAAATAGGCACATGGGTGCACGAGAAGGAGGGTCCAAACCCCTGGTCCGTGGCCTGTTAAAAGAGGCTGAACTGCACAGCATCTCAGTGGGCAGCGAGGTTCCCCGGGGCAGGCACCTAAGCAGGCGGGCATGCCTCTCCTCTCCTCCATGTGGGCCTTTTCCTCTCACATGCACCTCTTGGACATTTTTGTTTTGGGTGCCATAAAACCAGAGTAGAGGGGCAGCGTGAACAAGTGGATGTGCAGATACAAGCACGTAAACTGGTTCCTAGCACGAAAAAGATTGGGGGCTGCAGCACTATGATGTTTCTAAGCAGATAAGAATTTTTTTTTGTTTTGTATTTTCTGATTGTGCTTTATTAACTCTTCATGTTCTCCTTTGTTTTCTCTATTTTGGGGCATTCCCATTCCAGATTTTTCCCTCTGAATCTTCTACTACTACTTTCCAATTCCTTCATGTGTTTTTTTTTTCCTGCTCCCTTACTTGGGAGTATTTTCTCTCCTCCTTGTTTTTTTCTACATATTTACAATACAAGAGTACCTTTATATATTATTTATTTATTTTTATATTTTTATACTACCCATCTTCCAATGGAACTCCAGGCGGTTTACACCAATCAAACACAGGAACAATAAAAAAGATCAGAATAATAATGTTACAGAAAATAAAAATAAAAATAAATGTAATAAGGGTAATTGGCAAAGATGGTGGGAATAGCTCACTAAGCAGAACAAATCAAAGCAAAAACAAAAAGCAAACATATACCCACACACTGAAGGTCATCAAATACCTCGCGGAAAAGCCAGGTCTTCAAGGCTTTTTAAAAGACAGGCAGGGACTGTGCTAGGCACAGCTCACTTGGGAGATGGTTCCAAAGTGAGGGGCCAGCCACAGAGAAGGCTCAATTGCCGGTTTCCTAGCTTCCCTGGGCGTGGCCCCCCCCGAAGGGAGAGCGCCTGTGACATTCTGGTGGGTTGGGCCTCAGCTGACCTTTGTTAATTGAATTATTCCCTTTTGTATTAATGTCACATATTATGTTGTTTTGCATGTTCTGTTATGAATTCTATATGGCTATAATTCAAATATATGTATTCAGTCACCAATATCTGCTTACTGTAAAGTATAAAACTCTCTCTCTCTCTCTCTCTCTCTCTCTCACACACACACACACACACAAACACACACACACCATTTTGCCCATTAAACGTAGGTCCAAAAAGTATACTTACATGTCTTTAGCTACACATGCATACTGTGTGTCACATGTAATCAAGGACACTAAAAGTGTTCTGCTTATATACCGCCCCATACCACTACAAGTGGTCTCTGGGCGGTTTACAATTTTTATTACAGTGTGCAGGCTACACATTGCCCCCCCCCCAGCAAGCTGGGTACTCATTTTACCGACCTCGGAAGGATGGAAGGCTGAGTGAACCTTGAGCCTGCTACCGGGGATTGAACTCAGGTCATGAGCACAGTTTTACCTGCAGTACAGGCATTTAACCACTGCGCCACGAGCCTCTACATTACTTATTCAACATTCACGGCCATCCCAAGACATTTTTCTTCCTGGAGTAGAACAGATGATGAAGTTCTCTGCCCAAAAAGGTCAAGGCGCAAAGTTACTGAAGACTGTTTTATTGATTATGCCACCTGAGGCAGAAAATCATGCACACAACGGTGCCTCTTCTCTATAAGAGTGAAAAGGGCATGGTATGCTACACACAGCGCAAGGGTTTGCTGCCCTTTGGGAAGAACTAAACACAGTTTCTTTTTCTTCAAATGCTATGTCCTCGTAGAACGCTGGCAATCAGTAGCACAATCTGTTTTTTTATCTAAAGCTATTCTACATAGAGAAGCTGTGTCCACGGCGTACCATTGGCTTACATTCTTAAACCCAGCTACTCAAGGCAATAGCTTCAGTTTGCCTAATGGTAGGGATAACCCACTGACCCTTGTCATTCAAATTAGGAACAAAGGTCTCCAGGATAGGTGCAATGTGTGAATTGATACTACCCTGTTTAAATGTGATACCATTATACTTAATGTTTCATTGTCCTTCAAAGTAGGGCAAATGAGGGTAAGTAATGATAAATGAGGATTAGATTGCAAAGAAATCAATGATACCACACCCATGTTCATTACTGAATTCATAGAATCATAGAGTTGGAAGAGACCTCAGGGGCCATCCAGTCCAACCCCCTGCCATGAAGGAACCTCCAACACAATATTTCTGACAGGTGGCCATCCAGCCTCTGCTTAAAACCCCCAAAGAAGGAGACACCGCCACCCTCTGTGGCAGCATATTCCACTACTAAATAGCTCTAACTGTCATGAAGTTCTTCCGTCCCTAATTGGAACTGGAATCCTGACAGAAATGTCAGGAAATACAGAGACACATTTCTTCTATACTTATTTTTACCTATGACACAATAGCACAGGTAACACAATGTATAAGATAACGTAGTTGATACAAGAAACAGTAACACGTTGTATCTGAATTAATATGTGAATCAGTGTCTACAGTATCCAACTTTTATTGATTTTGAGTGGGGTGCAAGATTTATGAGACAAAAATAATTAATGATGAAATAAAATTAGATGTATGTCAGGCAGTTAAATACATTCCAGGGGAGATAGAACATCACATCTCACATAGCAAACAGAGTTGAAATGCCTGTGCTACAAGAATTTAAATGATTAGCAACACAGGTGTCATGAAACTGCACACTTGTCATTCTTCAGAACTAAAGATTTCCGTCAAGGGAAACCTTGCAGTGCAGTAAAGCTAAAATGATTGTCCAAACCTAACATATAATGAATGCACGCAGTCAAACTCAAGGATTCGAGCCTCACTTTGCAGTGAAATCAGTCGGTGAATAGATAACCATTGACTGAAACTGCAGACTTGGTTTTAGCAGAGCCTTTTTTGTTCCAAAACATAATAAAATAATGACATGTCAAAGGAGGTTTTTGTTAACAGGAGCTGGATTTTCCAGGGTTCCATGGCATTTACTTTCCCATTGCTTTTATAAAGAGAACACGGCGGGAAGCAATGCTGCTGAGCCAGGAAAACAGTGTATCAGCATTGAAGCCTGATATACTTGGTGTTTCAAGCTATTGTATATTTGTAGTGAAATCAGGAGAGCTGCTCTCAACTTAAAAAAAAACAAATGATTTATTAAAGTAGTTGTATACAACAAAGGTGGCTAGCGATTTTCCTGTTCACCACACTCTGACTCTTCCTGGTTCATTTCCTGTTCCTTTCCCCACACTGTGCCTCTCTATTATTGCTGCTCTTTCATCTAACTACGCACAATATGTATTGTCACATATTTCCTTTCAACAATTCAAACCAAATTTTGTTGCTTTTTGTTGAGGTGGGTGGGGCTAGAACCCTGACCTGCATATAGAACTTGGAGAGACCAAGGCTGTGGTCACACCAGGGTTCTCTGCGTATTTAAATTTCATGTGTGATTTTTTTTTTTGGGGGGGGGGCGGTCACGTGGTTTTAATGTGCAGTTAGTGTCCTCTTCTGCATAGTATTTTCCTAATCTGGTTCCATTTCTACCAGTCTACTTCGCATTTTCCCCTTCGTTCCTGCTCTATTTCCCAAGTCTCCGTAGCCAAAAAAGGGGAACAACAGTTTTTACTGTGTATTTTCAGTGTCCTGTGGTGGTTACAGAAGCAAATAAGTAAGCATTTTCGAGTGAAGTTTCTAAATCCAGCCCCTGGCGGTGGTTATTGAAACTTCGCTGACATGGCTGTTCAAGGGGCGTGGTCGGCCAGGGCTCGGATTTACTTCCCTTCACGGTTAGGATGCAATCTTTTCCTGTACAGTTCGCCGAAGGCACACTATGGAGAGAATTCTGGTATGACCGCGGCCCAAGCCTTTTCTGCCAGCCTGTTATTCTATTAGGTCTCATCCTCATTCTGGTAGGCTGGTAAATTTACCACCCTTCAACTTCTTGTGTGTTGAACAGTGAAAAGAAGCTTCCTCATTCCTTTTGGTTCTTTTGTTTTCATTCTGAGGGCTCAGTTCTTACCTAACACTTTCATTGGTATGGTCACAATCTTCTACTTCTGCAGCAAGTGTAATGCTGACTATTTGAAGTGGTCCATCTTCTCACAGCCTTTACCCTCCTCCCCATAGGCTTGGCATCTGTGTTTTCTTCATCTCTTTCTCCCTGTTTCCCAGAGTCCTTTCATTCAACTTTAGGTATGTTACTGCTGCTGTTTAAGCTACAGTCACCCCCCGCCATTTCGCCGTTCAGGTACTGCGGTCCCACTATATCACGGGATCGCAGTATCTGCAGGGGGCACAGCGGGGAGCGATTGCATCGCTCTCTGCCGCCCCCCCCAGGCCCGTCCGGGAGGCCTCGGAGCTGCATGAGGGGGGGGGGAGCAATCGGGGGGGGGGGGGGTTACTGTACCTATATACTGTATATACTGTTACCCTTGGAACCTCGTCCAAGTAGATTGCACGATGATTAAGACGAAATAAATAATTTGTTTGAAGGACTTACACCATATGTTTTTTGAATGCAATTATGTCAACTGGATGGGACAAAATGAGAATACAAGCAATAGACTGTTCATACACACCACTTTAGGAGAACAGTTTCCAAGGCACAATGTTCACCATTCTAGGGGGGGAAGGTCTCCCAGACACTAGAGTATTCATCAGCCTGAGTAGAAAGCCACAGCAAAAAACCCAGTAGCAAAGAACTTAACAGATTTGCATCACTAATGGAAGAGGCCACAATGGGAGAAAACTAGCCAACTGAATTGAAGCCAAGGAGGAACATTCACATCAGGTAATACCAGTTTACAATATAAGTGGGGCATGTCTGCTTCATCTTCTATCATGATGATTCTTCCATGGAGATGTGAGTTGGAACCCCACATATCTGACAACAGCAAGAAACAGCTGGATCTGCAGAGCCGGAGCCCAGAAAGCCAAACTCCCAGGAGAAGGCAACTTTGTGCCTGAGCCTGAGCAGCCCAAGAAAGGAAGCTGGACCACCTTTCAGCCCACATGAATGCCACAGGATAGAGAGGTGAGCTCAGCTAGAATAGCATCCCACCCCACCCTTCTCCAGCAAGGTGCTTGTGAGCAAGTAAAGATACCTTGGGAGAAACGTAAGGGTCTCTTTTATGGAAAACTCTTCTTTCCAGCATACCATCAGCAAAGCAAAGCAAGCAATTGAGGCCTTTCTCCAATTATTTATTTATTTATTTATTTTAATACTTATATATACCACCTGTCTTCCGGTGGGAAGTCCGGGCGGTGTACAACAAAATAAAAACAATGGCAAAAATAACAAGTTGAGTAAAACATCACAATAAAACTACAAAAGGAATCTATGGCGGGATGGCAAGGCGAGGGAAAAGAAAAAGAAAAAAAGTTAACTGTCACCAAATGCCTCACAAAAAAAGCCAGGTCTTTAAGGCCTTTTTGAAGGCCTTTTTGAAGTTGACTGACTACCTGGAGTTGGGCTGTGGGTGGGGAACCAGCAGCTCAACTATCATTAAAAGACCATATGAACACTGAAGTGGATTGGGACAATATCTTTTTCATCATATTATTGTGTTTCATAGAACAAACTAAGAGGAGATAATTTAACTCTGAGGTAAGAAGTAAAGTTAAAAATTCTCCACACACAAAGAATCGCCGAATACCAATGAGACTTCACAGAACACCTGTGAACATAAACAATAATCAAGGTTCCCACCTAAACAATAAAACTGAGAATTTATGCCAGTGTCCAGAATGAAATTGATCATGTACTTAAAACAGAGGGGCTGACAATTATGAGGAGATGGAATGCAAAAAGTAAGAAATAAAATGGTACCAAACACAGCTTGGGAATTTGGTCTAAGAATCCAAAGTGAAGCAGGAGAGAGACTCACAGAATTCTGGGAAACCAACAATTTGTTTATTAAAAACATGCTTTGTAAAAACAATTTGTTTATAAAAACACCTGAGCTTCATAAAAAACGCATGAATAGAGAAGTACACATGGATGTCACCTGAGAGAAAACAGAAGTAAAAAAAAAAAACCACTATAGACTCTATGGGAGCAGAAAACAGAGTACCAATATTTTCTCTTCAGAGGCAAGACTAGGAGCAGACTGAGGTACAGACATTGAACTTCAGAATAAAAAATCATAGCAGGCTGAAAGAGAACACGAAAGCAATGATAGTGCCAGAGTATACAGTAATTCTAATTACATTCCTGAAAAATTTAATGTAGAGAAAACATCTGTATTACTGAGCTCAACTGACTATGAACCAGAGATACAAGGGGAAAACCCCAGAAAGACGATTTCTATCAGCAGAAAGAAGAACCTTGATGGATGCATGGGAAGACTTAAAATTGTTAATGAGAGAAAAAGAGCCAAAGGTAAAATGTGAGCAAAAAAGAGTCAGAATCCTAAATGCAGCACCTCAGAAGCTTGCAGGTAGAGGCAAAAAGAATTACAACATTCTAATATTTATTGCAATGAAACAGAACAACAAAAAAGGAAAAGCAAGAGGTCCACAAAACTTAAGATCTCAAGGAGTATTGTCATATCCAGATTAAGGATGCTGATAGAACTATGAAAAAAGAGGTATTATCTGGCTCATTTGAAATGTGGTGATGAAGGAAAGGCTTTGTGGGTACCCTGGACTGCCAGAAAAAATGACAAAAGTTTGGGCTATTTCTCCAAATGAGAGTACAGCCAAGAAATTAATAATAATAATAATAATAATAATAATAATAATAATAATAATAATAATAATAATAATAATAATAATAATAATAATAATAATAATATTGCCATTGTATGTATATACACAGTATACACATACAACGAAATTCAGACACCCAGAGACCAGATTCAACATGCACACACACAAATCTCCAAACACTCTCACACACAGGCTAGGTAATCCTGTCCAAGTGCTCACTACTGGTGGTTCTTGAGTTCATTATTAAGTGCAATTATAGCTCTGGGATAAAAACTGTTCAGAAGACGTGTGGTCCGGGTTTTAATTGTTCTGTATCTTCTGCCAGAAGGCAACAGTTCAAAGAAATTGTGAGCAGGATGAGTAGAGTCCCTCAGAATGTTGTGTGACTTCCTCAAACAGCGAGATGTGAAGATGTCATCCAGGGTTGGTAGCTGGAGCCCGGTAACATTCTGGGCAATTTTAATTATTCTCTGTAGAGCTTTTTTGTCCGCTACAGAGCTGCTCCCATACCATGATAGCATGCCATAAGTTAGGACACTCTCAATGGTGCTGTGATAGTAAGACAGAAGTAGATGCTGAGATAAATTCATCTTCCTGAGCATTCTCAGGAAATACAGCCTCTTCTGTGCCTTCTTCACAACCATATTGGTGTTTGCAGTCCATGAGAGGTCCTCTGAGATGTAAGTGCCCAGATATTTAAAGCTACCAACCCTCTCCACCTCCTCGCCATTTATGTACAATGGTAAATGTACATCTTTCTTCCTCCTGAAATCAATTATAAGTTCTTTAGGTTTTTTTGGTGTTAAGTATAAGATTGTTTTCTTTACACCAGCCTGAAACTAGAAAGTATAAAGAGAAGTGTTAAAAGACATCTTCATGGCTATCAGAGGCCACTGGAAATAAAAAAATGTATGGGTTCTATGCAAAATTAATCCTGAAAACCTTTGAAAGAATCTCTATCCTGTCAACTCCTCACAGAAAACCATAAAAAATTAAAATGTGCCTGACTGGCATTTGCCAAGTGGAAGTGGACTAATGGTTACTGTGGGCTCTTTTGACCTGGTCTTGCCTCCTGTTATGGCACACACCACAGCTTGGAAGTTACCTTTTTGAGGACTCCAACTTTTAGGATAGTCCCATCAGCACGAGCAGTACAGCACTGAACATTCATTCCTTGAGTAAAAAAAAAAAGCCGAGTATTGTGCTTAGTTGTTTAGCTTAGGGTTAGGGTTAGGTAATCATGTGGCATGTGTATTAGTGCCACTCCAACACACCTAATAAATAGCTTAGTTGCTGTAGTCAACGGAGAGGAGAGAAAAGAGACAAAGATGGCCAGCAATTTTGCAAAAGAAAACTAGGTTCGCTGTGAAGAGCGCTACTAAGGTCACCGCTCAGTTGCAGTCTACGAGAAGCAAGGAACAAGTGAAATATTATTCATACGCTCCAAGCAGGGTCAAGCCACATAAGCAGCAGAACTAATCAGACATCCTTTTTATTGTAATGTGACAACCGCATACATGAGAAGGAGAAAAAAATGGGGATCACAGTTGGTTAGAGCTGTCGGCTTTTCATGTTCATATGACAAATGATCTGCAGTGCTTGGGCAAATTTCTGTTTTAGTTCTGTCAATGGCTGTGAGGCTCTAGAAAAACACGCTACGTGCTACACCAACTGCTTGAGTCTTTCACAGCAATTCAAGTGTCAATGAAATCCATCTCTGGAAGAAACAACACAGAGAGACATTTAAAAGGATGAATTCTTTAAAACTATAAGATAGCTCTAGCTACCATACGGGTATGGATCATGATTCCACCCCCATATTATCTCCTCCGTGGAAACAAATGCTTACCTTGGGCTAAGTCAATTAAGCACAATGAAATTTTAATCATGTGGATTTGGACCAGCCTGAATGGACTAGCAAAGTTTATGTTCACATGTTGTAGATTGTGTTGAAATCTACTGCCTGTCAACACTGGTTCATCTCACCTGTGGTGTGCTTAATAGGAAGTAAAGAATGTAATGAAAGATCCTATAGCCTTTACTTGAGGTAGAAGTTAAGGCACAAAACGAAACTTCTGTCCAGGGGGTGAGTCTTTACTGGTGTCCAGAGTTGAGGAGAGTAGAATCAAGACTAGATGGGAAAAGTTTCCAAGGCTGGATTCTGGAACACTGGAGTATCACTGTTTTGGAACACATCAGCCAAAATCCTCTTGAATTGTACAAGATGTATAGCAGTAGTCAATTAAGCTCTTTGTATGTTTTGCAGGCTCTTTACTGCATAAACCATTATGCAATTAGGAAACAAATGAGCATGTTACAATCTTTAAAGCAACACATACCTCTATACAAGCCTGCTCTGTTGACCCTTTTTCAGTGACTGAAACAAAATTCTGCTCATGATCTTTAGTTCAAAATAAATGAACTCCCAACAGTAAGAAGGATATATTTAAAAAATAGAATATACAGTGGCTAGAGATGTGAAGGCCCGGGGGGGGGGGGAGAGGAAAAAATAGGGAAAATGTGGGTTTTTTCTGTGTTTTTCCTCAAGCCTTTTTTGGGGGGGGTTTCCAAAATTTTTGAAACACTGAAAAAAGAAAAAGAAAAAATGATTATGGAATGTTTTATTTTAACATGATGAATAAATTATTTTAAGACAGGGTGTTCAAATATTTTCCAAATCATTTCTAAAAAATACATATAGCATCAGATTCTTCTAATTCCTGTGCACTTATTTATTTTATTTATTTATTTATTTAAGTACTTATATCCCGCACCATCTTCCCAAACGGGAACTCTGGGCGGCGAACAGCAATAATAATAATAATAATAAAAAAAAAAACAAACAAACAAACAAAAAAAAACAAGACATAAAAAGCATAAAAGCAAAATCTCCTAGCAATACAGCGGAGAGCAGGATGGCGGCAAGGGATAGGAAGAAGGGGAAAAAAAAAGACTAACTAATAAGGTCTCCAAACGCTTCTTTAAAGAGGAAGGTCTTCAAAGCCCTCTTAAAGGCGGGCAGGGACTCCAGCAGGCGCAGCTCGGGAGGAAGGTGGTTCCAAAGAGAGGGCCCCACCACAGAGAAGGCGCGGTTCCGTGTAAGCGTTTTCCGCGCCTCTCTGGGTGTGGCCACTCTCAATGAGCGCGCCTGCGATGATCTCGTGGGTCTGGATCCGGATGCCCTCTGGGAGATGCGCTCCGCCAGGTAACCTGGTCCCAAGCCGTGGAGGGCCTTGAAAATCAAGACCAGAACCTTGAACCTGATCCGGAAGACAACGGGGAGCCAATGCAAGCGGGCCAGGACTGGGGTGATGTGCTCGTATCTACGGGCACCCACCACCAGCCTGGCCGCCGCATTTTGGACCCGCTGTAACCTCCGGACCAGGGACAAGGGCAACCCCACGTAGAGGGCATTGCAATAGTCGATCCTCGAGATCACCAGGGCCTGCACGACTGTCCTCAGGGAGGACCCATCAAGGTACTGGCGGATCTGGGCGATCCTGCGGAGATGGAAAAAAGCGGCCCTGGAGACGGCCATCACCTGGGCTTCCAGGGAGAGGGCCGAGTCCAGGACCACGCCCAGATTCCTGGCCCTGTCTGTAGGCTGGAGGGAAATACCCCCCAGACTAGGGAGGGGGCCATTGTACCGAGATGAAGGCGCCCCGAAGAACAGAACCTCCGTCTTCTCCGGATTGAGCTTGAGCCGGTTATCTCTGGTCCATTCCAGAACGGCCTCCAGGCACAGATCGAGGGAGCGAACCGCCTCCTCTGCAGATGTAGAAAAGGAGATATAGAGCTGCGTGTCATCAGCGTACTGATGACAGCGAACTCCATATCTCCTGATGACCTCCCCCAGCGGCCTCATGTAAACATTGAACAGCACGGGGGAGATTGCCGACCCCTGGGGCACCCCACAAGGGAGAGTCCAAGGGGCCGACAAGACATCCCCCAGCTGTACCCGCTGAGTCCGGCCGCGGAGGAAGGAACGGAGCCAGGCCAAAGCCTGACCACCAATTCCCACCTCAGCGAGCCGGGCCAGAAGGTTACCGTGGTCGACGGTATCAAAGGCTGCTGAGAGGTCAAGGAGGACGAGCAGGGAGGAGCACCCCCTGTCGGCCTCCCTGAGGAGGTCATCCTGCAGAGCGACCAGGGCGGTCTCGGTCCCACGAAGAGGCCTGAATCCAGACTGGAAGGGATCCAGGATATGGTTTACCTCCAGGTATGACTGGAGCCGGACGGCCGCCACCCCCTCGACAACCTTGCCCAGGAAGGGAACAATGGCGATCGGACGAAAGTTGGAAAGATCGTCCGTCGCCATGCCAGGTTTTTTAAGAGTGGGTTTCACCACGGTCTCCTTCAAGCGGGAAGGGAAGCAACCCTCCCGAAAGGAGGCCGTGGCAATAGAGGAAACCCACTCTGGCATGTTCCCTTCGGCAGATTTTATAAGCCAAGCTGGGCAAGGGTCGAAGGGGGTGGCCGCCGGCCGGCAACGAGCCATAACTCTGGAGGCCTCCGCTGAAGAAACCGGCCCGAAGTCATCCAGGAGGGGAGAACGGAGGGGTGAGGCACCGGAGGTCCCGAAGGATGGGCTAAAGCAACTGGGGGGCAAGCCGGAACGGATGGCCTCAATTTTTGATCTAA
Source organism: Phrynocephalus versicolor (assembly GCA_023846285.1). NCBI lineage: Eukaryota > Metazoa > Chordata > Lepidosauria > Squamata > Agamidae > Phrynocephalus > Phrynocephalus versicolor. The sequence goes on along the minus strand of JAHTLZ010000122.1, from coordinate 36,815,474 downwards.
AATGGGCTGCAAATTGCTCGCTAGTGAAATCACTAGGAGGAGGCCGCAGCTGACTGGGATTGGAGAGGTCCCGAACCACCCGGAATAACTCCGCCTGGCGGTTCGAGGCCTCGCCAATTCTCAGGGAGGCATAAGATCTTCTAGCGTCCCTGATCGCGCGAAGGTAGCGGCCAGTCAGCTGTTTAAGGGCAGCCCTATTTACTTCCGTCCGGCTTGCCCTCCATATGACCTCTAGTCTCCTACGTTCTTGCTTCATCGACCGCAACTCCTCCGTGAACCACGGGGAGGAGCGGCCTCGACATCGTAGGAGACGCTTAGGGGCGATCCGGTCTATCGCCCCGGCAGAACCCACATACCACCTTTCCACCAGGGCATCAACCGGATCGTCCGCCAGACCGCCAGAGAGCTCCCCGAAGGCGTCCATAAACCTGGCAGGGTCCATGAGCCTCCGGGGGCGGGCCCAGATGTGAGAAGGGCGCTCCCCGCGGGGTGGGGGGGCGATCGACAGGGAAAATTTTAGCAGGTAGTGGTCCGACCATGACACGGGCAGGGGCAAGATGCCCCCAACCCCCAGACACGAATCCGACGACATGGAGGAAAATACCAGGTCTAGGGTGTGGCCAGCTCTATGGGTGGGGCATAAAACATGCTGAGATAAGTTCATGGAAGTCATGGATTCCATGAATTCCAGAGCCGCACCTGAGAGTTCCCCCTCGGCGTGCAAGTTGAGGTCCCCAGCCACCAAAAGGCGGGGGGACCTCAACAAAGCAGCCGAGATGAACTCAGCGATCTCTGGTAGGGATTGCGCTGGGTTGCGGGGAGCACGGTACACCAGCACAATGCCAAACTTATCTCGCTGACCCACAGATAGATGAAGGCATTCCACCCCAGAACACACCATTGTCGCGGACCTGCTAACACAAAGGGATTCCCTGTAAACGATGGCCACCCCACCCCCCCTACCCTCCGATCTGCCCGCCCACTGAACCTGAAACCCGGGAGGGCACAGAAGAGAGAGGGAAGCCCCACCCTCCGCGCCCACCCAGGTCTCGGTAATACACGCCAGGTCGGCGCGCTCATCCAAGATAGAATCTAGGATGAGCGGGGTCTTATTGTGCACCGACCTGGCGTTAATCAGCAGGCAGGTCAGATCGGAGGCGCTGGCGGGATGGCACCCAGGTAGATGGCGGTGGACGAGGGGATCAGAACGGGGGACAGGCAGTAACTGCCGGGCCCTGGTTCTTCTTACCCGACCGATCCCTCCGTCCAGAGCGTACCTCCCACGGCCAGACACCACAGAGATACGAGTCCCTGCCGACATGGAGACCTAAAAGAGGAAGGGGGAAAACAAATAACAAAGCAATCAAAAGTAATACAGTTAACAAAACCAAAGCACAGCGAAGGGGCAAAATACAAAGTAAAATACAACGCAAAATAATAATAATAATAGTAAAATAATAGTAATAATAATAATAATAATAAAAGAAGGAAATAAAACGAAAATAGGGCACAATCCAGGGCAGAATGGAAATTCCGGGAGGGGAGAAAGAAAAGGGAGTACGGGACGGGGTCAGCTGGTAGCGACGGCCATAGGGGGAACCACCCAGAGTCCCACAAGCCACAACCACCCAGGATCCCTCCAGGAGACAATGAGGGAGAAGCCGTCTCGTCTTCGGCAGCGGCGGCGATGGAAAGGCCGCAACGCCCATGAGGCAACATCAGTCTGTGCCGGCTTCTCCAGGGTGGTAAAAGTTGGTACGGCCGCGGCGGCGGCATGGAAAAGTCGCGTCACCTTCGGCGTAATGCCGGTGATGGAATATTAAGAAGATAAAAACTTCAATGCTGTCCAGATCTGGTGGGGGAGCAATAGGGAGGAGCAAAGATGGAGGGCTCCCACTCCATGTCCCATTAGCAGTCCAGTCCTGGGGGGGTAGGGGAGGACAGAGATGAAAGGGGTCAGCCCCAAGTCCCTTAACAGCCCTACCAGTCCTTGAGGTGGGGTAGGGGGGGAGCACGATGGAAGGGCTCCAGACCCCCCAACCTATCAACAGTCCAGAAGAGGGAGCCAGGAAGGAAGGTGGGAGGGAGCAAATGGGAAGAAGTTCCACGCCCCCAACCCCACAACAGTCCAACAAGGCTCCAGGTCCGGCCCGCCGCGGAGATGGAGATGGCGGGACGCAGAGGAACGATAGCGACCTCCAGAGCCGGACAAGGGCAGACGGCAGGCCGCGAAACGCGGCAGCAGGCTGGTCAGCCGAGATGGAAATAGCGGCGGCAGCAGCAATGGACGACAGTCTGCGGGGCATGGTGAGGTCGATGTTAGCCTCCAAAGCCGGACGGAGCAGAGGTGGACGGCAACGGTGGAAGAGTGGGCCGCGGAGCGCAGCAACAGTAAAGGCAAGGGAGGCAGCCTACAGGGCAGGCTCGCTGCTATAGAGGGCGGCGGTGGCGGCGGCGGTGGCAGCGTCCGCAATGGCGGAGGTCGGTAAGCCGCGAGACGCGGTGGCAGGGGAGTCGGACTCCTGGGCTGGCTCGCCACGATAGCTCGCCGAGATAGTAAGCGGCGGCAGCAGCAGCAGCAGCGATAGTCCGTGGGCCGCTCCGGGAGCAGTGTAGAGAAGAAGGAAGAAAGGCGAAGAGAAGTCCCAGAAAGAGTGCCGGGTGGGGGAGGGGAGGGAACGCTCAAACCCATGTCGCTGGTCTGAAAAGCAGGCTTCCTTCAACCACACGTCCAGGTCTTCGGGTGAGCCCCCCTTTAAATCCCCCCTCCTAGACCCTGGCAGGCCCAGAAGAGATTAAACAAGAAAATAAAAACAAGGCAGCATAGTGAAAAACTCAGGGCGCAGCCGAGAAATCCCGCTGCTTTTGCTTGTGGGTGGGTATGCTTGGTTCTGTCTAGGTCTCAAAGCACTGGAAGAAAATACAGAGCAACAAAAATGATTCTGATTAAATTTCATGCCCATTCATTGAAACTTAGTTCCACTCACTTCTATACATTTCCCCCTCTTCAATTCTTTTTATGAGAATGAAGTTTTTATGTTATTTTTTATTTAATACTGTGGAGAGGAAGTATGACTAATTGTTAATTCTGGATTTTTAAACATTGTTTGTAGAGGTTTTATTTGTTCCACAGAAAGTAGTAAAGAGTTCAGGAGATTGTTACTCCATTTGTTACAATTACAAATAAATATTATTTAAAAAGTAAATTGTGTTTGCAATAATGGTTTGGATACACTATACTTTAATATACTTCCGTGGGAAAGGAAGGGGGCTTCCCCAGGAGGGGCCTTCCCCAGGAGACGACCTGATCCAGGGTGCGCTGTCCGCCACATTGAGCAAGAGAGAGGAAGAGGGGTGGTACGTGACCATGCAGAAGGGACACCCAGTCAGGCTGGAGGGAGCGACACGCAGAACCTTATGCAGGAGACAGCAGAGTGATTGACTGTAGAAGGCTTTTGGGTGACAGAGGAGGGGCAGGAGTCAGGAAGTGGGGGGGTAAGAAGGAAGGCAAAGAGCGGGGCACGAGTTATTGTTGGCGGGAATGGGAGAATGAGGGTGAGGTGGTTGCAGGGTGTTCATTTTTCGCGACCCCAATGCTCCTTTGAAGAGGGAACCTTCCATGGCCCACAGACAGGCCAATTCCTTGGAGCGAGTGGCACAGTGGGCTCACCACCCATGCTGTGGGACCCTCTGTGCCGGGCGTGGACCAGCCCTATGGAGCCCGTACGACTGGGAGAGGTTCCAGAGACATCCCTACCCATAGGACCCATGAATTGGGACTGGACTTATTGGGACTATCCGTTAGATATCAAAGAGTTGGAAGGTGTGGGCGTTCCCACGGAAGTTGTTATTCATTCACCGTTGACCTTTGATAATAAAAGTCCTCATTTCGAAGTACCGTCTCCATCTCTTCCTGGACCTGAGGGGCCGGAATCGCCTAAGATCAAATCGAACCCTATTCACAGCTAGTTGTGATAATTTTATGACAAGTTAAATAGCCCATAGTCATATGTTATGTTCCTAAAGTAACAGATATGATTTTCAAGCTTTAAAAGGGTAGTGGGGGGGGGGAGAAAGTGCTAATGTGTTTTTTTCATTTTTTTCTAAAAAAAATCATTTTTCTAGGGGGGGAAATGGGGGTGGTGGTTTTTTTCTGAGCTTCAGAATTTCCAGAAATTTTACATCTCTAACAGTGGCTGAAACAATGCTGTCATTTGTGCTGTGATTAGAGTAGGCAATTGAATTAATGGAACTTATGGAGGATCTGACTTACCAAATCTTCATTGATTCAACACTCCTGCTTTAGTTGTGACATTACTACTGGATGTGAGCCAATATGTCATCAAAAGAGGGCTTAGCTCCAGTACTTGCATTGTGTGAATTACTAGACTGAGCACTACACAGTATGCTAGTGCTCATTTACAAACATATACAGGTATGCACAGCAGAAACAATGTACTGCCACTCCCTATTTGGAAATTAGAAGGGAGCTTTAATTGGGAAAATGGCGCCAGGAAGCTGTGCTAACTATTTTTAGTCAGGTATTTTTTAAAAGAGAAAGAGAAAATGGGAGCAATAATACGTGAGGCACACTTTAAGAAACCAGGGGCATTGCTACACAAATTTCCACAGCCTTTGTTGAAGAGCGCTCTTGTCCTTGACAGCTGATGCTACTCAGAAAATTTTCATCCTTTCAAACTGTCAACTTCACCAGTGGCATCATCTGCTGAAGAAGGAAAAGGGGAGCATGCGTATTAGTGCCACTCCAACACACCTAATAAGTTAATGATGTCAAGCACCACATGCACACTCTGGGGGCTGCACAAAGCATCGGCTCTAACAACAGACATATCGTGCAGGTCCCACTGCTGGCAACAAAATGTTTGGAATAGGGAAGGTGCTACCTTTTTCTGCAGGCCGGCTGTTTTTTTGTTTTTTTTTTGTTTTTTCAATCAAGGAAAAAGGTATGAGGAGAACTTTCACCCTTAAAAATTATCCACTTCATCTTGGATTCTAAAATAAAGTGTAAAACAGGGCTGTTCAGCTTTGAACAGGCTAAGGCCTACTTTTTCTGGCCCAAAGTGCCTGAGGGCTACTACACTAAAACCTCTACTTACGAATTTTATCTGTTTTGAGCACATGCTCATAAGATAAAAAAAGGTAAGCAGAGCAGCGGTTTCCAATAGGAATGCATTGAAAACCAATTAATCTGTTCTGGAGGGAACAGATTTCAATGCGCCGTGGCCCTTGAACTGCCCTGCTTGGCTGAGACAGTGGGCTGGCAGACCCAGAACTTTGCTAGGGCAGTGGTGGTCCTTGGGATGGGGGAGGGAGGGGTGGAGAACTTATCCCCTCACTTTTAAAATTGATGGCTGGTGGGCTACTTTTGAACCCTTTGCGGGCTACCAGTAGCCCACGGTCCACCTGTTGGGCAGGCCTGGTGTAAAAGAATGGTGTGAAAAATTAAACAACCAGGTGGCAATCTCCCTCAATCAAGGGCAGCTGAAGGCTGCTCTCCACAGCCTCACCAGACATGTGATTTTTGACAGGTTGGAGCCTTCGTAAGTTGAATTTTTCGGTTGTTGAAGCAATCGTAAGTCGAGGTACCACTGTACTGTCCTTTTAATGATGTGAGGTGCCAATAACATTACATATACACTATTTTACGTCACTTTAATTTTATTTTTATTTTTATTATATTAGTGTATTCTATGTTTATTGTATTGTATGAATTATTTGTGTTTATTTTGCACGGTATTGTACTCATTAATTGTTGCTAACCAACCACCCAGAGTGGCCTCGTGGCCAGATGGGAGGTATAAAAATCCAATTTAAAAAAAAAGGGAGAAAGAAAGGCAGAGTAAAACTATTTTCAATAAATAAATAAATACATCTTAGATCAGCATTTTTAACATCTCAAGTGCCCTAAAGCAATATTAAGTGCTTTCGAGATCCTGATTCAATTTGCGTGCTGTTATGTGATTGCGTCTTCATTGCTTCAGAAATGGATAAATATCCCATTTGCTTTGGATGCCAAACAATTTCTAAACCCAAAGCACATCTCTATTGAATATTGTTCGTTATGTTCTAAGCCTGTGGTCTTAATAATGTCCTTCTTTCACAAAGCACTTTCACTAGGTGGCTGCCAATAACACTGCAATTCTTGACAAATGATTCAAGTTTGACTTTTCAGTGAAGTGATACATGGCAATCATATAATTCCTACTTCTAAAGCCAGCTTCAAGGATTTCAGTTTCGTGCATATTAGTGAAGAGTTTTATTTAGAGCTCGTGCATTTCCTTTGGCACACATTAATAATGTGGATAAATAGAAATATTTCTGAGGATGATTACAATTTATACGGGACAGTCATAAGATCAATCGCATGCTAGCTTTGCGCTTGACAGTCCTTCTGTCACACTTTTACTGCCAACATTTTACGGAATGGTGTGTGAATTTACATATCCCATGTAAGAGATAAAAAAAAATAAGCATAGGTGTAGATTGCACAAAGAGCTGCATTGCAAAACTCAGACAGCTACCTTTGGCTTTGTGTATGAATATACAAAATATGTTTCTCTTCTGTGTATTAACATGCAAATTATGTTGCTTGGTTTGCATTGAAATGTGAATATGAAGTTGTGGTCTATCCCTATTGAAATGATACTGTATCTTCAGCAAGAGGGATTAATAATATATTAGTTGGGTTACGATCACGGGCCATCCCCCCCCCCCCCCCCCGCCCAATGAAAGAGCCAAGGCAATGCAGGTCCTGCTATAATAGTTTTTCAAAATGTCAGAAGGTGCTCTTTTGAAAATTGGGTCAATAGTGGGGCGGGGGAAAGGAATGCAAAAGAAAGTCAAGACACTGCATTGTTTTGCTGAGCAAATGACATTTCCTTGTGCAAAAGAGAACCAGGTTGTTCCCTCTGACATTTCTTAACCCCTTTATCCTTCTTCTGATCACCGCTCAGTCGGATAAATGTTACCTCAGGCTTGGGATTTCAATAAATCACTTTAGACACTGAAGTCATTTCCTTTTCCAGGTATTCAAAATGTTATCTTTTTTTAAAAAGCTCAGAGCACTAGATGTCTTCCACTTGTTCAAATCTCTTTTTTTTTTGTTTCTGTTGAAAGTAGGTTATGACTTCTATAGGATGAGACAACATTTCAAGTATTTTTGATCACATTCTTCTTTCTACCTTTTAGGAATGAAGTGCACATACGCTTGTCCTCTTGCGATGGCACACATGAGAGGAAACAGTTGCAGAGGCAAAGTCTCTTTCCAGAAATTCACTGTAACGTTTCTTTCTTTTCTTGCCCTCCGTTTTTCTCCACAACCATAGTGTTCTACACTGTTGTTGCCTGTGGCATATGGAAGTCTATCTATCTCATATTTAGTCTTCCTTGTTCCCCACTGAATCATAGAATCATAGAATCATAGAGTTGGAAGAGACCTCATGGGCCATCTAGTCCAACCCCCTGCCATGCAGGAACCCCATCACAATATTTCCGACAGATGGCCATCCAGCCTCTGCTTAAAAACCACCAAAGAAGGAGACTCCACCACCCTCCGTGGCAGCATATTCCACTGCCTTCAGCTTTCCCTACCGTTACTGTACAGTGGTACCCTGGATAATGATTTTAATTCATTCTTTGAGGCGAATCGCTATCCGAAACAATTGTTATCCGAAACATGGTTTCCCATTGAAATGAATGGGAAACCATTTTAATCCGTTCCAGACGTCCAAAAAAAGGCAAAAAAAAGAGCCTTTCCCCCTGAGACCTCTTTACAAAGTGCACTTTCAAAGTGTACTCCTCCCCCTCCTCCCCCACCCCTGCCACAGGCGCTGCCTCCCACCATCCTCCCCAGGGCCCCCACATTTCCACGTTTGCCACCACCGCTGCTGGGCACCCGGGCAGTGGGCAAACCCGGGTGAAGCTGCGCGCCGCCATCCACCCTGCCTCACTTCTGTCGCCGCCACCGCCGCTGGGCGTTCAGGTGGCAGGCACAGCCGGCCGAAGCCACACGCCTCTGGCACTTTCTCCTCCCGCCCCTGCTTCGCTTCCTTTGCTGCCGCCGCCACTGGGCATTCGGGCGGCGGGCACACCCGGGCTGAGCAGCGTGCCCCTGGCGCTTCCCCCCGACCCCCACCTTTGCTGCCTCCACTGTCACTGCCTCCTCTGCCATCTTGCCTGGCCCACACCTCTGCTGCTGCCGCCAACAGGAACCAGTAAGAGTAAATGAGGAGGGAGGCTGGGGCTGTGGGCTGTGGGGGGGGGGGGGGGCTTGAAAATAACTTGTCGTTATCTGAAAAATTCATTATCCGGGGCAATCATTATCTGAGGTATTACTGTATTGTCTTCTTCAACAAATCTTCTCTTCTCATGATGTGTCCAAAGTAAAGCAGCCTCAGTGCTGGGAATTTTGCCTCTAGAGAGAGTTCAGGCTTGATTTGTTCATGGGCACACCTGTTTTGCTTCTGGAAGTCCACAGGTTTCTCCTTCAGCACCATATTTCAAAAGAATTGACATTTTTTCCCTGTCAGCTTGCTTCACTGACCAATTTTCATGTCCATATATAGCAACTGATACAATAGTGTGGATTATCTCGGTCTCCAGTTCCTCCACTTAATTACACTTGAGGATCTTTTCTAATTCCTTCATAGCTGCCCTTCCATATCTCATTCTTCTATTTCAGAGTCTTCATTTGGATTAATAGTTGAACCAAGGTATAAACTCTTTCACAATTTCAATTTCTTCATTGTCAGTGTCAAAGTTCTGCCATTCTGTAGTCATGTTTTTTTTAAATAATTGTCCAGCTTCAGTCCTGCTTTTATACTTCTTGTGACTTCATCAGGAGTTGTTTCAAGTCACTGCTGCCTTCTATCAGTAATATATCATCTGCCTATTTTAAACTGTGTTTCTTTCACCAATTTTCACTCTTTATGCATCTGAACCTAATCTAGCATAAGGAATAAAGAGATAGGGAGATAAAATACACCCTACCCTGACACCTTTGCCTATGGAAAAGTCATTCTGTTTCTCCTTACTATGCTCCAAGAGTAGCTTTTTGCCCATAATACAGGCTACACATTATGAGGACAACCAAGGTTGTTGTTTAGCTGCCAAACAAAATGCAAATCAGGCACACCAAAGTTATCATGCAAATTATGCATCTTAAAGAAAGATGAGGCAGAGGAATAAACCAAGCCGCTGGCAGCGGCGTAACAAGGTATTGGGGCGTCTGGGGACAAAGTTGTTTTTGCGCCCCTCCGCCCCTCCCCAACGCTATCGCATCACCCAGCAAGGGGGGAGCAATCATGCAGGCGTGGCATGGCTGGGTGTGCGGATGGGCGTTTGTGCGCCTTACCTTTACCACGGTGGCCCAGGGCAGGGTTAGGAAGAGTTGGAGGAGGAGGAGGAGGAGGGCGCTGCAGCCACCGCGCTCGCACGCCTGCCTGCCTCCTTGCTTTGTCGCTTGCCTGGCACATGGCAGTGGAGTTGGCGACTGCGACGGAGTGGGTCCCGTAACCAAGCTTGAGGACTGCTGGTGGGTGGGCGCAGAGCTTCTTCCCCTTCCTCCCACTCCCCCTCCAGGTACCCCCGGATTGCTGCGCCCAGGGCAGATGTACCCTTCTGTCCTCCCTAGATACACCCCTGGCCTCTGGACTTGTTTGAAGAAGGATGGAAATGAAGCTATGTTTACCTTAGCTATGACAGATCCTTAATGACAATAATTTTCACTTTATCTGGCTGAAGCACTTTTTCCTGCCCTCATTTGGACTCCTGCACTATAGAAGCAATGTTGGTTTAGGTGAAATTCAGAAAGGAAGCTGTCATTTTCATGCTTATGGAATCTTTTTCCGACTCTCCGAACAATGTTTTCCATTCTAACAATTTCATTTTCATATCAAATGATGACTCAGTATTCTCTGAGCATCTCAAAGAATTCTAATTTAGCCCCAGTAAATGCAAATCTCTTAATTGCTTTACTCAGCCCCTCCATGTTTTCAGTGGTATCAGCGGTACAACTAAGTAATTTTAGACCTTGGACTCAATGATCACAGGACTCCTCTCTTTCATATGTATTATTCACTTCAGTTGCAATTACTTCCCAAGTGGTAGCTTTAATAGCCCTTTGAAACAAAAAGAGATTCCTGTGGCACCTTAAAGAGTAACACATTTATTATGGCATAAGACGTCATACATCTCAGTTGTAAAGCACATTTCTAATATTACGTTCTTCTCACACTATACCATTCTGTGTTGTACATATGATTCCAAATTCCTTACAGAGGGGCTATTTCCCAATCTCTATTGAAATAAAATCTAAGTAGCACATTTTTCCTAAAAAAATTATTCTAAAATCATGGCACTAAAAATTAAGGAGCATCATATACATGGAAATAAACTTTTCCCAAGGGATGGGGGTAGGGTGGAGCAACTGACCTTGCTGCTTCCTTTCCTTTCCATGTCCTGAAGACTCCTCTCTGCTTTGTTCTTGTAGGATCGGACCCTTCTTTTTAGCATGAAAAGGCACTTCTTAATGGGTTGCTCCACTCCAGAGCCTTTCAATGCTGAAAATAAGGGTCAGTTCCTGCAAGAACAAAGCAGAGAGGAGTTTTCAGGACATGGAAAGGAAAGGAAACAGCATGGGGTAGGGTGGAGAAGAACTCAAGGAGGATTTATTAATTTTCTTAATTTGAATTGGGGACATCTAATATATGGCAGCATCTTATAGATTGGTAAAATACGGTAACTTGACTATATGAAGTTTCTCATAGGAAAATCTCTTAAACTGTAGCACTATGGCTGTTATAGGTATAACCTGAAGGTTATTTCTTCTACCATGAAGCTCATGATATTTTTTTAAAAAATACACTTGCTGATTTGTTTTATTCTTGTTCATTTAGGCTGTCTCAACACAACAAGATGCCTTAAGGAATTTTAAGGCCTCTGAGGTGCCTCTTATCAAGGTGAGAGTGAGATATAGAACACTCGTTTCTTTTTTTCTCATCACGACGACTCAATTTGCACAGCACGTCTCTGCAGAAAAATAGTATATTTTCGCTTTGAGAAGTAAGCACACGCACATACCCTCATTGGAAGTACAAAATGACTAATCGATTGCTTCAAAAGACACAGATGATCTTTCTGATGTTTCCAATCCTTAAAAGTCCATGCAACAAAGCAACAGTCATTATCTACTTCTGCTTTTTGTGTTCCTTAAATTGAAAAATAATTTGCACATTTTTGTACTGCATAAATACCCAAAACATTTTCCCTTCTTGAGAGCTCCATAAGGCGTTGGGTGGGGAGAATATTTTTACAGTTCCTCAAGTGAAGAATAGAAGTGAGAATTTACCTCCCTACTAACACGTACGGTTTGAAGGGGGGTCACCTTTGGTGTTCTAGGCGGGCTGTCTGATCTCACCCAATGAGAGAGACTGCTGGATTTGAGGGACCGACTCAGCTTGTCCAGGGAAGGGGGCACACAGAGGTGGGGGGGTGGGGAAGGAGGCAGGGACTGGGCTCTGTAGACAGCTGAGGACAATAAAGTTAGAAGTGATGGACAGATCAAGAAGGGGAGGTCAGGATGGGGACAGAGGAGGTGGATACAACTGTTTTGGGGCAGGAGGAGACCTTCAGCAATGTACTGGAAGATCTGCCCCAGCCTTCCCAGTGGAGGATCTGTTTCGGTACAACCATCGTTGCCACTGGGACAAGGAGACCACACCCCAATTCTGACCCAAAGGAGGTGCTGGAGGTGGCCGTGGGAGGATCTGTGGTGCCTGCAGGAGGAATCAGTGAAACTCCAGGACTTGGGGTACCTTGCCTCTACAAATGTGATTTGCAAGCTGTGAGCTGGTATGGGCAGCTTTGGGTGGCCCTTGATGGTTCTGTGGTTTTTGTTCTGGAGTTGGTGGAAGCAGCTAGGGCCCCAACGACACGAGATTCTCATGAAAACAGGTGACTAAACTCATCTATCACTCAGGGAATAGACACGTGGGCCGTGGTTCTTGCTGGGGCTCCAGCTTCAATCAAAATGTGAGTTGTTTCAACGTTCCAGCCTGGAGTCCATGGATCTATTGAATGAGGAAGGGTTCACCCACTGTCCTGTCACTTGCAGGGGGCAGCTGCACTCACATATGGTTTGAAGAAAACAAATATTTTTAAAGTGAAATTAATAAATTGAGCATAACTCCATGCACATGTCCAGTCATGCACACCCTGATTTGGAATATTTTCTAAAAAACAAGCCAAAAGAAAACATGATCTGGTGATATGCACCTGTCCCCGTGGGACCTGGCATGATTATACTGAACCTCCTCTTAATAAGAGATCTATTTGTTCTTCAGCCATCCTATGCCACCTGCCATGTGTCAGGGAGCTTATGAGGAGTTAACCTCAATAAGCAGAGTTGCGGCAATGTCAAGGATTAGAGGCAAAAATATGACAGACTCCGTTGCTGGTTTTCTGTTGCAGTCTATTTACAAAATATATACAGGTTCCATTGGGTTTCCAGACTTACATCCAGTAGCATAAATAATCCAGCTACTCTTCCTTGCCACAGCCAACACATCAGGCTTCCTGGCTAAACAGCCCTGGCTAAACAGCAAGATCATATTGCAATACATATGGTATATATAACATCTCTTTCCAATCAATTCTTTACTTTCACATCACATGTCACAGTGCATCTCTCATCTATGCTTCTGAACTACGCTCCACTGTCCTTGGACACTCGCCTTCTTGTCAAGGCCACTTTACCGAGCTTGCTTCAGTCCACAGCTGGACTCCATATCTCTAATTGTAAGTTGAAAAACTCACTCTCAAGAATATTGACACCATGGTTATTTGGGATCTTCCTGTGCTGCTGGGCCCTGGCTTTCAACACTCAGGGCCAGATCTAGGTGCAACATTTCCTGATGTTCATCCACCATGACCGTTTTTGAAATAGCCTGGGGCACACTTGTCCTCCTGCTATCCTGTACCATAAACCACCCATAGAACAAATTAGTATCAACTCACTTACTGTATTTGTTGAGTTTCCATTTAAATGTAAACCACTGTCAAAGAGAGGGGAGGAAGCACCACTGCTGTGATCGCTTGACGGTCCTGGGGAACCTGAAATGTGGCACATTAATAACGTATTGGCTTCTTAATTTCTATTCAGCAGAGAGCAATTACAATAGCATGGTTTAGAAGAGAGCACAGTGTATGTGTACAGATCGTGGAGCTCGATGAAGCAAATGAGATCTACATATTGGCTGGAAGCACTGAAATAATAAAAGAAACCCCAACAAACAAATGTATTTTAAGCGCTTTTGGGGGGGTAGTGGGCGGCATATAAGTTAAATAAATAAATAAATAAATAAATAAATAAATAAATAAATAAAATTTAGAGCTCATAACTATAATGAATAAACGACACATAAAGATTTGTTTGCTTGGCCAGTACAAGTTTGCCTAAACAAGACTTTTTTTTTCCTGGAAAGCATTCAGACTATGTTCTATCTAGACTTAATTTCTAGCAAACCTATCTAGCAAGGAACTAAAGCAAAGCAAAATCAAAGGGTGCTGCTTGTATAGTATGCCACCCCATCATGCTTAAAGCTCTTTCTAGGTGGGTTTCAATTTAATGATGTTGACTACACATTGCAAACACCACCACCACCACCACAAGCCGACTTTGGAAGGATGGAAGTGTCATGAGCAGATCCTTCCTGCAGTATAGCAGTTTAACCCCTGTGCCCGAGCCTCCTCGCCACTATTCCAATGGATCTTGAAAGCATATTTTGCTCTACTTTTCATTAGCATTTAGAAGCAATACTGTATATTATAAGGAGCAACATGACCTATTACAACACTTCATATTGGGAAATAACAGGGCAACCGGTAGCCTATTTGTATATAATATAGTAATTTGAAAGAGTCGTTCAATCTCTGTTTATGCGCACAGCCTGATTGACTATGAAGCAATAAAATTTTGTATTTGAATTCATATAATGTAGTGTCCAAAATCTTATTAGTTTTGCCTATTGGTATAAATATCAGCTGAGAAGTGACATAAGTTGGTATGTTACAAATGCCTAGACTGACTTCTTAATTTGTGAAAATTACACTTAAAATGTATGGTACTCGATTTGCACCCTCATTCTTTTTCATCTGGATTGTGGCCAATGATTGGTAATGGTCTATACCAGTGTTGGCGAACCTATGGCACGGGTGCCAAAGGTGGCACTCGGAGCCCTTCACCTCTTCACTGCCACCTGTTTTCAGGTTGAATTGCCGTATTGGCACTTTGCAAACAAATCAGTGGGTTTTAAATTGCAGTTTGGGCACTCGGTCTCTAAAAGGTTCGCCATCACTGGTCTATACAGTGACACCCCCCCACCTATTGCAGGGATTAGGGACCTGACCCGACCCACAATAATTTAAAATCTGCAATATGCGGATGCAGGATGGGTTGGGCCTGGGGTGCATAGCTCTTATAGTTACCCCCAGCCTAGTGATGCCCAGAAGAGGCCTGTGAGGGCCTTCCCAGGCATTTTGGAGGCCCCAAAAGGGACTCCCTGCAAACCGGAAGTCATTTCCAGGTCACCAAAAATCATTTCTGAGGCCTCTAACAGGTCTAGAAAGGACCTCAGAGGCCTCAGAAACCTGGAAGTGACTTCGGGTTCACACGGAGGCCCTTTTGGGGCCTCCAGAAGGCCTGGGAAAGGCCCTCACAGGCCCGTTCGGGGCAGCACCAGTCCTGGGGTATGTAAGGGAGGCCAGAAACAGGCCTTTGCCCCCTTACCCCAGGGGGGCTTTTTCATATACTGTGGTCCCTCAATATAGCGGGACTGCAGTATATGAACCACGAATGGGCGGGGGACCACTGTATAATTAGTAACATGTGCCAATTATCTGTTCTCATTTATTCTGCTGAACCGGGGATGTTTGGGGAAGATTGTTCAAATTATAGGCACTGTCCCTACCGATTTATTCAAATAATAAATGAAAGAACAATGAGGAACATGCGGTATTTAAAAAACATTCTTCCTTATGTCATTTTGGCCTCCTAAATGCTATCCTTTCAGCAACCTATAAATAACCTTTTAGGACAGGCTTTTTAAAATAAATTGGATGCCACTGTTTCTATTTTGGGTTTTAAAAAGTTTTGAAACATTTTAAATGATCAGCCCTTAGAATGCTGTGTGATCTACTGTCTTCATCTATGTACAATCTGCCTTTGGGGCCGATCCCAGGAGAAAGATGGCATAGAGACAGAAAACAAAAATAATAAATTAATGTTGCTAGGTTACTGGAGGGTTCCACTTGCAAGAAGAAACATAACAGGTTGCTTTTAAAAGGCAGTTCTCCAAGCCATTCTTTCCATGTTGTAAGCTGAGCTTTCAGATGGTAAATTCATCCTGGAAATCTTGGCTAAAAATTAAACTGTAATTTCCCGTCGCACAAAGGACAGAAAGCAGCTTCTCAGTTGTGTGGGGCCAAATTTGCTAACAAACGCCTTCAACTGTACCAGCAAAATGATGGGAATGTAGTACTGGTGGACCTCCACCTTGGAATCAGAGCAGATATGATGCAATCAGGCTATGGGCCACTCCCTTTCACAACAAATTTCTAACAAACCTACAGAGAAGATGCTGCAATAGGCTGAAACTAACATAGGATAACAATCAGAAGACCTAAACCTAGCCTGAAGGGTCAATGTTGGAGTTTATGCTGAAATCTTCTAGTTTCAACAGTACAGAACAAGGAAACTGCAAAATTTCAACAGTACTTTCAGAACCAACAAAATTAACTCTGCTGGAAACCTGGCAGTTCAAGTGAATGGGAAGTGTTCTACCATGGTCGACTGCAAAACCCAAATGCCAGCAACAACAAGAAAATACTGCACGAGGTATAAAGAGGACACTTTTATGTAATGTAAACAAACAAAGAAAAAATCCTTAGCTGATGGGTAAGAAAAATCAACATGTTACGAAAAAGCTTTGAAGTTTCATTTTATGTTAGAGCGGTAGGACTACTCGGGAGACTAAAACTACTGCAGGTCTGTTGCACATTTGCTCAGTAGGATCAGCCTCTTTATCAATTCATAGACCTTAAAACTCTTTCTAGGCAGCACCTCAGTACATTTCTATTTATAAATCTTGCAGTTGGATCTGTAATTAGAACCCCTTGGCATTTGCAGCTCTAGCTCATATGATTTTTGTTTTCCTTTTTGCAATATGTTTGATGTAACAACTTCTCTAACCCCTAATTCTTTGCCGTGAGCGTTAACTTCTGTTTTGTACACAGGACATTGTGTACACTGCCTCACTCCTCCACACTGTTCCGGGCAGCTGAAGTCTTTTGCTTTAAAATATTGGTCTCCAGTTTATGGGACTCAGGCTTAATCCTGGATCTCAGCAGGAGGTGAAGATAGTTGCACCTACAGCTCTCCTGCCGTACAAATAGATTGGTCGTGAGAATTTCCATAAGAGATATTTGGATTAAATCTAGGTTGTGAGTCTGTACAAAATAAAGACAACTAAAGTCTAAAAAGCTGCTAAATATCTTCCTTAGTGTCCCAGTTCAAATGCTCTGCTGTGGGTTAAAATGATCTGATTTTATTTCACAATTACATATCAAAAGCGGATCCATGGGTTTTCTGGAACTCTCAAAGATATTTCTAAAACACTGATGAAAGCTTATCTCACACTCGTATAACATCTTTGAATATAGAACATTTATATATACAGTGGACCCTTGTATAACAAACAGCTTGTATAACATAAAATTTGTACAACATAAACAATTCCGGAGATAGGGGAAATTTGCTTAACAGAATCGCCTATGGGGAAAATCCGTACAACATAAAAATGGAATCATTCCGTTTTCAATGCATTCCTATGGGAATTTGTATAAAGGAAAATTTGCTTAACATAATTTCATTTGGAACGAATTAATTCCTTTATACAAGGTACCACTGTACTAGAGGGAGAGGAATGGGTAGCACAGGAGAGCTTGAACTGCTTTGCGAAAATAAAGTCTGTCTCAACACACATTATAATCCCTTTTGAGACAAATTCAGTCTTTTTCAACTGAATTTGTTTTACAAACAGCAACTCATAGAACTGTCACAATCCCATTCTTCAGTTGCAGTTAGTGTAAGTACTTTTGCCTTCTTCAGCTGGTTATAATCAAGCCAGCTGACAGGTATTAAAGAGTATGCTTGCATGTGCCTCTGAATCAGTTGTCTCATGTCCCAAATGGAGGTATGGACCCCTTGATTGATTGAATGAATGACTGAGACATACAAAATAATGCAGGGCATGAGTCAAGTGGATAGAGAGACACTCTTCTCCCTCTCACAAAATACCAAAACTAGGGGACATCCACTCAAACTGAGGGTTGAAAGAGTGAGAACAGACAAAAGAAAATATTTTTTTTACCCAGTGTGTTGTTAGTCTGTGGAACTCCCTGCCACAAGAGGTGGTGATGGCCTCTAGCCTAGATGCCTTCAAAAGGGGATTGGACAGATTCCTGGAGGAAAAGTCCATCACAGGTAACAAACCATGATGGAGATGTGTCATCTCCAGGCTTAAAACCGGAGTACTTCAAGGGCCAGATGCAGGGGAGTGGTATGAGGAGACAGATATTTAGTCTCATGAGCTCCCAGACGCATCTGGTGGGGTCACTGTGAGATACAGGAAGCTGGACTAGATGGGCCTTTGGCCTGATCCAGCATGGCTCTTCTTATGTTCGTATGTTCAGGGTGAGAGGTAAACTCCTTTTCTAGCCATTTGGGGAAGAGGCAGAAGATACTGTAGTCAGAAATGAGAGTGATCATAGGACAGTCCAGCAGTCTTGTATGTATGTATGTATGTATGTATGTATGTATGTATGTATGTATGTATGTATGTATGTATGTATGTATGTATGTATGTATGTATGTACCTCACCATCTAGTGGCATGCCACTACTCTGGGTGGTTTCCTGCAATTAAAGAAACCATGAAGAAATCAAACCCCACCCCTCCACCTAACCCACTAAAAATCAAAATACAAAAAGTTCTCCTTGCTTCATGACAACCAGATGTCAAGATACAGGAATGTTGTCAATCGTGCTTTGGCAACCTTTAAGCAATAACAGCAGCAAGACATTGAGATTTCACCCCAACCTGGCTTGATTTTTTTTTTTACTTATTTTAAATTTATTTAAATAAGCTAACAGCAAGAATCCCACTGGATAGGACCCTGGTGCTAGTGTAATACGCAGCAGCAAATTTCTAGTAGTGGACCAATTGCTGCTTGTGGACTTGATTTCTTCATTGCATGCCAATAGTGTAGGTCAATGAAAAATGATGGAAACAAACAACAACTTGTTAACTAGCTGAAATACACTGCTGTGATTTATGTTCTTGCACTTAACACGCAAATACCCAACAGGATTCCAGCATATGGCCTAAGTAGTGTTGTATAGAAAATTTTATATGACTTTTTAAGTGCAAGCCAACATTCTAATTATCAATTATTTTATTTTTGGATTCATCAGAATGATAGGCATTATGCTTGACAATGCTCTATTTCTGAAGTCTCAGAAAATCCTCAAAAATTTAGACCTAATCAAGTAGATCCGCATGAACCACCATTCATGCACAGTAAGGTGATTTTTTTTTCTCTCAATGGGTTTGAGCAGGCATAATAAATGCATCTTGATTGCCTATTTTGAAATCCAAAGACCATTCATTTGAAAGGGCATAGCAACTCTAATTAGTGGGGCTTATTTTCAAGTAAAGATGCTTAACCACAAAGATAGAAAGGAGTCACAACTTCAGCCCAGAAACGGATCTGTGTGCCCTGGAGCTTGCAATGAAAACAAATAAACAAATAAATAAAACTTAAAGTAAAATAAAATTGACATTCATGTTTCTACATCCCTTGTCAAATGATCTGTAATTATGCCTTTGATGGGCAGAATGATTTTCAGTTGTGTACTTTTGATTTCTTACAGTTTGATAAAGACTTGGTATTTATAAAGTGCTGATATTTTATATAAGGTATAATTACCCTCTCCAGAGACTCCAGTACCTCCCACATGACAGTTTTCATAAAGACCCCCCTTAGGTTTGGCAGTAAAAGCCAATTAGCCTTGGAAACGCTCTGCACAAATTAAATTCCAGACCATGTTAAATAGCTGACACAGCAATCCATACTCGCTTTCATATACCATGATAATTATGATTTTAGGAACCTGTCTTTGAAAATGAGATTGATGTAAGTGTTGCACGGCATCCAGCTGGTAAATTCTGCCTCTTTTAAAAAGCATACATAAAACAGGAACATTACTGTGGCTGCACTCCTTGCATTTATGTAGGTGTGGCTTTTTCCTGAAGCTATCTCACCTACCTGTGGTGCGCAGTGCTATTGCTTCTGGAGGGGGTGGGGGTCACAGGGATCTTTTCTACCCAGGGACAGTGGACTAACTCTTAAATGATCATGACCGGGAGAGGAGGGCGTGTTATTAGCCCCGTCCATGTGATTTCTGTAGGCATGCATGCATGCATATCCTATAGCAGTATTGGCAAACCTATGGCATGGGTGCTAAAGGTGGCACTTGGAGCCCTTTCTGTCAGCACCTGGCATTGCCCCTTCACAGCCACCTGTATTCAGGTTAAATTGCTGTATTGGCACTGTGCGAAAAATTAGTGGGTTTTGAATCACAGTTTGGGCCCTTGGTCTTTAAAAGGTTCGCTGACACTGTCCTATAGTAACGTGGGGAAGCCACACAGTAAGGAAGCTTTCATGCAGCTGGTATACATGATGGGATTATGTCGAAACATTATATAATGCTGCATTTTTAATACTGAAATTTTCCTAATACGCACGTAAATCAAATATTATTTTTGCACAAGTATTTGTTTGTTGCAAAGAACATCGCAGACAAGGAAAGTGTTGTATGAAAATCCATTAATTTCCCCTTACCCAACGGGAGCTTGAGAAATGTTGGAGCTTCCCTGAGGTACTGAACAGTGATGGTAACTTCATCGCCAGCATTTCGCAGTAGATGCACCTGTCAGTGTGACAAATAACAGCTACTTTATACTGAAGAAGAGCCAGCCCGTGAGAGCCAAATGGTCTACATAAGTGAAGAAGAAAATAAAAAATCTATCTCTCTCTCTCTCTCTCTCTCTCTCTCTCTCTCTCACACACACACACACACACACACACACACACACACACACAGCATCTCTGTCGTTTTGTCAGGAATCCCATTTTTCATGTTGTTCAATGAACTGAAGTCTATCTTTAGAGCCAGACTACAAAAACAAATGACAGAGGCAAGACATCTCGACAATTGTGGAATACTATGGGGAAAAAATTCTGAAAGGCACATTTTGTATGGGAATGAACTGATTGTATGGGAATGAACTGATTTTAAAAGAAAAACGGAATGGAACAAAATGGAAATTTTCAGTTCGTTCCAATTTTTTGTTTTGTTTTGTTAAAGGCATCTCTGTGCTTGCCAGGAGACCAACCTTATCTCCCCTCTCATCTCCAGCTGATTGGTGCTGGGGGAGGAGGCCACCGTGGCCTTTTCAGACACAACACACCCAGCTGGTCAGTGGTTAGGAGGGGGCTGCTTGCCTCAGCTGTGTTCCAGCTGATCAGTGCTTGGGAGGGGGTGGCTCACTCTCCTTGCAGTCTAGCTGATCGGCACTTCCCCCGGTGCTCCAGCTGGTCAGCATTTGGGAGGGAGCGGGTCACTCAATCCACATCACGCACATCATGGAGAAAAGGTGATGTGCCTCTGCGCCAAGTTGTACAGTATGGACAAATCCAGCTAACCATCGAATCCCTTGAATTTAAATTGTTGATAAGAGCGAGGACATAAGCTTTTTGTTATCTGTCCCATTCCAATTAAGGAAGCCTAACATTTCTCAACTTGTGTGAAATTTTGGTGGTCTGTGTTGTAAGCTGCAGTGTGATGTAAGCGGCTCAGGGGTATCTGCTGTGGAGCCAGAAGCTGGGGGTTTGTGGTTTCTCACTGTGCTTTCCTTGACAGACGCTGGATTTGATGATCTACAGCAGGGCTGTTCAACTTTGAACAAGCCAAGGTCTACTTTTTCCGGCTCAAAGTGCCTGAGGGCTACTACACTAAAACTTCTGCTTACGAATTTTATCCGTTTCGAGCACATGCTCATAAGTAAAAACTTTTGTAATTAGAGCAGTGGTTTCCCATATGAATGCATTGAAAACCAATTAATCCATTATGGAGAGAACAGATTTCAATGTGCCATGGCCCTTGAACTGCCCCGCTTGGCTGAGACAGTGGGCTGGCAGACCCAGAACTTTGCTGGGGCAGTGGTGTTCCTTGGGGTGGGGAGGGAGGAGTGGAGAAGTTATCCCCTCACTTTTTTATTGATGGCCGGCGAGCTACTTTTGAACCCTTCATGGGCTACTGGTAGCCCGCGGTCTACCTGTTGGGTAGGCCTGATCTACAGGGCCCCTTCCAATTCTGCATGTCTAGCATGACAATTAGGTTTGATTCTAACAACAAGGTAAAAAAGGAGTGATGCAACTGATCCATAATTTAAGCAGCAGGAAAGGTGAGGAGAATGTTCATTAACTGCTTGTAAATAATAACACTGATGTCAACGGTGTGCCCAGATACCATGTACGGCGCAGTACAACAACTAAAGCTCAATACAGGTCCACATTAATTAATACAAAGCAAAACCCATTAAAATCCAGAGGGGGAGATTCATAATTAGAAAGTAGGACCAGCACAACTGCCTCGTAAAGGAAAAGGCCTAAATATAAAGCAAGGAGCCGAAATATTGCTAAATACAGGGATGGAAAACAGCTATGGATGTCACATACAAGGCAGATTCTTCAGAAAAACCTCTGGTTTATTATGTGGGACAGAGTATTTCAGTATCCAATAATGCAAAGCACCAGGAAATTGTCCAATATAGCTGTGCCATCTTGTTCCTGCACCGCTAGCGGGGGAAAGGATGTCAGGTTTGACATAGTCTGACTGCAGGGGTGTATCCGGGGGGGGGGGTGCAGAAGGGTACATCTGTCCCAGATGCAGCAATCTGGGGGAGTCTGAATGCAAGGGTGTATCTGGGGGGCAGAAGGGTACATGTGCCCCGGACGCAGCAATCTGGGGGCGACTGTTGTCCCCCGCAGGCAGGAAAGGGGGTTTCCCTGAAATTCTTTCCTTCTTCTCCATGTTGGCTCGCCCCAACAAAGGGGATTCCCCCCCCCCCCGCTGTCTCTGTCTGCCGCCTTCTTTCATTGGCTAGTGATGTTTCTATTGACATCTGCCCCACACTTCCAGGAACAGCTTGGTAAGCCGCGAGTTGGACTGGGCACATGGGGGAGGAGGGTGCCCAAGGGGCTGGACTGCAGAATCTGGATCCCAACTTGGAAAAGGAGAGGAGGGAAGCAAGAAAGAAGGCAGGCAGGGGTGGGGGGGGGAGAAAGAGAGGAGGGCTATTTCACTGGAGAGGCACGAGGGCAACAGAAGACCTGGAGAGACATTTGGGACAAGCAGGGCGCCCGTCGGGCCAGCCTTGGCTGCCTTTGCAATGCCGAGTTTGTCCCCGGGTGCTCCAAACACTAGATACACCTTTCCTGGAATGCTGACAGTACCAATGGCACCTACCATAGATGGTCTACACTACAGGATACCCTCTTCTGCTCACTACAGTTAACGCTCATTGAAAAACTGCCATGACAATTACTTTGTGTTTGGGAGAGAAATTGTGTAGCAACCGCGAGATATACCCTGACATTTTGAAATATGAATGCAGAGGCACGACATCTCACATTCATAAATGGGAGATTGGTTTTGAAGAGTTGAATGTACTGGTTTTTAAAACGGAGGTTTACATGTGCATACGCTACACACAAATGCCAACCGCGGCTTTCTTCCATGTAGAATTACTCAGCAACAGAAGATCCCAGAAGATGAGCACATGGTCTATAACAGGCATGACCAAACTTCGGCCTTCCTGATGTTTAGGACCACAACACCCAGAATTCCAAGCCTGTTTTGCCATTGGCAAAGGACTGTGGGGGTTGTGGGTCCAAAACATCTGGAGGGCCGAAGTTTGGACATGCCTGGTCTATACTATGGTTGCTGGGAGATGGCACTGGTAGAAACTAATCCTAAAGGTTCTTCTTCTTGTCACATGTCGTCAGGTCACCTCTGACTTATGAGGACTCTATGAATGAGGGATCTCCAAAACATCCGTGCCTGAACAGCTCTGTTTTGCTCTTATCAACTCAAGCCTGTGCTTTCCTTTACAGAGTCAGTCCCTCTCATCGCCTTCCTCTTTGGCCTCCTGCCTTCCACATTTCTCAGCTTTACTGACAGGTATTAGTTAGTGAAATATCTGTATTAGACAGGATGTTCTATATATATTTGATATGTACTTGATTGATTTAAAGATGGAGTCTGTAAAAAGTGCAAAGTCACGGTGACTCAGTGTATAGTTTTTTTCAAAAGGAATACAGGTGTAAAGAATTAACATAATGAATTTTGGCTGATGCAAGAGGTCGAAATAGCTATGATGTAACATAATTTATAACTGGACAGATATGTGTATAAAAATGCTCTGTAAACCACTCTTCATTGGGGCTTCCGTGAGTAAAGGCACCCACTTTGTTTCTCTGTCATATATTTTGTCTGTGTACTGTATGCTATTATGCTGTTGAATTCTGTATCAATGTACTAATGCGATTTCCCCCATATTTTGTACATTTGTAATATAGCTGCTTGGTTTTAAGAAAACTCTGTCTTTGGCTCTAACAATTTATTAAGTATTGCTTGTGCTGGCTGATTAAATAGTACATACTCTGACAATTACTGAATTATTTTTCAGAGAACCCCAGCCTTCTCATGATATGCCCACAGCAAGACAGCATGGGTTTCATCGTTGTTGCCTTCAGAGATAGTTCCGGCTTGATTGATCTAGCACTCATTGACACACAGTAACTTGAAAACCTTACTAGGGTAAGAGCAACAGATAATGAATGGAGTGAAACAGCTGGCTAACCATTGTAATTTAAAGTTGTTTAAATCTGTGTTAACCGGTGGTCCTTGCTGTTCTATTGGTGTGAGCTAGAAAATGCAGGAAGAAAAGAAAAATCTGCTGCTAAGATTCTATCTGGAAGTGGAGAGAAAAGTTCTGTGAGAATGAAAATAATAACCATCGTCTGGGCTACTGGGAATGGTGGCAATAACAGAACTGAAAAGAGAAAGACTACTGAAACAGCACAATCCCTTGGAAAAAGTACTTTCTTGTTGCAGAATGGGGGGGGGGGAGAAATGGAAAAGAAGCGCAGAGCAGCTCACGTCTTCAGTAAATGAAAAGTCAATATTAATTCAGTATTCTCACGCAGTAAGGGTCTGGAAGGAACAAACACGAACAAGTCTAGATGACAATTTTAAATTGAAAAAGTGGTATATTTACTTTTATGTTATTAGACCAGCTACTTTGAAAGAAGAACTAGAAAACTCGAGGGAATCCTGGTACAGGGATGAATTTTGAAAGAAATTGACTCAAAGTGCAGACTTTACTGCCAGAATATAATCGTATAGTCTGCCATACTATGCTGTTTTTGAAGGGCCATTTGTGCACAGCTACCCAGTGAGGCATAGCTGCCTAGATGCCCTGAGCACATCCGATCTCGCTTGATTTCGGAAGCTAAGCAGGGTCGGCCCTGGTTAGTACTTGGATGGGAGACCACCAGGGAATACCAGATGCTGTAGGCGCTTGGAGTAGGAATTGGCAAGCCACTCCAGTACTCCTGCCAAGAAAACTCCATGGACATGGAGTCACGTAGAGTTGGTCATGACTGTAACGACACAACACACACCCACCCAATGAGTCATGGACTTGGATGCTACAGAACCAGGGTCAAGTAACAGCTACTTTATACTGAAGAAGAGCCAGCCAATTCCATTCTCTCAGTGGGGATGAAGATGGTTTCTATTCCAGGATTATTTATGGTGGCTAACAACATTTATTCAAAGTTCGCTTCCCATTTTGTTACCCGAGATTCTTTCATAAGACAGAGAGAGGAACTGAGTGTGGTCCCTTATACATGCCCAATGTGTGTGTCCCTGCCTTTCAGCCAATAGCCCTCCTGCCAGGGTAAACAAAGGGACTGATGGGTTCCATTCTTCATATGAGATGGAGAGGGTTCATCCTGAACATGGAATCCAAAAACGCTCTCATACTTTGGCTCCCCCCTCCAAAGAGATTATTCCCTTATCTGTTCAGCACAGTACGTCTGAGATGCCAGTTTCAATTACCGGTACATTAGGAATTAAATGTGTTTGCTCCCCAAAGGCTGTCTTCTGGACAACGCCAAGGATAAATGGGACACAGGAGTTGTGGAGAGTAGGTGGAAAGATTAGGAAGACTCATTTCACATGACACTGAAGGAAGTGGCAAGCAGGCTAACCCAATTTAGCTTTCAAAAAGAGAGCTATAAATACGGTGGATATGAAGAACTGGCCAATTTGATTAAAAACATTCCAAGTAAAGGTTAACAAAAGTGCTGGTTGATTTTGCATCCACGTTTAAATGAGAAGGTATTTATTTGCTAATCTTTTTTGGCCTGTCAACTGCAGCTTCCTGAACTCCATTAATATCCACTTTAGGGTTTAGAATGAATTGATGTCTTCTCTACGGGCCAACCACATCACCTTATCGCTTTGCCCTCTCTCTACTAATCTGCATGATAATGAAGCTTTCAGAACTACACCTAGTGTTTTTATAAGTTTTTGAGAATTTCTCTCTCTCTCATATTGGACACGTAAATGGATTCACAATTGCACCTCCACATATTTCATAAAATAACCAAGCAGGGTGTAATAATGGGGAACTTTTCATTAGTACACTGTAGCAAGAAGTAATAATTATATGGTGACTCAAGACACTAATTTTAATGTTATAACTCAATAGAGATGAGGTTATCTTTTAATTCTAAGGGCTTTCTTTATTTTATTTATAAAATATAGCTTTTTGGGGGTCTATCTTAATCTAAGAAAAAGTCATTATATAGAATTTTCAGATAACAGCTCAATGTTTGTTTTTACTTGTTTGGTGACTTCTGACACTGACTGAGCACCAGTAGAATGACTTGATGTTTGAAGCCCATAGTGATGGAGTGTTGGTTTTACACAGGTGTCATGGTCTCCTACATAACTTATTGACTCATGGCTAGATCATTCTGGATATTAAGAGCCATGAACAGCCTGGTCCGATGTTACAGCAAATATGAGTGTGTGTGATTTGTAGTGATAGCCATGAAGTACTTTATCACATGAGTGGGTGACAGCAAGGGGCTTATCCTGAAAATGGAAGTGGAGTGTCCTTGCTCTGGTCACAGCCTGCCTACATTTTCAGTGCAGAGCTGGGCAACTTATGAACACCTTAGGACCCATCAGAGACCATACCAGAAAAGAGGCATAATTAAGAAAAAGCAAAACTGAACGCTGCTGGAATTTTACTTCTGATTTAATTTTGATAATTTTTGGTGCAGGGAAGCAGGCAAGAACCACATTTTATTAGAAAGTCAGCATACCAGGACGTTTCCAGATGTGGAAACAGACTTTTTAGGGGGCAGATTTTTCTAATCAAGAGGGCTCATCTAAGGAGTCACAATAATAGTCTTGAGGTTGCATACCACCCACCCCTCCAGGACACACTGAAACCACTTTTCATCTAGTGTGATCCCTGCGGTGCTATGATACGTTAGAGTACTAGCTCCAGCTAGGTTCAACATCATGTTACACAAATTGCACACTTTTGGCCTATGGGTTTGTGCATCCTATTCCTGTTAGAAATTCGGGTGATCAACCCATTGCATTGGTTCATCTATTTATTTTATTTATTTATTTTAGATTATTTTTACTCTACGTTTCTCCTTGGAAAAGGACCCAAGGTGGCTTACAGTAATGAGGGACAATATACATGCCATCAAAACAAAAAGGGGGTTGAGCCAGGTGGCCATCAAAAACACAATTGCAAACATTGGTTACTGGCAATACATTTATAGGCCACTAATATAAATAAAAAACAAAGAACATTGCAAGCTTTCGAGTGTAAATCACTCTTCTTCAAAGCATGTCCCAGACATTCAGACATAGTAAAAGATGTGCTTTACCAGGAGGTTACTTTTAAAGTCCGTTTTAAGATGATGTTCTTAAAGTCCATGGTTAGATGATGTTGCAGCCAGGGCAGGAGTCTTGTTAAAGGCACAAAGTTGGAGGGCAGTTATAAAAGCTGCTTAACTTCTGGGATCTGCTTTGAAGAAGAGTGATTTACACTCGAAAGCTTGCAATGTTCTTTGTTTTTTATTTTTATTAGAGTTCCAATGAAGGTATTGCCTGTAATATACATGCCAGTACATTTAAGGCATATTCAAGTATGGAGAACAGGAAATTGAGGGGCATCTTACAGCATTAAAAGGCAACATTAAAGCTACAAGAGAATGTGACCAGTTAAAAAAAAGAGTAAAAAGTCTATTTTGAGGGATGGAAGTAACATTGAAAACACAGGTGTATTTTTATTCAATGCAATTAGGCAACCTGTGGCAGTGCATGGTAGACTATCTGAAAGTTATGAGAGATGGAAACTAGCATTAAGAACATAGTGTCAAAGCAATCATACAAAGAGATATATAAACACAAAGTTATAAGTGGTTATAAACACAAAGTCTGTATAGTCATGTATGGTAGTTCATATAAAGGCACATACAGTGGTACCTTGTATAAAGGAATTAATTGGTTCCAAATGAAATTCTGTTAAGCAAATTTTCCTTTATACAAATTTCCCATAGGAATGCATTAAAAATGGAGTAATCCCTAATTGCGTCCATTTTTTTGTTGTACGGATTCACCCCATAGGCGATTCTGTTAAGCAAATTTCCCCATCTCTGGAAATTTTTATGTTGTACAGATTTTATGTTACACAAACCGTTTGTTATATGAGGGTGCACTGTAATATGTAGTCCCTCGTTCAGGGAATGAAGAGAAAGGTCTTTGTCTGTTTCCCGAAAGACAGCAGAGATGGGGGAGTCCTGGCCTCCAGTGCCTCAAGACCGCATTCTTGAGAATTTTGCTTTCTTGCATCATCTGAACATACCTATTGCATTGGCAGGCCTTATCCTGCTTGTGGTAATTAGATGAACATATTGGTTTATCTGTGGGATGTTAAACTCTGGACCTGATGTTTGAATGTGTTACAAGTGAGACTCAAAATGTAATCAGCCAGCCCTATTTTTTTTCCTGGTGGTTTTCTTGCTTATTCTGCTGAGCAGACCCCCCTTGATTATTTATTTATTTATTTATTTATTTATTTATTTATTTATTTATTTATTTATT
>JAHTLZ010000122.1:36763331-36787060 GCA_023846285.1 Phrynocephalus versicolor | reverse complement strand
ATTTATTTATTTATTTATTTATTTATTTATTTATTTATTTATTTATTGGTCTTATATCCCACCCATCTTCCCCAAAGGGAACTCTGGGCGGCTTACAGCAAAAGCGAATAATAAAAAACAACAACAAAACAATGAAGGAGAAGGCGGTAAGACAAGATGGCGGCAGAACCCGGTCAGGGAGGGGGGGAAACCATGTTACATGTTACTCAGTGTTCTGTCACAAACCTAGACCAGCCAGCTGTTCAGGCTGAGGGGAAACAAATGAGCAGAGATGGGAGGGACCTGTGTAGGATGAGGGATGTTCAGGAGAAGCACCCCTCTGCTAGCTTAGCCCTTCTTTTCTGTCAACAGCTCCTGTTAAAGCAGGGATGTCCAAACTTTGGCCCTCCTGATGTTTTGGGCCACAACTCCCAGAATTCTAAGTTTAGATTGCGAATGGCAAAGGACTGTGGGAGCTGCTGTCCAAAACATCTGGAGGGCCAAAGTCTGGAAATGCCTGTGTTAAAGTTTTCAGCAAAGAAGTAAAAGCTGGGGTTTATTAGTCACTTATAAAATATAGTTCTGCCCAAGGGCCTGAATGAATAACTGTGGCAAAAAAAGCCTCCCAAGTGCACATTGTTGGCACAATAAATATTTGGGAAAGAAGAAACGATACATTTCTCCCTCTTGCAAACCAATCTACAGTATTTAGACTGGGAAAATCATAGCAACAGCAACTGACTTGCTTCCAGGTACCCCAGAAATAGTTGTTTTGTTTTAGGCTCTTTAGTAATAAAATTCTGTGCAGGTTTACTCACAGGTAAGCTGTACTGCATTTAGTGGGATTTGCTCCCAGGTAAGCATGGACCGGAATGCAACTTTAAAATGGGTAAGGTGGGGAGGTACGTTCAACGCAAAGTGCCTGTCATGCCTTCTGACAAAGCCACTGGCCTTGACTTCTGAGGTGTTACTTTCCATTTGCATCTGGTGATGGCTAAAGGCCAAATGGACACTATGCAATTTCACGCCCCCCCCCCTCCAAAAGGGAGAAAATCAATTTCTGTTCCCAGGAGAGAGAATTAATGGAGCAGAAGCTCACTAAATAATAGATGCTTCATGGCAACAGAAGCTTTTAACACAAGAATACAACTTAACACCTCTGCACCCCCAAAGCTGCAGTAAGCTGGAAACAACTTATATATTCTTTACATGATTTAGCTGTTTTCTGAGTAAATGAGAATTAGAAATACCGCAATAGTGTACCTTGGTTTACGAGCATAATTCATCCCAGAAAAATGCTTGTAAACCAAAGCACTCTTAAAGCAAGTACCCCCAAAAGAAATAATGGAAACTCACATGCTTCGTTCTGGAACCCCATAGACCACATACTGTACACACAAAATGTCAAAACTCACAAAAGAAGCTGCCTAGAAGTCCATGTCCACACCATGGCTTAGGTACCTGGCTGCAGAATCTGCTCTGCTTGGAACTAACAACTGGATTTTATTCTGTGCTTTTAACGTGACAATAATTAAGTGCAATTTGTGCCCCTATGGACTAAAGCTTCCAAAAACTGTCGGCCGCAAAGTCGGCACCTCGGCAGTTCGAATCCCGGGTGCCATGCAGTGGAGCGAGCTCCCGCTGATAACCCCAGATCCTGCCAACCTAGCAGTTTGAAACCATGTCAATGCAAGTAGATAAATAGGTACCGCCTTAAAAAGTGGGAAGGTAAAACAGTGTTTCCTTGCAGCCACGCCAGCCATGTGGCCATGGACTTGCACAACACTGGCTCTTTGGCTTGAATACGGAGATGAGCACTGGCCCTAGAGTCGGAGACGACTAGCACGCATGTGAGGGGGGAAACCTTTACCTTTACCTTTACCTTACACACTTGAATAGCTGCACCATGACTAGATATGGCTTGAAAAATTAAAGAATGTTGAAAAGAAATTAAATAAAAATTAAAAATAAATAAAAACCCTAACCTGCATGTTCCTGGCTGGTGCAAGGGAGACCTATATTCTTCTCTCCTCCCTCTGCTTTGGAGGCTGCCTGAGAGAGAACATTCCAGACAATCACCCACAACCCAACGGGGGGGGGGGAGTGAGCTACCATTGGCTCACTTGTGGTCATGTGAACTGCTTCAGTGTTTGTAGATCAAGACATTGCTTGTTGATCGAGGCAAAATTTAGAATAAATGTTTGCTTGTCTTGCAAAACACTCTTATACCAAGTTTCTCTTAAACCAAGGTATTACTTTATAAAATTCCTCCATCAAAATATTACAATATGGAAACATCAGTTGAAATACAGTAACTACAGTTGTACCACATGAGTCTGATGATATCATCAGTCGTGGTTGTAGTTCAGTAATTTGATATTTCCTCCCCACCTCTCCAAAAAGGTTCATATGTTCTCTCGGAGGCTCTTTGGATCCTGGGGCAGCTTTTGGGGACGAGCAGAATGGAAACAGGAAGTCTTAATTGCCATAATTGGTTATCAATTCTTTATATTATGATTTACACTTAATTTCTTCTCCATAGTCTTAGGAAGGGCTTAGATGAGTCTTGAACACCGTTTTGATCTGTATATAAAATAAAAGAATGCCACATTTTATACTAATTTGCTTTAAACTAATTTTTAAACTAATTTACTTTAAACTAATTTAGGTTTACCTTTGATTTTTTCCAAGTTGGTGTACAACTTTTTCAGCCAAATTACTTGCCACCACAGTTCAGAGCACCAAAATTCAATGTTAACAATTCTATTTTCCAACATTTTGCTATTATCCTGCAAACTGCCATCAACATAAACACTATTAACTGATCCAAAATATTTGATGCTGTGGCAAAGAATATATACTGATTTTATAAATCAAAAGATCAAGACTTGCAAGGAACAAATCTGAGACAAACCAATTATGGAACCTGTTTTGCTGGTCTGGAAGCAAAACAGAATCCTTTAAAACAAATTGGAAAAAAATGTATTTAGAAATAAAATAATAAGAGATAGGTAGCTAATCCCTTCCATGTTACTTTAAAAATCTGGATTAAATGGAAAAATAAATTAATTCTAGAAATGTTCCCACTGTTCTCCTTTATGCTAAACCCTTTCTTATCTAGACAAGGCTGAGCATTATGCTAAATGGGGGAAAGGGTTTTTTCAGAAGGAAGGTTGGTTTTTTTGTTTTCTTTGAAAAAGGAGCTCTGTGACTGTATAAGAAAAAATATATCAAGGGGGCACAAATAAATTGAATTTTTTAAATCAGTTATATTATTGAGTCATGAATCCTAAAGAAAGGCAAAGGATGCACAGGAATATGATGAAATGTTAATATCTTTCAATGGAACGTATGAACAACACAAAAGGATTAGCATCTAAAATATCCTCGCACTGAACTGAAATGGATCCAGGTATGTGAGGGGCATGGGATACAGAATGGGAATATGATATTAGGATAAAAATAGAACAAAATACATAGAACAAACTATGGAGGACTCAGTCAACAGAAACCATATCAATAGTGTTTTGGGAGAGTTATTTAAAATTATTACACTGATGATGTATCACACCGGGGCATCTTATTTATTTTAGTTACCCATTACATTTATATCCCAGTCATCCATCTCTTCCCTCTTGTCTTCCCTTTTGCTACATGCAGCCTCAGTTGGCCCTTGCTCTCTCTCTCTCTCTCTCTCTCTCTAGCATCTTTCCTTCCCCTTCCTTCCCTTGGCAGCCTCTTGCCCCCCCCCCCCGAATCCTCTGTGGTTCTCCTTCGCCACCCCAGCCCTGAAATAAAGAAATGAGACAAGAATTGCAGAGTTCAAATTGGGCCACAATTTATTGATTAGCTGTATTAAATAAACAGTAAAGGATGCAAATCCGGTGGGGGGGGCTCAGAATAGTGCCAGTGGCATGAATTACAGGAGCTAATAATAAGCCTTTTCACATGACCCCTAAGATCCGCTGACCACTTAAATTTGGACCAGGGATTTTGGGGGGTTGTCGCTGTTCCTGTGTTCCCACCCCCTCCGCACTCCTGGCTGCTGGCTGCGTGGGGGGAGGGAGAAAAAAAGAAAGAAAAGAATGCCGGCTCAAGAAAAGAATGCCGGCTCACCTCCGTTCTGCCATCTCGCTCTGCTCCCGGCAGCTCTTAAAGGGGCGGGGGGCAAAAAACAACAACAAACAGAACCGAGGAGAGCCCGGCACTCACTATGTTACATCCGTATCAGGAACTTTTCACCCCTGGAGAGCAGGTACTTGAAAAGTGCGCTGGCACACTCTTAGGTGGGCGTGGTCGCACTTAATTTTTTGTAAACTCCGGAGCTGGTGGGGAAACAATTTTAAGCTCCAGATCTGGGAGCCATTTTCTGTGGATTTTAGGGGTCTTGTGAAAAGGCTCTAAATTTAAGTGGTTGCTGTCCATTAGCAATGACTTTGACCTGCA
Source organism: Phrynocephalus versicolor (assembly GCA_023846285.1). Lineage (NCBI taxonomy): Eukaryota > Metazoa > Chordata > Lepidosauria > Squamata > Agamidae > Phrynocephalus > Phrynocephalus versicolor. The sequence goes on along the minus strand of JAHTLZ010000122.1, from coordinate 36,782,635 downwards.
GAATCAACAACTTGCCCAACCACCAGGTCAAGTCATTTCCACCAAGGAGCAGCCTAAAAGCTTGCTGGGGGGGCAATGTGTAGCCTGCACACTGTAATTAAAATTGTAAACCGCCCAGAGACCACTTGTAGTGGTATGGGGCGGTATATAAGCAGAACACTTTGCTTTGCTTTAAAGGCAGGGGACACTGCACTGGCTGCCTGGGATGCAGTTATCAGGAACTCATCCCAGTGCAAACCTCTCTTGCCCCTTCATTCTATGGTGGCGCAAGCGCCCAGGCTCAGGTTCTGGCCCTAACAAGTATGCCTTACCTAGACTGCTGCCCAATAAATTAAAACTGCCCCAGCAGCACCACTCTGGCACCCTGACAGCACACCTGAAAAGAGAAATCTGAGACAAAGGAGTCAAGCAGTGGCTGCCTTCTGAATGCCAGTGGCATTATAGCCCATGGCCGCAGCTGTTGAGGCTGCACCAATCCAATATGAGTGGGTGCTCAAAGTTGTGCTCCTGTGCACCAACCCTATTAAGGGCTCAAGCCATTACTGTCCAAAATTGAAATTTCAATAGGGAGTATCCATCACATTGTCTAAATAGGGGGGCAGCTGAATCACCCCTCTGACCAAAATATTCCCTCATAGCCCACACAGGACACAATCTGACATTATCACACTCTTTCAGGGCAATAATTGAACCGGTGCCATGCTGATCAGTCTTAGACCGGCGCAGAGTGATCCTCATGTGGTCTGCCACCAAAGACAAGTCACCCCTCAGCAAAGAAGATCCTGACTCGGTTTTCTTGGGAACCACGACCAGTTCACTAATTCTCAGGGCGGCAAAGAATGCAATTAAGGTGGCCACCCTAAATAAAAGAACTTCAAAGTGATCCACACAATTTTCACCCAAACTTCATGTAAACCGCCCAGAGTTCCAGTTTGGAAGATGGGCAGTATAAAAATGAAACAAACAAACAAACAAACAATAAATAAATAAATAAATAAATAAATAAATAAATAAACAAACAAATAAATAAATAAATAAATAAATAAATAAATAAAGCTTAACAAAAATAGCCAGTGAAATGAGAGCCCTTTTATCTCTTGGCATGCCAATCTCCTTCAACCAAACCTCTATCATCCTCTGGAGTTGAAAATTCTCAGGGTGGGGGGCACCCATGAGCTCTGCCCCCCCAAAAAACCCTAAAAAAAACCCAAAACAAAAAAACCCTAAAAACTTGCCCTGGATAGATCAGGAGCTAGGCCCTTAGTGTGCAAATAAATGGCAAATTGGGCCAATTGATCATTAGAAGCTGGCCACAAATGGCGCAGTCCTTTCCTAATACAAAATATATACTCCATCACAGCAGCTGCAAACTATGCCTAGTGCTCGGTGCCAACACCATATTCATTACTCTATTCGCTTCTACTCTCCAATTTGCCATACCTCCTCTGGGAGAACTCTGGGAAATACCTGAGTTTCCAGGGCCAATTCCCAGAACATTGCAATCTGTTAACGGGAAAGCACATCAGCCAATTCATTGTGAACCCCTGGCACATGTCTAGCATGAATAATAATATTGAAAAGCAAACAGCATAATGTGAAAGCCCAGACCAGCTTCATGACTTGAGAGGATTTACAAGACAAGATATTAACTATCCAAACCACCCCGATTATCACACCAAAAAAAACCCTGAAAAGTTTGACCACGCTACTGACCAAATCCACAAGGCACCAACAATGGGAAATAACTCTTAAAAAGTCAAATACCTCATGATCCCTTTCACCTTCCACTCCTCAGGCCTCTGTCCAGCACACCAACAACACTTGAAGAAAATCCCAAAGTGTAACATCTCTGGCACATCCGTGTGTACCTGTGATTCACACACAGCCCAAATTCAGCTCAGCTCTCCAAAATGAAACATCATTAAAAACTTTCAAAATGTATGCCAAACCTGCAAATCTTCCCTCATACCCACTGGCGTCTTTTTCTTGTGATGGGGCTTTTAAAGGTCCACCATTGCACCCCAGAGCCTTCTTAGGAAGGCCCTGCCCGGCGCCACCACCCTACATGCAAAATCAAGACGGCCAATTATTTCTTGTAATTCATGTAGTGAAACCTTACACTGGCTAATTAATGCCTCTAAGCACCGGTTGAGGATCTCTAACATCAGCTGTGAATCTGCTAGTCTGCTCACAAGCATCCAATTCGCCACCCAAAAAGGTTCGAATGGTGGCCAGACCTTTCGTTTTCTCTTCTGCCAAAGGGCCACCTTACTCAGCTGCTTCATCCTTGAAAGCTGTCATCAGCATTGCACACTGAGGTGAGCCAGATTTCCCAGAAAACAGAAAATCATCCAGGTAATGGACCACCTGGTGCAAGCCAGACCTCTGCCAGACACACTTCTTTAAAAAGGTACTAAAGCTCTCAAAGGCCACACAAAATATGGAGCAGCCAAAAGCCAGGGCTCTATCCATATAAAACTTGCCTTCAAAAGCAAAGCCTAACAACTCAAAATCCAATGGGTGTACCAGGAGCACATTCGCCCATCAGGGCCCCACTCCACAGGACCGAACCGTATACACCACGACATCATCAGAGATGCAGACTGAATATTTTATTATAGCTGTACAAAATCCTAGCCTACCGTTTTTTGCCATGCAAGTCTTTCCACCCTGATACAAACAAGCAAGCATCAATCTGCCTTGCCACCTGCCTCCTCAATACCCAAACTGAACATGCAAGAGGGGACACATCTGAATTCCTCTCTCGGTCTCTGTTGAGGTACAGCCACTTGTGCAAATGTGGATGCACATTTCTCTCTCTTCTTTCCTTATCTTGATGCCCACGCATGTGGTGGGATGCTAACTTATTCTTGGATTCTGACCAATTGTTGTGCTAATGCACTTCTGGATTGTGCTTTTAAAAGAGACACATTCATTTCTGGGTACAAAGCAAGGAAGACTAGTGATCACCTGCCAAGGCTAGCTAGCGTTAGCAATGGGACTCCATGAAGAAATAAATTGTTCTCATCAACAATGACATGTCCTTTTCTTTTCTGTTGAAACTTCCAACAGCAATTAGAGAGCTTCCGAGTTGAGCATTTGGCAGCAATGCTAAAACAAATATCAACCTCAGATTACACCCTGGCATGCAGAGAATGGTATTCCCTTCTTCAGCTATGACTAGCAAGGGTTAGTCCAACCACTTACATCCTTAAATATTTAAACACACACATAACTGTTTCCAATAAAATCAGTGATGCTGTCTGCTACAGAATAGAAGATCTAAAAAGGTGGCATCCCATTTCACACTCTTCTGTCACTGAAAAGGGAAACTGCATTATGCTATTTTCAAGTCTAAACACTTCTCCCTTGTGCAATGAAAGACCTGTTTGCACGTGTTGAATAGGAAAACAAGAGAAGAAAACAATGCCGCATATAAGAGATAACCAACGAACACCTTGTTTATTCAGTCAATATCCAGAGGCACTCATTCCACAGATATTATCTAGAGAATTTCAGAGTGCTGCAGGCTGAGAAATCTTTCCCAGTCCTATCTGACAACCTTCTTCCAAGAGCCTGCCTTGCCAGCACAGTGTCATATTTGTCAGTTATCCTGATCTTAACATATTAGTTATTTTAGTTTGTTTTATATATTTTACCTGGCAACAGTCACACATGCACTGGTAACAACCAGACTGGACTATTGTAATGCGCTTTATGTGGGGTTGCCTTTGAAGACGGTCCGGCGACTACAACTGGTACAGAACCGGGCCACACAGTTAATGAGTGGTGTTGCCGCGTGGACTCCTATTACGCCAGTTTTAAAAAATGTACACTGGCTGCCAGTTGCTGCCCGGGCCCAATTCAAAGTGCTAATGCTTAAATATAAAGCCCTCATATGGAAGAAGGACCGCCTTCTTCCATATGAGCCTGCCCGTACACTAAGATCAGGCCAGGAGGCCCTGCTGGAGGTGCCATCCCTCAAAGAGATAAGGGGTTGGTGGCATGTCGAAGCAGGGCCTTCTCGGCGGTTGCCCCCAAACTCTGGAATGCCCTTCCTACAGAGATCCACCTGGCACCAACACTTTTGGCTTTTCAGCACCAGGCAAAGACTTTCCTGTTTGGCCAGCATCTTAATTAGATTATTTTGTTGGACACATTAGTAGCAGGGTTTTATAATTTATAAATAATTTATTATATGTTATTTTAACTGTATTTTATTTTATAATTTAAATAATTTTATTGTTTTATAGTTTTTAATACTTGTGGGTGGCTAAAAAAATCTTATAAATAAATAAATAAATAAATAAATAAATAAATAAATAAATAAATAAATAAATTTTAAAGAATTGATAGGCTCTTCTTTGAGCGAATCACTCATGCAGCAGTCAGTTCCTGGAACAGTGTGCCATTTCTCAGGCACATGCAAGAAGGTATCAAGTACCACTTTGCACGAATAGAGACTCACTTTTTTTTAATGCCGCACAATGTCTGTGTCATCCGGGGCAAACATGGATTCTGTATTCTCCCACTCCACAGGAGAGACACAGGATAGTACAAAGAACAAATACTATTTTGTAATTTTAACGTGCACACCACACGGTACCCAAGGCACATGCACCACAAGTTACGGCCCTGGCTGGAGATCACACAGAACTATGCCGTACACCTTTGTATTCTGCCTGTCTCAACAGAATGCCTGCCAATGGGGCACAAATGTGTATAACAAATGAACAGAATTAGGCTAGATAGTCAGACAAAAGAAGAATATGGGAAGAATAAACATTAAACATTCGATCTGTGAAGATTCTCTGTCATCCAGGTGAAGTTATCCGGAAGTTGAGTCATGGCAACTGGACTTCTTTTCAGGAGAGATTGAAATGTTTCGCTGCTTATCTGAGCAGCTTTGTCAGTCCGAGGCAAATTAGTAGCAAGGCCTCCAATGTATAGTTCACCTTGATTTCACATCATTGTGGTCTATGCAGCTCATGAATGTTTGTCATGACTCAACTTCCAGATTAAACAACCAATTAACATGAATCACAACAAGAAAAGCAAACCTTGCCTCTTTAAATATCTCCATTTTAGCATGTTTAGACACCTTCTCTAATAATATCAAATGCACGAAGGGAATTAATCTATACATGTCTATGCAGAAGTCTATTGAAATCTATTGATTTCATTAAGTCTTACCTCCAGGTAAATATGTATACAATTGCAACCTACAAGAAAGAATTGTGAAAAATATGTTGTCAGTTCCTCATTTCTGGCTGAGATCTATCTGTGTGCACACAGTGAGGGGGTTGCCGGGGGTTCTCCAGCTCTTAAGAAAGCTCTTCTCTCTAGGTTAGGAAGAGGACAAGAAGCAACCCCTCCATCATATTTGTTGCATTTTGAACAAAATGTGGTAGCAGAAAACTGGCCATTTCCCCCTAAACACATTGTATGCATGTGCATTCTCTTTTCACAAACAAATAAAAGCAGACCCAGTCAGGGCTGTCGTGCAATTCTGGGGTGACTATGGTGGAAAGAAAGTAGCTGTTGTTCGCTTCCACAGCAGATCAACGTCACAATGTTGTGGTTTGTGCAAGTATAACAAATATAGAAAATATATATTAAAACCAAAACAGATGTGCATTAAAATTGGAGGCAAAATTTGCTTTGTACTTGGATACTGAATCTATGGGGCTGAAGCTTTATTTTCCTGCAGCAGTGCTTTCTAGTGAAAAGATGTCCCAGAGCTTCCTGGGGAAGGCAGTTTAGTTGTTCTATGAAGAGCATCTCCTGCAGAATGAAAGGCATGCCTCTAGTGAAAATCTTCTCACCTGATGTTATCTTATTATAATTGCCTGAGGTGATCAATATATATAGTCATCAAGGGAGATGTAGTGCGCATGAAGAGGTAATCTTCTTCCACCTTATCTTTGACACTATTGATATGCTTTGTATGCCTGTGGACTCCAAGTGAAAAAAAAACCTGCACCTGATTGAACCTGTTTGTTTCAAACTGTATCTGCAGGATAAACTGCAAAAACGCAAGGAAAATTAAAATTAAACTTCACAGATTCAAGGTCTTGGTTTTAATTTATAAAACCCTCCATGGCCTGGGACCTGATTACCTGGCAGAGCGTATCTCCCAGTGGTCAACATCGGCCCGACCAACTAGAATGTCATGGGCGCACTCACTGCGGGTGGCCACGCCTAGGGATGCTCGGAAAACGGTCACCCATGGCCGAACCTTCTCTGTGGCTGGCCCCACACTATGGAAACATCTCTTATGTGAGTTGAGCCTTGTAAAGTACTGCCAGCCTTCAAAAAAGCTTTAAAGACCTTGCTTTTTCGGGAGGCGTTTGGTGACTGTTAAGGTTTTTTTTTTTTTTTTGCTCATCCGCCACTTGTCTTCCTGCTATCGATTTTTATCTTTTATGTTTAACTGATCTTATTGTTTTTATTATGATGTAGTATATAATTTGGTTCTTGTCTGTTTCTTGTTGTGAACCGCCTGGAGTTCCGTCCGGAAGACAGGCGGTATACAAGCTCTAAAAATAAATAAAATAAATAAATAACACTGGGAGACTTATGACTGGGTTTCCTTTATTATAAAACAATTGAGCACTTACTCTATTGTCCCTTTCACACTAAAGGGATTATTTTCACAAGATTCTTATCTTTGATTTTGATTCTCCAGGTCGTTGGTCCAGATTGTTTTTAATGCTGCTTTTTAGACTTGCTGCCCTGTTACATTTTTATGCCACATTATATTTTAGCCAAACAATCTCTCTTTTTCCCTTAGATACTCAAACAAGGAATATGAATGAAGGATGACATTAAAAGGTTCCAAATAAGTAAGTTACAAGTTCCAAACTTTTTCAGTAAGTACATAAATATTTATTTTTATTGTGAGTTGCTTTAATAATTACTTAGAAAATCAGTATTGGAAGTGTATGAAGTAACTCTAAAACAAATGGTGAAATATGAATGGGATAAACAAAACAGTCCCCTCTCTATCCTGTCTAAGCCTAAGGGCAAATTCCCTTGGTTCAGTTCATAAAAGAAGCAATTGCTAGAAGCCTTTAGGCGCAATACTTAAAATTGTAAGGAGAAAGAATGTTTCCCTGACAATAGTTGACATGAAATACTGAACAGGTATTTGTCATTGTACTTCTGTTTATTCAAGTTTTGAATTACATGGCTGAAATATTTTCTACCCCTGTTGAAAAAGGTGTTTTTTAAAACTCGGTTACTTTCTATTTGCCATTACCTTCACAGAAACTAAAAATATTGCTTTGCATAAAGAAAATGTCCATAAGGAAGGAAATACTGTTGCTCAGAGAAGTCACACCATTTATAGAAAAACTCAGAAGAGATTCTGCATTGGGGGCCTGGTGGTGATGAAGGACAAAATTGTGGTTCAGCCGGTGGGAGCCTCAAATTGATACAAGCATTTATCACATTTCTGTCTCTGACGTATCACAGAAAGTGCTTTACGAGACCAAGGAAAGACCTGATTCACTTTGCAGACTCCGATCCTGGTTTCTTCTCAAATCATAGTTTAAGCAAGTCACAATCTCCCCAAGTACTTTAGGAACTCTTTTTAACAAGCTTAGGAGATGGAAAGAAGCATGTATGAGAAAGAGCTTAGGCAGGCTCTTTTGAATATGAGACACCATGGTTTCCTTGCACTGCTGACCAGGGTCTTTGGGGCAGGTAAGCATAGGAGTGCATGCATTAGATCTTTTATTTTCACTTTTAGTAGTGAACTAATCTCCCAGATACTGATTAGATATTTACAATATGCAATGTAAAACCCACCGGGGGGGGGGGGAGAGACGACAACCAAAACAACGTTGGATGAACAACCCTTGACAGTGACATGAAGTTGTCCCAGGTTCACCCAGACCTAGTCCACAACCGTGTCAAGTGGAGGCAAAAATCAGATAGCGGACCCCACCAACCAAGTGGGACAAAGGCTAAGAAAAAGAAGAAGGGAAATGTGTAAAAGAGATTGATTAGCGTTAGCTGGTTAACTTGACTAGAGTTTTTATCTCCATCTTCAAGCCCAGTATTTGCTCATCCTATTCACCCCCAGTATTCACTCACTCAGCCTATACTACCAGCCTTAGACATGCTGGTAATTTTTATTCTCCCCTCTGTCTTCTCTTTGCTCTTGGTCCCTGAACTTGCTCTCCCTTCCTTCATGCTTGATGGGAGACCTATTTGTCTCTTCACCCTGGAGCTTAGGTCTTTTGTAGGTCTCTCTGTGGTGCTCACTCCACCTTCCTCTCTCCAGACTCTCTTGACTGACATTACAGAAAGTCAGGCTCCACTCCCCCCCCCGCCCCCGGTTTCCACTGTTCTAGTTCTCCAAACTGAGCTAAGCCATATCTTTATATGCAGATTTTCTCAGTAGGCATAACAATCACATATCATGCCATGAAAGTATTAAGAAGGAGAAACAACCACCCTACACTGATCTTCCAGTGAGAAACACTCCTTTCACAACTGTGTTAAGCATAGGAATCATAATATTGGGATATATTGGGATATGTATTAGATTCTGTGCATGCTGTTACCATTTTCTTTAGCCCCTCTTTGCTATCTTCTTTTTTCATAAAGCTCCTGTAACGTTCCCACCTGCAGGCACAGCAAATATTCGAACAAGGATAGCTTTGCCAAAAAAGAGAAGCTACAACACTTGTGGTTCTGCTTATCATAATTATGACTTACTATTGTTATTAACTAACTAAGGTGGTTACTTCATGTCCATTTTGTCTCAGTGTTGCGCTTAGGAGCAGTACAAAAAATGTTACTTCAGTTCTGTCGCACAACTACTGAAATTTGTCTCAACCACGCCCCTGGAATGGGTGCTAAGTGCAACAATACTGTACCTGGTGCTGGGGTAGGGTTTTTCCTTGTCACTCTTTGTTCCTGCTTTCTGTTCCAAGGCAAGACACCATGTAGTTACATCTATCACACAACAAAATATTCATGTCTCTCAGAAAACTGTGTCTGGGATTTTTTATTATTATTTTGACTTTTCAGAAGTGAAATATCGAAGAAGAATTTTGAAGCCCTCCCCCAAGACAAATTCAGTGTTTGTCACGGTACAAGACCGTGAGGTAACACTCGTCACGAGACAAGTTATCGCGACCATGGGAACACTGAAACAGGGACAAAACCATATGATCGCGACCCCTGTCACGGTACAAAACTAGTCCCGGAACAAAGAAGGATGTGAAGTAACTGCCTAATTAACTAACTAACTAACTAGTTGTGACTTACTACTGGCTTTGAGGCATCACTTCATTTTTTTCTGGCAAGCACATGAAGACATCAAATGAATTTCACAAAGACACAAGGATGTGTTATTAAAGCTACATAAGGAAAACATGTTTAGTTACTTTTTGAACATGTCCAAGATTCTACTTGTTTTGGGTGAGCAAATGAATCTAGAGCACCCAAGAATCATTCTTCAAATAGGGAAGGAGGTGAAGAGTCCCAGGAAATCACTCTGCAAATAATTCAGAAATCTGTTCAGTTCTAATAATTTTGTAGAATATTTATTGCAAGCAAAAATTAATACTACACCCCTGAGTTACCCTCATTCACTCTATACCCTAGAACGTAGAGAGAACTCTTAGCTCTCCTGAGCTACTTTGCCCTCTGAAGATGCCGGCCACAGAGTCTGGCAAAACGTCAGGAAGGAAAACTTCCAGAACATGGCCAGAAAACTCACAACAGCTATCAGATTCCCGCTGTAAAAGCCTTCAAGAATACATCAAAAATTAAAGACCTATTTATTTATATCCTCTTTAGTATCTGGAAGTTGAGTCATCAGTCAGACTGATGAAGCTGCTTGGATGAGCAGCGAAACGTTTCTATCTCTCAAGAAAAAGAAGTCCAGTTGCCATGACCCAACTCCCAGATAAACTCACCTGGATGACTAAGAATCTTCACAGATATATCCTCTTTAGTAGTAAAGATCAGTTATCATCTTCTGATTTGGTCTGCAGCAAAATGCTTGTTTATTCCGCACTATTTCTCATTCCCTCCCCCCTTGTGTTCCATATTTGGTCTAAAGGAGAGCTTGTGCTATAAAGTTGACAAGAATGTCGTAGAAAACTATGTGTTGCTGTTATCAAAACCCATCCCTTGGGAAGTGAAACAACGGTTTGTTTAAACAGCAAAAGATTCCACTCAGAAGATAGATACAGAAGTCAGTAAAGGTAATCCCATGATAAACATGTCACATTCAATTTCAAGAAGGGCACAAACATCCCAGTTCATTTTGAGCTTATTTTCCTTTTCTGATGCATACGCAACCCCCACCCCCTAAGAACAAGGAACACTTTGGCTGGCAATATGTGATCAAATAGTGTTTGATTTGTGCATTGTAACCTTCAGATTTAAACAATCACTGGCCTGAATCCTATGACCTATATATGCCAGCATAACCAATTTCCTGCACTGAATTGCTAGTTAAGAAGCTAAGGCTTGCATTTCTTATTGTGCACTAGTCGTGTGATTTGGCATGTCACAAGAAAGAAATACATTTACAGTAGCAGCACTTTGCTGCTATTATTTCCTCCTTTTGATTTAACGCAAGTTCATGTAAGAAACAGAATTCTGGAAAATGAATTTTTCTCTTTAATCTTTTCCTTCTATTTATTTTTATAAAAAATATATCTACTCGTTGAAATGATATACATGAAGCTAACTGGAAAATTTAATCAGAGTGTACAGGGAATAAATGCAAAGCGTCCTATGTTTTAGCAAAAAAAAAAATCTTCATCAGAGACAGACAGACACACGCACAGACAGGGAAAGGGTTTAAATGTGTGTAGTCTGTAGTCCTGCACAAGGTGATTAAAAATAGTGGAATATGGTTTAAAAAATTTCAGGTGGTCAAATAACAGTATAAAATACTTACATACCCTTGTTGCATGAGCATATAATTTAGTACAGTATATGATGGAATAATTAACAGCTCATTACACCAAATTATGGTATAAGCTCCTGGTGGGATCAGAGTACTGTTTGTTAATTTCTTGGTTTACAATTTAAGAAAATACAAATTATCAACAGTAAATAGTAACAAATTATAAAGAATAAACAGTAACAAATTAAATACTAAACTAATCTAGGATTATATAAAACAGGCCTGCCCAACAGGTGGACCGTGGGCTGCTGGTAGCCCGCGAAGGGTTCAAAAGTAGCCCACCAGCCATCAATAAAAAGAAGTGAGGCAATAAGTTCTCCACCTCTCCCTCCCCCATCCCAAGGACCACCACTGCCCCAGCAAAGTTCTGGGTCTGCCAGCCCACTGTCTCAGCCGAGCAGGGCAGTTCAAGGGCCACGGCGCATTGAAATCTGTTCCCTCCAGAACAGATTAATTGGTTTTCAATGCATTCCTATGGGAAACCGCTGCTCTACTTACAAAAGTTTTTACTTATGAGCATGTGCTCGGAACAGATAAAATTCGTAAGTAGAGGTTTTAGTGTAGTAGCCCTCAGGCACTTTGGGCCAGAAAAAGTAGGCCTTGGCCTGTTCAAAGTTGAACAGCCCTGATATAAAGCATAAAACAAAACACAACTATAGTCTTAACAAACACAAACAATACTTTGTGTTTCATTCTTCGTTTTGTTTCTTTTTTTCAGCCAACAACCCCCACCAGTCAGGGTTTTTTGTTTTGCTTCCTCCCCTACCGCTGACCAGGTGGCCCATGGGTTGGGTCAGCGCTTTGCCCCCTTTTCCTCCCACTATCGCTGACCAACTGGCTAATGGGCCAGGTCGGTGCTATTTGTAATTCGTTACTGGAATGTTAACATGAAATTGCTCTGCACGTCCAACTGGCAAGGTAATACATATCTGAGGAAGTCTCATGGTTGGAGAGAGTTAAGTGCTAATTATTCCTCTTGACATCTAGCTTGACCCTCTGAGAGGGTGCAACTGTAAAGGCAGTCCCCTACTTCCATCCAGACAAACATTTTATTTTTAAAATTGAATGTGGTGCTTATAGTTTTGGAACTACAAGGGCAGGCATAAGAACGACAATAGATGAAAGTATATTCATTTCTAACATTGTGTTTCCAGGAAGAAAAATGTAAACACAAAGTGTTCAACTAGCACGTAACTGAGCTTAGAGGAAAGATGAGGAAAATAAGAAAGAGGTATTTTAGAGGATGCATCCCCAGAAGAAGTATTTTTTTAAAAAAATGAAATAATGGACCAGCTTTTACGTACGGACTGTTTTGCAGATTCTTCTTTGTAACATGAGAGTAACGGTATAACACAGCAATCACACAATACAGGTCTATTTCATTGCTAATATTAAGCGACCCTTACCTCACGCAGCTTCTGTTTGCCAGTTGTTTTGCTAGCAATGTTCTCCTATACTCCTGCTTATACAATGAACATCCAATGTGAACTTTTGCAACATTCAAGTCAGTTGGATAATAAAAATATGCTACATAAAAGGTTTTAAATTAAATTCTTCCTAATGGTTGTTCTAATCATTTTAGTTCTTAGTGTGTCAAACGAAGTGATCTGCAGGGGGGAAATGGGCTTTTATTGGGTTTCCTTTAATCCTTTTTGTAATTTGATGTGATGCACTCTAATTCTACATCTTGACAAATAGAAATGCTGCTGCAGTACTGACATGGAGCTCATTAAGAAATCCGAAGAGGATTTCAACTTCTATTTGAACTATCTGATTGGCTGAAAGTAGGAATATAAGTGTCTTGTTTCCTGGGCCAGAAGCCAATGTCATCCTGGGGTCACATCCCTCTCCCCATCTCCCTGCAGTTCTTAGCATGCTCCAAAACAAGCTTCAGAGAGTTCCCTAGATCTCCAGGACAAGCTTTGGAGCAGCAATGAAGGCTGCAGTATGCAGAGGAGATGGAGCAGATCCTCTGCTTCAGTCAACAAATCCCCCCTGCTGGATTCCAACCTTCTGGTATTAAGAAGGCATCATTCTCAAATTTTTCACAAATCTTTGTGAATAGTCTATGTGACAACCCAATACTCTTAACACAAGTGTGCAAATGCATCAGATAAAAATTTAAATGCTTCTCTTCATGATTTTTTGTAATACAAAAAACCAAAAACAAACATAGAATTATTCCCCACCTATTAAAACTTGGACGTTTCCTGAGAAACCAGCTCTGGCCACTGCGACACAGGCCCTGGTGACATCCCGGTTAGGCTACTGTAATGCACTCTCTGTGGGACTACCGATGAAAAGTCTCAGGAAACTTCACTGTGTCCAAAATGCATCAGCCAGATTGCTGACTGGGGGGGGGGGGTACAGTGATCACATTACACCCCTATGAAAGTAACTCCACTGGCTACCAATCAGCTATCAGGCACAATTCAAAGTGCTGATCTTAACCTACAAAACACTGTACAACCTGAGTCCTAGCTACTTCAAAGATCGAATCTCACAGTATGAACCGGCTTGGGTGTTAAGGTCATCAGGAGAGGCCATTCTCTCCATCCCGCCACCCTCACAGGTACATCTCGTGGGAACACATGAAAAGGCCTTCTTGGCAGCTGCGTCCAGACTCTGGAACTCCCTCCCACCAGTGGTGAGGACTGCCTCATCTCTGATGTCTTTCCAAAGGCAAAGACCTTTCTCTTCAGGCAAGCTTTCTCTATTATGTGACCTTTGTATGAATCTACCGTACATGATCACATAGACACTGCGTTTATACATTTTGCGATTGCATTGACACTATGTTTTCAATTGTTAGTTTCCCTCATTCATAACTTTTCATGGAATTTTCACTTTCTTTTTAACTGCTTTGCTCTCTTGTAGCTTTGATGTAATGTTGTCTTTTAATGTTGTAAGATGTCCCTCAATTCCCTGCTCCCAATTACTTGAATATGTCTTAAGTGTATTGGACTGTATATTGTCCCTCATTACTGTAATCTGCCTTGGGTCATTTTCCAAGGAGAAAGGCAGGGTAAAAATACTCTAAAGTAAATAAATAATTGCAAGGGTTAGGGACCCGTCCTAGCCTGTGATAATGGAAAATCTGCAATATGCAGAAGCTGGGTTGGGTTGGAACTTGGGGGGGGGGGCGCTTTCTGGGGCCTCCTGCACTTACCTGAGGTCTGTTGCTGCCCCAAATGGGCCTCCAACAGGCTTCCGAGGAAGCCCATCGGAGGCCCCAGAAGTGGTTTAGAGAAATCTGGAAGGCACTCCTGGTTTTCCAGAAGTCACTTCCGGTTCATCAGAAAGCACTTTTGGGGCCGCCGACATGTCCCGGAAGCCCACTGGAGGCCCATTCGGGGCAGCTCCAGGCCTACGGTAAGTGCCTGATGCCTCAAACAGGCCAAAGCAGCTTACCCCAGGGGGCCTTGGTTTTCATATACTCTGGCCCTGCAATATACCGGGACCACTGTATTACAGTCAAGAAAAAGAAGGCATGTGGGATGTTCAAAACAATAGAATGGCTTCAGCTTAGTGATCATCCTAAAATGGATGGAGAGAATGACTCATTGATTCCCCTTCAGAAAAATTCTACTACAGTACATGGCCTAATTAGATCACTACTCCCTGTAGCAGGATGAACTGATAGGCAAAATGTTGTGAGTGGATAGAGGGAGCTTCCTATACACGCAGGATGTTTGCCTGATTATACTGAACAAAGCTGATTAAGAAAACGAACATCACTCCAAAATTTTCCAATAAATGAACACTGGGGGTTGTGGGTGTGCCCACAACTTTCATGCTGTCAGCAAATTCTGCTAGCAGAAAAGGAAACAGGACTGAGCTCAAAGTTGGAATTATGATCAAAATATGCAGTCCAGTGGGGAAGTAGCCACCAGCATATTTCAGCCTCACAAGGTGCTGTCTGTGAAGAACACATTTTCCAAGTTCTAATCCCACGTTCTTCAAAAGACCCATTTGACGTCTCAGGTATGGAGGAAATGGCCAACGACAAATTATAGCTGAATGTCATAAAAAGGTAAAGGTAAAGGTTCCCCACCTTTTTGTACTGTATTTTGAGTATTTTTCCCCTTTAATTTTATTCTTCTTATTATTTTATTCATCATTTTTATTTCTTGGATTTCTTGAGTCTTTTATGTGAATCGCCCAGAGTTCCCTCTTGGGAAATTGGCACGGTATACAAATATAAAAACAAATAAATAAATAAATAAATCTAATGCAAACATATTTTCTTTTTCACAGTTTGGTAACTTTATTATTTATGTGCACTAAACCTTTATTATTTAATCCCTGACTGTTACCTGGAGCAGGATGAGAGTCTGGAAGTAATGAATTAAATGTGAGAATTACCTGTAACAAGTAAACCGCCCTGAGTTCCTTTATGGAAAAAGGAACGGTATAGAAATGCACCAAATAAATAAATAAATAATAAATAAATAATAACTTTTCAAAATAAAATAAAATAAAATAGAATAGAATAAAATAAAATAATAAAATAAATAGATAAAATAAATAAAACTTTTAGGCAAGAAGGATTGAATAGAGTCACATTTCAAAAGTAATGTCACAAGTTGCAATGGCATTAGCTACGTTTGTGTAATGATTAATGTAGAGTAATTATTTTGAGTTCTGCTTTTAAAGGGGCATTTTTGAAATTAAGAGTCCATTTGACAGACCCTTTTAAAAATTTTATCTTTTAATCACATTGTATTTCCATTTGCTCTTAAATAATCCTTGGCATTTCTAGAGTCAGTGAACAGCATAAATGTTGTGGGCATAGGTGTATAGGAAAGAAAAGCAGAGAACTAGCAGGTAAGTAGTGCAACTTAACTGCACAGGATATTTGATACCATAGTTTAAAGAATGTCTTCCCAACATGGCACTTTCTGTTTATGTTGGGCTACAAATCCCATTTGTATGCTTTTGGAAACTGCCATCTTAGAGAAAGCAACATAAATCCTTGATAGAACACATATGGAATGAGCCAACAAGAAGATATGCTACTTGTGGGCAAAGCTGTTGGACTACAAGTGAACCATTTCCTCCAACTTTCCTATAGACTATAAACTGCTAGTAACAAGATGGCAATTTTATTTTATTTTTTAAAAATCCCTATTCATTACTAGTGTAAACACAATACATCTTCAGCCTTAATAAGAATGAACATAAAAATATTAAAACCTTTCTACTAAAATTTCAGTCCCTAATCAGGCCAATCAGTTTTCTTTCTTCTTTGTTAGCCTACTGACATCCAATGCTGGATGTTTTTGCTTCCACAATTTGCTGTTAGTATTATTCTACACCATGACAGATCTACAGCCCTATACTATCTTCCATCCATCTAGTCTGTGGTCTTTCTTTTCTTTGTTCAACCACCCATCTCGTTGTCTCATGGTGTGGCCTGCCCATCTCCATTTTAACACTGACAGTTTATGTCTATTATTTTTGCTTCTGTTGACTATCCTGGCTTCTTTCTTTATCTATTAGTGAAATATTTAGCACCTGTCTTTCCACTGCTATTTTGAGTTTTCCATTATGACATAATTCAGTACAATACTAGCAATACACACCCATCATAAACTTTGTGTGCCGTATTCTATATAATATCATCAATGATAACTACTAACCAGGGCACAGAAGAGGAACTGTCATTTCTAATGATTTGTATCCATCAACTGAACTTGGAAATGAACCAGTAACTGGCTAATATTCAAATGTGTTCCTTTTTGCCAGGAGCTCTAAAATGCCTCAATGTTGCTTGTATAGACTGTATTGAGAAAAGTCTGTCCCCCCCACCCAATTAATTGACCTGTTGAACTGTATTTCTCCCAAGTAGAAGTTTTAAGACTCACCAGTTGTGAGCAATACTGAGATGTATGGAAGGATTTATTCTGGAGCCACACTAACAACACTGCAATCAAACAGAATGTAACCAGGAAGGTACTGTTTTAGTCAAGTCCTACTTATGGAGTTCCCATAGACTTCTGATTAGGGTCGACACTGTTGCTGGGCCTGGTGGAAAACTCTCCACTGGCTTATAAAGAATCTCCTTCCACATCCAGGCTCTCTGCCATAACTCCCACAGCTTGCACAACATGAAAGTTTGCAATCGTTGGTGTGGGTACCTCTCTGCCTATGTTGCTCCAAATGACACAATGGACTTAATGGTGTACTTCCTCCCAGTCACCACTCCATCCTGTTGTTTGATGTTGCTTGTTATTTGAGCAGAACACAGAGGAAAGTATCTTCACATGAAGCCCCATCAGAGAAGCCATTAAAAGCAAAAGCTACAGTAGGACCCTGGTATCCGCTGGGGATCAGTTCCAGGCCTTCCCGTGGATAACAAAAAACGTGGATGAGAGAGACCCCACCAAAAACCTGCTGTTTTGGGACAGTAGCTTGCTTTACATCTGTTGCTTTGCAACAGTAGCTTGCTTTGTGATGGCTGTTTGTGACAGTAGTTTGCTTTACAGCTGCTGATTGTGACAGTAGCTTGCTTTGCGGCTGCTGAATTATTTATTTAATTTTTCCCCTCTGCCAACCATGGATAACTGAATCAGTGGTTAATGAATCAGTGGATATGGGGGTCCTACTGTACTTTGTGTGAGCAGTCTGGGTAGCCAATGCCAAATATCAAACCATTCTTTTGTTATCACTGCTCTTGAACTTTCTGATTATCCGCAGTTTCCAAGACATTTAGGTTTCACAGTATGGCATGTACCCCTTTTCATGAATTATTTGCAACCATCAAAATTGCTTTGAAGGTTGCTGACCAAGGGGGAAGAGGTTTAGGGGCAAAGCCCAAGTAGTTTTAATGTTCAGCCCATCACTGAGAGAGAAACAGATAAGGACCTGGAAGAGAAGAGATAGGATGTTAGAAACTACTGTGAGAATATTTAAGTGCTGAGTGTCTATAAACTTAAGAGCAGGATGTGCAAGTGACCAACTTTGTCTCTAACCTAACCTAGGTGTATTTATGCAATATTCTTCCTTTTGTTTGTACCTGGATAAGTTACTATTTATGCTTTTACTTCTAGTTTGTTATAAATAATCTTCTCTTATCTTTATTCAATTTAAATCAATCAGGAAAGAATTAATTTAATAGAGCAACTAGTTGGTGGCAGCAGAAGAGCAAATTAATGGTGGTACAGTAATTGTTAATAGCCTGTGAAAGGGCCGGGGGCATAGCATAGGATAGTCACACACAGAACTTTAGAAGTTTGTTTTTGGGGATATCTGTTTGGGTGCAGTTAGTATCCAAAACTCAGGTAGACAAATACATTTAGATTCACCTCACATTCTGTGCATATAGAAAATTGTGTTTTACAATTCAAAACACAGGAAAAACCCCAGAGGGAAATTACATTCAATTTATTTTTCTGTTGCTTCTTGGTATTATGAACAGTAGAAGTTTATATTCCAAAGCAGGTAATTAGAAATTTTGGCACTGTATGTCACATTTCTGGTGCCCATTGGGGACAGTCCTCTTTTTCTCAATTTAGAATTATACAAACCCACACTGTAAAGGTATAAGACTCCAAGGTAGGCAAATTATTAAAACCCCACTGCGGTGATCTATTAACTACCTTGATTTTGCTGTTTTACTGCTGCAGACAATGAGCACAATCTTACAAGTTCAGAAGAACATGAAATCTGGAAAAACCGAAGGATTTAGATATCTGCACTTCAATATCCAGCAGACTTTCTATGCTCTGTACTCAAAGAGAGGTTTGCCGATGCAGTATTAGTTACCCATCTACCAACTAATACATTGGGGTGGCATTTTTACAGCTTGGACCAGCACAATGTATGCTGCCTAGACTGGCACCAGAATGACAATGGCAAATCCACAGTTTGAGCATTTCAATATGCAGCAGAGTGAAAACATACAAAAACATACCAAAGGGAAAATAGCTGAGACGGAAGCATGCTGAGAGTTCTGATTTTTCCAGACACCTCCCTCTGCCTGCGGTCTCCCACTCTGCCCATGGTTGCAAGCGAGCAACACCTGCCTAGTTCAGATTTTGGTTTTCTGGATATTGCTATATTGGTATACTGCTATACGATATCCAGTATATATGGCTGGATAGCTCAGCAGTTTATAGCTATTTGGCTACAGAGACAGAGGCGGGGAGTTCAATTCCCCACTGGGCTTCCCGCAAGTACAGCCTGCGTGTTCTTAGGCAAACTGCCCAGTCCCAGGGCACACCCAGAAGAAGGGAAGGGTACACCACTTCTGCATGTTCTCTACCTGGAAAACCATGGAAAAGGGTCTCCATAAATCAGAATTGACCTGAAGGCACATGATGATGATGATGATGATGATGATGATGATGATGATGATGATGAT
>JAHTLZ010000122.1:36730954-36763321 GCA_023846285.1 Phrynocephalus versicolor | reverse complement strand
GATGATGATGATGATGATGATGATGATGATGATGATGATGATGATGACGACTACTACTACTACTATATTGATAGGTAGTTTTCGTCAATGGGCATTGTTGGCCAAAGAACGTAGCTGGTTGAGCTACTGCTTCATCCCCTCTTCCCCTGAGAAACAGACTACAGTGGACCCTCGTACAACAAATGGTTTGTATAACATAAAATCTGTACAACATAAAAAATTCCGGAGATAGGGGAAATTTGCTGAATAGAATTGCCTATGGGGTGAATCCGTACAACACAAAAATGGTCATGATTGGGGATTACTCTGTTTTCAATGCATTCCTATGGGAAATTTGTATAAAGGAAAATTTGCTTACTATAATTTCATTTGGAACGAATTAATTCTTTTATACAAGGTACCACTGTATTGTTTTTCCAAACTCCAAATCCAGTCACTTTTAAAAAGAAAAAGAAAAGAAAAAAAATTGAAAAATTGAAAAAAATTTAAAAAATTTAAATGTACTGTATTGTTTTTCCAAACTCCAAATCCAGTCACTTTTAAAAAGAAAAAGAAAAAAAATTGAAATGTACTGTATTACAATTTGTCCCATTATTCACAATCATTGCTGTTATTGTGTTTCTTTAACAGCTTCTTACAAACTACAGCTTCCATTCTGTCTCTTAAAATTTCCTCTGAGGAAATAATAAAGCAAATTGCCTCCAGGTGTGTGGAATGGCTTCCCCCATACAAATCACATATAGGAGACTCATGAAGAGAGGGTAGGCTTTCACAGAAATGGAATGATCATATAAATTATATGGACTGGCCCTGTGAGAAGTAATACAGTGGTCCCCTGCCCTTTCGCGGTTCATATACTGCAGTCCCGCTATATTGCGGGACCACAGTATATGAAAAAAGGCCCCCTAGGGTTAAGGGGGGAAAGTCCCTCGGGGGCCTCAGAAATGATTTTTGGTGATCCAGAAGTCACTTCCAGTTTTCCGGAAGTCACTTCTGGTTCGCAGGGAAGCCCTTTTGGGGCTTCCAGAAGGCCCAGGAAGGCCCTCACAGGCCCATTCAGGGCAGCGCCAGACTGAGGGTAAGTACAAGCGCCCCCAGCTAGACGCCCCAGGCCTGATCCGACCCGCATCCGCATATTGCGGATTTTCAATTACCGCAGGTTGGCTCGGGTCCCTAACCCCCGCGATAGGTGGGGGGGTCACTGTACCTGGTTTAGTAATTTTAAGATCTACATTGAAAGCTACGCACTAACACAGTAACAATAATATAGGCAACACCATAAGCAACATACTGTAGTGGGAATAAAAACAATGTAAGATAGAACACTTACCACTTCTTCATGAGTAGCACCTTCTACATTTATGCCATTAACCTAAAAATATAAAGGGATTATTTGAAGCAATGGGTGAATATCAGGTTTATAACACGTGCATTAAAATTGTGATATAGATTTGAAGCAAGTGTATAGAAATAAACTGACCTGTATTACTGCATCTCCTATAAATAACATTCCTGACTGGTCCGCTGTAGAATGATAAAAGAATCACACATTAATTGAGAGACTTAAACTGATGGAACATTTTTCTACAGCAATTGTTTTAAGTACTGTTCTTGTAACAGTCATTCCTGAAACTGCCTCTCTTGTAAAAACGCCAGCAGCATAGCAATCATTCAGTAAAGCTAAATAGGTTGATGCCAGTTGTAAGGAAATTAAGAGAGTTACTTTCCAGTCATAAAAGATTATTTAGTATGGAACACAAATGCTGCTTCTCACTAATGATGTATTTTATTAAATTATGGAGTAAGTATGATACATATTTTTCATTAACTGTGCTATGATGGTATAATGGAAATCTGCCTTCCTTCTTTTCTCCTGGGAAGATGTCCAGAGACTGCTTACCATTCAAAGGGGCTGCATAAAGAATTCCACCATTGAGTGTGGAATCTGCATCTCCTCTGTATTCTGTTTCAACCAGTACAGTAGGAAGCCAGTATCCGCTGGGGATTGGTTCCCAGCCTTCCCGTGGATAATGAAGACCGTGGATAAGAGAGGATGCCAAAATGTCCCCAAAGCTGCTGTTTTGTTATAGTAGCTTGCTTTACAGCTGCTGTTTGTGACACTAGCTTGCTTTACGGCTGCTGTTTTATGACAGTACTGTAGCTTGCTTTACAGCTGCTGTTTGTGACAGTAGCTTGCTTTGCAGCTGCTGAATTATTTATTTATTTTTTCCTCTACCAACCATGGACAACTGAATTAGTGGATAATGAATCAGTGGAAATGGGGGTCCTACTGTAATTAGCAAACTTTCCGCAATTCAGTACGTATGTACTTGTTCCTGCAAGGGGGCAATGACAATAAAGATTCCTATCCTTCCTATCCTATGTGAATGTCAACTGCAAACATACCAAAATAGCATACAGTCTTTACTGAAAGGTACACACACCTGGTTGAAAGGATTTTCTCATGTCATAGCACCATTGTTTTCCACCCTATTTTCCCATCTCTGCTTTAACGGAAGAGTGATGAAATTGGGAAAAGGGAATAGTTGAACACTAAGGTTAGAATCCTGTCCAAACAAACAAGCACAAAACCAACAACAAACCACCATGCATTCAATGGCAAGCATGCAAGCCATGTGAGGCCTGTAGCAGAGCGTCTGTCATAAAACCCACTGCACACTGGGTTCCAAAAGATGACAACCACTTGGGTGGACCTACAAAGTGAAGTCAGTTGGATGTTTCCTTTCCAGCTAACTACAGTCCTCTTTCCGAGTCATCAGGGAAAAGGAATAGCACACGCAGCTTTCTAAGGGCATTAGATGAACTGTTGAAGTTTCAGTCGCTGGTGAAGCATCGGTGGCCTTTAATCACGGTGGGTATAGGCTCTATATCCGAGCATCATGTTTTCTGCTAGAGATCAGAAATACAGAGAACTTGTCCTCAAGGCCTGCTTGGGGGTTTCTCAGAGACATCTAACAGGCCACTGTGACAATCAGGACAATCAGTTAGAGAAGTGTTGGGGTTGATCCACTGTGGCTCTTCTTATGGAAGGAAATGATTTATTTGATCTGGTCACACGATGAAAGGTGGGAGCAAATGAAACAAAAACCAAAACAAGAATACCATGCAAAGATGCCAACAGACAGGATTTCCCATTATAGTATATGACAACCAAGGGAAAAATCCCCTTATTTAAGGTTTACATGACCATCCACTGAAAAGCTGTTCTTTATGAATCAAAACAAGTACATTCTGAAGACTAAGATTTATTTGTTTTGAATGTTTTTACCCTGCCTTTCTCCTTGTAAAAGGACCCAAGGCAGCTTACATTATTGAAGGACAATATACAACCCAGAACATTTAAGCTTATTCAGGTTTAAGAACAATGAATTTGAAGAGGTAACTTACAACTTGAGGAGGAGGAACAAACTGAAACTAAACCCAGAGAAGGCAGAGGTGCTTCTGGTCAGTCAAAAGGGAAAATCAAGGAATAGGGATACAACCTGTACTGGATGGGATTATATCCTTGAGCCTAAATGCCAAAGTCACATTATGGCCAGGAGTGCACTTGCACAATTAAAACTAGTACGCCAGTTTCACCCATTTCTTGAGAAACCTGCTCTGGCCACTGTGACACGTGCCCTAGTGACATCCCAGCTGGACTACTGTAATGTGCTGCATCTGGGCTACTTCAGTGGGTCCAAAATGCTGCAGCCAGATTGCTGACTGGGGCAGGTTACAGAGATCACATTACACCCTTATTACAGCAGCTCCACTAGCTTCCAATCAGCTATCGGGCAGAGTTCAAATTGCTGACCTTGATTGATGTACAAAGCACTATACAACCTGGGTCCCAGCTACCTCAAAGATCGAATCTCACAGTATGAACTGGCTCAGGTGCCAAGGTCATCAGGAGAGGCCTTTCTCTCCATCCCGCCACCTTCACAGGTACGTCTCATAAGAACACATGAACGGACCTTCTCTGTTGCTGCTCCCATACTCTGGAACTCCCTCCCACTGGAGGCCAGGACTGCCCCATCTCTGCTGTCTTTGCAGAAGCAGCCAAAGACCTTCCTCTTCAGGCAAGCTTTCTCTGAATGATGGATTACCTACTATGTGACTTTTAGATGGATTACCATGCATTATTGCTTTAGACTGAATTCATAATAATACCTGTGTTTTACATTTTAGTTTCCATCTTTCATGATGGATTTTTTTTGTTTAATTGTTTGTGTGCTGTCATTACCTTTAGTACTGCCTTTTAATGTTGGCAGCAGTTTGTGATTAGCTCCTGCTACCAAAAAAATAAAATAAAATAAAAAGACTGCTCTATAATGGAGCTTTAATTTCGATTTTCTATATTAGAAAAAGTGACAGATGGAATTAAATGACCTAGAAATATCTTTCCCAAGTGTTCCAGGTTTTATTTTATTTTTAAATGGTTGAGCTACATTTTAGGGATCACAATTATGGTTATTCCTATAATACGGTAAACAGGAAAACAAAAAGTCCAAACAATTTATGAAATGATTCACATGGAAAGGAAAATAACAATGCACTACAATAAAGACCGAGCCGTCTTTTCATAAATTGCACACTAGCAAAGCACAGTTATCACTCCTTTGGCTGAAATTGTAGAATTATAATTGTAGTATTATAAAAATACTGCACAGGCATAGTAAGGTTTTTAAACTGACTCAATACAAAGTTCCAAAGCGGTGTGCCTACCCAAAATGATTAAGTAGTAAGGCTATCTGCTTAAATTTTCTCTAGGGATGTAAAATTGGTGCATTACTCATCCTTGCAGGTGAGGATCAGAAACTGCAGTGCTTTCACCTCATCCTGCAAGAGGGTAAAATAATTTCCGCTGATAACACATCAAATATTTTTTACACAGATAACACAAGACGGGCAAATTACATAATCTGGCACAAATTGCTCTAAACTATAATTCTTGTTGCCTTGTTTTTCATGGACTTCTAAGCATTGTGAGGGCTATTTGTGACTTCTATAAAACAATCAGCCAGTCTTTCGAGTTTGGCTTCATAAAGGCAGGCTGGATAAATGCACTGACTGGTAGTACCTTGCTCCCTAAATGGAGAATGGAAGGGAATCTGCATGGACATCTTCTGGACGGCTGACCCTGACCTGACCAGTTGCACGACTAATCTCACAACTACTGTGAGAAAGTGGGATGTCTGCTAATAGGTAAGAGGATGTTTGCACCATTCCCTTCTACCCCATGTTTAGACAACAGGATGCTGGCCATCATACACAAATTTCAGAAATGTCAGTGGCGCAATGTAGTACTTCTTGTTTCCCTCTTGCTGAGGATGTAAGGAAAATTGCTAGGCTTGGAAGCTTTTCACTGAGACGTCTTGTGATGCTGATACAGACAAAATCAATGAAAACAAAGAATAATGCTGAGCCCTCCTTGCCGCTGCTGCTACACACCAGCCGCCCTCAAGCTGCCTTCCGGAGGGGTGGGGTGGAGACTTAAGAGGACCCACATGGCCAACTGGCCTTTGAACTGCCTGCTCGGGTTCCAGGCGGAGGAACGGAAGTTTGAGCTTGAGCGGGAAGTTCAAAACTTCCAGTCCTCCACCCAGGACCCAAGCAGGAAGTTCAAAGGCCAGTTGGCCAGGTGGGTCCTCTTAAGTCCCCACCTCACCCCTCCCCTCTGGAGGGCGGCTGGCATGTAGTGAGGAGGGCACGGTATCGGTAAGTTTTCTTTCTCCCCCATCTTCACTGCTGCTGCCTCTGGCCTTACAGGCCACCGGAGGCAGCAAGTGGGGGGGGGGGAATTTACCGATTCCGAGACCTCGCCGCCACGGCCAAACAACAGTCGCTGAGCCTGGCGGTGAAGAGGGTGATTGGCCAGCAGCGGCAGCGAGGAAGGTTCAGCATCGGTAAGTTTTCTTTCCCCCTCTCCTCGCCACCACTGCTGCTGCTGCCACTGCCAGCCAGCATTTGGGTTGTGTTGGAGGTGAAAGCTTTCACGCCGACACCCCACTACCCCAGTCACCACTATTATCCTCAGATAAGAGTGTTTGCACTTATCCACGGATTTTGCTATCCGCATGGTGGGGGTCCTGGATCTGATCCTACTGTAATACACTGAGCAGTAGTAATTCTACAGAGCTTTCCAAGAGATTCCAGCCAGAAGTTTTGCTAAGAAAAGCCTCTTATGCTGAGGATGGATCATCAGTTTCTTCAACACAGCTTGACAAGTAGTGGCTCTCCGGGCATGCTGAGGCATTATTCTTCTGCATTCAGCTGGGAGAAGAATTAAGACTTCTCCGAGCCCCTGGAAATACTGAGACCTGCTTTTTTGAATTAGTTGTAGAGTGAATTTGCTTTGTCTTCTCATTGTTGACACCAGTCTTACAATTATGTGCTTCCTCATTACAGTGGGACATTCCTTCTGTTTGATAATGTATTGATTTTACTTTAGGTATATGGCTGGCATTTTTACAGTCTAGTGTGAAAACACTCCACTCACATGCAAAAATGAAACACCAAAACTATTCTTAAGGGAAATTCTAGAATATTTTTTGCAGCAAAACCCTTTGCAGCAGCTCATGACACCACAATTTTAGCAACAGCTAATAACTAAAATCAGTCCATTGGATTTAGAATTCTTGCAATGTCCCCACAATTTTAATATGAGAAACCAAGTTGTCTTTCAGCGAGAAGACAACAAAGGCAACACAATTTCTTCCAATATAAAAAATATAAACTTCTGATTAGTTCTATTCTATGCTCAGCCCAGCATGCCTAAATCCACTGATTTCAACAGATTAACTCAGTCCAAGATCAGGCTTTAAATATTAAGTCAAGCTACTTAACAAACCTGGCAGAGCTTAAAATGTGTTCAAATGGCCTCAAAGAAGCCTTCACAAGTTCCACTAGTATATAGAGATGGGCACGACTCAGCGAAATTTTCTTTTTCGTTTTTGTTTTTTGTTTCGTTTCAGAACGAAAACGAAAACGAAAAAATTTTTCAGAAGCAAAACGACAACGGAAACGAAACGAAAAATTTTGCTGTGTGTTTCGTTTTCGTTACGGCAGACACATTGCATTGAAAAGAATGCTAACGAAATGAAAAAATTTTGTTTTTGTTTTGTTTTTTTCATTTTGTTTCGTAATGAAAACGAAAAATGCGCAAAAAACCCCGAAGAACGAAAACGAACTGAAACGGACCCCTAAACGACAAACGGAAAACGAAAAATTATTTTTTGAGTCGTGCCCATCTCTACTAGTATAGCATCAAATGTTCACCTCTTCTGTAGCATTTAATACATCTAGATGACCTACTAAGGGAGGCCAATGGGGGAAAATGTCCTTGTTGGTCCTCCTTGCTCTCTCAGCAAAAATGTCACTTTATGTTATTTTAAATTTATTTTCATTACATTTACTATATTTGTGTTTATTTTATTTTATTCTTTGAACTAGATGTGTTTTGCTCGTATTGTATTAGATTGAATAATTGTTGTTAACCACTCTGAGTAACCTCATTGCCAGATGGGTGGTATAAAAATCCAATTAAAAATAAAAAACTACTAATTGGTTTATTTAATGATGACCAGGTCTGCACAACCATCAGAGATATAGAGTTTATTTTTTTTATTTTTATTAGAGAATTTTAATATACAAGAAAGAAAAAACAAATTCAGAACATTAATAATATGAAATCATTCTACCACTAAAATTTGACTTCCCTCTGTTCTTTCCGCGGTTTTAGCGTTATTCATCTCCTAGCCTTCCTTTCAGACAAACCCCTTTTATATACTTATAAAAAAGATTTGAAAAATAAGTAATAATCCCTCGAGCTCTATCCTAATCCGGTAAGAGTCTTTAATTCCTTGCAATAAACCTCCATGTAGTTCTTAAATTTTTGCCAATCATTTTGGAACTTCTGGTTATCTTGATCCCTCAGTCTGCACGTCAGCCTGGCCATCTCTGCAAAGTCCAATATTTTCGCCCTCCATTCATCCAAGGATGGTATATACGTTGTCTTCCAGTTCTGTGCCAGGAGCATTCGTGCCGCTGCTGTTGCATATAAAAATAGAGTCCTATCTGCTCCTTTAATTTCATTATCCACCAACCCTAACAAAAAAAATTCAGGCCGTTTTGGGAATGTACACTTTAACATCTTTTTGAGTTCATCATATATCAGTGCCCAATATTCTTTCACTTTCTCACAGGTCCACCACATATGATAAAAATCACCTTGCTTCTCCTTACATTTCCAACAGTGGTCATCTTTCATCCTATACATCTTTGCTAACTTCGTTGGAGTAATATACCACCTATACATCATCTTCATCAGATTTTCTTTTATCAATGTACATGCGGTAAACTTTATATTCTTTTTCCACAATCTTTCCCACACATCTAACTCAATATTATGACCCAGATCCATAGCCCATTTTACCATACATTCTTTGACTTGTTCATCTTTTAAGTTCAACTCCAACAAAAATTATATAATCTAGTCAGCAATTTCTTTTTTGGGCCCATAATTATGGTTTGGAACTTAGATTCCTTCTCTCCAAACCCAGACACCTTTCTATCTTTCTGAAAAATATCGTTTAGTTGATGGTACTGAAACCAACCAGTTAACTTCTCTTTCACCATATCATAAGATTTCAGTCTAGGACCTTTTTCTGAGGAAAAATAACACATCGCCATATGTAATCCCCACTCCTTCTTTATCTTTCCTCTTAATCGCCAATGCCTCAATTGGGGATAACCATCTCGGTGTATGTCTTTCTAAGAGAGGTTTCAACCGTTCCCAGACCTGAAGTAATGACTTTCTAATTACATGATTCATAAAACTTTTATGCACCTTCACTTTATCATACCAAAGATAAGCGTGCCAACCGAATCTGTTATCATGCCCTTCCAAATCCAATAAGTCCTCAACAACTAGAGTGATCCAATCTTTTATCCAACCGAGGCAGGCCGCTTCATAATACAATCTCAAGTCTGGCATGGCAAATCCTCCCCTTTCCTTAGCATCTGTTAATAATTTAAATCTTATTCTGGGTCTTTTACCTTGCCAGACAAATTTAGACAATATCTTCTGCCATTCTTTAAAGTGACCTATCCCTCTAATTATTGGAATCATTTGAAACAAAAATAACAGCCTTGGCAGCACGTTCATCTTTATCACCGAAATTCTTCCCATCAACGACAAATTCAATCTATTCCATGTTTCCAGATCTCTCTTAATCGAGTTCCATACTGTATTATAATTATCCTCAAAGAGATTTAAGTTCGTAAGAGATAAGTTAATTCCCAAGTATTTGACTTTTTTCACCACTGAAAGGGCGGACAATTTTTCAAATTCTTCACAGTCTTTCTTTGTTACATTTTTCAATAAGACCTTCGTCTTATTCTTATTCAATTTGAAACCAGCTAGATTACCAGATTCCTCAATTATTTTCATCACTTCAATAATACTTTCTTTTGGATTCTCTAACGTCAGGACTAAATCATCAGCAAACGCTTTTAATTTATATTCCTTATCCCCCACACATATACCTTTAATTGTCGCCATGTCCCTCAGTTTGACTAACAGTACTTCCAGTACAGTAATAAATAACAATGGGGACAGTGGGCACCCTTGTCTCGTACCTTTCCCAATCGGGAAACTTTCTGTTATCACATTGTTAATCAATAAACTTGCGGTTTGATCCTTATATATTGCATTAACACCATTCCAAAACTTTATTCCCACTCCCATATTTTCCAAATTCTTTTTCATGAATTGCCAAGAAACATTATCAAAGGCTTTTTCAGCATCAATAAATATCAAAGCAGCTTGTTTCTCTTTCCTGACTTCTAGATACTCTATTATATCAATTATATTTCTCATATTATCTTTCATCTGTCTGCCAGGAAGAAACCCCGCTTGATCTTTGTGTAATAACTCATTTAAAACCCTTTTTAATCTATTAGCTAAAACATCGGCAAATAATTTATAGTCTCCATTCAAAAGGGAGATGGGCCTGTAATTTTTAACATCTGTCGTATCTGAGTTCTCCTTTGGAATCAGTGTTATATACGCCTCCTTCCAAGTATTAGGTATGACTCCTTTTTCAAGAACTTCATTCATGACCTCCACCATTATTGGTAACATTTCTTCTGACAATTTTTTGTAATATTTTGCAGTCAGACCATCTGGGCCCGGTGATTTTCCAGTTTTTGCCCTCTCTATTGCACATTGTACTTCATGTGGGGTAATTTTCTCATTCAATATTGACACTTGGTTTGTTGAATTTTTTTTCAGTCCATTCTCTCTTAAATATCTGTCAATCTGTTCCGCATTTTCTTTTTTCTTCGTATATAAATTTTTGTAAAAGTTCCGAAACACCTTTACAATTTCTTTTGGATCTTCCACTATTTTTTGATCTACTGCTAATTTGTTCACAACCTTTTGTTTTTGCTTCCATCTTAGCTGCCAAGCCAACAATTTCCCTACTTTATTTGCCGATTCAAAATTCTTTTGTCTCATCATCTTCACCTTCCACTCAATTTCTTGATTAATAATCATCGACAACTGGGTTTGAAGCATCTTTAGTTTTTGAGTCCATTTCTGTTCCTTTGGCTTTTCCACCAATTTCTTCTCAGTCTCTACCAATTCTTTTAAAATCTCATTTCGCTTCTTTTCTTTCTGTTTCTTCTGATACGCATTTCTTTGGATAAAGAGGCCTCGCATAACAGCCTTACTAGCATCCCATACGACATTTGTTGGTGTTTCTCTTCTCCAGTTATCTTTCAAATAGTCTCTAAAAGTTTTTTTCGCTATCTGCCAGGTCTCAGTCTCATCCAGTAAGCTTTCATTCAGTCTCCAACGGTATAATCCTTGCATTTTTGTTTTGATTTCCATCACCATTGCATTATGATCTGAAATCGTTTTGGGTAGTATTTCCACTTTTGTCACTCTATGTGAGATATCATTAGGGACAAATATGTAATCAATTCTTCCCCAGCTCTGGTTCGGTTCAGAAAAAAAACGTGAACTGTTTTTCCGTTGGGTGTCTCAGTCTCCAAATGTCAGTCCATCCAAAGTTTTCAACTAAGTCATAAAAAGATTTCGGTAGTTTCCCTTGTGAGCCTTTCCTTTTCTGAGATCTATCCAAGTCTGGCATCATTACTCCGTTACAATCTCCCATCAGAAAGAGTTTTTCATCCATATAATCTAACAGTCTTTGTTCTACCTCTCTATAAAATTCTAGTTTCCTATCATTTGGTGCATATATGCCTACAATGAAAAATTTTTCAGATTGCCAAGTGATTTGCACCATCAGAAATCTACCCTCTTCATCTTTCATAATCAACTTAGGTTCCAATTTATGTTTTGCATATATTACCACTCCTCTTTTCTTCAATTTATCAGATGATACAAATTCTTGTCCCAAAATTTTGTTTTTTAAGATCTTCATGTGTTTTGTTGCAACATGTGTTTCTTGCAGACAAATCAAGTCCAAATTTTCTTTCTTCAATAAATGCGTAATTCTGTTTCTCTTGGTCTTTTCATTCAGACCATTAACATTCCAAGTCAATACTCTCAGCGCCATTGTGAATTTCAAATTAAATATATTTTTATCAATCTCTATTCAAATATTGGCCATAGCTAAATCAGCTTTACCTTCTTCCTCCTCAGAGAGTTCTGACTCCTCGTCTTCTTCCTCTTCCTCTTCTTCAGGTGATTTGTCACCCTCTTTCGATGGTTTTCTGTACCCAAGTTCTTCTCCATATTTTCTCAGAAATTTCCCTATTTCCGACTCAGATGTTATTTTAAATCTTTTCATCTTATAAATGAAGGATAGACCTTCTGGGAACTCCCAGCGAAATCTCAAACCATTTCTTCTCAACGTTTCTGCCAGAGATTTATAACTTCCTCTTCTTCTCAAGAAATGGAGAGGAATCTCCTTATATATCAGGATCTGTTGACCATCAATCACAAACCGGTTGTCATAACTGTGTTTCAAAATTCTATCTCGCACGGCCATAGATGTCAATGACACAATGACATCGCCTGGTGTCTTCTTCACTCTCAGTTTCTTTGATCTGACTGCAATTCTGAACACTTGGGAGATTGCATCAGCTGCCTCCTGTTCCTGCCATCCCAGCCACTTCGCCAGTTCTGTTATGACTTTGGCCTTAATATCTTCTCCTTCCTCCCATGGGATCAAACGGAAACGGAGATTCTGTTGCCTTTGTCTCATTTCAAGAAAAGCAAGCTCCTCAGCCATTTTCCTTTGCGCAGTCTCTACTTCTAACACTCCTGTTCTATTCTTCTCTGTTTCTTCTCTACATTGTTTAACCTCAGTCTGCACTTTCTTCACTTTAGCTTCTATATTCTTTGTTTTCACCGCTAAATCTTTCACTTGAGCTGAGAGTTCCCCAACTGCCTCTTTTATTTGTTTCTGCATGTCTTCCTTTAGTTCTGACAACTTCTGGTCTATACTTTGTTCACTTCTTTCAAATTCTTTCCTTATATGTATCATTAGTCCTTCCCATTCTTAGAGTTTAATATCTTAATCTGAAAAGCCTTGTGTTTTTACTGGAGGTCCCAGGTCTGGGTCTCAGTACTTTATGTTAGAATGATAAGGACTGCTTTATCCCAAAAGGGGTGTGTTCAGTCCACAAATTACCTATGAAGAATGAAAGGATTCTTCACACTACCTGTGAAGAATATAAGGATAATACAGCCTTAACATGAGCCAAAATCCTGCTGCTTAGTGTAGTAAATAGTGTAGAGCCATTGAATCAATAGGGATTTGTTGAGCTAGTATCCAGTTTTTCTTTTACACCAAGGCAAAAATCAGCATGAAAGAGCACTGTAGCAGCATGGATGAGCAGGGAAATTCGGGATCTCTCCATTATACAAAACAATAGTTAGGCCACACCTGGAGTATTGTGTACAATTCTGGTCACCGCATCTCAAGAAAGAACTGGAACTGGAAAGGGTGCAGAAGAGAGCAACAAATGATTACTGAGCTGGGGCACCTCCCTTATGAGGAAAGGCTAAAACATTTGGGGCTCTCTAGTCTGGAAAGAAGGCACCTGAGGGGGGATATGATTGAGACGTACAAAATAATGCAGGGCATGAG
This sequence comes from Phrynocephalus versicolor, assembly GCA_023846285.1. Taxonomy (NCBI): domain Eukaryota; kingdom Metazoa; phylum Chordata; class Lepidosauria; order Squamata; family Agamidae; genus Phrynocephalus; species Phrynocephalus versicolor. Next base: position 36,750,194 of record JAHTLZ010000122.1, on the reverse strand, counting down.
TAAAGTGGATAGAGGGAAGCTCTTCTCCCTCTCACAAAATAACAGAATTAGGGGACATCCACTCAAATTGAGGGCTGGGAGAGTAAGAAAAGACAAAAGATAATATTTTTTCACCCAGCGTGTTGTTAGTATCTGGAACTTCCTGCCACAGGATGTGGTGATGGCATCTGGCCTGGATGCCTTCAAAAGGGGTTTAGACAGAGTCCTGGAGGAAAAGTCCATCACACGTTACAAACCATTATGGAGATGTGTCATATCCAGACTTAAAACTGGGGTACTTCAAGGGCCAGATGCAGGGGAGTGGTACCAGGAGACAGATATCTAGTCTCATGCACTCCCAAACGCATCTGGTGGGGCCACTGTGAGATACAGGAAGTTGGACTAGATGGGCCTTTGGCCTGATCCAACATGATTTGATGTGTTCAAATGAAACTAAAGGCTGCATCGAAGGCATGCCTGCTAGGAGGACAGAACTGCTTCTGCCACTGAAGTTATCATGGATTAATAGGATGATGCTTCTCCTGTGATTTCTTGCTACCTCTGGATAATGGAAAAACTCATGCTGCCAACCTGACCATTTTATCTTAACTGCATTTTATCTTGTAGCTGTGTTCTGCTTTTACCCAGATGGCACATCAGTCAAAACATAGCTTTGCAGACTTTATTTACAGCCTCGTGGTTATTATATCAGCATGGTGCTCAAACGTAAGCTTGCTGTACTAGGATGATAAAGAGGCAGACACATGAATTTGCAGCACCAAAATACTAACTCAAAACAGCACTATGGGGAAAGAGGGGAAAGAACCAAGGATTAAAGTCCTAAAAGTTAATAAACTCTGACCATACAGAAGGGTAAAAATGAAGCTTATAAATGATTTAGGGACTCTTGCAACAATGAAATGTTTATGACATATCACCAACTTCTCCTCTGGGATGGTCTGAGTGTCTTATATATAGCAGTACTGGAAACTATCAGCTAAGATCTGGTGACTTGATCTCTAACAATACGCTTTTTATCAATAAGATGCAGTACTGTGGGATAAATCCAATCGTTTGTTCCGACTAAAGCAGAGATATTAAATGAGCAAGTCTTGCTAAGTCAATAATTACATATGTTCCACTGTTTCAGTGGTTGCAAACAACTGGGTTTCACTTTATAGTTCTATTTCCTTTGTATGTACTTCAAAACCACACTTAATTTTTAGAAAGCCTTTTATATACAGTATATACTTGTGTTTTGCTTACAAGAGACATGGCGGATGCTTTACCAAATTTAGCATATATAGGTAGTCTATGTGTTGGCTCTTCATTTTTGTATTGCTCTATTCATAGTTTGCCTAGATGCCCTGAGCACATCTGATCTCACCTGATCTCAGAAGCTAAGCAGGATCAGGCCAGGTTAGTACTTGGACTGGGTGACCAGCAGGGAATACCAGGCACTGTAGGTGCTTGGAGTAGGAATCTTAGAATCATAGAGTTGGAAGAGACCTCAAGGGCCATCTAGTCCAACCCCCTGCCATGCAGGAACCCCATCACAGTATTTCCGACAGATGGCCTTCCAGCCTCTGCTTAAATACCGTCAAAGAAGGAGACTCCACCACCCTTTGTGGCATCATATTCCACTGCCGAACAGCTCTAACTGTCATGAAGTTCTTCCTAATGTTCAAACGGAATCTCATTTCCTGCTGTTTGAAACCATTGCCCCGAGTCCTAGTCTCTGAAGCCATGGAAAACAAACCTGTTCCCTCTTCAATATGACATCCTTACAAATATTTAAACATAGCTATCATATTCCCCCCTCAGCCTTCTTTTAGAGAGGCTAAACATTCCCAGTTCCCTAAACTGTTCCTCATATGACATGTCTTCCAGGAACTGGCAAGCCACTTCAGTATTCCTGCTTAGAAAACTCCATGGAATGGAGTCATGAAGGGATGGTCACAAATGTAACAACACAACAACAACAACAACAACCATTGCTTATAACAGTATTCTCAATCTGCCTTTTCAATGTTTTGGACCACAATGTTCAGCATTCCTGATGGCTGATCTTGCTGCCAGAAACTGAAAACATCTGGAGGACACAAGTTCGGAGAGGGTGGGCATGCTAAAATGAAACACTGGGAATGAGAAGGGTGACTGCACATTTTTTAGCTATTTATACTAAGGCACCCTTCATGCAAAGAGTAGCAGTCATTCAAATGCCATCACATGACTTCTGTGTTCAAGCTGGATAGCGCTAACTTTTGAGGGCCGATCCTGGCAGTGTCAATCAACTACAAGTTTACAATAGGTTTAATAACTAAAATTGTCAACTCTACCTCTTACCATAAAAATACAAGTAGCAGAGCCCATATATATATAATGTTTCTAAATTTATTATTTCACTAAAGCATAAAATCTGCTGTTTAGGACAGAGGGGGGAAAAATCCCATGTCTTTTCAAACAAATATACTCCGAGATCTGAGAACAGGAAGGTTAGCGCCAACACAGGCATGATTAATATTACAGGTAAAAAGCTTACTGAGCTGAATAATGTGACATTGAATCTACTAAAGTAATGAATATTTAAAGTTTTATAAGGGAGTTAAAAGGAAGGCAGTCGGGTGTCTTCAATCTTTCTATTTGAAGCACAGCACTGGATGCCAATTTGAAATATAACTTTAAGGCTATTGAGGGGGGGGAGATGCAAAAGCCAGGGCCACAACTGAAGATGTGCAAGAGACAGGGGGGAAATATTTTTGTTGAGCTATGCATAGGAATAAGAAAGGATGAGAGCCACCATAAAAACATGTATTTATAGTATTGATAATCAAACATCAAATGCAATTTTCCTCTATAGCAATTTACCCCATTTGAAAAGCTCATGTTTACCTTATTGTTATAAAGATTTTAATGTAAACATCACTGTGGTGGAGGAATGAGATACAGGTACCACGAATACACCTTATGCATGTTCCGTATGTCTGGACTTGGTGAGGATCTTTGGTGAGGACGTGGCAAACTGATACATTTGTCGAGCTTCATTTCCCTTCTGTGCTGAGTCTTTAAAAGGCCAACAAAACCCAGTCATCGGAAATTTTCCATTGGGCTTGCGGAGATCCCAACATTTTCATGCACGAGTAATGCAATACCCTACTAGTATAAATATTTCCTATTTATACTAACAGGGTGCAGTGGATGCAGACTGGATGGAACTAATGTGGATGCAGACCGCATTGAGAGAATTTGGGAAAAATACACGTTGCACAAGCATGGTGCTCTATTGCAATATGCACAAGACACCTCCAGACCATAAATGGAGAGCTGGATTATTTGTGTCGGAGTTTTATTTGCATCCTTGCAAACTATCCGTGACTGGGAGGGGCTTCTCTGGGCTGTACTAACCAGTTATTTCTTCCAGCCTTTGCGAAGTGATCTTTCCCTCTTTATTCTTGGTTTGCAAATAACAATAAATAATGCTTGAACTGCAGAGAAATGGAAAGGACCCTGTGGACCATGGTGTCCAGACCCTCTCAAGGAGGCACCGTCAAAAATGCAACTCCCATCCTCTGGCACTGAAGCCAGAGAGCTAAGCCACGGAGCTATCCAGCAGTTCAGAACAAGTTCAATGAAAACAAGTAACAAGGCAAGTCTGTAATTTCAAGTAGCTGTTAAGTCAAGACGTGTTTTTACTTTTTCTCCCACATGCAGCTATTCCCCTCTGAGACTCTGTTCTTCTACCATGTAGCAAAGGGAATTCTACCAGAAATTCAAAACTCAGCAACAATTTGGGAGTCTCTTGAGAGTCTATAAACTTGAGTTGGCAGAACCAAAGTGAACTTTAAAACGTTGTGAGTGTGGAGAAGAGCGGGCAACCTGGTATCTCTGTCAGTGTACTCTATGCTCCTCAACATGGGCCTTAAAAGATTGCTGCCCAAATGTTCTTGATGTTATCTTATATATCCGGCCTGCACAACAGGCAGACCACGAGCTACCGGTAGCCCACAAAGAGTTCAAAAGTAGCCCGCCAGCCATCAATTAAAAAATGAAGGGATAAGTTCTCCACCCACTCCGTCCCCCATCCCAAGGACCACCATTGCCCCAACAAAGTTCTGGGTCTGCCAATCCACTGCCTCAGCCGAGCGGGGCAGTTCAAGGGTCATGTTGCGGTCCAGAACGGATTAAATTCATAAGTAGAGTTATTAGTGTAGTAGCCCTCAGCCACGTTGGGCCGGGAAAAAGTAGACCTCGGCCTGTTCAAAGTTGGACTGCCCTTTTATAAGTTTATTAATTGTATTGCTTACATGATATTATTTATTAATTGTACTGAGGTGCTTCCGATACAAATTTATTTTATTTATTTATATAGCAAATAAAGAAATAATGCCAGATTACCTTTTATAAAGCTGGCTTATATTTTTACCAAGCATAGTTTAAATTAAACACAGTTTAGGGCCTGTGATGCACCAATCAGTGGCTAATCCAAAATGGAAGTGGACGTTTCTATATGTCTTGTGGCTTGGCTGAAGGAGAGTAGGAAGAGGGCCCAGGCCAGTGGTGGCGAACATTTGGCACTCCAGATGTTTTGGACCACAACTCCCACAGTCCTTTGTCTCTGGCAGCACAGGCTCAGAATTCTGGGAGTTGTGGTTCAAAACATCTGGAGTGCCAAAGATTCACCAACACTAGCCTGGGCCCAGGGGAAGATGAGGCTCATACTTGTAAAGCTAAATCATTGTTTAGTGTTATATCTTAATGTTTAAATGAATTTCAAGCCTCTAAAATTAACAAATACATTTCTATAGAAAATACATTTTGAGTCTTAAAAACAATCATCAATCACAGACTTCTGATCAGCGAATTCCAGAGTAGACAGATAAAATAGAAAAATGTAAGTTTCCAGGAACAGCACAAGAAAGTAATAAATCAATCCAGTGCTTTATGATGGTGACTAATTTTTTCCAGATTAATCCTTTATCAAAGTTGGCATTGGGTAGAAAATGCTCTACCAAACAGCCCACATTCATCTAATGCCCCATTACATACACGGTTCCTCCAAGCTTTTCTTCATAGTCCCAGTCGCTGCTTTTGACAATGCTTCTGTGAACTTCTTTCATCAGTGTGTTTCAACAGAAGGCATTTCCTATTGTTTTCATCGGTTCTTTGAGTCAGAGCCATAGCTGGCCCGCCACAAAAGGTCGAGGCACTGCAATCGCACAGCGACTGGAGAAATGGAGAAAGAGTCAAGGGGCATGGGGCTGGAAATGAATTTCTGTAGTCTCACCCGTAGAGTAGGCAGATACAGGCAGATGATGTGCATTTCATTTTAAAGAATCCTGGGCTTTCAGCTAAAGGTGAGAAATTTATTCTTTTTAGTAGGGCTGCAACTCACAGAATTTCCTGCTCCCTATGGAGACCCACCAGGTATGTTGTAGCATTCAGGAGCTATTGTCCAAAAAGCATAGATCAGAGAGGGCGAACCTTTTAGAGACCGAATGTCCAAACTGCGATTCAAAAACCACTAATTTTTCACAAAGTGCCAATAGAACAATTTAACCTGAATATAGGCGGCTGTGAAGGGGCGATGTTGGGGGAGGGACTCAGAAAGGGCTCCGAGGGCCACCTTTGGCACCTGTGCCATAGGTTCGCCAACATTGACATAGATTTTCCTCGCACTGGCTTCTGCGACACATATTACTACAGTCATCCCCGCCATATCGCGGTTCATATACCGCGGTCCCAGTATATTGCAGGAATGTAGTATATGAAAGGCAAGGCCCCCTGGGGCAAGCTGCATGGGCCTGTCTGGGGTCTCCTACACTTACCTTAGGCCTGGCACTGCCCCAAACAGGATTCCAATTGGCTTCCTGGGCCTGTCGGAAGCCCCAGAAGTGGTTTCTGGTGAACCGGAAGTCACTTCTGAAAGCGGGAAGTGCCCTCCAGGTTGGCTGAAATCACTTCCGGGACCTCCGACAGGCCCGGGAAGCCCTTTCGAGGCCCATTTGGGGCAGTGCCAGGCCTAAGGTAAATGTAGGTAGCCCCAGACATCCCCCTCAGTCCCATCCTGACCCAGCCTCCACATATCGTAGATTTTCCTTTATCGTGGGTTGGGATGGGATAAAGGACTCCACAATAAGCAGAGGATTACTTTACCATCATATCCTTTTCTTTCTTTCTAAAGGCTGCCTTTGTACGGCTTCCAGCCCTCTCCGCTTTTTATAAAAAAAAACAAGTTTTGCCTAACATGCACAACTGTTGAAACTATTCATTTTAGTTGCTCCACTCTAAATAGATTCCACTGTCATTTTCCCTGTTTTCCATCCAGTTCATTTACTGAAGCTGTGAGAGATATTAATTCTTCTTACAAGCTACTTTTATGTCTTGTCTTAATGCACTATACTATCTCTGTGGAAACAATGTAAAATTAATTCTGAAACAGGGGAATTGTAATGAATGCATTTCCCAGGTCTCACACTTGTCAGGGATGTGGCATGGAGGACTGGGTAACAACTTTCAATTTTGATAAAGCAAGCTAGGAACAATAAAACCTAGAGATAATTTCTTAAGGAATGCGGAATGGGAGACTGATACTAATCAAAATAGGAGCCATCCAGCATTCTTCAACAATCTTCTAGAAACAGATTCTTACAGGGACCCACACAGGATCAAACTAGACGTAAATGGAATATTAATATAGACGTTAACAGTTCCTAGGCTCTATTAATTTGCAAACTTTTGCCTCCTGGAAGTTGAGTCATGGAAACTGGACTTTTTTTCCTTGAGAAATTGAAATGTTTCACTGCTCATCCAAGCAGCTTCATTAGTTTGAAGAAAGCTAGTTGTTAGTCCTCCATTTTATAGCTCACTTTGACCTCTTGTCACCCTCGTCTGAACTAGGCTCACCTGGATGACTGAGAATCTTCACAAACTTCTGCCTCCGTCCTACTGTAGTCTGGAGGTATTAAAACCCAGCAAAAACACTTTGAAAATCAAAGCAAGAACACCTTAATAATCCCACTGGCAAATTATGTCATGTTTGCCTTCCAATGACCAGTCAGAACAGGAAGTACACTAGAATACAAGATAGTGAGACAGAAATCCTGTTTGTAGTGGAAACCCACTTGGAAAAAAAAACTCACCGCTACCACCGGATGTGGGCTGGCTGGATGTGTGCGCAAACATGGCCCCAAGAATCACAACAGCAACAGTAGTGGTTTGTTTACCAGGGAGAAATGGACAAAAAGTTACGCTTGGGCTTCTACTACAAACAATATTTAAAACTTCTGCAAACAAACTGACCACATAATGCAGTCTGGCTCAGAGATGTCCTGCAAAGAGACCATCCAAAACAAAACAAAAAACAACAACAATAACCCAACTCGTTGCATTCTTAAACATAGTCCTTAAAGGAAGTGAGTTATATTCTGTTTCTGTTCTTGATTTTTGCTCCATATAGTTTCTGAGGGAAATACAAGGAAGAAAATAACCCTATAGATCAGTGTTGGTGAACCTATGGCACGCGTGCCAAAGGAGGGACTCGGAGCCCTTTCTGGGGGCACCTGACATCTCCCCTTCACAGCCACCTGTATTCAGGTTAAACTGCTGTGTTGGCACTTTGCGAACAATGAGTGGGTTTTATTTATTATTTATTTATTTATTTGGTGCATTTTTATACCGCTATCTTTTTTTCCATACAGGAACTCAGGGCGGTTTCCAATAAAAAAACAGCTAAAACACAGCTAAACACAGCTAAAACAACAGGGAACAATAAGAGTAAGAGGCAAGGATAAAATAGGAGAGTGGCAGAGAGGGAGAACCCTCAGCGGGGAGCAGCAGATCAAAAAAGTAAAAATGAAAAAGGGGGGAAAAAAGATTAAACAGAAATGAGGTCACCATAGGCCTCCTTAAAAAGCAAAGTTTTTAATGCCTTTTTGAAGGCGGGCAGGGACTCTGCAAGGCGCAGCTCACTTGGCAGTTGGTTCCATAGAGAGGGTCCAACAACCGAGAAGGCGCGGTTACGGGTTACCGACTTCCGTGCCTCTCTAGGAGTGGCCACCCTGAGTGAGCGCTCCCACGACAATCGAGTAGGTCTGGCCTCAGTTCATCTCTGGGGGATTCGCTCCACCAGGTATTCAGGTCCCAAGCCGTGGAGGGTTTTGAAAGCCAAAACCAAGACCTTGAACCTTATCCAGAGAGCAACGGGCAACCGATGCAGGCGCGCCAGAACTGGGGTGATATGATCGTATTTACGGGCACCCACCACCAATCTGGCCGCTGCATTTTGCACCCGCTGGAGTCTCCGGACAAGGGTCAAGGGCAGCCCCACGTAGAGTACGTTGCAGTAGTCAATCCTCGAAATCAATGAGGGCCTGCACAACTGTTCTCAAGGAGGACTCATCGAGGTATGGGCGGATCTGGGCGATCCTGAGGAGTTGGAAAAAAGCAACCCTGGAGACCACCATCACCTGGGCTTCCAGGGAGAGGGCTGAATCCAGGACAATGCCCAGAATTGCAGTTTGAGCACTCCGTCTCTAAAAGTTTCGCCATCACTGGTATAGATGATCTTGAAGGGACAAAGTAAGGATGTAAATGTAACAAATAAATGATTTTTTCAAATACAAACATTGCCAGAGTTCAGTCAGTTGTTTATTGTATTGGCTAAAAGCCATCACAATGAGTAAAACTGCAAATATAATCAGGTAAAATCAAATAAAATCACAGTCATAAAATCATAAGATATCCACAGGAAGGTCCAGCATATGGACACCTTTACAAAGAGAGAGGAGAAGAAAAAGAAAAACACGTATAGGTGCACCTTCATATCAAGGAGCACAGTTTAACATGATGGCTTCTTAGGAAATTAGTGCAGATGTTTCCGGCGGCTTTAGTGAACACTGCTATTCTATATGCATGGGTCACAGTCCGAAAATTGGGTCACATTGCCAGAAGTTGTTCCTACGGTTCCTAGACCCTATTATTCTAGTATTTTCTGGGATTTACAAACTTCTGCTTCTACTGTACTGTGGTCTCGAGGTATTAAAAACCAGCAGAATCGCTTTTTTAAAACCAAAGCAGGAACCAGATTACTTTTGTCACATGATGCCAAAATGCTGTAATTAATTCTCCTTCACTTCAAATAAACAAAATTCTGCACAACATACACTTTCTTTTTTTCCACCTCCATTGCCTCAGTACTCTGATTACATTTCAGAAACCTGTTGCTACCAAGTCATTTTTCTCCTACCAACTTTCAACCCCCGAAAAGTAACAAATATCTATTAAAACTCAATCTGTCATGTGTGTGTGTGTAGATATAGATATAGATATAGATATATAGATATAAAGGGAAAAGATGTATCTAAAAGGGAAAAACTTATAACCATTCAAAGTTGAGAGAAACATTTTTGTCTAAGTTTAAAAGCAACAATAATTATCAAGTGCTAGATATACCACTAGGAGTTGATTTTTTTTTTATTTCCACATGAATTCTAAAAGCCGGAGTTGCTTTTACCTTGGCTACATTAAAGAGAACATTTTACTCATGTAGGTATCATTTCATAGAAACAGGTTGGATATCTCCGGATCTGAAGCTGATTATTTGTCATAAGGGAAGGGAAGTACATTTCCTTTAGTGCTGCTTTCAACTTCAGGGATATAAACAGAAATCTTAGAATTGTGGGCTGGATACAATGGAGGAAACAATTCTCAACGCTGGCAGACTAACACTCCCCCCACCCCAAATCTGCTATAAAAAGTTTGATGTAATATTGGATTTCTGTCTGTATTTCCCACTGTTGCTTTCTCATGATGAAGCCCTTTAAAGGAACCAAGCCTTTTGTGCAGAATCCAACACAAGACGTTTTAGGCCGCGGTCTCACTAAAGTTTTCTGTGCATCTTAATTTGATGCGTAGTTTTTTTCAGGTGGTCACGTGGTGTTTGATGTGCAGTTAGTGTTCTGTTGACAGGGTAGTATTTTACTGCTCTGTGCCCATCCCTACTTACTTACTGCACATTTTTCCCTTTTTTCTGGGTCGATTTTCTAAGTCTCCGTTGCAGGAAGTGGCAGGAAAAGGGGTACGAAGCTAATTACTCCGTATTCCTGAGGTCGCATCTCGCTAGAGTAGCAAAGAACTGCACATCTTTAAGGGAAGTTTTTTAAACCGACCCCTAGCGGTGGTTTAAAAAACTTCAGTGAAAGTGCACTTCCAGGGGCATGGTCGGTCGGGGCACCAAATTACTTCCCTTCGCGGTTAGGACACAATATTTTACTGTGCAGTTTGCCACAGCAAAAACACGCAGAAAACACTGGTGGGACCACGGCCTTAGACTGCCTCTCTGTTCAATACTAGTCATGTATTTGTAGTTGTAAGCCATAGAGGTGAGGAAGATTCAGGACAATAGGGTGGGAGAGCAATAGCACACCAGGGGGTGATGGGCCGTTTCTCTAGCTGGTGTTATGGAGACTGCCCCCCCATCTAGGATCGTGCTAAGCTAAACATGGGCCCCGATATCAGGCTGTTGTGATAGACCAGGTCGGTATTTTTGTTGCAACTATGGCAGTGGTTCTCAGCCTTCCTAATACCATGACCCTCGTGTTGTGGTAACCCCTTGCCCTGCTTGGAACAGGCCACAAGCCCCACTTGGCAGGCCACTGCCACAGGTGCCAGAGAGAACTTCCCTCTACAAGCATCCTCAGCCAATTGCAGCCTCCAGTGCCATTGACTGACATCCCCTTCAACCTATCAAGCTGTAACTCACTCTTTCCCCCCTTTCCCCTTCCTCCTCCTACAGACCCATCCATTTGTGCCTTTTTCTTCAGTGGCTCATGGCGACCCCCTGTGAAATGGTCATTTGACCCCCAACGGGGTCCTGATGCCCAGGTTGGGAACCACTGAACTATGGGATCAAAATGTCCACTAGAGTGATCAAACAAAGTGACATGTTAGGACCTCAAAAGCAGACCCCACACAGAAGGACAATGCTAGGGAGAAGAAAAAGTTAGCTGTGGCACACCAGGAAGCAATCTAAATGGACTACAAGTGAAAGTGACACCACCTCTTTAAAAGAAAATGTTGGGATATCCAGCTCTGAAATGATTTCCTGACCTCCAGAAAAGATCAAATACCAGAGAAACCCACATATCCATTTAGACAAGGCCACTGGAAGCAAAGTGAAACCTCTGAAAGGATGCAATATTCATGTCGTAATTTCATTATTTTAAAATATTGGTTTCTCAAGCTGGATGAAATGGATTTGGAAAGATTTTCCTAGGCTGTGCAACGCTATGGCCGGCCCCATCTTTCCTGTCCTTCTGCAAGTAGATGAAAATCTTTCTCTTCAGGCAGGCTTTCCTTTAAATGACTGGGGATTTTTGTAGGGGTTTTTGTATCCTGTTGTTTTATCTGTGTGATTAATATTGCTCTTATTTATAAGCTTTAATATGGTGTCTAATTCTTTTTGAAGATTGTAATAATTTATTATTTTAACTTTTGACTATGTTCCTTTTAATATTGTAAGCCACCTTGAATCCTTGAGGAGAAAGGTGCCACATAAATATCTACACAAACAAATACATTTATTTCTTAGATGTTTACAGCAACCCAAATCAAATTATTCTGTCATAACAGTATATTATGGTTTTTAAAGCATCCTCTCTAGATTGTCAACTTGACAATAATATATATTACAGTGGTACCCCGTATAAAGTAATTAATTCAATCCAAATGAAATTATGTTAAGCAAATTTTCCTTTATACAAATTCCCATAGGAATGCATTGAAAACGGAGTAGTCCCATTTTTATGTTGTACGGATTCTCCCCATAGGCGATTATGTTAAGCAAATTTCCCCTATCTCCTGAATTTTTTATGTTGTACAGATTTTATGTTATACAAGCTGTTTGTTATACAAGGGTCCACTGTACTGGGATATTTAACAAACACACAAACAAATAAAAAGAATTCTTAAGTAGGCTTTAGCCATGCAGTAGTACAAAACTGTTTCTTAACTAGCTGCCCCCACCCTTACCCCAGTACTGTTTTCTTGGCAAGAGCTGGGTTCATTTTTGCAAATACTGGATGCATGTTCCTAGTATCCCCGTTTCTAGACAAATTATATCTTGAGAGTTTCCCAAGACAGTTTTCTCAAACCTGTTCTAAAGAGATGAGCTAATATGAAATGATACCTCTCTTCCGAGTTCACAAGCAATTGTTGCACAGGGCAATTTCATCTTTTTTTCCCCCCTACACGAATGTGAACTTCAGGTAGGAAGTTCATCAAATGGGTTGCATCCAATTAAGCTTTCTGCTGAAGGAAGTGCATCTCATATAAAGGAGACGATTGTCTGCGTTCTTACTGAGATTGTCGGAAAAAATGAAAGAGACTGAGCTAAATGAAAAATGAAACACAAAATGGATGCAGTTTAAACTAACGGAAATGAAGCCCATTCAGGACATAAAGCTGTTTGCAGTAAAGACTAGAATCGTGAGAAATCGATTCTTCCTCACACACATCCAAATGAAATCTCTCTATCAACATTCAATCATAGCATTTAACATAAAAACTCTTTAAATCAAGTAAGTATTCGTTTTACCTGCTTGGTTCTTAAATATTTTTGATATAACGACAGGCACTTTGTGCTCAGCACCACCCTAAAAGAGATATGAAAGAAGATGAAAAAAAAAATCTCTTATTGAATGGCTTACCATCTTTACGCCATGCAGTTACAGTATATTCATCATGAAGGGTAATAAAGAGGAAGGTCTCCATACCTTTATACTTAAGCCCAAGCCACCAACTGGTTGTCTACGAAGTTTAACAGTTCTGTGCTTTAAAAAATGGTAGAAGAAATAAATTTTGGTGAAAATACAATTATTAGGTGCATGCAAATCACACTTCTTTGTCATGTATTCAGATAGTTACCTTATGCAGTTAAAAACATGTACTTAAAAGAAGAATGTAGACTGTAACCCATATTAGTCCAATTATCAACAAAGTGGGGATTTTAAAATGTTTATTTATTTTCTAAAGAGCATCTCCCTTTAATTTCACAGCCTCTCAATCCAGCTTCTATACAGGGTGGACTTGATTTAAGTCACAATTTAAATCACTAGTCAGTAAGGCTCGATTTAAATCACGATTTTCTACATAAAGACTCATTTTCACTGGAGTTGTTTTAATCCTAAATTTACAACCAGATGGAGGTTTAATTTTTAAAATAATAACTTTTCAGATTAGTTTTACAGTTAGATCAGAAAATTACTGATTTGGTGGTTATATACCATTAGATATACATAGATAATTGTGAAATTATTCCAAGGTGAACTATCAGTAGTTTAATACGTTAATCATCCATATTTGGATGACTGTTCTGTTGTACTTTATTGGAAGGAGAAAAGTAATAATTACCTTAATAATAACAATTTAAATAGTTTTATTTAACCAAAACAATAACATTATATAGCATTATGTATACTTGTATTTGCTTAAACATTCATGTTTGTTAACTGATGTGGTTAAAATATCTTTTAAAAAACATAGACTGACAGTCTTATTCCCAAACTGGGTCTCTTTTAGGGCCTGCTGCCATTACAGGTTGTTTTGCTCAAAAAGTTTGTTTCACTTTCATTTTACTGCCTGCCCCTCCCTCCTCCAAATTTACTCCTTATGCAGACCTATTCCATTCCAAACAACCTTCTATTCTATTATTGAACTTCTTGAAACATAGCACTTAAGAGGTAACGGGGTTGATTCTGTGTACATAGATTTGCAGAGGAACAATGGGATTTTCCTCAATTCTGATGTTTATTTTATAACGCTTTTTGCTCTGAAGGAGGCATATTATCATTGCAGACCCAAAAGCACAGTTTTGAAAATAGCAAAACCAAGCATCTTTGATAATATCTTGATATAGAAAAATTGCCCCAAATAATCAGAAATCTCTGGGAAAGCATGGCATTGTGAATGGATTAATACAGGCTTATGCTACATAATTAAAAACTAATTTCATGATGAATAACCTTTGGACTATAATGTATATTAACTAGAACACAATCTTTAGAGAGATTTTTCCCCTCAAAAAGCATTTAAATTTATAATAATTGATTTAAAACAAAACATCCAATTTAAATTTTAAAAAAATTAAAAATCATTGATTTTTATCCACCCTGCTTTTACATGTAGATGGGACTTTATTTTCTGAGAGAATTTCAAACTATTTCCCCAAAAGGAAATGTAATAGGCCGGCCAGAGCTATCACAATCAATATGCCCCATGCAAGTCTCATTAAAGAATGGGAAAGCTTTATGTTAACATTGCAACAATAAATATGTTTTATTTGGGGTTTTTTTTCAGTTTTATTTCATATGTGCTCCCCTGCCCTTGTTTAAAAAGTACAGGATACCGTACTCCAATGTACGCTTGCACAGAAGTTTATTTTTCGTTCCTGTGGTTCTTCTTAAGTGTTGATTTCCATTTTCAGTTTTTCAAATGAATCTTTTTCCACATCCAACTGACTTTATTGCAGTGCACATCCCCCCCACTCCACCATTAATCTATTTCTCACGTCCCTTTCTTTCTTTTCTTTTTCAAAGCAAGTGTGTGAGATAAAATCTTTATGGACAGTTTCTGTAGCAATCTATCTCGTACTTGATAGCACCTTGCATTTTTGACATTTTATTCATGCTCACTTTTCCAGGTACTTGACATAAGAATAGAACTTGAAGAGCTTCATTTTATTTATTGGCACTAAATGCACAGTAATGCAACATGCTGAGCCCAGTTTTATTCCCAATGACATCCTTCACCAGCAGGAACAGACATTGACGGAATCCTTCAAGGTTATTTCCGCCGCCCCCCCCAACCCTATTTCTGCACACGGAGGTGTTAAGACTTCTGAGTTTTAGATCTGTTGTTTTTAATTCAACGAAACCGGCATGCCACTGGATTTGCTTTATATTTCTTCCGCAGGAAACAGTAATGCGCAAGATCAGCTGAAAGAAATGTATTTGATGCCAACAAAATAAACACAGCTTTCCAAAACCCATTGCCTTTCATTTCCAGTTGAATGTACACATGACACAACTATGTTCTCTATCAAAGTAATCCTAAAAGTAGGGCTATAGACAGTTTTTCTTCTAATGTGTGTGTCTCCGCCATTACCATCTCCATATTTCAAAGTAATGAAAGACTGGCTATAAGCACCTCACAATAATTTTAATAACCCTACCTTGAAGGCTACCGATTCTTATCTTGTGAACAAACTGTTACTCTCTGAAGTATAAATGATAAAAATAGATACAGTGGACCCTTGTATAACAAACGGTTTGTATAACATAAAATCTGTACAACACAAAAAAATCCAGAGATAGGGGAAATTTGCTTAACAGAATCGTCTATGGGGTGAATCTGTAAAACATAAAAATGGTCATGATTAGGGATTACTCCATTTTTAGGAATAAGAATCTTTATTGTCATTGCCCCCTTGCAGGAACAACGAAATTTTGTGGTTGCTATATAAAACTCATTTAAAGCATTTCCCATAGATTTAAAAACAGGTACAACACATTTTAATTAATTAATTAATTAATTAATTTAGTTAAGATTTAAAACAGGTACAACATTTTCAATGCATTCCTATGGGAAATTTGTGTAAAGGAAATTTTGCTTAACAGAATTTCATTTGGAACGAATTAATTGCTTTATACAAGGTACCACTGTATAATAAAGTTGTAGAAACTTTTGCCTTCTGGAATGAACACGTTTCTTAAATAATGAAATCTCATATAAACATGGATAAAGTCTACAACGAAGAATGGGATGTTATGTTATGCACTTGTTTTGGGATGGGCCCACTGTACTTGCCTTTCTACTTTTTTCTATTATTAGTGATCCTGAACAATATTTTTCCTTTGAATGTCCTGTTCGTTTAAAATGCAAATCAAAATAAAGATTGAAAAAAATGAAAAAAGACAAAAACATTGTGGCACCTTCAAGACTAACTGTTAAATTTTAACATGAGTTTTGGTGCACAACGACATGAGCGGTTCTGAAGAAGTAGACCTCTACATAAAACAAAACAAAGACAAGCTAATGTTACTGGAATCATTGCAACAATGGAAAGAATACCTCGGTGCTCATATGAATTTTGATATGTTCATCAAACATTGGTTTCATTTGGGAATTAACTCCTTTTGGGGATAAATGCCAGCTGTGACAAGCAAAGGGTTGTGATTTTACCCAGAGGTTTATAAAGTTCTGCCGGGCTCTTAGGGAGATGTTGAGGCATCAGAATCCATGATCTGACAGATTAAAGGTACATTTCAAAAATATGAGAAAATCAGGCTCTGTCACTGGTACAATGACTTGAGGACAGAAGCAGCGAAAGAAGAGCCTGTGCTGCCGCCCACCTGCCATGTATCAGACGACCCTCGATTTTTAGTCTAACAATTTCAGAACAATATAGCGTCTTATAAAAGGGAAAATACGGTAATTGTCCAAGCTTTTGAATGAATATGTTCAAGTAGTCTCTACTGGTATTTTGGGTTTTTTTTATTATTATTATTTTAATACTGTGATTTCAAATGTGCATAATTTTAGACTCATGTAATTTGTAATTCTGTATTAGTGGTATTAGGTTATCACAGATACAAATTTGTGATTTTAATGTCCCTTTCTAAGTGAATTGTAAATGTTCTTGTATTTCACAAGGAAGGTCATGACTAATAATAAAAATAGCAATTAAAAGTGACCAGCACTGGGTTTTAATTCCTTATCAATGCAGTTAATAACAGCAATGGCTCAAACATACAAGAGTATAACATGTATGGAACTTTGTAGAAGTTAATAGTAAACAATGTCTTGTTTTAAGCCATCCTAAGATAAGTCAGAGAAACAGACTAAAGAGTGGGGGGCAGGAATAGAACTGGGAGAGTCAGTAAGCATAAAAAGATATCCCAGGGAAATAAAAAATAAGTAATTATGGATGGTTTTCCTAGAGCATGCTTTGAATTTCTAATTGTTCCGCAATTATGTGAGATGATGGAGCTGAAAAAAAATCATAGCCTGGCAGAATGCCATACTCCTTTGGAGTGCAATGTCATAATTCAAGTGCCCAAAGACACTGATGAAAGGAAGTGGTGGTGGTTCCTAAATATAAGTAGAGAAAGAATGTCCAGAAAAATCACTGCTGTGCCATCATGGAGTATCATGATTCCTGCGCTCTGAATATTTTAGAATTTTTCCAAACACTTGAGCATCAATCCAAAAATATTATTTCATTTTCTTAGACTTCCAAAAAAGGGTCATGAAATTAGAATGGGATTTTCAGCTCAGTTCTGGTTTTAAAGAACTACTAGTTATGAGTCTCAGATCACAGATATTTATTTTGCAATTAGTCCGTCTTGAAAGGAAAGAATAAAAATTAATGTACTGAAAGTACTCTTCAATTAATTTATAATGAATATGTTCTTGATAATAAAACTGCCAGCAATAGTTAACTAATAAAACTGATGAATATTTAATAAATGACATACAGTATATGTAATTCTATAACATACCCAAGAGCAAATGTTAGAATGGACTTCTAGTTTTAAACATTGAACTAACTATAGCAGCATGGTTGATTAGCTTCTAAGTGCATCAACTTGGGGGGGGGAGATGTTGAATGTCATTTATTTAAACTAAACCTATTTAAATTAAATTAAATCGCAATTAGATTATAGATTTCCAAACTTTAAATAATGTTTACTTATATGACATAAATACACTTGTAAATATCTGCAAACACATTCTGCCTATTCTCTCAATTTTATATGTGTTATTTAATTTTTGGATTTAAGGTACGCTGTAAGCATTTACATTTCTTTCACATATCAAAGAACTCTCTATGCAAGGAATAGCTTAGTCTGACATATTTAGTATATGTCCTTTTGATCCTGCTTTTTTTAGAAGGAGCTGCTCTCCCTATAGGATGCTGCAATTTTCTGGTTGCTTTTAAAGAATTTCAAAGTATTAATTTAGTGTTTGGTTTAACGGGGTAAAACCAATATCAAGCAGTACCTAATTGATGCTTTTTAATACTGTAATTTTAACTTCAATTAACCCAAATTACAGAAGTCACATTCAAAACACTATTTTGGGGAATAAAGCAAAAAGTGTACTGCTTTTATACTGCCCAAAAGTACTTAGAGCACACTCTGGGTGGTTTACAATCTGAGTATGCAGGCTACACACAGTAGCCCCCCCCCAGCAAGCTGGGAAGGATGGAAGGTTGAGTGAACCTCAAACTGGCTCCCTGGGATTCAAACCAGGTCATTAGCCAGGTTTTGGACGCGGTACTGAAGTTTAACCGCTGTGCCATGAGACTCTCAAAGCCAGCTGCCTGTTACTTATTTAAGCAATGAACTTCAAAACAGGAGAATAGCCAGGTGCCTAGAGCACAGCTCTCAAAACCATCTGGCAGACTAAAAGATTCTTTCGCTCATTATGCACTAGACCACTAGCAATGCAGGTGCAACCCAACATCCAGTCACAACATGTAATGGCAGGACCTTCAACATCTCTGGCAAAGGTGCAGAAACTCATAGGAAAGGCATCTTCGGGAATGTTTAACTAGCATCCCAGTTAAGCTAAGCAGAAGAAAAGTCTGCATGCTCTGTATTTCTAATTATATCAGCCCTAGTTTATGTTGCACATGAAGGGACTACTTCTCAGAGGGAAGAACACTCGACAGTTTGTGCAAATTAAGGAGATTTTGAAATATAGCACTCCTTTTCTCATTCCTTTATGTGAATATGGAATTGTGTGGGACTTTAAAAATCCCTCCCTGATGTGTCTTATGGGTAGTTTAGTGAATTAGGTATCTTGCCGCATAGCCAAAGGTTGGGACTTCGATTCCACACTATGGATATTAGGAGAAAAGTCCTGCTGTGTAGCCTTGGGCAAAGCTGTTTCAAAAGATTGGAAAGCTACATCACTTACAGTACTCTACACCCAGAAACCCCCAGAAAGGGCTGTGATAAGTCAGAACCGACCCGATGGCACCTAGGGCATTTATACACGACCCCTAAACTCCGGGGCAAATGGCTCCCAGCTCCGGAGCTTAAAAATGTTTCCCCACCAGCTCCGGAGTTTAGAGGAAATTAAGTGCGACCCCGCCCACCTAAGCGCGACCCAGCGCACTTTTCAGGTACCTGCTCTCCGGAGGTGAAAATTCCTTGATGCGGAGAGTGCCGGGCTCTCCTCGCTTCTTTTTGTTGTTGTT
>JAHTLZ010000122.1:36699587-36711163 GCA_023846285.1 Phrynocephalus versicolor | reverse complement strand
TCTATCTATCTATCTATCTATCTATCTATCTATCTATCTATCTATCTTGTATCCCGCCCATCTTCCCGCTGGGAACTCTGGGCAGCTTACAACAATAAAAAAAGGTAATAAAAACACAAACACAGAAGCAAGACCCAAGCATAGTTAATGCAGGGGGACAAGATGGCAGCAAGACCCATGCATAGTAGAGCAAGGGAAAAAAAACTAAATGGAAAGGTCGCCAAACGCCTCCCTGAAGAGGTGGGTCTTCAAGGCCTTCTTGAAGGTGGGCAGGGACTCTGTCAGGCACAGCTCACTGGGGAGATGATTCCAAAGCATGGGGCCCACCACAGAGAAGGCGCGGTCTCGTGAGTCTGGACCCAGTTGACCTTTGAGAGATACGCTCTGCCAGGTACTCTGGTCCCAGGCTGTGGAGGGCTTTGAAAGTCAAAACCAGGACCTTGAACCTGATCCGGAGGACAACGGGGAGCCAATGCACGTGAGCCAGGATGGGGGTGATGTGCTCATATCTACCGGCACCCACTACCAGCCTGGTCACTGCATTTTGCACCCGCTGTAACCTCTGGACCAGGGTCAAGGGCAACCCCATGTAGAGGGCATTGCAGTAGTCGATCCTCGAGATCACCAGGGCCTGCACTACTGTCCTCAGGGAGGACTCATCGAGGTACTGGCAGATCTGGGCAATCCTGTGGAGGTGGATAAAAATGGCCCTGGAAGCAGCCATCACCTGGGCTTCCAGGGAGAGGGCTGAGTCCAGGACCATGCCCAGATTCCTGGCCCTGTCCGTAGGCTGGAGGGAAACACCCCCAGCTTAGTGAGGGGGCCATTGAACCCAGACTAGAGCGCCCCAAAGAACAGAACCTCCGTCTTCTCCGGATTCTGCTTGAGCCGGTTATCTCTGGTCCATTCCAGAATGGCCTCCAGACACAGATCAAAGGAGTGAACTGCCTCCACTGCAGACGACGAAAAGGAGAGATAGAGCTGCGTGGCATCGGTGTACTAATGACAGCAAACTCCAAATCTCCTTATGACCTCCCCCAGCGGCCTCATGTAAACATTGAACAGCATGGGAGAGATTGCCGATCCCTGGGGCACCCCACAAGGGAGAGTCCAAGGAGCCGACAAGATATCACCCAGCTGAACCCGCTGAGTCCAGCCGCCAAAGAAGGAACGGAGCCAGGCCAAGGCCTGACCACCAATTCCCGCCTCCGCGAGCCGGACCAGTAGGTTACCATGGTCGACGGTATCAAAGGCAGCTGACAGATCAAGGAGAACCAACAGGGAGGAACACCCCCTGTCAGTCTCCCTGAGGAGGTCATCCTGCAGAGCAACCAGGGCAGTCTCGGTTCCGCGAAAAGGTCTGAATCCAGACTGGAAGGGGTCCAGGATACGATTTACCTCCAGATATGACTGAAGCCTGACAGCAGCCACCCTCTCGACAACCTTGCCCAGGAAGGGAACAATGGCAATCGGACAGCTGGATAAATCGTCCGATACCATGCCAGGTTTTTTGAGAGTGGGTTTTACCACGGTCTCCTTTAGACGGGTAGGGAAACATCCCTCCCTAAAAGAGGCCATGGCAATAGCGGAAACCCACTCAGGCATGTTCCCTTCGGCAGATTTGATGAGCCAGGCCGGGCAAGGGTCAAAGAGAGTGGCCGCTGGCCGGCAACAAGCCATGGCTCTGGAGGCCTTCGCCGGAGACACCGGCCCAAACTCATCTAAGAGGGGAGAACGGAGGGGTGAGGCCGCAGAGATCTCAGAGGGTGGACTAGAGCAACTGGGGACAAGTCGGAATGGATGGCCTCTATTTTGGATCTAAAGTGGGCTGCGAATTGCTCACTAGTGAAATCACTAGGAGGAGGCCTCAGCTGACTGGGATTGGCGAGGTCCCGAACCACCCGGAACAACTCCACCTGGCGGTTCGAGGCCTCGCCAATTTTCAGGGAGACATAAGATCTTCTAGCATCCCTGATCGTGCAAAGGTAGCGGCCAGTCAGCTGCTTAAGTGCAGCCCTATTCTCTTCCGTCCGGCTTGCCCTCCAAATGACCTCCAGTCTCCTGCGTTCTTGTTTCATCGACCACAACTGAGCCGTATACCATGGAGAGGAGCGGTCTCCACAGCGCAGGAGGCGCTTGGGGGCGATCCGGTCCACCGCCCCGGTGTTCCCACATACCACCTATCCACCAGGGCATCGACCGGATCATTTGCCAGACCACCAGAAAGCTCTCTGGAGGCTTCCATGAACCTGGCAGGGTCCAGGAGCCTATGGGGGCGGGTCCAGATGTATGGCCGGTGCTCCCCGCAAGGCGGGGGGGCGATCGACAGGGAAAATTTTAGCAGGTGGTGGTCCGACCATGACACGGGCAGGGGCAAAATACCCCTAACCCCCAGACATGAATCTGACGACATGGAGGAAAACACCAGGTCTAGGGTATGGCCAGCTCTATGAGTGGGGCATACACATGCTGAGATAAGTTCATGGAAGTCATGGATTCCATGAATTCCAGAGCCGCACCAGAGAGTTCCTCCTTGGCATGCAAGTTGAAGTCCCCGACCACCAAAAGGAGGGGGATCTCAACAAAGCAGCCGAGACGAACTCAGCGATCTCTGGGAGGGATTGTGCTGGGTTGCGGGGAGCACGGTACACCAGCACAATGCCAAACTTATCTCGCTGACCCACTGATAGATGGAGGCATTCGACCCCAGGACACACCATTGTCGCAGAACTGCTAACGTAAAGGGATTCCCTGTAAACGATGGCCACCCCACCACCCCTACCCTCCGATCTGCCCGCCCACTGTACCTGAAACCCAGGGGGGCACAAAAGGGAAAGGGAAACCCCACCCTCTGCGCCCACCCAGGTCTCAATAATACATGCCAGGTCGGCTCGCTCATCCACGATTGAGTCGAGGATGAGAGGGGTCTTATTATGAACCGACCTGGCATTAATCAGGAGGCAGGACAGGTCGGAGGCGCTGGCGGGATGGCACCCAGGCACATGTCCGTGAGCGAAGGGATCAGAACGTGGGACAGGCAATAGGTGCCTGGCCCGAGTTCTTCTTACCTGACCGATCCCTCCGCCTAAAGCATATCTCCCACGGCCAGACACCACTGGTTGGCCCAGAACTGCTAAAGGGGTCCATGTGCAACAAGATTTCAGAAAGAATGTAACCTGAGTCTTCTACTAACTGTTGTGATTTTTTCGGGCTGTTTGGCCGTGTTCTGGAAGTTTTTCTTCCTGACATTTTGCCAGACACTGTGCCGAAATATTCTCTCCAAGTTCCCTGAGTTCCTTGCCCTCTGAAGATGCTGGCTGCAGAGTCTGGCGAAACGTCAGGAAGAAAACTTCCAGAACACGGCCAAACAGCCCGGAAAACTCAGAACAGCTATCAGATCCCGGCTGTGAATGCCTTCGAGAACACGTTTCTACTAATCTATATATGTGTGGTTAAAAGGACACTTAAACCCAAAAGGTGTACTTCCCCTGATATTTACTGACAATTATCAATGTAAGTGGGTCAAATCTGTACAGGGTTATCTAATGAAAATTGGCCTCTCCCCCCAGGCACTTCTGTCCTCAGGAATAGAGAAAGCAAAACAGATAGTCAAGCAAAGAATAGAGGATATTGAGTACCAAACAGACCTCACTAGTATCCAAAATATGGCAGTTAGGAGTTACATTAAAAACCTTATGGAACCAGCCAAATATTTAACAGCTCTGGAAGCTAAAGGATCTAGAAGAGCCTTTACGCTGGCAAGGTGTTTGGCCCTCCCCTCTGCTGTACTGGAAGGGAAGTATAAAAATACCCCTTTTGCAGAAAGGCTCTGCTCCTGCCCCCTGAGGGAGATTGAGACCATTGAGCATATGTTTTTCACCTGTTCATTGTATGAAGCAGCACGTAAAGAGATTATTATCCCATTATTGGAAAGAATCCCTGGACGCTCAGAGGGAAAAAGACTTGAGTTCCTCCTTTCAGATGCAGACACAAAGATCTCCTGTCAAGTGGCTAGATTCTGTGTGAGGATACTTTGACTACGGAAGTTAAATGCCAACCAGCTATATGTATGCTAACATGTTTTAACTGTATTTTTAATCCATGGTTTTCTATTTATGTGTAACTGGTCTAAGGACTGTAAATAAATATTCTTATTCTTATTCTGCTAACTTTTTAAAAATAACATTTCCCCCGAAAAGGTATGTCCTGATAATACATGCATCACAAATTTTAATTGCAAACAGTCCAATACAATATAACATGGAGTGTTTAATCAGTATTAGATGCTTTTAGTCATCCATGTGATTATGTTTTGCAAACCTTTTCTAATTCGTACTGGGGGAAAAGAGGCAGAAGCAGCAAACCATTTCAGTCATAATGACAACAAAGAAAAGGTATGCCTACTCAGAACTAAATCCTACTAAATTGAGAGAGGCACTATCCAGTGTGGTGTAGTGGAGACAGTGTTGGTCTAGGACTCAGAAAATCCGGGTTCAAATACCTACTTGGCCATGGGAAATCATGGAGAGAGAACTGGTAAGACCACTCCTTAAATACCTGAATGATGTTAAAAGCCATAATAATATAATTGCCACTTCTCTTACAGTAGTAACTGTGTGCTATCAACTCAAGTCAGACTTATGGCAACCCTAGTCAAGGCTGTCTAGATATTGAGTAATCCGAAGTGATTTGCCATTACCTTCTACTGGGGGCGTCCTGGAACTGTGCATGTTTTTTCAAGGCTACACAAGCTGGCTGTATTCCTAGGAACCAGAGTCGAGAACCTCTGCTCTGCATCCAGATTCCTAACCCACTTCGCACTGGACAGCTCTAATACAGGGTTGCTGTGAGATGGTTTCAACTTAACAACGCATAATGCTAATATGAAAGAAATGGGAAATCTCGTATACTCCAGATAATTCAGACTGAAACTCCCCACATCATCAGCCAGCATTGGCAGTGGTCAAGGATTATGGGCAATTTAGCCTAAAACCGCTGCAGAGCAATGGATTGCTTCCCCCCTGGCATTTAGTCCTTTGGGCTTTGAAGGTATCCATGTAATATAAGCTAAGATATCCAGATGATACTACTCTGATAGCAGAAAGGGAGGAGGAATTAAAGAACCTCTGAATAAGGGTGAAAGAGGAGGAACAAATGGGCTGAAGCTGAACATCAAAAAAGTAAGATCATGGCCACCGGTCCCATCACCTCCTGGCAAATAAGAAGGGGAAGAAATGGAAGCAATGACAGAGTTTATTTTCTGGAGCTCCTTGATCACTGCAGATGGAGACTACAGCAATGAAATTAAAAGACACCTGCTTCTTGGGAGGAAAGTAATGGCAAACCTAGACAGCATCTTAAAGAGCAGAGACATCATTTTGCCAACAAAGGTCCAGATAGTCAAAGCTATGGTTTTTCCAGTAGTGATATATGGAAGTGTGAACTGGACTATAAAGATGGCTGATTGCCACAGAATTGATGTTTTTGAGCTGTGGTGCTGGAGGAGGCTCTTGAGAGTCCACTGGACTGCAAGGAGATCAAACCTATCCATCCTGAATGAAATCAACCCCGAATGTTCACTGGAAGGACAGATTTTGAAGCTGAGGCTCCAGTACTTTGGCCACCTCATGAGGAGAGAGGATTCCTTGGAAAAGTCCCTGATGTTGGGAAAGATGGAAGACAAAAAGAAAAGGGGATGGCAGAGAATGAGATGGTTGAACGTGTCATCAATGCAACTATGGATTTGACCAAACTCCGGGAAGCAGTGGAGGACAGGAAGGCCTGGCGAACTCTGGTCCATGGGGTCAAGAAGAGTCGGACATGACTGAACGACTGGACAACAAAAAGGTTCCCCCCGCAAATGTGTGCTAGTCATGTCCGAATCTAGGCCCAGTGCTCATCTCCATATTCAAGTCAAAGCGCCAGTGTTGTGCAAGTCTGTGGCCACGTGGCTGGCATGGTTGCAAGAAAACACTGCTTTACCATCCCACTTTTTATGGCGGTACCTATTTATCTACTCACATTTATATGCTTTCGAACTGCTAAGTTATACACCTCCACTTTTTAATGTTCATAGCAACAATGTCTAACATTTAAGTTTTACTGATTTTTAACTTGATGTTGCAAGTTCTGAACAACTCTATGCTTACCATTAGAGTTGCACAACTGTACAGCTCCCCAACTAAAATGCTTCCATTGTGGACCAGACTTCTGCAGCCAGATTTTTTACAAGACTGAGCCGACTGTCTAACCAGCGTGGCCAGCCCCGAGCTCCCAGGCCCTCTTATCCACCGGCGGCAGCGGCGGCTTCGATGAGGCCGAGGACCAGCTCCAGGTGCTCGAAGCTGGCCTCGCCGAAGCCACCACTGCTGGAAGAAGGCAGGAGCAGTTTGGAGACGGCAGCCGTGATGCTGGGTCGTGGCTGCTGCTAGATTCCGGTGCCTTGCACCGGGGCTCCGTGCTGTAAGTCAAAGCCTGCGACTCAAGTCAAAAAGGCCCCTTTTTGCTGCAAGTCAAAAATGCTGCAAGTCAAGCAGCATGTAAGTCAAGGTTCCACTGTAATTAATACTTACATCCAGTTCAGACAAGAAGAACATCTGAACACTTGACATTGGATAGTTTATGTGTCTCAGATGTCAAAGTTTTATATTGTTCTGGTCCTAGGGTATTTAGATAGGTCTTCTCATTTTGGGACCTTCAGTCAGTGATACTGAAAGTGGGTGTAAACTGTAATGGAACAAGCTTTTTCCCGCATCATGTGTTTGAAGCCCATGAATAGGAAGTGAGGTGGTGACATCATCTAGCGAAAGGCTATTCCCAAGAGAAGAGCACCAGCATTGTCATGTGGAGTGCTAGCCAAGACTAGTCAGCTGCCTTCTCATGGATAGTTTAGAGCAGGGCTGTCCCAGCTTTGAACAGGCTGAGGTCTACTTTTTCCAGACAAAAGTGTCTGAGGGCTACTACACTAAAACCTCTACTTAAGAATTTTATCTGTTCCGAGCATATGCTCATAAGTCACGAGACAGTGGCACACCCATCATCTGGCCAGTAGGGAGAGCAGGGGACTGTGCCATGGCCCTTGAACTGCCCCGCTCAGCTGAGACTGTGGGCTGGCAGACCCAGAGCTCTTCTGGGGCAGTGGTGGTCCTTGGGTTGGGGGAGGTAGAGGTGGAGAACTTATCCCCTCACATTTTTGATGGCTAGCGGGCTACATTTTATCCCTCCACAGACTACTGGTAGCCCCCGGTCTACCTGCTGGGTAGGCCTGGTTTATAGCAGTGGTGGCCAAACTTCAGCCCTCTAGATGTTTTGGACTACAGCTCCCAGAATTCCAAGCCTGTATTGCCAATGAGAAAGGACTGTGGGAGTTGTGGCCCAAAACATCTGGAGGGCCAAAGGTTCGCCACCACAGGTTTAGAGAGTTAGGTATGCAGTTCTAATACTCACTGTACATCACAATGGAGCCAACCTCTGTGACCTCAGAGAAGCTGTACAGTCCTAGGACATCCCCAAGAAAACTGGCAGAAGAAGGGAATTACAAACTACTCCTGGAAAAGGTCACCATAAATCACAACTGACCTGATGGCATGCAGATGCCTTCCCCTGGAGACATGCATGCTTGCCAATATATTTGTTATACAGGCCACCTTTCCCCTGATAAGGGGACCCAAGGCAGCTCACTATATTAAAAGAAGTATTCCAGCATTTGGATTTGAATTGGCTGATGGACATACAGTAGGACCCGAGTATCCACTGGGGATTTGTTCCAGGCCTTCCTGTGGATAATGAAAACCGTGGATAAGAGAGAACGGCTGCCCTCCCACTCCCAAACTGCTGTTTCCTGACAGTAGCTTGCTTTATGGCTGCTGTTTGTGATGGTAGCTTGCTTTACAGATGCTATTTATGACAATAGCTTGCTTTACAGCTGCTGTTTGTGACAATAGCTTGCTTTCTGGCTGCTGAATTATTTAATTCTTTTTCCTCTGCCAACCGTGGATAACTGAATCAGTGGATAATGAATGAGTGGATATGGGGGTCCTATTGTAATTGTTCTTAAAATATACAAGAAGCCTGGTGCAAACCTAAAGTGAGCCTTGTGTCTTTGGATAGCAATCTGTCTTTATGCTGGTTAAAGCTGGTTACTGCAACTCTGAGGTCTCTGTATATAAATATACAGCTTAATTATCTTTGTTATTTGTCTTGTGCTTATCACAAACTGTTTAAAATCTATTTTATTTTGACCTTATTTCTTTGTCCAGGAGTATTTTTTTCTCTTTGACTTGGCTTTTTTCTTATCCCAAACACATTTGCTCTCTGTAGTGGAAGTCTGAGTTAGAGAGAGTTGGTGCAAAATCCAGTCTTTATTCCTTGTCAGATGTGTGGTTAAATGGTTAAATGGGACTGGATTTCAATCTAAAGGGATATGAGCTATTGGGTTAACCAACCCCAAGGGCCTAGGAAACCAAGGGTGACTAGAAGTGGAGGAAAACTGCTCAAGGACTCTGGGGCCAGGCTTCAGTTATTTAGTCTTAGGTAGATGCAGGGTGTCTTGCAACCAATAAGATCTCTACAGCTGGCAAGTATTTTCATTGTATATTGTGCAAAATGAAATACTGTATCTGCCATCTTGCTGTGAACTTGCTGTAGCAAAAAACTACATAATGCATTTCTTCTCAAGTTCTCCCATATGGGAAGTTTGAATGTACTGTATATGTCTTGCTACAAACAGACTATAACATCCTCCTCTTTTACAATATTAAAAGAATTTTAACTTAGACTTCTTAATTAAGCCTTCATGCAAAAGCTGAAAGAAATTAGAAACAGCAACCACGAGCTCCAAATGCAAAGGAGAGCCTAGGGCAGTGGTGGCGAACCTTCGGCACTCCAGATGGTTTGGACCACAACTCCCGGAATTCCAAGCCCATATTGCCAATGACAAAGGACTGTGGGAGTTGAGGTCCAAAACATCTGGAGTGCTGAAGGTTCGCCACTACTGGCCTAGGGATTGGGGAACGGGAGGGAGAACAAACCTAGCTTTATTATACACTTATAAAAACTTTTTAGGATTGTCAAGTATAATACAGTAGGACCGCGGTATCCACTGGGGATTGGTTCCAGGCCTTCCCATGGATAATGAAAACCGTGGAAAAGAGAGAACACCAAAAAACCCCAAAACTGTTTTGTGACAGTAGCTTGCTTTACAGCTTGCTGTTGGTGACAGTAGCTTGCTTTGCAGTTGCTGAATTATTTATTAATTTTTTCCCTCTGCCAGCTGTGGATAACTGAATCAGTGGATAATGAATAAGTGGATATGGGGTCCCACTGTAAGCTCATTATCTTGAGACCGAGATTCTCTGACTTGGTGGCCTTCTTTTAGGCATGATGGTTCTGAAGCAGAGAAGAGATAAATATCTCATCTGAAATGAGAGGTAGTCACTCAAGAGAAATTGTCTGTACAGACGGTCTCCAGTTGAATTTCTTGAACACAAAACCAAAGATAACCAGGAACTTGTAACTAATGGCAACACAATATTCTCAAGCTCCTCTATTATACAGATTTCTAATTTTTGTTGTTGTTGTGTTGTTACAGTCGTAACCAACACTTTATGACCCTATGTCCATGAAGTTTTCAGGGCGGGAATGCTGGAGCAGTTTGCCAATAGTCCCCACCTATTACTTATACTAAGTCTCAGCTAAAACCCTTGTCAGAAATAGCCTTCGGTTATAACGAAGGCATTTTCTGTTAATGACATTAGCTTTGGAACAGGAGTGATTAACAGCTGGTTCTCAATCTGTGTGATCTTAATCATGAGAAAGTAAGCGGTAATGGCTTGTTTAATTACTGTAAACACAGTGTTGTCACCAGCTAATTAGATATGATTGATGATTGTCAACCTCATTCTCTGCTCCCAACGTCAAACACAAACATTTGAATTCAATAATACAGGCCCAGAATGAACTTTCAGAATGTCACTTTCAGTAAAATGACAGGTAGTAGAAACAGCAAAAAAAAAAAAGTTACCAGAATGGAATACGAGATTGATAATTTGCTAGAACAGGGTCAGTGACA
Organism: Phrynocephalus versicolor; assembly: GCA_023846285.1. Lineage (NCBI taxonomy): Eukaryota > Metazoa > Chordata > Lepidosauria > Squamata > Agamidae > Phrynocephalus > Phrynocephalus versicolor. The sequence continues at coordinate 36,701,094 of JAHTLZ010000122.1, read as the reverse complement.
TTCAAATAGACTCTGGCAAGCAATAAAGTTTTTAAGCCGCACAAAAACAAGAACCAGCACATTAATTTAAAACTGGAAAGTAATTTTGAATGTTTTAAATCTCTGTGAGGAAAAAAATTTAAGGCAAAGGACATCTGTGGGTGTGGGGTGCAAACCATGGTGGGTTTTTTAAAAAAAATCTGCACAGAAGTGAAGACCTCTAAATTCACTGGCAGCACGACAGTTGAGACAGGGACACTTTACCCCAAAGTCTGGGAATCTGCCCTCATCTGAATTCATATCTTTGTCACCTCGGCCCTTTGTGAAATTTAAACTCCATTTTATATTGTTGGGTGTTTGGCTTCACAAGCCATGGATTAGCCCAATTTGTGAGAGATAAGCCTGAAAGAACACTAGGTTTTATACCATTTTTTTCGCGGAGGAAGAACTCTGGGAAACTTGAAAATTTGTATTATCGATAATATTACCCAACTCAGGATTTCATCCTCCTTTCCCTACATATAGCCTATTGTTTGTCTTGATCTTAGACATTTTCAGTAACCCTTCCAAATGATGTCATTTCAGACAGGGCAGAAATGATACACATTATTTACTGTATGTATTAACTCCAAAGCCTAGACCACAAATCTTGCACCCTGAAATTCTGGGTTAGAGTTTAAGACTATGATCCTATTCACTCCTATCTAGGTATAAGTACCAATGAGATCAATGAGATTTTTTTAAAAAATACAAGGCTTGGATGGACCAAAGGTGCATGTCAGTATAAGGCCGTTTCCTGTGTTCCTACTTATGAAGGCTGTAATACAGTAACCTTAAGACAGTAACCTCCCCTTCAGGAATTGCAAAAAATGTAGCCAGAATTTGAACCCTGATGGAAAGACAAGACATTATGCATTAAGATAATGTCTCTTACTCATTCCAGCCTGCCAACAGCACCGATTTGTGTTTACTTGGGACGCAGAACAGACAAACCTCTTTTTGCAAACAGCTAAACAAGAGCCTTTTCACATGACCCCTAAACTCCGCGGCAAATGGCTCCCAGCTCCGGAGCTTAAAATTGTTTCCCCACCAGCTCCGGAGTTTACAGAAAATTAAGTGCGACCACGCCCACCTAAGCGTGTCCCAGCCCACTTTTCAAGTACCTGCTCTCCAGGGCTGAAGAATTCCTGATGCGGATGTAACTTAAGAGTGCCGGGCTCTCCTCGCTTCTGTTTGTTGTTTTTTGCCCCCCCCCGCCCCTTTAAGAGCTACTTAAGAGAATGGAATGCTGTGGGGGCAAGAGCGAGACGGCAGAACGGAGGTGAGCCACGTTCTTTTCTTCCTTTTTTTTCTCCCACCCCCTCTGCCAGGAATGCGGAGGGGGTGGGAACACAGGAACAGCGACAAGCCCCCAAGATCTCTGGTCCGAATTTAAGTGGCCAGTGGATCTTAGGGGTCGTGTGAAAAGGCTCAAAGTGGGTTTGAGTTTCCATCCAGTTCAGCAGATTTCATCTCCCTCCCTCCCTAA
>JAHTLZ010000122.1:36677516-36699577 GCA_023846285.1 Phrynocephalus versicolor | reverse complement strand
GTGTTTTCACTTTGAAATTTTTCTACTAGTAGTTTTGCACCAAATGGTTGCAACTCAGATCAAAATCAAATATTTGCACTGAAAAAAAACCTATCCCCAAGGTACTAGCCAAAACAGCTGTTTGCTGAAGAGTACTGTGCTCTTTTCCTGCCATACACTGGTAAACAAAAAGAGTATTTTTAAACAAGGAGGAGAAAAAAAGAAATAACAGTTCAGTGAGCAAAGATATCCTAACACTCAAAGGTCTCCTAGCTGCAGGAGACTAGGAATAGAAAGATGGTGTTTCTGCTGGCAGAATTCCCTTGTGCTGATCTTAAGAGTAACACTTCTGGATCCTAGCAGATTGCTGAAAAAAGGAACAGAGAATAATTAGAACAAAGTGACAGCCAAATTACACCAGATCCAAGCCTTCTCCAACCCAGAAGTAAAACCACTATGGAGCCACAAAGTTAAATGAAGATGAAGTTAATCTTAGCTAAACTCGAACGGCCCTATGCTGAACGATGTACAGTGGTACCTTGTATAAACGAATTAATTTGTTCCAAATGAAATTATGTTAAGCAAATTTTCCTTTACAAATTTCCCATAGGAACGCATTGAAAACAGAGTAATCACTAATCACGACCATTTTTATGTTGTACGGATTCGCCCCATAGACAATTCTGTTAAGCAAACTTTCCCTATCTCCAGAATTTTTTTATGCTGTACAGGTTTTATGTTATACAAAGTACAAACTGTTTGTTATACAAGGGTCCACTTGTATGTGTTTAAGCACAGTTTCAGCTTTATAGTAAGGAACAAGAGCTCACATTTCCAAGAATATATGTTCATCCTGGATATTCAGAGAGCAGGAAAGAGGAAGGAGATGATCCTCAGAATGATTGTTTTTAAATTTAAAGTGTATTTGGTAAAAGTGGAGGAAGTACTATGGTACTTAATTTAGTTAATACAAAACAGGCCAGGATCTACATTTGCATCACAAAGGCAAGACTAATAAGGGAATACCTCTTTTTCATCTCACTGGATTTGCCACTCTACTCATTTGACTAATGAAAAGACAACCCGGCATGGGGTTGATTGATTATTTATTTAGTTAGTTAGTTATTGGAATCTGTGGACTACAGTCTCCAAAGCCAGGAGCAATTCCCCCAGTCAAACTTCTATGGGCTTCGGTCAGCTAATAAATTCAGCCTCTGGCAGCAATTTTTGTTGTGTGGAGAAGGCACGGGAGATGGGTGGGCGAGTTGCAAGGGATTATGGATGTGGTAGTCTCTGTCCATTGAACTTTGCCTAGCAAGCCTCTCTCTCAAACACAAAACAAATGAAAACAACCCTCCCCTACCAGATCCATAATCCTTTATAGCTCCCACAGAGCTGAGCACCACTGACCTGGACGAAAGGAAGTGCTGAGTCTGAGTGAGCTGGAAGAACATGAAAATGGCTGTCAGAACTTTGATTGCTTGATTAAAGACCCCCAGAAGTCTGGCCAGGCAAATTCCTTCAGACCTCTGGAGGCTATCTTTTGTAAATTCCAAAAATCCTGTGCCTCAAAACAATTTGGCCTGTGTCACCAACAAACACATAGTTGGATGAAGGGTGCAATGGGTTATGAAGTGTTGGTAGCATTAGGCACAACCTAATTCAAGAAGAGCTGGGAATTGACAAGTTTTCCTACTTCACAATTTATTTATTTTATTTGTTCATTTTTATACCGCCCGTCTTCCTGAAGGAACTCAGGAACTCAGTGGTGAACAGAGAGGGCAAAACAGACCCAAAGACAACCATACAACAATTGAAGGAAAAAATAAAAAACAAAAAGATAAGGAATAAAACATGGTAAAAATAAAACAGCTCAACAGAGGGGTCGAAAAACATTGGCAAGATGGCAGCAAAAAAAAAAAAAACCTAAACCAGATTGCTAAATGCCTCCCTAAAAAGCAAGGTTTATAACACTTTTTGAAGGTGTGCCAGTGTCGTGTTCACAAGCTTTCATCTGATACAGGAAACAGAGCAATAGATGGGAATTACATTGATGTGCCTCCTGCCTGAGCCACAGAACTGTTCTTGCCTATGAAAGGATCCTTCCCTCATCCTTCCACTAATTTTTAAACACTCTTATCAGGAGCAAATGTACAGCAACCGGTAATCAACTGATTAATTATTCGATTTCATTTGCCTCATCAGCCAACAATTTGTAAACTAGAATGACTGGCTTTAGAGAATTTGTATGAGGCAATTGTGGGCTAGATTTTCTTGTCCATAGTATGACTCAAAGTCAAGCAAAGTGTTTAAGGGAATGCATATTCCCTGCAAATAATCCATTTTCCTCCCTGCAGTACAGTTTATTTCCACATGGGTCTTTTATCCCCAGATTTATAAAATAAGCCTGTGTTTACCCACAGTGATCTAAGACTCCAAAACATGCTAAATGTGAGGGATGTCAGAGAGAAAATTCATATACTATGACAAATAGACATCTTTTATCACTTAAGGGACCATCTTTCCTAAAAAATATACTACTCATACTGGCTAGTTTGGCACTCAGTCCCAGGACCTATTCAGGTATTATAGCCTGAGAGCAAGTAGGTTGTGATGGTGATGAGACCTAGTAGGGAAGCATATAATTTCCCCTGCCAGTGTCTCCCTATATGATTGTAAATTAGGCCTTTCCACATCCAGCACAAAGATCTGAAGAGATGCTGCTTATAAACACATTCTGCTGGAAGCAGGGAGACCTTTGATAACACAATTCTTCCAAAACAAAAACAAAGGAACCCCTCTAGTTTATGGCTCTGGGATATTATGCTTTTGTGTCTATGGTTCAAAATGCCAGGAAATAACCTGATATTGTTGCAGAGCATCATTCCCGCGTTGCCAGTGGGGAAAAGGAATGCCAAAGCTCTATATTACAAACAGTGGCTTAAATATCCACAGCAGTAGCCAAGATGATGTAAAGGGTACCCTCTTGTGTTGCTCACTATCATTCAAGAAGAGACAGCAAGCAAAGCTTGCAGTAGTGGACTCCGTTTTGTCAGTTAACAACATTTCACCCAAACACAAAGCAGTTGTCATGGCTGTTTTTTTGAGATGTATTCTACCTATCTATTGCTTGGGGAACAAAGCAATCCAAAGGTCTAGAAGAAATAGGTCTTTCCAATCATCTGTCCATCTGGAAGGTACTGGATTGTTAATCCTTATGGGATTTATATGAATGGGGGGGGAGCTCTTTCCCATGAAACCTACTATACAGCACTCCCAGTCACCTGTACTGAATAGACTCAGCCAGATTCCTTTCTGACACTGTTCAGGGCCAATGATCTTTTATGTTCAACAGCACATCCAAATTTAGATATACAGCTGAAGGAAAAGTAAAATGCATTGCAAAACTTAGTTTTAAAATCACTCTCAAGGTGCATGCAGTGCGGGTCTTTCTTTACAAAATGATGCTTACAGGGGATTTATTTGAACCCTTGAAAAAGAAGTGAATTGAGTTGAATTAGGGCATCTACTTGGCCATGCCTTTTGGATTGAGTTCAGCACCTCCACCTTTCACTATCTGCTGATTTGCTGTTCTATGTCAAGATGAATGGAGCAGCAAATTATGTCAACGTTTTCCTATCGTTCTCTTTAATACCAGAATTTATGAATCATCTCCTTGTGTTTGAAACTGTGACAGCATCTCAGCTTCAAACACGACTGCAGCATCAAAGATCAAGTTCAGCTCATACCATGCTTCATCAAAAGAAGATAAGAGCTCCATCCTCTGCATCTGCACTGAGAGACAGTTAAGGACTAGAGAGAGAAGAGATTGGATTTTAGAACTTCTGTGAGGAAAACTAAGTGTTGAGTGTCTGTGAATTTAAGAACAGGGTGTGCGTGTGATCTACTTTATCTGTAACCGGACTTTAGTGTGTTTAAAGATGCCCTGATCTCGGAAGCTAAGCAGGGTTGGCCTGGTTAGTAGTTGGATGGGCAACCACCAGGGAGTAACAGGTGCTGTAGGCGCCTGGAGTAGGAACTGGCAAACCACTCCAGTATTCCTGCCAAGAAAACTCCATGGACATGAGGTCACAAAGAGTCAGTCATGACATTAACACCACAACACACACACAAACACATTAACCTTTATGTTTTCAATTCTCCTTTGCAATAAACAAACTTCTTTTATCTTTATTCAATTTAAATCAGCCTGAAAGCATTAATTTACTAGAGAAGCTAGCTGGTGGCAGTGAAATAATAAAACTAGAAGTGGTGCTTGTCAATAGCCTGTGAAAGTGTTGGGAGGAAAGCACGGTAATGCTACAGTGTGAAGCGCAAATACGTTAGTATGGACTCATCTTTTGTGCCAATGAGGAAACTCTAGCCAAAAAGGGTCTCATCCTGAAGGAAAGTGAATCCCAACCATGGGGACATCCTAAACAGTACTAAACCCTTGACAACAATGTGAAGTTCTCCCGGGTTCACCCAGACCTAACCCACAACTGTGAAAAGTGGAAGGCAAAAACAAAAATAGCAGACCCCATCACTAAGTGGGACAAATGCTAAGAAGAAGAAGAAGAAGAAGAAGAAGAAGAAGAAGAAGAAGAAGAAGAAGAACAAGAACAAGAAGAAGAAGAACAAGAACAAGAACAAGAACAAGAACAACAAGAAGAAGAAGAACAAGAACAAGAACAAGAACAACAAGAAGAAGAACAACAACAACAAGAAGAAGATTCCTTGGGGCATATAAAGTGAGAAAGAAAAGCTATGTTGTATGTATGTTTTCCAAAAGATGTCCACTCACCTTTTGAAAGAAAACAAACAGGGCGGGCGGGCTGAATGCTAGCAAATATTGTTACTGGAAATGAAGGTCAAAATCATCCATACTATGTGCAAGAAAGACATTAAAGAAAACTTGGACAAAAAACAACCTGTTTGGAAGAGAACCTTACAAATACCACAAATAGACAGAAAGACAGAAAAGTGGATGCTCAATCAAGTTAAGCCTAAATTCTCATTAGAGCAAAAAATGAGTAAACTGAGGCTATCTTATAATGCACATAAAATAAAAACACAATGCTGATCAGAAAAGACAATATTGCAAAGAAAAGTGGGAGGGGGAAGTAGGAAAACAGAAAAAATTAACAGGAGACAGATTGTATCAAGTGAGGAAGCCACTGCTGTTAAGTTTGCAAGACCACAGCAGAACTTACGGGGTGGGGGGGACTTTGGTTGAAAACATGAGGCAGAAGAAAGAAAGAACCTACAATGAGATACTGCTGATTTGCAAGAAGAGCTGTTAATGTTGGCACATATTTGGATTGGGTTTTATTAATTACTAGACCATCCCCAGTTGCAAGGCTAAAAACTAAAACAGAACAAAACAAAAACTGTAATTCCACAGCCAACATGAGTGAGCTTCTGTTTATATTTTTTTTCTCTGCTCTTGTTTTACTATCATTTAGAATACATTTACAACCAGACATAGAATCCTTTTGTAAGCATTAATCTCTGTTTGGCCAGGAAGAAGTTAAAAAGATTTCCTCCTTAGAGTTAGCTGGTTAGCTTAATAGGAATCTTTATTGTCATTGCCCCCTTGCAGGAACAATGAAATTTCATTGTTGCTATATTCAACTCATTTAAAACATTCCATATAGATTTAAAAACAGCTACAACACATAAAATATGACATATAAAATAAGCTGACTTCAAAGTCCAGAATTTCCGTTTAAGGCCAATATTGCTCTAAAAAAGAAGCTATTTTTGAGATGGTTTGTTCTTGCCCTCAGTACTCTATATCTCCGTCCCAATGGCAACAACTCGAAGAGGCTATAACCAGGATGTGATGGATCTCTTAATATATCTAATGCTTTACAGTGACACCTGGTAGTATAAATTTGTTCTAGGTTGGGGAGTAAACAGCCCACAATACTCTCCACAATTCTTATGATTCTGTGCAACACTGTCCTATCCTGATGGGTACAACTTCCATACCACACACATAACCCGTAAGCACACTCTCAATTGCACAATGATAGAAAGCCAGCAGCAGCTTTTGTGGAAGATGGTTTTTCCTTAAAGTTCTCAAGAAAAATAGTATCTGCTGAGCCTTCTTTGCAAGCCCCCTTGTGTTGACACTCCAGGACAGATCCTCCTGTAACTCGATGCCCAACTAAAACCTGTAACCCTCTCCACACCAGTCCCGTCAATCACCAGTGGTTGAATATCCGCTTCCTGCCTCCTAAAATCCACCACAAGCTCCTTTGTTAGGTCAGGGCTGAAAGGGTCTAAACTTCAGATTGTTCTAGAACTGGAGATGATTTCTCCCTTGAAGACTGTCAGAGGTCTGGTGTCAGAAATCCTGAGAGAATGTTTATTGAAAGCACTCAGAGCTGGGATAAACTCAAGTACTGTAATGCAGAAATAAATGTGCCTCACAAACCTGTATGCTATTTCCCTAGACATGCATAACATGTGCCTTTTTGGAGCACTGCCATTGTATTTCTTTCTTTAAAACCTGCCTCTATTTTACTTGTTAATGAAAACCTGTCTTGTGACTGTTTCCATGACCTTTCATTCCCCACCAAACATCTCCCCTCCCAGCCCATGAAGTTTGCAACAATACATCTACTTTAGGATGCCCTTGCTGATAAGCCTGTTCCACACGTGCTCATTCTGGAACAAAATCATACCCCTGTTTAAAAGGCCTTTTTTGAGGACCAATATTTCAGTCCTTGCATCCTAGATTATTTCCAAATTTGAAAAGTGGGTGGAGACAGCCATTCTCTTTCAAGGTAGGATGGTTTTTTTTAAAAAAAAAATTATATGAGCTGTTTTACATCTGAGGATATTTCTTCACAGGGGAGCAATACTCAAAAATGCTTTCCCCAACCTTCCCCAAATATGGTACACAGCATACATTTCTACTACCTGTGCCTAATTTGATGCTGATCCTTAGTTTGGGCTGTCTCCATTTTTGAACTGCCTCACAGAATGTTGATTTGTTCTGCTGCACAATTATATAATACCTGGCTAGCAAAGTCCCCAAACATATCTCAAGATGGGGGAAAGGACGAGTTCTTTAAAAGGATCTGGAAATTGAGTCATGGCAACTGGACTTATTTTCTTGAGAGAGTGAAACATTTCACTGTTCATCCAAACAGCTTCGTCAGTCTGAGGAAACCTAGTTGCGAGTCCTCCATTTATAGTTCACTTTGACCTCATGTCACCCTGGTCTGAAATAGGCTCATAAGATGAACAATGGCCTGAATAGGCTCATTAGGTGGCTCAATTGGCCATTAGGTGAACAACAGCCTAACATGCTGAAACCCATAAACTATGGGTCTGTAGATATGGCCTTAGTGCTGGAGGTGTGAAGTATGTTTTGATTTGTCTGGAGACTGTTGAAATCACTGCCTGATAAGTAGCAGATAGAGCATGCCTGAGCCCTACACCTCTGAGCCTATTCAGGCCATTGTTCAACACCCCAAGTGCTCCCCGTTCTCTTTTCTTACATCTTTTCCCACTCTCTTTTAATCACATGCACACAAATTCAAAAGGAGGGGGATACGTTTGCAATCATCATCATCATCATCATCATCATCATCATCATCATCATCATCATCATCATCATCATCATCATCATCATGCACTGTCCATTCTCATTTATGACAACTCTTTCCAGGGTTTTCCAGGTAGAGAATACTCAGAAGTACTTTTTGTCATTTCCTTCTTTGGGGACTGCGCAGCTTGGCCAAGGCCACACAGGCACTGGCGAGAAAAGAATCACCCCAAAGGGCCTAAGAAAATAAAAGCTGGATGGGTTGTAGCTCAGTGATAGACCAGATACCCTGCACGCATGAGGTTCCAGCTGGTTGCTGCTTCTGGCATCTCCAGTTAAGACCGGGGAAAGAATCCAGTTGGAAATCCACCGCCAGTCACTATAGACCAGGGATTATGAACTTGGGTAATCTATGATCCCATTTGTCTCCTTGTAAACCAGCCACTGCACTGCTGGGATGAACCCGGAGATGATGAGAGAGCTCTACCTCTGATTCCACATATCGAGGTAATTTTCAAAGACTTCCTGGAGGCCTCCAAGAGCATAATTCTAAACTCTGCCCCATAACTCATTTTTGGAGCAGAGAGGGGGGGCTTTGAGGATCAAATAAACCAGGCCTGCCCAACAGGTAGACTGCAGGCTACCGGTAGCTCACAAAGGGTTCAAAAGTAGCCCACTGGCCATCAATAAAAAAGTGAGGTTATTAGTTCTCTACCCCTCCCTCCCTCATCCCAAGGACCACCACTGCCCTAGCAAAGTTCTGGGTCTGCCAGCCCACTGTGTCAGCCGAGTGGGGCAGTTCAAGGGCCATGGTGCATTGAAATCTGTTCCCTCCAGAACAGATTAATTGGTTTTCAATGCATTCGTATAAGAAACCACTGCTCTACTTACAAAAGTTTTTACTTAAGAGCATATGCTGAGAATGGATAAAATTCGAAAGTAGTGGTTTTAATGTAGTAGCCATCAGACACTTTGGGCTGGAAAAAGTAGACCTTGGCCTGTTCAAAGTTGAACAACCCTGAAATAAACAGATGCAAACCACACAACCCAGGGAGACTTTCCTACTCTACGAATAAATACCGAGTGATGTAGATAGACTTGCCAGTCTATGAGCCTTTCAATTTCCTAATTTTAAAACTGTATGAAAAACAGTAGACTTGGATCTCATCTGCAAAGGCTACACCAGGTGTTTTGTTTAATTTCATGATCGCTCCCCCTTCTTGCTTTAAAAGAAAGCTAACAAAAACTCTGGTGGGGGGAGTGAACATCTTCATGTCTCACAGTAAGAAATTAGGTCTAAAAAAGAATGTATCCAATTAATCAGCAAGCACATTTATTCACTCTGTATCCAATTTTATAACTTCAGTGATTGAAGAATTACGCTTTTAATGCACTCTTTAAAAAAACAACAACACCCCAACCCATCCCACATACTCTACAGTATTTGTGAAGTGGCATTTATTGGAGAATTATCTGGAATTTTTGAAAAGCTTTTTAAAGGAAATGGAAATGCATACAGCCTGTAGATAGAGGCTTTTGTTTTTTTAAAAAAACAAAAAACATTAAAATTTCATACACAGCAATACCTTGGATAACAAATGCCCCAATAATGAATTTTTCGGATAATGGATGGGAATTCCTGGGTATATGTCTGTCTCCAATAGTGAATGTTGCTCCCCTCCCCTCCATGACCCCCAGCCCCAGCCAGGGGACCATGGAAACCAATTAAATTCATTATCAGAGGTATCACTGAGTCTCCTGAACAAGAAAACAACCAGAATTTCCCAAACATGCTATAGTTAATATTTCTAAACTCTTTCCTCAACCTAGTATGACAACTTTAATGAAAATCACATTCAGAGTATTTTGTCAAGTGCCTCTTACAATAAAATCCCCTTTAAAATGTGTATTACTTGTCAAAAGTGTCAACAGCATAGGTGAGAAAAAGGTTAAATGAATTGCAGATGAAACATTTAATTTCTTGTTAAAAGTATTTTAAAACAAGTTTATACAGTGGACCCTTGTATAACAGTTTGTATAACATAAAATCTATACATCATAAAAATTTCCAGAGATGGGGGAAATTTGCTTAACAGAATCGCCTATGGGGCAAATCCGTACAACATAAAAATGGTTGCGATTAGGCATTACTCTCTTTCCAATTCATCCCTATGGGAAATTTGTATAAAGGAAAATTTGGAACAAATTGATTCCTTTATACAAGGTACCACTGTATTTGGATTTAGAAAACAGTTGACAATGGACTGTTAGGAAGAGTTTTGTTAATAAATAATACCATTTATTGATATTGATTAACATAGATGAAGGATTGTGTACCACTGCAAGAGGTAATGTATTTTGGGAGGGGAATGGAGCTTAATAAATTGACAGAAAATTGATTATCTCTGAATAGCCATTCTAGAGGGTATTGTGGTAACAAAGAATTGATGAAAGAGCAGCCAGGTGATTTTGAAAGCTCGGCTGCAGGTTGATTGAGGGAGGGAAACCTGCCACGACCCAGGGGAAGAGCTCCCCCCCAAACCCAGCAAAGGGCGGGAGCTCTTCCCCTGGGTCGTGGCAGGTTTCCGATATGAATTCACTGAAAACCCTATTAATATGGAACAGATTAATTGATTTTCAATGCATTCCGATGGGAAACTGCCTTTTGAACTACGAACATTTTGAATTGCGAAAAATCCTTTGCAACTGATTAATTTTGTAATTTGAGGCATTACTGTATTAGGATCACTGTAAGTCATTTCCAACCTGATGTTACATAATAAAAGCATAACAATTCTATGATTAAATATAGTCGTACCTTGTATAAAGAAATTAATTTGTTCCAAATGAAATTATGTTAAGCAAATTTTCCTTTATACAAATTCCCATAGGAATGCATTGAAAATGGAGTAATCCCATTTTTATGTTGTACAGATTTTCCCCATAGGCAATTATGTTAAGCAAATTTCCCCTATCTCTGGAATTTTTTATGTTGTACAGATTTTATGTTATACAAACTGCTTGTTATACAAGGGTCCACTGTATATTATTTGCATTTGCGTGTGAGTTTGCTATGGCATACAAGAAGCACCTGATCCGTCTATTTGCCAAGAGAAGAAAGCATTTATAATTAATATTGAATAACAAAGAACGGATATGTCTAAAAGTGTCCAGCATATTACAAGGATGCAGCAAAGATGCTGCGTAACACTTAGACTATTTTGGGAAACAGTTTCAAATATTTATATTCAGCCAGGAAATTCTCCTTTCAGCTTTCCTTCATACAAATATAACAATAAAAATATATTAACAATATCTGGGAAACTGATAAGAAACAAACATCTGAACAAAGGAAGAAAAATATTCCAATTTTAACTCTCAACTTATAATTCAGTTGCACTGACATGCCAGTTTTGCTGATGCCAGGATTTCAAAACATCAGAGCAATATATAAGATCTCAGGCAGGCTGGAGATGTGAGGACAGGGTTCACTTTCCCATCCTTATTCATGTTTTACTACCTGAATAGACCTAAAGAGGTGAAGAGATATATAATAGGAAGTGAAGGCAAGTCTGAGAGTATCAATCTATGCATTGAGAACTAACAGAGCAGCACGAAAAACAAACAATCCAAAAATACCCTTCTGGTAGGCCTTACCCTTACAGACATATAACCACTTATGCAAGCAAGGCTGTACATCTCTCTACACATCATATGGGACACTATAGGAGTCCATTGATTTGACCTCTTCCTTTGTTCAGACAGAACAGAACATAAAATGCTTTATGTGCAAACGCAGAGCTGCTTGACACAAATGCGTCTGACTGTAAGCATTAAATTACCGAGGACTGAAATGAAATCCAACTGTAAAAAAATATCTATACATACTGTAAAATTGAGTATAAAGCTTCTTTTCTGCCACTTTGTGGACATCATACTAGAAAATGTAGTAGCAAGGAACTCTATACAATAAGACATCAACCTATGTTTTTGGTGATTGCTTTTTTTTAAACAAACACATATGAATTTACATTAACTTATGTTGATGTACCGTATATTCCATTTAATGGAAATACGGTTGTCAGTCCATTCTGATGCATCTCTTTAAACCCCCAAAACTATTTGATTTGAATTGAGCTTTTTAAAGAAGCACTATTTCTCGAAGTCAATAATAATTCCTTAGCACAATAAACTCTGTATGAGCCCCACTATTGTTTGTTCATTTAGAGAGGCTTTGGAGAAGACAGGGTTGATGGACAGATCTACAAGGTTGCTTCAAGCTATAACTAATTTTAATCTATATAGTTGTGTGCAGCATGATTGGCTATAAAGCATTCTTATTCATTGGTTACTTCATCCTCAAGGCACATGTTTCAGTCAACGGTTCTATAGAAAAACAGGGCTAGAAGGTGGTGGGGACTCATCTCTTTCCTGCTCAAAAGAAGAACCAATCTAATTCTAAATGGAACATAAGCAACATAAGCAACAATATAAAATATTTTAAAACTATAAGCAAACAGTATAAAAATATATAAGCAAGCAGACCAGAAGAGACTCCCCGTCTTCCGCTGTCCCTCCAAAAAAGAGGTATGAGCTTTGGGTTCTACAAGTTCTGGAACATTCTTCTGGAAGCGATAAACTGCCTTGATCTGGAAATCTGTGTTGAGAGAACTTAGTGGTCTGCTGGAGTACCTGAGCAGTGGCTCGTATTCCACAAATGGGATGCTTAAACCAGAAAAAGTCCTCTCCTGTGTCTCCACATAACCAGCTTTTATCCATGCCAAGACACAGAGGAGGTCTCCCCCAACATCTCCTAGTAAGCAGGCAGATTTATACAGGGAGGGGCATTCCTTCAACCATCCAGGTTCCCAGCTATTTAGGGCTTTGTAAGGCACCATTTGGGAGCATATTGGTAACCACTGTAAATCCTTCAGAACTGATGTCTTGTGGGTCCTGAAAGATGTTCCTGTTAGCGGCCTAGTCGGTACATGCTGTGGCAGCACCTGTGTCATCTTCAAGGGTAGCCCACACAGAGTGCATTGCAGTAGCCAACTGCTGGATGATCTAGAATGACTTTCAGTCTTTCTTTACAAGGTGTCACAACTGCAAGAGCTGTGACAACTGTAAGATTGGTCTCTTGGTGTATGCTTTTAAACACATCTAGGAGAACTTACAATGCTGAAAATCAGCAGGGTGTGTGTGTCTTGTGTCATTACAGTCGTGACCGACTCTTTGTGACTCCATGCCCATGGAGTTTTCTTGGCAGGAATACTGGAGTAGCTTGCCAGTTCCTACTCCAGGCGCCTACAGCACCTGGTCTTCCCTGGTGGACTCTCATCCAAGTACTAACCAGGGCCGACCCTGCTTAGCTTCTGAAATCAGGTGAGATCAGATGTGTGGTTCATATACTACAACTACGGTCCTGGTATATCATGGGACCACAGTATATGAAACAAGGGGCTCCTGGGGCAAGTTGCATGGGCCCGTTTGTAGCCTCCTGAACTTACCCCAGACCTGGCACTGTCCGAACGGACCTGCAACGGGCTTCCCGGGCCTGTCCTTTTCGGAAGTGACTTCCAGTTTGCCAGAAACCACTTCTGGGGCCTCCGACAGGCCCAGAAAGCCTGTCGGAGGCCTGTGCAGGGCAGCTCCAGGCCTCAGGTAAGTGTAGGAGGCCCCAGATAGGCTCCCCAGTCCCAACCCAACCCAGCATCCACATATCACAGATTTTCCATTATTGCAGGTCAGGTCGGGTTCCTAACCCCAGCGATAGGTGGGGGATTACTTTGGTAGTCAAAGTAGGAGGCATGTTTCAGTTAATGTAAAAGAAGCCAAGCTAGATGTGGTAACATTGACATTATTAATAGTCTCATAAGAGATGTGTATCTCTGCATCTGTCCCCTCTGGTCTGATGGGAGTGTATTTATTGGGATTTTCTTTGTTTGGGCTGCTATACTTGGTAGCAACTCTTACAAGCTGGGTGGTTTGGGGTTTTTTATAATATTGATTTTCTTCCTGGAATGGATACTGGAATATTGGTTCTGGGGGCATTTTGTGGCTGACTGCATCATTCCCCTTGAGGTGGATGAATCTGGTCAATTTAGTTGAGTTGGGCTTCTTGGAAGTTGCCATTCTGGCACTACTGATTTTCTGCCTGGAACGTGTACTAGAATGTTGTTTTTGCAAATGATTTGTGACTTGCTGCACTCTTGTTATCTAACCACGTCTGCTGTGAACATGGTTTCGCTACCTTGTTTGGAAGTTACCATTCCAGCCCACTGCATTGCATTCTAGAGGATATTGTGGTAACAAAGAACTAATGAAAGAACAAAACTTTATTGGGGTTGAGGACTAAAATATTGTTTGGATGTTTATCACACACACACACACACACACACACACACACACACACACACACACGTACATTCAGTTATGCAGCTAGAAGTGAAAAGCGGAATGTGCTCTCCTAACAACAAATTAATTTCTCTGGTTGTCTCCTTTTCTTGATGGTCGTAGTCTCATTAATGGTAATAAGCTGAGTGATCTGTACAAAGGTATGTGTCCCCAGCAAGCATGGTGAAAAAAAGAGTCTAGATGAGGGCATGAATAAGCTTAATTGTTTCACACAGAACCTGGGTCCATCTCACTTCATCCTGTACATTGTGAAAGGAAAGGCTTACGATATAGTCTCCTAGCCCTGCTACCGTAGCTCTGAACTACTATTTGGAGAAACCATCTTTGATACTGTGGTATTAGTGGAGGCAAAGTTATGTGCTGTGTGAATGAATTACGGCCAACCAGTTATAAAATAATTAAACAGCTTGAAGGGAGAATCTTTGAAGTTACACCTAAGTTGGACGGTCCCATGAAAGGGGTAATGAATGACTGTCTGTAACCCACTGAACCTTGCAGAACAATGCCTTCAAGGCAGTTCATTTAAGAAATTGTTGAAATGGTATTGAAGGGGAAATGAATTTGCCTTGCCAACCAACAGATAGCATCAAAGAACAGAACAGGGTTTTGGGTGGGCAGGGGTAGAATGTATGTGCAATGTCTTCAGATTCCCCCACTCCATGTTGCCAGCATGGCCACTTAGGCATGTTGGCAGGGGGATTCTTTAGTCCAAAACAGGAGCTCTTCAAGGCTTCAGGAGCAAATTCACACCACAACGTCCCCGCAGCCTCTTTTTGAAATATGAATAGCTTCTTTAATGCATAGATCCACAGAGGCAATTCAACACAAGAGACTTTATGAAGCACTATACATTAAGTATCATTCTGCAGAAGAACACAACAGATTTTCACAACACGCTCAGGCTTCCCCCCAGGAATAGTTAAGCATAGTGAAAAGCATCTGCACTTGCTTTCATTAACAAAACTTTCCCATTACTCATTGAATAAGCTAGTTACTTTTAAGATAAATAATCACAGCTAACTCAATATGAGATGTTTTCTCCCAAGCTGTTATCTAGGTTTCTATTCTCTCTGTTTGAAACAAAAGTGTTTTCCTAGAAAAAGCAATATTTTACGTTGACAGATTATTTTTCTTGCTACAGAAAACTACCATCCCATGCAACAGCGCTGATAAAGAAAAGGCTGTATATCAAGAGAACAGAACAAATAATTGATGAACAGTTTCTTTCAAGGGTCTTCACATTTCTGAGAACTCCTGGAACTCCATTTCCTCTTTCCACATCAAAGGAAATTAATGATAGCAAGATCAATTCTCCTGGACAATTCTGTTAGGCAAGTAAATTACAGGGTGTCTCTGAGAAGATCACTTCTTGAGTGTGTGTATCGTCCATTTGTTGCTGTTGGTTACTTCTTCCTCCTCTAAATATGGAAACTGTGGCAATGTCTTTACAGATGGGATCCACAAAAGAGTAATATGGCTTCAGAGACTAGGACACAGGACACAGGGCAATGGCTTCAAGCTACAGGAAAAGCAATTTCACTGAACATTAGGAAGAACTTCATGACAGAGCTGTTCAGCAGTGGAATAAGCTGCCACGGAGGGTGATGGAGTCTCCTTCTTTGGAGGTTTTTAAGCAGAGGCTGGATGGCCATCTGTCGGGAATACTTTGATGGGGGTTCCTGCATGGCAGAGGGTTGGACTGGATGACCCTTGAGGTCTCTTCCAACTCTATGATTCAATGAATACACCTCTTCTGGCTGATGAATATTAGTTCTATGATTCTCTGTGCCAATAACAAAAGTTACTTCTATGAGTCACTTCAGATGAGGAAAAGGGGGGTTGAGCCGCGTGGCCATCACAAAACACAATTGCAAAAATAGGCTACAGGTGATACCTTTATAGGCCACTAATAAAAAAACAAAGAACATTGCAAGCTTTCGAGTGTAAATCACCCTTCAGATGGGGAATGAGCTGAAAAATGAATCACATTTTCTGATGAATTTGGCTGATTCATCAAAATTCATCAGTTCATATTCATCACAAGTGAAGTCCCTTATGAATACGAACTGATGATTTTTAAAGCAAATTTCGATTCATTAATGTGTCATGACATAAAATGCCCCCCTAGGCACCAAGAGACACCAAATGTGCAGGGAAGCTTCCTCTGACTATTCTCTACAATTCCTTCAATGAGGATTTATACACCCACAAATTATTAATTGTGGTGATGAAAAACATGCAGATAAAATACTAAATGTAGCTGTTCTACATGAAAGTGGCCTGAAATTCATTTTGTGCTACTTATCCTTTGTATGAATATGTCTTAAATGTTCTGCACTGTATATTGTCCCTCATTATTGTCAGCCACCTTGGGGCACAAATATTCAAAAGAAACAAACAAACAAATAAATAGGAAGCCTCCAGGGAAGTTTTCCCCAGACACATAGAGGCTCCAAACCTGCAGAGAATCTTCTTCTGATTCTCCTCTACAATCCCTCAAAGTTTGGTGAAGATAGGGTCTCTCCAATCCAGTTGCTATAGGGAACTTTCCTAGGAGAACTTACTTTGGGGTATATAACTCAGATGTCTGAAACCCAAACTTGGAGGGATTGTAGAAGTCTACCAAACTTCCAGGGCCTACAAAGGAGAGTCAGGAGGTGCTTCCCTCCACATTTGGCGCATGTAGATGCCTTGTAGGCCATTTTGTATCATTTTAAATTGGAGATGAATTGATTCATCACTGGAAATTTGTCGATTCATCAATTTGTCAATTCGTCAACCCTAACAAATCACAAATCATGACGAATCACCTTTTTTAAATTCATCCCCATCTCCAATATGATGTAAATGATGTATGCCACTATCATCCATCATTCAATTCATGATTATCTGTATTTTGGTTCCCATTTTCCTTGCTGCAGTTAAACAGAAATGAGAACTAACTCATAGCTTCCATGCCATGTCAAGCCGTGTTCGGGGGCAATTCACCCATGGTGTTAATAGTGATGTCACTTTGTTGGTGTTCTCCCAATTTTCTGGCTGCATTTTTATACCTGGATTGTTCTATTTGCTCCAACATATCCGCTGAGTCACGAACTGAGGATGGCAGTGGCGACCATGGGGTACAAAGGGCTAGCTGGTGGGCATGTGAGGTCACCGCAAGTGGCTTCCATGATACAAAGTGTCCCTGCCAGTGGTGGCATGTGCACACGCACAGATGTGCGAGGTCCCTGCCGGCAGCCGCAGCAATGAAAGATCTCTGCTGGGAGCCACTGTTGCGTGAAGGACCTGCCAGTGGCCATGCAGTCCGAAGGGCTGCACCACTGCTTTCTCCCCTGCTATCCCCCAGGCGGCTGGAGGCCAGGCATGGGGCCTGCCATGAAGGCCTGAGACAAGGCAAGGCAAGGCCAGCCCCTCACACCGACACAGCCACCTTCTCTCCTCACCTGCTGCTTTGTGCACGCAGCCTGGCCATCCGGGCAAAGAAGAAAGAAGAAGAGGCTCGCAGGAGCCTCCAAGCCAGCCAGCCAGATCACCCCATCCACTGTGCTCACTTGCCTGTTTGCCTGATCGCTCGCCTGGCTGTGTGGCGACAGGGCTCCACTGGTGATAGAGGCAGCTCCGGCTCTTCATGTGCGTATGGAGCAGGAAGAGGAAGAGGACGAGGAGGACGAGAAGGGTGGCCTGAGGAGTAGCAGCAGCTCCTTGGGCCCCCAATGATCCCATCCCCATCCCCATCCCCCAATCCACACACACCTGAAAGAACTGCCTGGGCAAGAGTGCCACTGCTCCATTCGGGCCCTAAAGCTGCCTGCAGAGCCATGTGAGCCCTCTCGCCAGTCAGCCAGGCAAGCAAACAGACAAAAAGGGAACACAGCAGGTGGGGCGACCCTCAGGGCCAAGCCAGCCTTCCTCCTCCTTTTCCTCCTCTGCCCGGCTGGTCAGGCTGGTTGCGCGAAGCAGCTGTTGAGGAGAGATGTCCCAGCTCCTCCAACTGTCCTCCCAGCAGCTTTTCCATGGCCGGCCATGGCAGCATTAGGGGCAGGCAGGAAGCCACGCAGCATGACCACTTTAGCTTACCTCACCTGACCCGTCCCCACTATCACTGTCACTGCTGCCCCCTCGCCACTCCCATCAACCTCAGATAAGAGCGTTCACTCTTATCCATGGATAAGGGGGATATGGAGGTCCTACTGTACATTGTTTAGACCAATACTGCAAATTCATGATGATAGATCAAGCCACATCATATGAATGAAGGAGGCAGTGTGAATACCATTAATGATTATCTTTCTCACAAAGAGATTGGTAAGATTAATTCAAGTGGCAGAGCCACTGTAACAAAAAAAATTGAGTAAAGATATTATTACCATTTGGTTTTCTGCCACTTGAATTTAGTACAACTTGCTTCCAACTAAAGAAGTTTGAAATTGGCTGCCTTTCTACCTCACTAATGAAGGTGATTTTCTGTATCTCTGTTCAGTTGCCTATCCAAAGAGAGAGTACGGGCAAGAAACGGAAAGAAGACTACGACTTGGCAGAGTAGCTACAGAAGAACTAGAAAAGATTCTTAAGAGTAAAAATGTATTGCTAGAGAGGAAGATCAAAGTCCCCCATTCTGTGGTAATCCCAAAACTCCGTATGGATGTGAAGCATGGACAATAAAGAAAGAGAAAAGAGAAAAACGTCAGTTCATTTAAAATGTGGCACTGGGAAAGAGCTTTAGTGGATACTGTAGACGACCAGGAAAATTGTGAGTCTAGATTAAATCAAGGAGCAAAAGCTGGGACTACTGTACATTGAGAAGACAAGCTCACTCAAAAGCTCACTGGAAAAAGCTCCCGCATTGCTGCCCTTCTGAATCTTTGCCACTTTCTGATTTTGTCTTTGCAGTCTCTATTTGGACGGATGATTGAGCCAAGGCATACAAAATCCTTAGCAATTTCAGTTTCCTCGTTGTCAACATTAACATTTTATCATTCTGAAGGTAAAGGCTACCACATACAGTATCATCTACCACAGAGTCCATAAATACAAAATAAATGCTACTACTGTATGCAATTATACAGGTCCAAGAAACACCAGACAAGAACAGAAACATTTCACAGCCTAAGCCTACATTGCTAAAGCAGCACAGTCTAATCCAGGGGTCCTCAACGTAAGGCCCCGGGGCCGGATGTGGCCCCCCAAGGTCCTGAATCCGGCCCCTGGGACCAATTGCAACCCCCCCACCTACTCCCTCTTTTGTAAGCAAGCCAGCCTCTGCAGCTGCTTTTAGACTGTGATCCGGCCCCCAGTAGTGTCTGGGTGGTGGTGGACCGGCCCGCTGTTTGAAAACTTTGAGGACCTCTGGTCTAATCTGAAGACCACTAATCCAATAGCTTGATATTTAACGATTTCCTATTGTTGGAAAATAATCTTGGACAAGGACTCAGCCACAGATCAGTGCTAGAGTACATGCCTTGCATGCATAACATTTCAGGCTCATTTCCTGGCATCTCCAGTGAGTAAATCTCTTCCAAAAGGGCTGGGAAAAAAGACCTCTGGCCAAAGCTGCAAACAGTCCTGAGCTAGGTTGACTAATGATCTGACTCTGTACCAGACAACTTCATATATATTTTCAGACGCAACACTCAGGAGAACTACGTCATAAACCAGATACTGACCTTCAGGTTAGATTATATCTAACTTTTCTAAATGTTGGATATAAGCCTTTGCTTTTGAAAATAATGGACTGATTATGTTAACATTACCATGGAAGCTACAATACATGTCACAGTCTTATGTATATGTACTCAGATGTCTTACTATGATGGCATTTGCTCCCAAATAAGTGTGCATAGGGCTCCAGGTTAAATATTGTGGAGGTTTCATTCCCTATCAACCCTACGACTCACTGAGTGGATGAACAGGGTGTTAAATGGGAGTTCTGATTCCTATAGTAGTTTCCCCATAAAAAAGCAAGCAGGAAGTTTGAGTCTCAACCACATCTTAGACATGGACGTTAACTCTCTAAATATATGCCAATTCTCTTATGCAATTCTTTCATTACTGTTTGCAAGGATGTGACTGACTCAAGTGAATGTGGTTGATCCAAGGCTCTCTATTGAGTTTCATGGCTTCAGTGGGGATAAATCCAGGTCTCCCAAGTACCAATCCAACACGAAGCATTGCATCCCAATAGCGCCAAAATGAATACTTGGTAGTGGTGGGATTACATAGTTAAAGGAAGAACACAGGATAACTTCCCTACAAGATTCAACAGGAAGAACATTTTGGTTGGTAAGTGTTCCCACAGTGATTTCTGAAGAAACTTAGAAATAATGTTCACATGGAATATTAGAAAGATAGAATTGGGAAAAACTCAAGTTCCAGTTCTGTAGAAAGCTCGAGCAAGGTCCCACCACTCCAATTTACCTGGGGGTCACATACGTAGACAGGACTGAAATGCACAGATAATCTGTCTTTGGGGACTCAGCCTTGTGCTAGCTCTGCTCCTTCTTTGAGGGGTGAGCTCCGAGAATGAGCCTGGAGGTCAAGTTGTCATCTCCCCGGACACTCTCTTGTTGGGTGCCTCAGAGATCGCTATCTCCCCCATGCTCTTCAACATCTATATGAGGCCACTTGATGAAGTCATCTGGAGTTTTGGAGTCTACTGTCATCAATGCACTGATGACATGCAGCTCTATCTCTCCTTCTGCAATGGAGACTGTCCAGACCCTTGATTGCTGCCTGGCCGCGGTTCTGGAATGGATCAGGAACAACCAGTTGAAGCTCAACCCTGAGAAGACTGAGGTTCTGTTCTTCGGGGGGGGGGGGAGTACAGTGGCCCTCTCCCCAATCTCGGTAGGAGTGTCCTCGAGCTGATGGATAGTGTGAGGAGTCTGGGCGTTGTCCTGGATCTGAAGCTGTCCCTGGAGTCCCAGGTACCATCTTAGGTTTATTGCCCAGATTCGCCCGTACCTTGATGGGGACTCCCCAAGGACAGTTGTGCAGGCACTGGTCATGCCAGAGGATAGATTATTTACATGGGTCTTCCCTTGAACCTTGTTCAGCTATTGAGTGGGTGCAGAATGCAGCAGCCAGGTTGGTGGTTGGTGCGGGCAGATTTGTCCGCATCACCCCAATTCTGGCCCGTTTGCACTGCCTGCCCATTTCCTCCCAAATAAGGTTCAAGGTGTTGGTTTTGGTTTACAAAACCCTCCATGGTTTGGGACTGGGATATCTGGCAGTGCATATCTCCCAAAGGTCAGTACTGGCCAGACCCACCAGATCTTCTTTGGTGCTCTCACTTCGGGAGGCCCATAAGGTTTCCACATGCAACCAGTCCTCCTTGGTGGCCGGCCCGACCATATGGAATAAATTGCCCAGCAAGATCCGCCTGGCCCAGTGCCTACCAGCCTTTAAGAAAGCTTTGAAAACTTGGCTATTCGAGGAAGCTTACAGCAATTGCTAGTGTTTGTCCTGTCTTCCCTGTGATTGCTGTTGTTCTGTTTATTATTTGTTTTGGGGGGGGGTTGCCTCTTGCCAGGTTCTTCTCCTTTCTTCCCCCCCTTTCTTTTTGTTGTTTATTATTTGATTTGAACTCATTGTGTTATGTTCTAATATATGTTGCTATTTTGTAAAGCACCCAGAGTTCCATCCTGGAAAATTGGTGAGGTGTATAAATATAAAAATAAACAATATAATAAATAAATAGAGCAGGTAGTTCTGTAAAAGCTGGTTAAGAATATAACAAAAACATAATTTCTTATCACTGTGAGATGTTTTGTTCCTGTACACAGAGCAAAATTATGAAAGAGAGAGAGAGAGAGAGAGAGAGAGAGAGAGAGAGAGAGAGTACACAGTTTAATTTTTTTTTAAATTTTTTTTTAATTTTTCTTTTCTTTTCCCGCCATCCTAACTTGTGCTTCTTTGTTCATCGTTTAGTTGAGGTGCTACCTGGTTTTAATTGTGTTAAGGGTGTTTTATTGGTATGTTTTATCCGATTAGTCATTGTAATTTGGTTGGCTTTGCTGCCTTTTGTAAGCCGCTTAGAGTACATAGTAGATAAGCGGAATATAAATAAATAAATAAATAAATAAATAAATAAATAAATAAATAAATA
>JAHTLZ010000122.1:36605334-36663442 GCA_023846285.1 Phrynocephalus versicolor | reverse complement strand
ATCTATTAGAAAAAGTATTTTCACATGCATTATCAGAACTGACCACTAGACAGTGCCAGAGACCATGCTACATAGTACAGTCTCCGGTTCCCTCTAGTGGCCAATTTTGATGATACATGTGAAAATATTTCTGGATTTTTTTCTTTTAATATTTTTAATATTTACAGATGGTAAATAAAGGAAAGCACAAATACTGATCCCACTAATATGGAGGTCTAGCTATATTTTATTTAGTTCTGAGTAACCAAGAGCTATTAAATTACTGGAAGAATAGCCCAAACCCTAATTTCTCAGATATACAATTTTTCCATTTTTATTGAAAGACATTTATTAGTGTCAGTGGTGCAACACTCATTTGAAAGAAAAACCACTTTTGGCCATTTATTTAACATCCATGTCCAAGTAAATGCTTCCACAAATATCCCATGTGCTTCAAAGCTCAATACTATATTGGGAGCCAACTGGGGAACATATTTGCCCTCATATATTTGGTTGTTACAATTTCGAAGAACCTAAAATTGTCATATACAGTAGGATGCCTGTATCCCCAGTGAAGCAGTTCTAAGCTCCCTCCCTGGGGAGGATGATAAACATAGATGATAGTGAAAAATATACATAGCAGTCTCTGGCTCCCACTATGGCAACTCCAGCCTTATAAATATATATTTCTAGGATTTCTCTTTTGATATATTTAATATTATCTTTAATAGTTTTGGATTGTGGATAAGTGAATCAACGGTGATTTCCACAATTACAGGGGTCCTATTGTGTACCCAAGTGAGATCTACACAGAAGTTATGATATAGCCTTAGCTACAAATACATGAATAATCATCAAAATATGTTGACCTCCTTTTGTACAGAAAAAAAAATCTTAGCAATCTTAGCAATTCTCCGGGTGCTGCCTGTGGCATCATTTACTTGGGTGTGCCAGGAACCAGAAACATGTAAAACTATGTTTAAATATCTGTAACTCATTAGATTTTATCAAAAACTAGTTTGCTTTTTCTTGTGAGTTATTAGTAGTTAAAAATTAATTCCCATGACAAAAGCAAAAAGTCACCTTAGACTTATATATTCAGCTTGTACAGGATTTGCACTAGCTGTATTCAGACCGATGAAGCTGTTTGGATGAACAGCGAAACGTTTCTCTCTCTCGAAAAAGAAGTCCAGTAGCCATGACTCAACTTCCAGATAAACTCACCTGGATGACTGAGAATCTTCACAGACAGGATGGGGTTACACTCCCTCCAAAAACACAGGTGGCTCTGTTCCTGGACCCATCCCTGAGCCTGGATACCCAGGTTTCAGCAGTGCTTGGAAGTGCTTTTAATAATTAAAAATAATGTGTGCATCCCTGGAGAGCCCTGACCTAGCCACAGTGACCCTTGCTTTAATTACATCCTGGGTAGATTATTGTAATATGCTCTACACGGGGCTGCCTTTGAAAGGTGCTGAGAAACTCCAGCAGGTCTAAAACACTGGAGCCAGATTGTTAACTGGTTACAAGGGTCACATAACCCCAATCCATTTCCAGGCATAATTTAAAAGTGCTGGTTTTAACCTATAAAGCTTATATACAGCTCATAGTGCTTAAAGCACTCTTGGAGGCTTACAGTTTATTTATCCAGGCTTCACATTGCCCCACCTCCACCCCAGACAGCTGGGTACTCATTTTACCAACCCTGGAAGGCTGGAACACTGAGTGAACCTTGAGCCTGCTACCTGATTGAACCCCAGGTCGTGAGCACAGTTATAACTGCAATACATGTATATACTGTATATGTATATGAACCACTGTGCCACAAAGCTCATTTAATTATATAGCGGTCTTGGGTCAGAGAAAGGAGAGATAAAAATATTTTAAATAAAATAAATAGTACTCATATAGGACAGTAAGGGCAATCATCAGCCTACAGGAGGACTGAGAGTGGTCTAGTAGCTAAATCAGAACAGTGAAACCTGTAATTGAATAAACTTTAACAATCAGATTAATTTAGAAGCTGGAGTAGGTGTCAAAATAGAGAAGGGGCAGAACTTAACACATACCCAGTACAGTTGCAACTATCCTGAATCTGTATCTTTTCACGAAGGTGTTGTGTGAACCCATCAATGCCAGAATTCTCACATTTACTTCATAGTCTATCTCACAATATAAAAGTCAAAAGACAGCTTGAAATCAATAAAAGACACACAAAGAGGACCACTCCTCCATGAAGCATATCCTACCAATGGCTGAAGAATGAGACTTCCATCCCTGGTTGATCATCCTGTCCTAAACCCTTCCTATTTATCTAGGATGTTTTCTTCCTCTAAACAACCCTATAATTTCTCATGCAGATGACTTTCATAAAGCTTGCTAGCGATACCCAACCAAATAATTGGGCAGCAGCTGGCAGGATAAGTTATGTTCCCTTTGTTACAGACTCAGATAACGATGGCTGAACTTGAGTCCTTTGAGATACATGCTGTGCAGTCAAGTCCTGTGAAAAAATTGTGGTCCACTTGGGCGCAGCTCGGGTGGGAAGAGTATTTGGTTGACTGTCCCGTACACTACCAAACAAGAAACTGAAATCATCATATAGGAAAATGAAATTAAAATGAAAACGAAGTAGCAAAATTAACAAGCCTACATACAGACCGAGACAAATTAGATTCACAATTGTGAAGCACAAAACAAGAAGGAGAAAAAAAAAGATCAAACAATACACTGAAATTGATCTGAGGGATGTATGACTTTCTGCTTAGGAAAATTAAATGAGTACAACAAAATTAACTTGTATTTGCATGGCTGGACAATTTAATAACAGCAAGGACAACTGCAATTACTGGTTAAGTCACGGACTGTGCCTGGAATATGTGTTTTCCCAGCAACAGATGTTCCTGTCATTTACTGAAAGCAGCCTGCTGTCCATCTCAAACTAGTGGGCCTTAGACTGACAGTACACAACAGTGTGAAGTACACAACAGGGTCTCTCCTTCCACCCACCTCCTTCTCCCCACTTCTTCATTGTCACAGCAATTAACTGAAGGACATTTATTTGTACAAGCAGTTTTGTGCTGCCAGAATATGGTAAATGGTGACACATTTTTGACATTTAACATCTCAAACAGTCCCTCCTGTCAAAAGCCACCCTCATTTCCAATCCCATGTCAAGGAAGACTGGCATAATACCATTTAGTTCCTGTCTTTAAAAGGGTAAGCAAGCAGAAGGAAATGCCTGACACTTGATTCCGACAGTATTTAAATTCCAAGAGTTCCCCTGAGTTCCACTTAGAAGATGTCCCTGCTAAGACAGGGAGGGTTATTCCTTCTCCCCATAATCCCTCGAAAAAATTGCTCCAAAGGACATGTTTATCTTCTTGGCTCCTTCTAATCACTTGTCTCAGCAAAACCTCAGCAAGCTGCTTTCAATAAATGACATTTTTACAGTGGTGCCTCTTAAGACAAATTTAATTTGTTCTACAGGTCAATTCGTTCTACGAAATATTTGTCCTATGAAACATGGTTTAATGTGGTTCCCATAGGAATGCATTGAATTCATCTTGTGAGGCATCCCATAGAAAAAAAATCATCTTACGAGGTTTTCGTATTCCTAGAAATTTCATTCGTCTTACGGGTTTTTCGTATTAAGGGGCATTCTTCTTACGAGGTACTACTGTATGTTTGTCAGCATTTTATTACTATACTCATCACTTATCATAGGCAGAAGAACAGAGATTTAGGGAAAACACTTGGACATCCAAAATTAGTTCAGGCACACCAAAAAGCAATAAATCACTAGCTGAATAAGCCATGTGTTCCTGGACTTCATTTCCCCATAACCTCGATCAGCACAGCCAAAGGCTTCTGGGAATTGCAATCCAAGATCACCTGGGGGTTCCCAAGGTTGAGAACCAGGGCAACGGACGGACAAGCCATGACACACCAGGCGATGACAGGTCACATCTGTAGGAGACCATGGAAGTGAGAAGTGAATTCTTACTAACTGTCATAAAAGCACTGCTAAACGCCCCCCACCCCACCCCAACTGCACAACCATGTACTAATGATGTGTGTATAGCATTTTTAGGTGAGAGCCCCTGCAGAACAGGTTAAGCAAGTCATCCTGTAAACTGTGACTTTACAGGGAATTACTGAAATCGATTTCCTCTTTCCTCTAGTTGCTCATAAAAAAAGAAAGGCATTTATGCTTCAGCTTCCCTCATCACTGGCAGTTTTCTATGGATTTCCATTTCCACCACAAGTGAAAAATATTCTTCTTTTTGTGAAAGAATAAATCTGGATCCAACTCACATACCGTGTCTCTCGTCCTATTGAGGGCACCCTAGCCTACTGTATGAGTAGGAGGCAGGGCAATGGCAGGTAGCTCTGCCCCATGATACCCAAGACATAACCTCAAAAATACTTGCTTCCATAGACTGAAGATTTCTAGAAGGGCCCGGGTGCAACAGCTATGTATGCACTGGCCTCCATGTGAACTAAAATCCTGCTTTATCAGGGCTATGACTTGTACAGTCGTCCCCTACTATATTGCAGTTCATATACTGGTATACTGCTCCTGGTATATCACAGGACCGCAGTATATGAAGGCAAGGGCTCCTGGGGCAAGCTGCATGGGCCTGTTTGGGGAAGGCCATTGGAGGCCGACTCAGAGTAGTGCCAGGCCTGCGGTTAAGTGCAGGAGGCCCCAAACAGGTCCCCCAGTCGCGACCTAACCCAGCATCCGCATAACATGGGTTTCCCTTTATCATAGGTCAGAAACGGGGGATTACTGTATACAGGCTATGTAACATGTCATGGCTGCTGTGTTGTCAGCAAGGTAGATGATTTCCACATGATACCCTTTAATGCAGAATACGTTCAAGAGGACTCACAGGGGCTTACAAGCAAACATCTACACCAGGATAGGAAAGAAAGGCAAAGAAGTCACAGACAGCCATTGAAGGCAAGGAGACAGGCAAGGCAGCTAGCTACCTTCCATCCGGTCAGACTCATAGTCCATCAAATGCAGTACTACTGAACTGACAGTGGCTTTCCAATGTCTGTAGCAAATGGCTTTTTAAAAAACGCAGTCCTTTCTTTCTGCACACAAAGCAAAGAGCTCTGATTTCTCCCTTTGGTGGTGGTGATGGGAGCAGAGAGTGGTCTTCCAGTAGACTCAGCTCTTAGGTGGTGTGATGCAAGGTTTTGCTGTCATGCATTGTCCTAACATTTATTGTCTGTCTGCATCCTTTGAATGCAAGCTCCTCATCTACAGATGTTTACAATATATTTGCAGATGCCTTGGGATGGTCTGTCCTTTAAATACCTTGTGGGTGTGGATGTGATGCTACCTGACACAGAATGACGTAGGTTTTTTTTTTGAAAGAATTTTAATTGGGGAGAAAAATCCAGTCCCATAGAAAGGAAGGACTTGTGTTTACTGAATAAGATAGTTCATTGTCCCAATAGCTTATAACTACAGTGGTATCTTCTATAAAGGAATAAATTCGTTCCAATTGAAATTATGTTAAGCAAATTTTTCTTTATACAAATATCCCATAGGAATGCATTGAAAACAGAGTAATCTCTAATCGCGACCATTTTTATGTTGTACGGATTCGCCCCATAGGCGATTATGTTAAGCAAATTTCCCTATATTAAGAATTTTTTATGTTGTACATATTTTATGTTATACAAACCATTTGTTTTACGAGGGTCCTCTGTATTTCAAACCATAGGTACTTGAAATATTGAACATCACACTAACCAATAGTTTCAAATCCCTGCAAGGCCATTGGGCTCACTGTGTGACTACGAATCTGTCACTATTTCCTAGCTTCAACACCCTTGCAGGGATACTTAATATGCCCACATTCTGGCCTTGAGAATCTACATGGGCAAATTACAGAACAGATCCACTGTGATACAATGGTTAGGTTGTTATGGAAAACATCCCAAGCTCAAGGAAAGAAATAATACACTGCGGTGTTTGTTGTGACTTTGTTTTCACTTGCCCAGCCAAAGGAAAATTTGATATGGGTTTGTTGGTCGGTAGGGGCTATTATGCGCATTTGTGGTTTTATTTTGTCTTGCTGATAAATCAAAGAAACATCCATGGACTCTCGCAAATACTTGGAAAAAAAAACCCATAACAGCTATAGCAGCGTTAACGAATCTATGTCACAGGTACCAAAGGTGGCACACAGAGCCCTTTCTGTGGGCACACGACCTCACCCTCTCACAGCCATGGCGCTTCCCCCTACGCTCAAAGCTCCATGCAGAGAGCCACGCAAAGAGGAAACAGTGGTTTGTGGGCTCGTTTCTAACCCCAACTTACTCTCCAGCTATGCCGCTTTTGAGATGCCCAGAGCGGCATGGCTGGAGAGTACACTGGGGCGACGCACGAGCCCACAAGCTGCTGCCACTCCCCCCCCCCCGGCTTTCCCGACAGTGTAGCACCCCATCTGCCTTTCTGTCCAGGGCAGAGAGGCGGATGGGCTGCTACCCTTCGGGAATGCAAGAATCGAAGAGCAGGTTTTAGAGGTTCCCGTGACTACAGCAAGGTTACTGTGGCCGCTAGAAATTCAAAAGCCTGCTCTTCAATTCTGAAGAGTAGCACCCAAAGCATTTGTAACCCAGTGTACCACTGTTGTTGCTGTTCAGTCGTGTCCGACTCTTTGTGACCCCATGGACCAGAGCTCGCCAGGCCTTCCTGCCTTCCACTGCCTCCCGGAGTTTCATCAAATCCATCTTGGTTGCATTGATGACACCGTCCAACCAACTCATTTTCTGCCGTCCTCTTTTCCTTTTGCCTTCAATCTTTCCCAACACCAGGGACTTTTCCAAGGAGTCCTCTCTCCTCATGAGGTGGCCAAAGTACAGGAGCCTCAGCTTCAAAATCTGTCCTTCAAGTGAACATTCAGGGTTGATTTCTTTCAGGATGGATAGGTTTGATCTCCTTGCAGTCCAGGGGACTCTCAAGACTCTCCTCCAGCACCACTGTATTTAGGTTAAATTGCCATATTGGCACTTTATGAAAAATAAGTGGCTTTTTAATCGCAGTTTGGGCACTCAGTCTCTAAAAGGTTCTTCATCAGCGAGCTACAGCATAACTAATCTAACTTGTGTTTTAAGTCATGTCTTTCTCAGAGGTTTAGGTGTCTGGCCGTGAATCCAAAAGTTGGGATTTCAGTTCCCCACTGTCACTCCTCAACAGGACTTGGACCTGATGATCCACGGGGTCCCTTCAATCTCTGCATGCATAAGATGATTGTTATTAATAATACAAAGTGACACTGCTGGCTTAGATAGCTTTGGGGATGCATTCCTATTGAAGATCCATATTGGCATCAACTCATTGCTACCCATGAATTTTATGAAACTATTTTTAATTTGTTTACAGAAATGGGGAAAAAATCCATGAAAAAAATTAACCCCATTCTTAATTCACATATGCACAAAGACCCAAACATGGATTCTGTCTGCTGATCTAGCCACTTAAATGCCTTCAAAGACATGTGCGATTAAAAGAAAGCCACATAAATTGGCATAAACGTCACACTAGATTTTGCTTTGTTGTTTTCTTTAAAAGCTTTGCTGTTGCATAGATGTGTAATATTCCCTGCCAACATTTGTTCTGCAGGAATAGTACCTTTCCAGGAATTAGTTTGGCATGTGCGGTTATCAGGCAAACCTCTACAGCAAAAAGAGAGAGAGCACGCCTTGCAGCTTCTTAAGACTACCTAGTACAAGTGGTTCCCAACCTGGGGGGGGGGTCGGGACCCCTTTTGGGGTCGAACGGCCATTTCACAGGGGGTCGCCATGAGCCAGTGAAGAAAAAAGACACAAACGGCTTGGGTCTGAAGGAGGGGGAGGAAGGGGGGGAAGAGTGAGTTACAGCTTGATAGGTTGGAGGGGATGTCAGTCAATGGCACCGGAGGCTGCGATTGGCTGAGGGTGCCTGTAGAGGGAAGTTCCCTATGGCACCTGCAGCAGTGGCCTGCCAAAGGGGGCTTGTGGCCTCTTCCAAGCAGGGAAAGGGGTCACCCCTACATGAGGAACTGTATTCAAGGGCTGCAGCATTAGAAAGGTTGGGAATCACTGACCTAGTGTTAGATGGCAGATGTGTTTGTGAGTTGTAGCCCACTGTTCACATACGTGTACACCAAATAAAGCCTGGCCACAAGACTTTTCTTGTGGCCAGATTGTAAACTGGGTTTCTTCCTGACTGAGTAAAAAAGGCAGGCAGTACCCAATTAGCAAGGTTTGTTAAGAAATGTTAAGCAAAACAACATTGCATATTTAAAATATAAGGGGGGGACTTTCCTATTTTGTCAGGCTTTCTAAGTAATGTCATCTTGAGTATCTCTGCAATGCAAGTATGTTTAACATCCATAGCTACCCAGCTGATTTTAAATTAACTTTCTTTTGTTTCACTTGTGTTGTATTTTTATACTATTTTATTATTGTTGAATACTGCCCAGAGTAACCATTGGTCAGATGAGCAGTCTGCTACTTGCTTGTTTTTATATTGCCCATCTGGCCTTAGAGCGACTTGGGACTGTTTTCAATAAGCAGAGTAACAACATCATTAAAATACCAATTTGGAAGAACAGAAAATAAAAATAGTAAAATGCAAATGAACACTATGATCAAAAACATTAAAATACATTTTAGAAATAAATAAATAAATAAATAAATAAATAAATAAATAAATAAATAAATAAATAAATAATACCAGACCACCGTCACTGATTATGATTACAATGGCTCTATTTCTCCTAGTACTGTATTCTTTATCACTCGGAGTGCTGATGCCACTAGAGTACTTATTATCAATAATATTAGAGTTAGAAACCATACCATCCAACCAGTAACTGTGGGTTGATTCAGAGAGCATCAGTTCAAAGCACACATGAGGAAGCCACATAGTCAGGCTCTGCCCCAACTGCTGATGTGTTGCTAGTTACATATCCCCACCAGCTGTGTTAACTATCAGCATATGTTGATGTAAGAAGAACATGCATGTTATGATATGACTTCCACCATCCCCAAGGCAGAACTAAACCCTGAATTTACTTGGCCTCAAAGAAGAGAACTGGTCATCAAAAATATTGCCATTGGCTTTAACGTTGCTTTTGCAGATATCGAGGGCGCATTTTGAAACTTTTAAAACTGTGGTAAATATCCTGTTGCACTTCATGATCACAGAAGGGCAAACGGCACAAGCTCTATCTCTTGTAAAGCAGTCTCGGCTTTGCATGGCCAGTCTTGCACAGCTTGCAAGGTTGTTCACAGAACCTGTACCCCACCTCAAGGGCCTAGTGGAGCAGGACTTATCACAAAGTTGCTCTTGCACTCCAATTAGGATTATTTATTTATTTATTTATTTAATTTCTATACCTCCCATCTTCCAACGGAACTCTGGGCGGTTTACATCAAAGTTAAAATCAACAATACAATACAAAAAGAAAAAAAAAAGAAAAAATGGGAAAAAAAGCCAGGGGAATAGGAGGGGAAAACCCTCAGTAAAAGGCGTCAAGAAGGCAGGGGACGGGGTCGGGGAAGAGCCAGAGGATAAATTAAATTAAGTTAAAAGGTCGCTAAATGCCTCCCTAAAAAGCAAGTTTTTAAGCGCTTTTTTGAATGGGGGCAGGGATGTGCAAGGCGCAGCTCACTCGGAAGATGGTTCCACAGCGAGGGGCCCACTACAGAGAAGGCGTGGTTGTGTGAGAGCGACTTCCGTGCCGCCCTGGGTGTCCTTTTTCACTTTTTGCACTATAAATGCTGCAGCGAATTTGTGGTTCAAAGTGTGGTATCCATCTACTGTTTCTCCTGTATCTGCTCTTCATAACCAGGAAACCGTCCTTTATGGCCCAAGACGGAACAAAGGGGATGGCTTTATTAGACTGATGCCCTTTTAAAGCTTGAGAACCTGTTTAGATTATTTGAACTTGACCTCCAAAATGACTCCAACATACTGTTACCCTTGCTTCTCCTCCTTCTGGGTGAAGATGAAGGAAGAACAGCAGGAGGAGGGGCTTCAAAACTCAAGAAGTGATCTACCAATATCCATGGTCAGGTAACTGACCAGCTTATGAAAGCTACCACATGCCAGGTATCTTGACCTGTGAGCAAGAAAGACTACATTTTGGGTCTGCCATGCAGAGCCTGACCAAGCAGCAACCTTGTTGTGACATTGTGAATGACCGAGCAAGGTATAAGAAGGGTGTGAACAGGGTGTAACGGTCTTATCTGTAAAGACAGGATGGGTTTATAACAAAGAACAGCAAAACTTAAGCCAATGACATACATAGACAAAAATGACAAGTGCAGATAGTGAATAGAAGATATCTCTCTGTATCCATGTAGTTTTAGGAATTAGACTATAAAATCAGGCTGCTTGCTTTGTTCTGGGTCCCTCACTCATGAGGTGACCCATATGTGCAGACGATTGAACAATAAAGGTGCTTTCTCTGCAAGAAACCGGTTTTTGCCTTTTCCCTCCTGGTTTGTCATGAGAATGTGATTGCTCAGAGTTGGGGTGACAAGCCCTAACTATACAAAGCAGAACCAAACAAACCCTTCCTATGCATGCAAGGCATTTGATTTATTATAGTTCTGATTAAAACTATTCCTAGCTGGTCACAAAGAACATTGGAAGGAGCGGAGAGGGGGAAACTGCTAGTTTCAGAACAAGGGAGGACTGATTTGGTACGGACACTTGTAATGGAATTAGGATGATGGGACACAGCATGAAAGAAAATTGGCATGATGGGATATAGTGTGATTTATAAGGCTCAATATTAACTGCACATTTACAGCTTTGTCTTAGAGACGTTTATCGAAGGAATGCAACAATCAAGACACAACAAGACAAGTTAGAGAAAATTGACAGCTACCGTTGGTCAATTACTTCACGTGACATATTGAAGATTCTCTGAGCTGGGAAAAAAGAAAAGTTTATACTTAAGTCTAAGAGAGAGGCTTGCTTTAATTTGGGTTTCAAGATGTACTCAACTAGATTTAGACCTAGCCAGTAT
Source organism: Phrynocephalus versicolor (assembly GCA_023846285.1). NCBI lineage: Eukaryota > Metazoa > Chordata > Lepidosauria > Squamata > Agamidae > Phrynocephalus > Phrynocephalus versicolor. Next base: position 36,652,415 of record JAHTLZ010000122.1, on the reverse strand, counting down.
AGGCTTGTAGTTGTATTAAGATGGTGAGAATATCATAGGCTTTATTATTTTCAGGCAATATTATATAGTTGTATCTGATAAGTATTTTTATATTTTTCATTGATTTTCATGAGTTGTTTTTTTTCCCATTTTTTAAAACTTAGAATAGTGAATAAAAGGATTTCATTAAATTTATGCTCTCAGGCCATTGTTTTCTTTAAAATAACCCACAGGAACTCGGGTAATTCTCAGCTAGCTACACTCCTACTCCTGAGTTTCCTTACAACACCCAAGAGGGGCACCTGAAAACAGATGTTGAATGGTCTTTGATGACAGCCTGTGATCAGGTCTGTTAAATCAACCAATTTAAATATGTACATTTGTAATCGATGAGTGCTAGTGTGATGCAGTGGATAGAATGTCAGATTTGTACTCCTGAGATCTGGATTGAAATCTTTGCTCAGTCGTGGAAATTCACTGAAGCATGGCAACTGCAAACCACTCCCTGAACATGTCACATACCTTGAAAACCCTATTAAAGTCAACGTAACTTGGAAGCAGTGTGAACGGACATAACAGCAACACATTTATGACTGGTGGATTATTTTGACCTACTTAAGAGTGTTTAAAGGGACTTAACATTTTAAAGCACTTGGCAAATAAGTCCATGTACTTATCTCTCTTCTCAACAATTTTCTTCTTTTTTTACAATGCAGTCTTATGCATGTAAGACTACATTTTGGGTCTGCCCAAAATGAGACAACTCAACTGAGTTGAGCGAGACTTATTCCCAGATAATTGAGGTTTCTGTAGGTTTAATTACTTAAACAGATATTCCCAAAGATCTTTTAACTGTCATGCTGAAGGATTTGGACAAATTCAAGAGATTTTGCTGCAGTTCTTCGCTTTATTATTAAACTCTACCATGTCTCATCATTTCATGATGGCTCCTGAAATGAATTGTACCATTTTAGGACCACGTCAACATATTTTCAAATATCTACCACATTCCCATTTCCCATAATACTGATTATCACAAATTGTTTCAGTTTAACATTCAGAGGGGGTTGCATTACAAAGCCAGGACATAAACAAGGACAAACATATGGAAAGGTTAGCGCGGTGTCACGAAGCAGAAGTCACGTCCTTTTCGTTCTTTTATACTCATATGTTTGAACTCATTAATGAAATCAGGTTAAAATATTATTGCTGCTGTAAGTGAAGCATCAAGTTAGCATTTTTTAACGTTTGGTTTCTTATAGTTGAAAAGGAAAATAGGGTGACAGAATGGTAATCGTTCAGATAATCATAGAAGTTCTCCAGAAATCTAAGTTTTTGTTTGTTTTGAAGGAGAGGTAGATCTCAGCAGAATCCAGTCTCCACTTGCCTCATATGGCAACTATAACCAGTGGATATGGGCACAAATAAAAAAAATGGCATTTCATTTCGTTTCGTTAAGGAGTTTGGTTTGGTTCAGTTCGTTTTTCATGAATTTTCGCAAAAAAAAAAATCATTCCATTGTTTCCTCAATTCATTATTTGTTTTTACCCTGGCGCCCGGTCGGAGCTGGGGGTGCCTACGAATGGGCATGAGAGGAATAAAGAGGGGGAGTGGTGTTGGAGCCATGCTGCTCTGGCCGCCTAAGCACGGCCTCCTTCTTATCACCCCTCCCAATCAGCCCCGCAATAACAGGCCATGGGAGGGAGGCGCAAGGGGGGGGGTGGCTTTGAAGCCAGGCTGCTCTGGCCTCCTAAGCATGGCCTCCTCATATCCCCTTCCAATCGGGCCCATGATAACGGGCCGCTGGAGGGAGGCGCAAGGGGGCGGCTTCAAAGCCACACTGCTCTGGCCTCCTAAACGCGGCCTGCTTCTTATCTCTCCTCCCGGGGCTGGGCTGAGGCTCGAGCCTGCCACATCCGTCGATGGCACCGACGAGGTGCGTGCTCCCTCCATGCAGCTCGGCGCGAAAGGACCTCCGGACCAGCACCAGGTAGCAGACATCTCCGCCCCCCCATTAACGAAATGAACCTAACCGGACCAATTTTTCTCGGTTTGGTTCGTGTTAAATTTGCCCCTAGGGTCGTTATTCGTTTTGTTACATAGTGAACCAAATAACAAATAATGAAAAGAAAAAAATTCATTTCGTGCCCATCTCTAATGACCAGTGAAAGCAGTTCAAGCAGCCCTTTGAGAAAATAGCTAAGAGTGCACATTATTAAGTCTGTTCAACTGTGATGGTCAATGCTATCAACCAGCGAGCTGTCATATGTTCTAATTTGAAGACTGTACCTTAGAAATAAATGTTTACAAGTGCTTCCATATCCAATACTCCCTATATGTACAGAGCTGACAAGTCAGGCAGCTGGCTTTCAAAGTACCCATCTTCATAGCGTATAGACAAGGACTGGGAATCTGATATGAGGTCATATTTGAAGCCAGTGACCGTTATGTATGTGAGAACTAACATCCTTGTTCCATAGGCTCCTGGTCCATACTGTAATTGATTATGAATCATCTATCAATTTTTTCTCCTTTGGGATCCCACAATGTAGCAGTTAAAATCCAGAGGGTGCAAACCATGGAATGATCTTTATTAACTCCCATTCTAAAACCAGCAAATTACTTGTCCTTTCTCTTGTGCATTTCATTTGAAAATGGTTGTTTTGAAATTAAGGATGAAGATCTTTTCACTTTAATGTTTAGCAAGAACACTGTAAGGTTTTGAGAAGAACACTGTAAGGGTTATACTGAGCCTTAATCAGTACATCACTTTACATTAAACAACCGCTTTTTACATAGCAAAGGTCAGCAGACTCTGTTCAGAAATTTTTAAGATGCATCGTTAGGTTTAAGCAGCAGCAAGGAAGAAATGAGAGCTAATGACTCACACTGAATCTACAGACAGTGAGAAACAGAAGAAGAAAGAAGAGCTCACGAAAGCAGTCTAAGAGAGACTGAAATTTGCTAATTCTCCAGAGTTATATATAATGAAGATGAAAAGAGCTGAAAAAGAAAACCAGTGTTTTCAAATTTCTTCTTAGCACCAAATTCCAGTTTGATCAGACAAACATTTTCTTTTACTGACATTCACTCCCACAGTGTTGTAGTTTATAAAACACAAATTTCTTGCATCCAGGAGCCTATTGATACTAAAAAAAAATCGTGAAAAACAGCCACAAGTTACTTCCATGATGATAAACTTCATATTGTATTACTTATACAAAGTATAAGTAAATCTTGAAAAAATCTTGAAGCTTGAAACTATGAGATATTTGATGCATCTACAAATATGTCAGATGCAAACTGATCCTATAAAATATCCACAGCTGCATATGGAAATTGACCTCCTTATATTCCTACTTCACTGTTCAAGAGGCATAGAATACATTTACAGTAATATCTTGGTTTATAAGCCTAATTTATTCAAGAAATGTGCTTTTAAACCAAAGCATACATATGTCAAGGCAAATTTCCCCATAAGAAATAATGGAAGCTCGCATTACTCATTCTGGGGTCCCATAGACCACATACTGTACACATAAAATGCCAAAGCTCACGAAAGTTGGCTAGAAGTCAACGACCTCCTCCCCATGCTTTAGGGACCTGGCTGTGGAATCTGCCCTGCTTGGGATTAACAACTGGATTTTACTCCGGGTTTTTAATGTGAAAATATAATGTGCAATTTGTAGCCCGATACGCACTTGACTAGCTGCCCCATGACTAGAAATGATTTGAAAAAACAAGAAAGGATGTTGAAAATAAATTAAATAAAAATAGAAAAATAAAACCCTAACTTGCACTCCCCTTTGAAAACGTTCTTGGCTGGTGCAAGATATGTAGGGAAAGGTAATCGTATGATATGGAAAAGAGTTATCCTGATACATTTCTTCTGAAAATGTGTTAAACATATGTAGTTTGATCACAGGTACAACGGGAAAGGAAAGGGAACAATGGTGTTTGTCAACTTTTTCCTGATTTTTTTAACCCACATTAAAAGATCAGCTGCATGGCATGACCATCATGACAAAAGTCTTCTATGAGTACTGTATTGAGTATTGCGAGGTTTTTCTTCCTACTGAGAGCTCATTTCTTGTTCAAAGATTTGTAGGGTAACTAATAAAAATGTTACATGCCATATTAAGTAATCAAACTGGTTAAATATTTGCTAAGAAAGGTAAAAAGATAAATTGCTCTCTGTGCTTCAATTAAAGGATATTCTCAGCTGTAGATCAGAGAGTTTCTGCATGTGCATATATTTCCATCATTTAAAATAATTAGCAAGGGCTGCACTGTCTCTTTTAGTCCCTCCCTCAAAGAAGTGTTTTCCTTTATCTGAGTGTGTTCCTGATTGCCTTTGACTTCTTGCTGAGCTGATGCCACAATTGGCATATCTTTGAAGTATAATTTGAACTCATCAATCAATCACTCAGCTGAACTATGCCGTTCTCTTAAAATAATCTTATAATGTAACTAAAATTTAATTGTTTCCAGCAAACACTGTTGACGTTAAGGCATGTTGCTTCTAAACATACAGAGGGACAATTTTGTGAAGAAGGAATGAAAAACTAATCCACTGGTAATATTTTTCACACCGGACACACAACACACATCGTAGAGACATGTTCACCATTGACAAAGACTGCAATTCCTCAGGAAGGAAGGAAATAAAATAAAATATATTCCCATGTTACAATGACAAACAATGTATTCATCAATCCTGTAACCGACAATCCAGTACACTACTTCTCAAACATTTTGATGTAGTGCTGATCTATAAGCTTACTCAGAGTTTCTTATCTAATTATAAAGTTGATTGATACACTGTTTGATTCTATTTTTCCCCTGTACAACCAAAATTGCAAGAATATCATTTCGACAGTGATGGCAGGATGAGGTGTTGTGCAGGCAGGGTTTTATTACTTTGCAAAAACAGAACCAAAAGCAAAAAGCAAAGTGTGCTGCTTATATACTGCCCCATAGCACTTAAAGTACACTCTTGGAGGTTTACAAGTAATGATGTAGGCTACACATTTCAGAGGAACTACAGGATCAAATTGCCAACATGCGCTGGACTACGGAGAACGCTAGAGAGTTCCAGAAAAACATCTACTTTGGCTTCATTGACTATGCAAAAGCCTTTGTGTGGACCACAGCAAACTATGGCAAGCTCTTAAACAAATGGGAGTGCCTGACCATCTTATCTGTCTCCTAAGAAATCTATATGTGGGACAAGCAGCACCGTCAGAACTGGATATGGAATAATTGTTTTAAAATTGGGAAAGGAGCACGACAAGGCTGTATACTGTCACCTTGCCTATTTAACTTATATGCAGAGTACATCATGCGAAAGGCAGGACTAGATGAACCATAAGGCGGAATTAAGATTGCCAGAAGAAATATCAACAACCTCAGACATGCAGATGATCCTACTCTGATAGCAGAAAGTGAGGAGGAATTAAATAACCTCTTAATGAGGGTGAAAGAGGAACCTCCTAATGGGCTGAAGCTCAACTAAAAAAAAAAAAAAGATCATGGCCACCGGTCCCATCACCTCCTGGCAAACAGAAGGGGAATAAATGAAGGCAATGACAGAGTTTATTTTCTTAGGCTCCTTGATCACTGTAGATGGCAACTGCAGCAATGAAATTAAAAGACGCCTGCTTCTTGAGAGGAAAATGATGGCAAACCTAGGCAGCATCTTAAAGAGCAGAGACATCACTTTGCCGACAAAGGTCTGGATAGTCAAAGCTATGGTTTTTCCAGTAGTGATGTATGGAAGTGAGAGCTGAGCCACAAAGAAGTCTGATCGCCACAGAATCAGCGCTTTCGAGTTGTGGTGCTGGAGGAGAGTCTTGAGAGTCCCCTGGACTGCAAGATCAACCCTATCTATCCTGAAAGAAATCAACCCCATATGTTCACTGGAAGGACAGATTGAGGATTCCTTGGAAAAGTGTGATGTTGGGAAAGATTGAAGGTAAAAGGAAAAGGGGACGGCACTGAACCTTGAGCTGGCTACCTGGGATTGAACCCCAGGTCGTGAGCAGCGGTTACAGCTTCAGTACTGCAGTTGAATTACTGCACCGTGAGGCAGATAAGCCACAATGTAATTAGAAGCAGAGCCTTCTGCTTTTCCTATCACAGCATTTCCCAAACACTAAACTTTTCAAATTAGGTCAGTCATCAGGAGGTAAAGATTTATCTGCAAGTTGATTGTGCAGATGCAAAAGCTTTGTAGAAATATCTACTTAGAGAGATAGTGTTCTATTACCCTGAACATATCCAGTCTCGTTTGATCTCAGCAGCTAAGCACGGTCGGACCTGACTAGTACTTGGATGAGCAACCACCAGGGAACACCAGGTGCTGTAGGCACCTGGAGTAGGAACTGGCAAGCCACTCCAGTATTCCTGCCAAGAAAACTCCATGGACATGGGGTCATGAAGAGTCGGTCACGACTGTAACAACACCTTCTAATTGTGAAAGTTGACAATTCATCTCGTTCTGCACTGAGATGCTAGGAGAACCGCAGTCACCTTCAACTTTGTTACCCCGTGCCCTCGGTGGTGCTCTTCACAGAACTCTCTGCAGTTACCCACCCAGCCCTCAAGAACTCCTCAGAGCCAGGAAAATGGGTTCTGGTCAATTCCAGGAATCCTGGAATCCCCTTCACATTTTGCTGCTAGTGGTGCTTCAACTGAGGTGGTCCTGCCTTATGACCACAATGAAAAAAAGCCTTCTTAAAGGAAAAGGGTGTCCAACAATTCCACTGCTACATAATAACGTATCTGCACTTGCTAGATATGAATTTTAGAATGTTATACCGAATCTTCCTATTTGCATCCAAAATGTTCTTATTTGTAATAATGACCATCTTAGAACTGGAGAGTTGGAAGGGACCCCATGGGTCATCAAGACCAGCCTCTGTCAAGAAGACACAGTGGGGGAACTCTCCTAAACTCTGGCTCTGCAGCCAAAGACCTCAGTCATTATCCAGCCCTTCTATCTAATCAAGAATAAGCGAACAAGAGCTCCTGGAGACACCCATTTCTATCCCTTTAGCAGTAGTGTCTACGCCACAGTTAACACGGATATAACCAGCATTTCCTCCCATTATAGTCTTTTATTGCTTTCCACAATAGCGCTTGAGGCTTGAATTATATTTCATATTCTGTAATACAGTATTTCAGATGCCTGAATATGCAGTCAATATTTCTGCCCTGAGGACATTCTCACTAAATGTGCTAAAATTCGTTTCTTCCAATTCCACACCTCCAGCACAAACCAGATTCAGACATTTTTATAAATCCTGTAGGTGTGTGGTGCCATTTCTGAAGGATCAAGTAGGTTCCCCTAAAGGCTGCAACTTTAATTTCAATAACTTGTTGAATACAGTGATACCTTGTATAAAGGAATTAATTCGTTCCAAATGAAATTATGTTAAGCAAATTTTCCTTTATACAAATTTCCCATAGAAATGCATTGAAAAAAGAGTAATCCCTAACTGTGACCAATTTTATGTTGTACGGATTCGCTTTCACATGACCCCTAAAATCCGCTGCAAAATGCTCACAGATGCGGAGCATAAAATTGTTTTCCCACCAGCAGCAGACTTTAAAAAAAAATTAAGTATGACCACACCCACTTAAGCGCACCCTAGCGCATTTTACAAGCACCTGGTCTCGAGGAGGTAAAATCCTTGTTGCCATTCATTGTTGCTGTTTTAAAGCATTGCATGTCTGGCCCTCTGCTTTTTGTTTGTTTTTGTTGGGTCCCCCCCCCCTTTTTAACAGACAGGAATCCTAACAGGCTTCCTGTCCTGGAATAATTACCTACTGCCAACAGCAGGCAGAGGTGAGCCTGCATTCTTTTTTCTCCCTCCCCTCACCACAGACAGAAGCAATAAAATCAGAGTGCGGGAGGCTGGAAACACAGGAATGCGGACAAAAACCATGTTGGGGGGGATCTGCATTTAAGTTGCCAGCGTTTTTTTAGGGGTCGTGTGAAAGCAGCCTCTGTTAAGCAAATTTCCCCTATCTCCGGAATTTTTTATGCTGTACAGATATTATGTTATACAATCTGTTTGTTATGCAAGGGTCCACTGTGTGTGTGTGTGTGTGTGTGAGTGTGTGTGTGTGTGTGTGAGTGTGTGTGTGTGTGTGTGTGTGTGTGTGTGTGTGTGTGTAGTATACAGTACTTCCATTCTGCTTCCATCATCGCAACATTACTTTCCTGCTCTTAGTTTTGATTTTCTACGTATGAATTTCCAATAATATTTTTATATAGCTCACCGTAATCTCTCTTATTGGCAAAATGAAAGAGAGGACAAAGAGAGAGCACAAAAGACAAAGGATTGTGGTGCTTTGAATATTTTAATGCATCAAAATTCAATTCGGATACAAACACTGCAAACACACATCATCTATATTTAGATGTATCTCCATGGCGGTGAGATTCATAGCCAGCTGGGAATACTGATAATAGGCAAAGTGACAGGAGACAGTTAATATAGGAATGGGACTATCAAGCTATTAATTACTTAAGGCAACAGATAAAACCGTAACAACAAACAAACTCTATTTTGCGGTGCCACTGGAAAAATTCTTCAGAGACTAGCTGCCCAATTATCTTTAATACTGCTAAGATTCCACTAAACCTTCTTGAAACAGAAGAACCCTTTAACTAAGCAGACATGGTTATTTAAGAGGATACAGTTAAATGCAAAATATATATTAAGTGGTAGAACAATCTGATACTCTGCTTCTGAAGGTTGGGGGAGGGGATATTGCTACTCTACTAGCAGAAGAGCATGTTTTATACATGATCAGCCATGAAAAGGGAGAATAGAAAGTTGTAAGAATGCTGGAGGACTTCTCTGGGAATAGATATACTTATCTGGGCCTTTGGGCAGAGGAACCAATCTTAGGGTTAATGGTAACAGAGAAAGACAGTCTGACTTTCTGTGCGAGGCGGGCGGGGTATAAACATAATAAATGTTTGTGTTACGTAGTTACAGTCGTACCCGATCCTTCCTGACCCCATGTCCATGGAGTTTCCTTGGCATGAATACTGGATTGGTTTGCCAGTTCCTACTCCAGGTGCCTACAACACCTGGTATTCCCTGGTGGAATCCCATCCAAGTACCGTATTTATTGGCATATAACACGCCCTCCCCCCCTGAAAATAGGGGGCAAATGATGTATGCGTGTTATACGCCGATATGCATGTTATACGCCGACCGCGGTGCCTTCAGGGGTCGCCCGCCAGGTCCCTGTGTTGGGGGGATTCCTCCCCCCCACTCGCCTTCTCCAGCAGGAGCGGCAGCGGCAGGCTTGCTGGGCTTGCTGGAGCCAACGCCACGACCCCACCCCCACCATTGCCGCTGCTCCCACCCCCGACACAGCTGTCGCCCCCTGCCGCCATCATTGCCCCCGCCGCCCCCGCCAGCGCTGCTCCCGCTACCATCGCCCCCCGTCCCGCTACGCCGCCATCACCCCAGCCACCACCCGCTGAACCCATCACACACACACACACACGACCCCAACACAGTCACAGTTTGGGTACTCGGCGTCAAAAAGGTACAACGCCTGCCGGGTCCCTGCCAGCCTCCTGACGGTGGGCAAGCAGGAGGGCAGGCAAAGGAGGGGGGATGAGTGAGTGAGTGAGTGAGTGAGCAAGTGGTGGGCGGGGTGGATGAGCAGGCGGCAGAGCCTCACTCCTTAACCAGCGCCATTGAGTACAACGGCGGTGGCGGCGGCAAAGCGTCTGAAGCGCAGCACACCAACGGAGCCTCCCTGCGCGATCAGTTACAAGGGCGCGAGTTGGTTCGTGCCTTTCCGGCCCTCCCATGTAATTGGTTGCCTGCTTCCCTGGTGCTTGTCAATCAGCGGCTCCTGCCTTTTGCGCTTGGCTCCAGGTTACAGAGGGGGCAGGCAGGAGTCCCAAATCCTCCGCCCTCCATCCCCTGCCCCTTTCCAGAGTAGCCTGCATACTGCAATTAAACTGTAAACCGCCCAGAGACTACTTGAAGGGGGTATGGGGCGGTATATACAGTAAGCAGAACACTTTCTGCCCTTTCTCCTTTTGGTGTCAGAAACCAACCCCTCCCCCTCCAAAAAACAAAAAATCTCACAGCCAAGCAGCCGTTGGTTCTCTCTCTTTCTCTCTCTCCCTTGCGTAGGGCTGGCCTCTTAAGCAAGGGCATGAAGTGCTAGCCTCGTCCTCTCCCTGCTGGGGGCTGGGGGAGGGGCTCAGGCCTGAATGATGGACCTGGAGGATTGGCTGGGAATCCACGGAGTGTGTGTGGGGGGGGGAGCCAGTGGCAAGGGGCAAGCACAGCAGGTGCAGGAGTCTTGGTGGCCGTGGCCCAGTGGCAGCATCGAGCAAAGCATGCACGATCCCACCCGTTGGCCAGTTTGGACAAGGGGTGGGTGGTGGGTGGGCAAGCAACGGCACCCCCCTACACCCCCCTTTCCTATGACACCAGCTTCAGATGGCCAGGCCCCACCAGGGGCACAAAGGGTGAGCGCCTGAGCCCAGGCCTGCCTCCCGCTTGCGCTCCCAGGCTCTGCGGTGGGGTTGCTTCTGAGTCCAAGAGAGGAGGAGGAGGAGGAGAAGGGCGAAGGCAAGGTGAGGGTGCTGGAAAGGGAAGCGAGGTTTGAAGTGCGGGGTGGTGGTGGTGGTGGTGGAGGAGGAGAAGGGCGATGGGAGGGGGGCTCACAGCCCCTAGGCCGGGCACCATGATGGTGGCGGCAGCAACAGAAGCTAAAGGGCTCCTTCCTGCCTGCGGCAAGAGAGGCAGGCAGGCAGGCCGGTCGGTCGGTCGAGAAAGGGCAGCCGCCTGAGCCTCCTCCTGGCAGTGACAGCAACGGGCCAGAACAGAGCCACAGCTGTGCAACTACCTCCCTCAGGATCTGGAAGTGGAGTCATGCCTACTGAACTTCTTTTTCTTGAGAGAGAGAAATGTTTCGCTATCTTTTTCTTCTATCTCTCAAGAAAAAGAAGTCCAATGAAAGTTCTGAGCTACCCTTATTTTGCTTCAAAGTTCTTTATTTGAAATTTAAATTTTTTTCCTAAAATTTCCCTCTTAAAATGAAGGTGCGTGTTATACGCCTCTGCATGTTATACGCCGATAAATACGGTACTAATCGGGGCTGACCCTGCTTAGCTTCCAAAACTAGGCGAGATTGGATGTGCTTAGGGCATACAGGACGGCATAATATAATAAATACTAAATACAATGCCCAGACATCTATCTATACCCATCCCTTGCTCATATTCAGGCTCAACTGGTTAACTGTAAATGCATTTGTATGGGTGCCAAGCTCACTTCCAGCCCAGCCTTCTTGCTGCCCTGCCTCTGTGACATCAAATGGAGCCACTGGTCTGATGATCTCATAAAATATCATATTATGTTCTTAGGATATCACAACCCCAGCCCTTGGTCTTGGGTTTTTGCCGTGAAACATCAGGTAGCTGCAACCCTGACACAAAATATAATTGTGAATTTGTGCCCATTAGCCAATGTTACTCAAGGGCTCATTCTTACCATGTCCTTACCTGATGTTATTGTCATTCCTAGTGAATCCAGAACATGGCTGGCAATGCCTTCTGCAAGAAGCCGGCAGCTACTATGGGGCTCAGAGTTGCTGACTTTTAATCCATGTCACACAATGTTAATATGCTATTGTCACCATTTGGTTATGCAGAAAAAATATAGACCAAAATATATAAAATATTATCAATTATGTGGGAAACGTCTCTACTCGACTCTTGTCTTTATTCACAAGAATTGTTCTGCTTTATGACCAGATGCATTGATATTTTATATTTATACCATAATTTTTATAGGTTTCTCACCTAGTGTTCAGAAGAACATCAAAAACTTTCAGCCGAAGGAAAAGTGCTTCTCAAAAAATGTTTGAACATTGCCTCCCCCCCCCCACTATTTCTATTTGTCACACCGTAGGAGGCAAGAAATTATACTATGGGTCTTTCTTTCCTCATCTTAACTTCAAGTAACTTCCAAGCTGCCACTGTACAATCTCAAATAGCAGTATCATCATTTCCCATAAATTAAAGGCATTTCTAGCAAGTATTTTCTTCTAATGAACGGTTTTCTGAAGGATAAAGGAAAGCACTTTTACAAACAATATAAGAAACGTTCTGGTTTGAAAAGCACTATGTGCATTGGGGATTTTTAATACGTTTTTCTAGGGCACAGTTCAGAAAACAAGAGTATTTTCTTAAATCTCTAAAGGTCAACAGCAATCTTTTCTTTCCTAATGAAAAGCTTCTTTTCCCTAATAAATAAATAGGGAAATAAAGAGGGAAAAATAATCCTCATCCTTCTTAATTGAGCGAACATAGATTTTGTTTTTTTTTTTGAAATTGTCAAGACTCTTCAATAAGAGGATTTTTGGGATAGAAAAAATAATAACATCTTAAGAAGGATATTATATTTTTGGAACTTGTCTTCCATTTCTTCAGAGGAAAAGGTTTCACCTCCTTCCTCAATAACGTTAGCAAAGCAAATCCAGGCTTTCCCTTCTAAGGACAGATTAATGGCAGTAACTACACATTTCTTACAGAACATGCACACACATGACCATGAACAAGTAACTGCAAATACTCTGTCAGCTCTAATTTTCGTTAAAGCTACAACGAACACCACAAATGTGAACAGTAATAATTTATACATAAGTTTACATTGCATGAAAGCCTTTCCCAGGATGGACCTAACCTCAGCAACTTTTCCACCGACAAATCCATATGACTCTTTGACTGCTTGAATTTAGTGGGGCAGTAAAGGTACTAAAGACAGTACTCTTTGTTCAAGCATTTGAGCCCTCCTAGATAGTTTAACACAGAGTTTTGCTATTAATTCTTGGTCATAAATTGCTTCACTGAATGTACGCCTGCTTGATTTCCTCATGAGGTGGGATGGAAATTATTTTAAATAAATACATACATAGACACGCATTCCTTTTCAGATATTTTACTCTAAATATTTTACATGTTTATTTTTACTGCTTACTTCAAACCCAAGAAGTGTAAATGTGTGTCCCTTATATTTAAATATTTTCCCATGGAATTAGAGTCATGCCCAGGAATGGGGTTTTCAGATTTAGCTAACTCATAGTCCCATAATTATGGGGATAGCCTGGAGGGATGGGGTCCCACCAAATTACAAGCCTGAAATAGAAATGGGCACGAAACAGAAATATAGTGTTCCATTTCGTTTTTTTAGCAGCTTTGTTTTGTTTCATTAATAATGAATTTTTAAAGTTGTTTTGCAATGAAACAAAATGTAATGAACTGCTATGCTCCTCTGGGTCCTAGAGGCACCAAAATGACAGAGGAGCTTCCTCAAGCTCTTCCCTGTAAGCCCCCAAAATGTGAAGAGGCTTTGGGGTCAGGGGGATGAGTTATTAAGCTACAAAGGGGGGTCCCCCTAGGAAAAGAATCATGTCTAATTGAGTCAGAAGCCACTAATCATTCACCTGTGGGGGATATTATCGGCTTAGTTCCAAAATTCTGATTCAATAAGAATGATTTTTTTTCCTAAGGGGATCCCCTTTGGAGATTAATAACTCAGCTCCCTGAACCCTAAACCTCTCCAAAAAAAAATTGGGGGGGCCTTACAGGGAAGAGTGCAATGAAGCTCCCCTGCCATTTTGGTACCAATACATGGCTGTGAACCTTATTTCCAAGTACATTTTTTAAAAAACACTGTGTACTCAAAAATAGGGCTTGCAGACATGTATCAGCATGGATATCACAGTGTAGCTTCATTGGATTCTTCACTATAAGCCCCGGAAATCTGGAGAGGTTTTGGGGTCAGGGAGCTGAGTTATTAAGCTCCAAAGGGGGTCCCTCTAGAAAAAAAAATTCTAATTGAAGGAAACCAAGCCGCTAATTGCTCACCGGGGGGGGGGGGGCATTTCCGGTTTCCGGTTCAATTAGAATTTTTTCTAGGGGCACCCCTATTCCTATTCCTAAAACTTCTCCAAATTTCAGGGGCTAACAGGGAAGAGCTTGAGGAAGCTCCTCTGCCATTTTGATTCCTCTAGGACGAATCATTTCATTCCTAGAGGGGAAAGTGGTGTTTTATTTCATTTTGTGATGAAACGTGTCCTTCCATTTCATTATCTAGCAAAGTAATTCGTTACCTAAAGAAGCGATGAAAGAGTATTTCAGGGTTTTTGTTTGTTTTCTGCCTATCTCTAGACTGGAAGTTTGTGAATTTCAAAATTCCCATGCTAGTCACATCCAGGTAAGGGTAAAACAAGTATCAGATAAAGTGACAACAGTTAGTTAATAAAGAAAAGAGATTATCACCCTTTTAATAACTTGATGTAACATAAAAGAATAACAGACAGTACCACTCAATCTGAAAAATTGGTAGTACCACTCAATCTGAAAAATTATTCAGTGACTAGATATCTAATCATGTTTTATTATTATTCAGATATGTCTAAACATCTTGAAACAGAAAGAGCTTGTGGCACTACTGCGATCTCACATAAGCCCCTGTATTTCTATCCTACTATTTCATGAATCTCAGATTACTGTAGTTCCTAAAACTTCATGAAAAAAGGAATAAACAACAAGCAGGAAAAAACCTGCTGTGAGAAGTGATTTTATCTAGTTCATCTTCATTCAGTCTAGTGTGGATACATGCATATGAATGTGTGTGAGAGAGGGGGGGGAGGTAGGGGGAGAGAGAGAGAGAGAGAGAGTTTTCATTAACATACTACAAAGTCTACATCCAGTAATATCCTTTCTTTTCCATCTTCACATTTTAATCATTCCCCTGTCTCGTCTGTTTTTTTCTTTTTTCTTAAATAGAATGAGATCTGTTTCGTCTACTTTCTTTTTTGCTTTTTTTTGGCAAATGTGTGCATGTTTTAAAGTGCATATATTGCTTCAGTGCACTCCCCCCACACACCCCAAAAGTATATTTCCACAGCATTTTCCATACATTTGGAATGTACACATTGTTGTACATATTTTTTCTAAGTGACACATTTTCCTGACTTGTCTCTAAAGCATCATCAAGGCTAGGATTCCATTGTGCACACCTCATGGAACCTATGTGGGCCTATTGAGTCTCAGACCTGACTCAGATTCTTCACAAACCCAGAATACACATGGACGCATGCATGACTAGGCACTGATTTCTGCCTGCACATGCATGTGAGTCAGGAAGTGAGTGTGTTCCTCTATTAAAGCCAGATGGAGAGATGAATGTGTGTCATCCATTCTTTATCCGTTTCCCTCCAACACACAATGCTTGCTTGCTTGCTCTCCAGCATGTCCCCGTGTGGCTCCTTTACCTTGTGAACAGCAGGGTGATCCTGGCTTTACAATTTCTATCACACACTGCAGTAACTTGGCGGATTCACCGTCACACTTTGTTAGCTAGCTCAGATATAGCAGTGGTGTTCCTCGTTTACTTTGACAGACTGGTGGGATCACCTGCATCCTTCTCACATGGCTGAATCCATTCCATATAATATTAGCCTAGCCAACAGCACAACACCTGAGAGAGTCGACAGATGCTGGTCACCATACAGCTAATAAGGGAGCAATGGAGGGAAGCCTCAGGAACAGAGCTTCTTATGAAAGCCCAATCAGCCAGGAGCTGGCATGTGAGTGATACCCAGTGTCTCTGTGACCTGACTTCTCCAATTTAGGATGCATTTCCTAAAACATTCAAGTGTAAATGAGACTTCCTCATGGGTTTACAAGAAGCAAGTGACATCTGAAAGGGAGAAAGGGAGGTGCCATAGGAAAGATGATGGAAATAAATCTTTGGTGGGCGTGTTTTTTTGGCTTATGACATATTTTGGAGGTGGAGGAGGCAAGCCAGGCCACGAGGGAAGGAAGAACACCCATGGTCTGTGTTGCACTCACCCCTTTGCCCCACCTCGCCATCAACCCTTGGCAGCGCGACGGGCGCAGCGGTGGAGGAAGGGGTGGCAGCAAAAATTATCAAAAATTTGCTTGTCTTGCAAAATGCTCATATACCGAGGTATATGCAAACCAGGTTATTACTGTACTTACTTATTAACCTATGTTTTTGCATCCTTTCCCAGCCTCCTAATTGCATATGTCTTGGAGAAAAAATTATTTTGAATCCGTTTTGCCATCGTGGGAGTTTATAAACTTTTGAAAATGTTTCGATTGGGAAATGGTGCTGTGCTATATAGGGTTGGCTTTTTGGGTGTGACAAAATAGTCACCACCTTGTGTTTGTTCTAGTTTAGGTTGTGAAGTTTAGTTATAATGGCCACTCACTCTGGGAAATAGGGCAAAACTCCAGGGTAGGACTACAAATCCCAGATGTCTCTATGGCCATGAAGTAGGGGAAAGCCCGGAGGCTCTTGCTGCAGGTTGCCCACAGGCAGAGAGAGAGGGCTTGGGTATCAGTGGGAAGGGATCCTCGGAGGGATCCAGAACTACTCTACCTGTAGAAGGCAGGAGGCCAGGCTTCCGGTAAGTCACTGAACCTCATCCTGAAAAAGTCCATATATGTACAAGTGCCAGCCTTCCAGGAAAACCCCCAAAGTTTGGGGGCTTCATCTCCTATCCCCAGGAATCAGCCAGAGGGGTCTCACTGCCCTTCTGAAGACAGACGCAGGGAAGTCAGTGAGCGGGGGCAGCCACTTAAGAGTGACAGAAGCCCATATTACACTTCGCAGGCAATATAATTTGTAAACTCAAGTTGTTTTTTTAAGAATAACATTACAACTTCATTTCCTATAAAATAATGCTTCTTCCACAAAAGGTTTATTGCAAAAGCTTTTCAGTGTTAATGTTAGCATTTTTGCATTTAGCAATACAGTACGGGCCCCGTATCCTCTGACTTGCCATCTGCGGATTCAGTTATCAACGGATGGCGAGGGGGCAAGGGCCTGGTAAGTTCTAAAGGGCCAGATTCCAGTAATTGAGAAGACCAAAAACCAGAGCAAAATCAAAATCACCGGCTCGCAGTGTTGACAGGGCACTAGCTTCGCCTCCTACCACCAACAGTTGCCTAGCAGGAGCACCGTGTGTGCAGCAGTTTAAGGGGGCGGTGGCCATGTGCTTTTGCTCCCACCACTGTCACCACTTCCACACACACACAAACACACAGATATGAGCATTCACTTTTATCCATGGATTTCTGTATCTGCAGGATGTCCTGGAACCAATCCATAGTGGATACGGGAGTCTTACTGTTAATATCTTATGTTATTTAGAGGAGAAATTGTGAATTGCAGGATTTTAAATATTCATCATCATCCTTGGCTTCACTCAGTCCACTCTTTCATTTTCTTCTCGTCATCAGGGTGGGAGACTGGGAGGGGCCTCACAAATGGAGTAGCCTAGGGCTTCTCTTCAGGTCCTTCCATGTCAAATCACCCAATGAAAAATCCATTTTGGAACTTAGTGTCATGGATTTGGTTCATTTTTGGTACATTTGTACCTTACCATGAGATGTTTAAAAATATTGTTTTCAGATGTATTGGTCCACCTGTTTGAGATATTTCGTTTTCAAAATTGGGGGGGGGGGGAGCCAAAATTCACTAGCCACCATAACGTCAAATATGATTCAATAGATACCGGTGATAGCCACCCACATGTAAACAGATCCCAAATAGCAACCTGAGTGAATGACAGATGCTTTCACATCCCAAGATCCACATTCCCACTTCTATTAAGTACTTAGCTACTAATTTATAAAGTGGTTTATTTAGTATATCTCATCTACTAGGAGGCTAGTTACATAGTGGTTAAAGTGCTGTGCATTCAATGTGAGGCTTAATACCAGGTGGCTGGCTCAAGGTTCACTCAGCCTTCTATCCTTCTGAAGTTGGCAAAACGACCTACCCAAGTCACGGATGGAGGGCAATGTGTAGCCTGCAAAATAAACTTGTAAACTTGTAAGTGCTATGGGTGGTATACTTTGGGTTTTGTTTAATTAAAACATCATTATGTTTAATACTAAAACATTGTAATATTAATGTCAAAATATCTGTATGGTTATGTGAACTAATACCAGACAACTCTTTGAAACCCAAACTGAGCAGCAATTTCAACCACAGAAAACCAAGGCTGATAGAAGAGTCTCTTTTCTCTATCTTTTCCTTCTTCTTTTTATTCTATAGGTTGGATGTCACCATGACTAGATATAGCCGCTCTAATCAATGGTGCTGTGCTACATTCAATCCAGTTACCAAGGTTGCTTGCCCACTACATTCTTCACCCTCTTGCTTTGCTTTTCTCATTTATTTCATCCTGAATGACTGACCTGCACTCTTCATTTCTCATTATGTAACGTTCTGCTTTGTGCATTTTTACAATTTCTTGCTCTTTATTCATTGGACATCTTATTTCCCCATTGGTCATCCTTTCAATCTACGGAATTCTTACTACCTTCACTTTTCAACCACTTAAATTTTTTTTAACTGTTGCCTATTTTAAAGTTAACAATTCCATGCCATGCTGCAGAAATGGAGAATAACTGTATATACTCGGATAGAAGCTGAGTTTTTCAGCCCTTATTTTTGCCTGAAAAACCCACCCTCAGCTTATATTTTAATTAATTTAAAGTTACCGTAGTTCCGCTGCCTCCTGAGCGCTCATCCGGATTGGTGAAGGATTGTGGGAGTTGTAGTCCACAACTCGATGGCCAGTATCACACTGTTATTTTGCATGTGGAATCCTTCAGTCTGTCTCTCATTTTTCAAAGTATTAATCTTTATTTCTGGTAATGACTAATATAAATTGGCAAGAGGAACTGCCTTATTTGTCACCAAGTTCCTTCTGATTTATGGAAAAACCTATGAATCAGAACCGTATTCTGTACTGTTAAACTGCTTCTGACTTATGGTGTGTATGACTTGGTGAATTCCAAAAGGTCCTATCATTAAAAGCCCAGATTACCAAACTTCAGTGTGGCATAGTTTTATTTGGTTGGCATTAGTCATGCAAAGTTTTACCCTTGAGACATTACCTAGGAGTTCTAATTTAGAACTTTATCCAAACTTGTGAAGAAGAGTATTAGCGATCCAAGGGCCAACACCTTAGAAAGGGAACACAGCTGGCAAATGTAAAGTATTCCAAATGTAAAGTGTTTTTGCACTTACAGAGCTAGTTTACTGTTTTTCTTTGAAATAAATATTCAGAAACATATAACCTACTGATACCTTTATTGGTATCTATTTTCATTTTTGAAATTTACCAGTAGCTGCTGCATTTCCCACCCTAGGCTTATACCAATTCAATAAGTTTTCCCTGGTTTTTTTGTGGTAAAATTAGGTGCCTCGGCTTACATTTGAGTATATACGGTACATAGCAATATTACTCCAAACCGGTCAGCATTGGCTTTGCAGATACACAGCTCAGATACACAGCTCAGTAGCTACTGGGGATATGTAGATGACTCAATGTTATTTGGCTGCCTATGACATAAAGTGCAGTAAACAAAGTCTCTACAGCACAGTATTTGCTAGCAGAAGTCCCACTAACCATCCTGACTGCTGCATTCTATATCTATTGCAGTGTCTAGTTGAGATAAAAGGGAAATGATACAGAAAATGTATGATAATTATCTAAGCACAAGGTTGCCAATGCATTATCCTGGTTACAGATTCAGTTCAATGCAGTTCAAACATCAGTGTTGCAATGTGGAAGGCCCAAGCGCCATACTGCCTAGTTTTGTAATAAAAGGACATAACATTTCTTTTTAAATATGTCTGTGAAGATTCTCAGTCATCCAGGTGAGTTTGGGCCTTTTCACACGACCCCTAAGATCCGCTGGTCCCTTAAATTCGGACCAGAGATCTTGGGGGTTCGTTTCTGTTCCTGCGTCCCCACCCCTCAGCACTTCCTGCTCCTGTCTGCGTGAGGGGAGGGAGGGGGAAAAGGGACAAAAGAAGCCTTTACTAACCTGCCGGTGCCGGTCGAAGTTGCCACGAGCCCCGTTACTTCCTGGTTCCTTCTCTTAAAGGGGCTCTTAAAGGGGCGGGAGGGGGGAAAAAACCGACAAGCGAGGAGAGCCCGGCACGCTTATCCGCATCAAGGAATTTTCACCTGCTGAGAGCAGGTACATGAAAGGTGCACTGGGTCACGCTTATGGGGGCGTGGTCGCACTTAATTTTCTCTAAACTCCGGAGCTGGTGGGGAAACATTTCTACGCTCCGGAGCTGGGAGCCATTTGCAGCGGAGCTTAGGGGTCGTGTATAAACGCCCTTTATCTGGAAGTTAAGGCATGGCAACTGGGCTTCTTTTTCTTGAGAGATAGAAACGTTTCACTGCTCATCCAAACAGCTTCTTTTCAAACTTTCATCAACTGCATACAACCATCTTTGGTCATGCCTACTTGAAATAAAGCGAATAATGTTCCCTGTCAAATCTTAGCTAAGACCCTGCCCACCAAAAGCACCCTAAAATGGAGGGAGCTACAAATTTAATATTGTGAGATTTCTATCGCATAATCCTGGAGATGAGGTGAGACAATTATAATAAAAGTACTCTTAAAAACTATACAAGATCTTTATGTTTTTGGAATACATGGACGTCCTGTTTACAATATTCTGTAAGCAGGAAAGACGATACACTGTATTCCAGTAGCTTCCCATGATCAGTTAATGGAACCTGCGTCGATATCCTAAGTACCTTTGCTGTTTCAGTCTTTATCTGCCAAAGATGATACAAATCTCTATGTCAACAGATAAGAACTACTTTGCAACAACACTTCTATTGAAAATCCATCTGATTTCAAAGAATGCACCAAGATAATCAGTAGCAATGAACTTCTCTTAAACTAATCTCTGCAATGCAGAAAACAAGAATGATAATGCAGCAGGTTGTAAGTAAAGTGGTACCTTGTATAAAGGAATTAATTTGTTCCAAATGAAATTATGTTAAGCAAATTTTCCTTTATACAAATTCCTATAGGAATGCATTGAAAACAGAGTAATCCCATTTTTATGTTATACGGATTCTCCCCATAGGCGATTATGTTAAGCAAATTTCCCCTATCTCCGGAAGTTTTTATGTTGTACAAATTTTATGTTATACAAGTTGTTTGTTATACAAGGGTTTACTGTACCTGGAACTGGAAGAGGGGATAATTAGGAAGCAAACTGACGAATTGAAGCTGACTACATTTATAGTATTAAGGATATGAAGTCCTGTTTAAAGAAGTGTCGTGACCAATAGTAAGGGCAGGCAGTAGATTGTCTAGCAATTTCTGTCTCAGTTGAGTCCATGATTCCATTACAGGAGCTGCAAATTGTTAGCAACAGAGACACCAAAGAGGAAAAATTATGGTTGAAATCTTGTTGCACAATTTGATGCCTGGGGAAGAGTGATAATGTCATAATCTGGAAGTGAATTATTATAAATTTTTTTGGTAAATAAAAACTTCCTACACCTGTCCCATGGTTTTTCTGATTCCTCTGTATCTGCTTTCGTGATATGAAGCCATGGGATCCAAGGGACATGAGAAAAAGCCTTTAATTACAGAGAGTTCCCCCCCCCCAAGTCATCCCTTTAATGGCAGTTTTCTGTAAAGACTTCCTCCTCCTGTCCCGCAACTCTCATAGCTTCCACCTAGTGAAAGGGATTACACAGGAGTTAGAAATCTTGCAAGACAGAGGTGGGAAGTTTTTAATCGCAACAAAATTGCCCTCAGATAATGATATCATCTCCCTTAACCAAATTAAAAGGAACGGGTACATCAGCTAAAGTCAAAAAATATGAATGGGAGACAAAGTCTCAGGATGCATAAAAATAGAAAATGATCTTTATTCCCTGTTAAATCATTTTTTAAAAGCTCTGGCTCAATGCATTTCAGCGGGACCTTCTTTTGGAGCTGAGCAAAAAAAAAAAATTACATATTAGATATCTTTCTATATAAGGGAATACTGTATCTGGCTTAGGATTTGAAACTTACTGCACTACATATACTGAGCACAATTGAGACATGCCAAAATTTATTTCATGAAATAACATAAAATTAGATGCATACCAAGCTTATTTTCTTCTTTTGGTCTGTAGCAGCTCCAGACCGATTAAGAATGTTAACGGAGCATACATAGACAGCTGTACGCAGTGTCAAGAGCAGTGAGATAACCTTATGGTTGATATAAGTGTCTGTTGTGCTCAGTATATTTATTTATTCTCAGTTATTTTTATATTTATATACCACCAGATTTTCCCAAATGGGAAATCAGGGCGGTTAACAAGTATAATATAGCACAATTCAAAAGAAATAATAATAGATTCTATGAAGTAAACATAAAAGAATGAACAGCAAAAAGCAGAACCCAAAGTTGAAAAGAAAACCTAAAAAGATTCAAAATAATTATACTAAACCAAGATGGCAAAAAAACGGGTGGACATACAAACTCATAATCCCTACTCATATAATACATCATCCCCCTTGATCTCTGAACGCAGCCGTGTAAAGCCAGGTTTTTAGCAACCTTTTAAATGCTGGGAAGGACCCCGCAGTCCTAATTTCACTCGGGAGACGGTTGCACAATGTGGGACCCGCCACAGAGAAGGCGCCGGTTCCTGGTGGAGGTGTTACACGCCTCCTGGGGAGTGGCGATCCAGAGGGCATGGGACTGTGATGTTCTCGTGAGTCGGGCTGACGCTGATCTTAGGATGATACGCTCTGTCAGATATTCTGGTCCTAAGCCATGGAGGGTTTTGTAAATCAAAACCAATACCTTGAACCTTATTCGGGAGGCAACAGGTAGCCAGTGCAAGCGAGCCAGAGTGGGGGTGATGTGGTCATATCGACCAGCACCAACCACCGATCTGTTCGCAGCATTCTGCACCCGCTGCAATCGCCGAACAAGGGTCAAGGGAAGAAGCCCCAGGTACTGCAGTAAGTTTGTTTGTTTGCTCAGCTCCTGAAAAAGGCCCCACTGAAACGCGTCGAGCCACAGCTTTTTAAAAATGATTCAACAGGGAATAAAGATTGTTTTCCATTTTTATACATAATCTCCCTTACACGGTAACAATCAGGCCACTAGGATTTTGGACAATATTATTGCAAGGAAAAGTATAAACAGAGAGAAACAGAGGCAGAAACAGAGACAATTGAGAATATATTCAATATATAAATGTATCTCCTCACTGTCATTGGTCTGACACACCTTTAGCACTATCAGGGCAGTAAACTCGGAATACTTGTAATTTACAGAAAAAAGTTGGTCTTTGCAAAACAGCTTGGAGAAGGACATAGCCAAAAATGGCCTTTACATCATAACACCTACATCTGCCTTCCTTATATGTAAATCAAATGAATATTAGCTTTCAGCCATCTTATCTAAAGAAAGAAACACCAGCTGCTATCAGAAACAACTGCAACTTCAGGCAATGGCTGAACTCAGCTTCATTTGTTTGTTTGTTTCCTTTTTATACCACCTCCTTTGAATGAGGGTCACTCTGGGCGATTTAAACCAAAACATAAAAAGTAAAGTTTCCCCCTGCACATGCTAGCTAGTTGTGTCTGACTATTTATTCATTTATATTAGAGTATTCTTACCCCGCCTTTCTCCTTGGAAAAGGACTCTACAGGTGGTAGAGTTATCTCTGTTTTTAAGCCAAAGAGCCAGGGTTGTGCATGGCTAAACTCATTTCTGCGCATGGAACACTGTTTACCTTCCCACTTTTTATGGCGGTACCTATTTTTCTACTTGCATTTACATGCTTTCGAACTGCTAGGTTGGGAGGAGCTGGAGCTAACCACAGGAGCTCACTCTACTGCATGGCACCCGGGATTTGAACTTCCAAGCTGCCGATTTTTGCAGCTGACAGTTTCAGCAGTCTAGCCCGCTGAGCCACCATGCCTCTGAATGAGGGTCACTCTGGGTGATTTAAAACAAAACATACAACATACTTATAGTATCAATTTGACAGAACCCAAAAATAATAAAATACAAGAACAGTTCCATCAAAGTGCATTAAAATACTATTATAAAAATATTGAGGATGATGGAAGTACAGTATTCAAATTAAGGCTAAACAAATTCAGCTGAGAAAAACATGTTTTGGAATTTGTGCCAACCCCCCCCACACCCACACACATACCTGGGGGACAATGAGAGAAAGAAATATGTCTGCCTGGATAGCAGTTTTAAATGGCTTTTTTTACAGTGACGGTCCAGATAGATTGCAGAAGGTTTATTCCACATTTGAGGAACAAATGTTGAAAAGGCCCAGTTTCATGAAATGCTCAGAGAAAGACTGCAGAAAGTAGCCTTTAAGGGTCAAGTTTTGACCCTAAATATGTGTGCCTTCCTTACTACCGTTTATTAACAATGCTGGTGTCTACATCGATTTTGCAACACCTTTTTAGCTGAACTTCTATTAGTATGACTTTGATAAAGCTCCATGTTTTCTGAATAGTTTAAAATCTTTGATTCTTTTTTTCATCTCCTTTGATTAGTTTTCTCTTTTGTAGTCAAATGTGATCACTTTGAATTTCTGGTCCAGCTTTTTGCTGAATTTATCAGTTAAACCTAATGGTACATTTAGTGTTTTTCAGTCGGTTCTAAC
The DNA here is from genome assembly GCA_023846285.1 of Phrynocephalus versicolor. Taxonomy (NCBI): domain Eukaryota; kingdom Metazoa; phylum Chordata; class Lepidosauria; order Squamata; family Agamidae; genus Phrynocephalus; species Phrynocephalus versicolor. The sequence goes on along the minus strand of JAHTLZ010000122.1, from coordinate 36,627,875 downwards.
TAGTTCAAGACATACATCTCACAGCAGGTCCTGGGGTGCCATTCAGGATTAAGACGACAGCTGCATCCCCTCTGGCTGAGTTCATGACCAGTTCCTCTTCCTGTGCACAGCCATTTCAGATAATGTTTCATTAGGAGTGATCTAATTTTGATTCAATTTGATTCCCAATAATGTAACCAACTGCTATGTCTGAGTGTAAATTAAAAGTACATTAAAAAAAACCTATTCCAGTCTCCACTGACAGGGTTTCTCTAGATTTTCACCTAGGATTCTTTTGCAGCTTATCTAGAGACCTGTTTGCCTTCAATGCATGTATTCCACCACTGAGAGTTAATCGTATCCTAGTTTCCTATCAAATAATAACAAGAGTGCTTTTCGGATTAAACAATAACAATCAACCTCAATAAACTGGAATGTTACATAATGCTCAGTTTCTTCAATGCCTTATATCAGGGCTGTTCAACTTTGAACAGGCCAAGGTCTACTTTTTCCAGCCCAAAGTGCCTGAGGGCTACTACACTAAAACCATTGCTTATGAATTTTATCCATTCTGAGCAAATGCTCATAAGTTTAAAAATTTGTAACTAGAGCAGCGGTTTCCCATAGGGAATGCATTGAAAAGCAATTGATCCGTTCTGGAGGGAACAGATTTCAATGCGCGATGGCCCTTGAACTGACCTGCTTGGCTGAGACAGTGGGCTGGCAGACCCAGAACTTTGCTGGGACAATGGTGATTCTTGGGACAGGGGAGGGAGGGGTGGAGAACTTGACCCCTAACTTTTTTTATTGGTGGCCGGAGGGCTACTTTTCAATCCTTCATGGGCTACCGGTAGCCCAGGGTCTAACTGTTGGCCAGGCCTGCATTATATGGTGGTTACAAATAATTTTCAGGTAAGATCTGTATGGTGGTGGTGGGAGAAAGAACAAAAAAGCAAGCAGTATTTTGAAGCTGTAGTTATTACTTTAGGAAGCACAGTAAAAGGACAGCATAATGCCAAATCATTTTTTAATAAATGGTTTTAGATCACTTTTCAGCTCAAGAGTGAATACTCTGGGAAAGTAAACATGTCCAACTATATCTTATAAACTAAGGACCTTCTGGTAGATGACTGACCAAATTAAGCATCCCATGATATTATTAAGAAATGACAATTTAGTCAAGCAATTTTATTCCATTTTGAACATGCATCTTAATTAAACCGGTGAAGTCATGAAGTCAGTCATGACCCAACCTAAGTATAATATAATCTTATCTGAAAAGCATGAAATTGTTCTGGATATATCCATTACTTCACTTCTTGACATCTATTACAGCTGTCCAATAACCTAATTACTAAAAAAAAAGAAGATTGCTGAAAACAAAGTAGTCTACAGTGAAAACTAGCTTTATGCGAATGCACATAATTTCAACAAATTATTAGTTGGCTGATAGCTTATTCTTTGCAAAAAGGTACTGGCCATAGGAGACACCATGGAGATAATTGCTATAATCCTTGAACGATTTCTTTCAAACACTTTCTTAAAGTTAGTAGTTGAACCACAGTAACTTTTTTTAAAAGGCCTAGTTTTCTTCTCATGGGTTCCTGTCTTTCTATGGAGCACATATTTCTAATAGAAGGAAAATAACCCTTCCTAGGAGAGGGACCCTACCCCTAAAGTGCTACATTTCCCCACATGTGTGTCGTGTGTTTGCAGCAAAAACCTACTGACTCAAGTTCTCAAGGCAGGATACAATAAAATATGCAAAAGTGACTGAGAAGAGGCAAATTCTCAGAGATGGGAGTTTATGCGTCAAAGAATGCCTAGTACTAAAGTATATATGCTAGAAGTTTATTTTTGTTTCATAAACTCCAGATTTAGCAATATACTGTTAGTATTTAATCTGCTAGGCTTTTCTTCAAATTAAAATGCTCCCTTAGTGAGCCACACTCTGATAGCTTCACACAATCAATCCCACCCCCTCCGATTACCTTCACTAGTTCTGCTCCATTTCCTCTGGCAGGGATCACATCCATTTAGATACAGTGATCCCCTACCTATCACAGGGGTTACGGACCTGACCTGACCCGCGATAATTGAAAATCCGCGATATGCGGATGCAGGTTGAGTCAGGCCTGGGGGGCCTAGCTGGGTGCTCTTGAACTTACCCCCAGCCTGGCCCTACCCCAAATGGGCCTGTGAGAGCCTTCCTGGGCCTTCTGGAGGCCCCAAAAGGGCCTCCCTGAGAACCGGAAGTGACTTCCGGTAAACTGGAAATCATTTCTGAGGCCTCCGGCAGGCCTAGAAAGATTCTCAGGGGCCTCTGAAATGATTTTCGGCGACCCTGAAGTCACTTCCGGTTCGCAGAGAGGCCCTTTTAGGGCCTCCAGAAGTCCCAGGTAGGCCCTCACAGGCCTGTTCGGGGCAGCTCCAGTCCTGGGGTAAGTATGGGAGGCTTGAAACAGGACTTTTACTCCTTACCCTAGGGGGCCTTACCCTAGGATGCCTAGCGGGATTGCAGTATATGAACCGCGAAAGGGCAGGGGACCACTGTAATATGACATAAACTTCCCAAACCTAGTATGTGGTGTACAGAGCAGTGTTCCCCAACCCCCGGTTCGCGGCCCGGTGCCCCGGTCCGTGGATCAATCGGCACCGGGCCGCCCGAGGCGCTGTGGGAGGGAGTGACGTCATGGCGCCCGGCGCAGCGCCTTTTGTCTCAGTGCACCCGGCCTTGGGGAAATGCCTTCCGTTGCCCATCTCCATCATGGCAGCCTCGGAAGTGCTCGTTTGTTTGTGTGGAGTGGGAGGGGTTAGTGGGGTTGGGCTGGGTTGGTCGCAAGCGCCACGTGCGCATCAGCACACGCACATAAATCATAACCCAACAGCACAGGTTCTTTTGCCTTCGAGCCGGGGAGCCGTCGCGACGCTCGCTCGCTCGCTCGCGCGCCTGCCCTCTCGTTTTGACCTTCTCCCTCTCTCCGTCTCGTTCCTTGCGAGAGTCCAGGTGAAGAAAACTGACGCGCACACCGCACCACACCTCCCTCGGTCCAAAAGAAAGGTGTGTGTGTGTTTGTGTGTTTATATCCGTGTTTGTCGCGTGGAGGAGGAGGAGGAGGAGGAGGGGCGGACATGACAGGATAGACTTGGCGGGGAGGGGGTAATAATAATAATAAGGCCTCCCATCTCGTTTCGCTCGTGGCCCCTTTTTCACCGTGTGTGGGGGCCGTTCAGTGTGTGGCTCTGAGGCGATTTCTGGGCAGCCCCAGAAGGCAGACGAGGGCAGGTCTGTGTTGGAGGAGGCTTCTTTCTTTCCTCACATTGCCATCCCCCTTTTTCCTCCCTCCCCAACTTTACTTCCCCTCCACACACACCCCTCAATCACTCTTCTGGCTTGTGTGTAGGTCCATTTCTCTGAGGGATTATCATTAGGGGGTTTGGGTTCCTCCCCTCTCTCCTCAGTAGTATGAAGGCCACGCCCTCCCCTTTTCCATTATTATTTGGTTTTTTCACCTCACACATTCCCTCAGGCGTGGTTATTTTGGTCCCCCCCCCTCCGCCTTCTTTCCACAGACTTTTCTTATAAAAACGGGGAGCCGTGTGGCCGTGGCAAAATAGAAATGCAAGACCCGGCTATAGACGATACTTTTAGGGGGCACTAATTAATTTTTTTTAAAAAAAATCATTACAAGCTTTCTCCGTTGCTTTTGGTGAGATAGCAGTTTCCCACTACTCTGTATATATGCTGTGTCTTATCTTGATATATGTTGGTTAATATGTAACATAAGCTTTTATGCAAAAAAAAAAAGTGGGCCAGGGAAAAATTATCAAACATTTACCGGTCCGCGGCGATAAAAAGGTTGGGGAGCACTGCAGAGGATAAGAAACAATTCACTTTCTGGATTCCTTTTAAAACATATGGCTAAAAATTGAAGTAGCCAGGATAGTTTATTTATTTATTTTATTTATTTATTATAACATTTATACCCCGCCCATTTAAAAAAATTATACATGGAAGGGAGCAAACCTGACAGCTGTGCTTATTGCCAATGTGAGTATATAGATGGGTATAAAAGGGTAAAGGTTCCCCTGACACATGCGTGTTAGTCGTGTCCAATTCTAGGGGCCGTGCTCATCTCCGTTTTTAAGCCAAAGAGCCAGGGTTGTGCAAGTCTGCAGCCATGTGGCTGGCCTGGCTAAACGCATTTCTACACACTGTTTACCTTCCCGCTTTTTATGGCAGTACCTATTTATCTAAGTTTACTTACATGATTTCAAACTGCTGGGTTGAAAGGAGCTGGGGTTAACAGCAGGAACTCACTCCACGGCATGGCACCCAGGATTTGGACCACCAATATGCTGGCTTTGCAGAGGACAGTTTCAGCGTTCTAGCCCGCTGAGCCACCATGCTCAGCATGGGATACATGGCATACAGATCATTATGCCGTGCGTTTAAATTGTTACTGTAATTATGCCAGCATAAACCAGATCTGAATGCAAAAATAGTCAACTTAAGCCTTGGGGTGGAAGAGGGGAGGAGTCTTTAATAGTCAAAAATCACTGCTACATTACTGCCAGTGACGCTGACTTTAGTGGCTACAAACTTTTAAGTACAGTTAATGAGAAATGGGTGGACTCTGGGGAACCTGAAAGTACTCTCCTTTGTGAATTTCTGTAATTCTAGTGCACAGTAAAAAAAAAGGAATTTTATCAGACATTTAAAATTTTCCAAAGTAATGTTATCTGGTTTAGCAGGTGATTAAACTGTTAAGAAAACATATTTCCAAGTCCTCCAACAAGCAGTATTTAGGTAGAAAGAAACCACACTCCCCATCTGCTTCTACACAGTCAACGCAAACAACACTGCTTACTGTCTAAACAAGAGAACTTGCACTAAAGCAACCTGAGAGTGGAGTACTGCATGTGTCATGCAAAGTGAAGAAGATAAAACAGTGGCTCTAAGACCTGCATGATAAATACTCAGAGCACACAATGCTGAATTTTATGCTTTTAATAATGACAGTGAAGTCTAGTTGCAAACCAAATGCTTTATGGCAAAGACTAAAGATATCCTGTGCCACAAGCCTTTCTGCTGGAGTCCACTTTACCTGTCTGATGAAAGGGCCTCTGTACCACACTTGACACCACAATCAATATGTTATTTGAAATTGCCCTAAGTACCTGTGTGTCTGTGTGCATGTGTGTGCATGTACATACACAAGAATAAAGCCCTGTTCCTCTTCAATAAAATGATCAATATATATTTGGATGTGTTCTTACCAGCATTGTTTCCTCTGGACTTGAAGAACATCCACAGTAGCTTTTTGAAAATACATTCTAGCTGCGTTTGTGAAGAATCTTCAGTTCTTAAAAAATCAGTGTGTAAGGATTCTGTTTACAGTCTGATAGGGAACCCACCATATGTGGAGGTTTGGGACGTATATTTTTAATTTCGTCTTGATAACAACAAACCCTGTACTTCAATTTTCAGTCCTTTAATTTTCTATTGCCAGGATTTAATTTGTAATGAAAACATCAGTTTACGCACACTGGCAGAATTGCTGGATAGATCTGCAGACAGAGGTACATGTACAGTACAGTGAACCCCCCACCCTGCCTATCGAGGGGGTTAGGGACCTGACTCGAACTGCAATAATTGAAAATCTGCAATATGAGGATGCAGGTCAAGTCGGGCCTGGGGAGCCTAGCTGGGAGCTCTTGTACTTACCCCCAGCCTGGCGCTGCCCCGAACGGGCCTGCGAGGGCCTTCTGGAGGCCCCCAAAAGGCCTAGAAAGGCCCTTGGAGGCCTCAGAAATGATTTTTGGTGATCCGGAAGTAATTTCCAGTTTACTGGAAGTCACTTCCGGTTTGCAGGGAGGCCCTTTTGGGGCCTCCAGAAGGCCGGGAAAGGCCCTCGCAGGCCCGTTTGGGGCAGCGCCAGTCCTGGGGTACGTAAGGGAGGCCTGAGACAGGCCTTTCCCCCCTCACCCCAGGGGCCTTTTTTCATATACTGCGATCCCGTGATATAGTGGGACTGCAGCATATGAACCACGAATGGGCGGGGAACCACTGTATATGTATGTATGAGAAAGAGCTTTACCCTTTTATTTCTACCCTTTTTACATTTTATGACTTTAAAGTACACAGGAAATTACATGTTACCAATTTCTGGGCGACATGCTTTTAAACATACTATTTCACTAAGGAAACAATTCCTTCCCTACTCGTGCTGTTATAATCTAGTTGCAAATTACACTGTTTCTATGTTCACTGCACTTAATTTACCCAGAGAGAGACTGAGAGCTCATGCTTCATTCTGGATGGGAACAAATTGCAAGGGTACAGAGGTGGTCAATTCTCTCCCTCACCCTCTCAGACTGGACTTAACACCTGCTTGGGATAAATTAGCTTCAATTTATAGCCTTGTTTTATATTCACCAAATGTCTTCTCTATGGCCAAGGATTTGTTGACCAGCACAGAGGAAAGGATTCTACCTTTCCTTCTCTTTGAATAACCTTCCCCTCAAGAACTACAGGAGTTTTGATAAATAAGTGGGATGAGGTAAAAGCTGGAACAGAATAGAATGGGAACAAACAGATATCTCTAGATGAAAACTGACATCAAAATTAGAACAGCATTTTAGACCCCTACCCTATTTTTTTAACTCTTTCATTAACCCTTTTTTGCCCTCAAAACCCATCAGAAGAGAACATGGTGGCCCAGAAGGGCAACATCTGAGAAGGATAATCAAACCAAATTCAAGACACACGTGTGGCTAGATGAGACGGGTGCAGCAAACCAAAAATCATCCTCAGCAACTATATTCCAGTACCTCTTCCAAGCAGACAATTGATGTTGTGAAAAACTGCCAAGAACAGTAATCATTTCCAAATAAGGCAGCACAACAAAATCCAACCATCCCATTATGTTAAAGGGGAATGATGCAACCAGCCAGAAAATACCCCTGGAAACAACATCCTAGTATCCATTCCAGGTAAAAACCAACAGTCCCAAACAGGGACTTCCAAGTAAGAAACCCCAACAATATTCAGTCATCCCATCTGAAAAGAAGGACCTGATTCAACAAGCCACAAAATAACACTGTCTCCTAGGGGATTCCTCCAGCCCAGCCTGCAAATTTGGAAGCCCCACAAAACATTCAGATTGGGGTCCGGATGGAGCACATTTTCCACGTGTCTTCTGATGGTTGGGAAATAGATTGCCCAGGACCACTCCACAAGTGGTCCAAATTGTAACCTATTTCCCTGTGCAATCACCCAAGCACGGCAGCCACAAGCAATTCCAAAGGAAGCACTTGCACCAGAATACGAGTCATTTTAGATAGATGCTGAATGATACCAGACTCAGGACAAAACCTGTAGCAATACACTTGCCAACTCCCTTCAGGATGACAGCTAACAAATTTGACCTGAAATTGATATTGGAAAAAAAATCAGCCTAGAACAACTTCTGAGTAGGACAGCTCAATAAAAATCACCCGTCACAGAAAACAAATTAAACAAAGCATAAACAGCTAGAAGGCACCGATCAACCGTGTACATTCCCTCACTCTTCTATTCTCCGGTATGAACCAAAGCAGTGAACCTGGGAAGGCTGGCAGGAAACATACGGACACAATCTATTTTTTTTGATGTGTGGACTAGGGTTTCTGTGGAAGATTGATGACTTCGTATATATATAACTCTCATCCAGTCATAAGTGACTGCTCAATTTATTTATTTTATTTTATTTTGAATATTTTACCCCGCCTTTCTCCTTGGAAAAGGACACAAGGGAGCTTACAGTAATGAGGGATAATACACAGGCCAGTACAATTAAGACATGTTCAAGTATTTGAGAACAAGGAATTGAGGGACATCTTGCAGCATTAATAGACAACATTACATTAAATCAACAGGGTTATAAGTACAGTGGTACCCCGACTTAAGAGCAGCTCGACTTAAGAGCAATTCGATTTAAGAGCAGAAAACTGTTGGCATTTTAATTGCCTCCTTACAAATTTTAAATATGGTCTGCTCAACTTACATTTTTTTTCATTTTTTTTTCATTTGTAACATTTTTTTTCAATTTTTAGATAGGTACCCCGACTTAAGAGCATGCATTCGGAACGGATTAAATTCATAAGTCGAGGTAGCACTGTAGTCATAAACATAAAGTCTATGGGAACGCATAGATTCATATAAAATACACATGGTAGTCCATCATTTGGGGAAAGCTTGCCTGAAGGGAAAGGCCTTTTTTCCTGTTTCCACCTTGGAAAATGCTGTTCAATACTTTTCAAAAATATGAAACATGGACCTGGAATGTGGTTGATGGTTGGTTGCACTTGTCCCCTTTACACAGTGGGATGAGTGGATAGTTGCATGACTGTCCTACCTGGAGATTTCTGATCTGGGGCATTTTGCATATTTTTGGTATCCTGCCTATCATTATTGTAATGTGCTTCCTGATGATGTTGTGTGCGTTGCTACATCATCCCCCTCTCATTTGGTATGGCACATGAGTTCCTGCACTGTTTTGTAGTTGGTTGCATCAGACTGGTCTGCATGGATAGGGCCGATAAATTTTATTAACTGTCATCCTGATGGGACTCAACGAGTGGATAGCTACAGGGTCCGTCCTGAGTCTGGGATCATTCAACATCTATATAAATGACTTGGGTCATTTATGGATGCTCATCAGATTTGTAGGTGATTGTCAGATTTAAAGATGATGCCAAACTCAGAGGGGATGGCGCTAATATTTCAGAAGCACTAATATTTCAGAAGACATAATCAGAATTCAAGAGGACCGTGACAGATTGCAGAACTGGGCAAAAAACAAAACAAAACATAGTTTTGACAGGAAAGAAATGTTAAGTTCTGCATTTAGGCAAGAAAAATCAATTGCACAGATATGGGTGACACCTGGCTACGTGATTTATGAAAATGAATGAGACATCTTACTAGACAACAAGCTAAGCATAAGTCAATAGTAGATTGCTCCATTCTAGGTTGAATCAACATTCATGTAGTGTCTAGAGACTAAAGAAAATAGTATTCCCCCACCCAGCAAAGAGCCCTGAGGAATCCAGTGCTTACGTGTGTTCATTAGAAGTCAGAAAAGAGAAAGAAAAAATTCAAGCATGTGTTAATACAACCAGTATTAACTCAAGCATGTATTAATACAACCACAACTTCCAGAATTCCAAGCATGTATTGCCAATGACAAAGGACTGTGGGGGTTGTGGTCCAAAACATCTGGAGTGCCAAAGTTCACCACCACTGTACTGTACTAGGTTGTTTCCGGGTGGCTAAATGGGGCAGGCAAATTTTGTTGGGTTGCCCTAATTGGAAGTTGCCATTCTGGGCATTTTTTCACAGTATCAATTTTATGCAGGGAACAAGTGTTGCAATGTTGTTCCTGAGGATTATTTGTGGCTTGCTGCACCTGTTTCACCCAATGGCACATGTGTCTAGAATTTCGTTTGATTATCCTGCCCAGAAGTTGTCACTCTAGGCCACTGTTATCTATTCAGATAGGTATAGGGGCAATCAAGATGTAATGACAGAGTAGAAAAAATAGGTTTCTGGTCTAAAACACTGTTATGATGTCTTCCCACTATGCTTGGCATCCATTTTTACTAAGAAGTTCCCTTTCCACTCTGTTGTGAGTGTTCCGGCTTCTACCTGGCCCCATTAAAAGTATTACCAGTGGAACTTTGTCAAACCATTTGTGGTTATCTCGGAATTCTTGGCACAGTACAGAATCAGAGTGACAGAGTTTAGTTTCATTCAGCACATGTGACTGCTCTGGCGTTTCCCGGGGATCCAACCCATCTAGTTGCTACAATGTGCAGCTTAGTGCTATCTGAAGTTTAGAAGGCAGCCTAGAAGAAGGCTGAGTCTATCTTGAACCATCTACTTGAGCCCATCAAGACCAAACTCAGGTCATGCACACACTGGATGCTACAAAATATATGCCCTTGAGTTCGACTAACTAGCTCCAAGTGCACAATTTTAAGGCCATAAAGCAAAATGCAAATTCATGTAGTGATACATTGCTATATTGCATGCATTCTTCCCTCAGTCTCCTGCCTGCACAAACCTGTTGAAATTCTACTACCTAAACCAAGGTGAAAAGGCACTGTATCACACTCCAGAGGAATCACTGCTTCGGCCATCTCCAGCAACCATTTAACGAGAGCAGAAACAGCACACCTGTCACTAAAAGTTCCTGGTCAGTATTGCAATATTCCAGTATTTTTGCTGGTAGAAGGGCAGCTGGGATGGGCCAGTCTAGCATCCCTAAAAAAGGAAAAGCCATAGCTTGGGAGCAGCCCACCAAGAAAGCTTTCTCTTGTGCCCTCACCAAAATGTTTGTGAGGGTTTTTAAGATAGAGAGAAAGGCCTTTCTCCTGAAGAAGATAAAATGTTCTGGATAGGGTCCTAAGGGGAGATGCCGGGAACAAATCTACCTGGGGCTGTGGAGGTCATAACCATCACTTTGACTTGTGCATCAAAACAGACCAGGAACTACTGTGGCTGTCTTAACAAAGAATTCATATTCTCACTATTAGCTGGCAGTGCACATGATTGTTGTTTGATGCGTAGTTGTGTATGAACATCATGTCCATTTCAGGTTACCAATAATATCCCCAGGAGGGAGGCTATGTTTGTTTGGATCACAGTGGCATGATTCTGGAAATTACCATCTCTCCAACACTCTCCTATGCATCTAATGAAACTACAACATCAACAGGCTTTACAGAGATGTAAGATCAGACGGAGAACAGAGGAAAGTGAGACAGGGTCTGGACTTGATAGAGTATCTCCCAGCTCTGCAGTTCTAAGATTATCATTGTTCTCTGTCCTGAACGAAATTCTAAAAGTATTATTATCATTGTGTCATAATCATCCTCTAAGATTCTACAGTTATCATTATTATATGTCATGACAGTTTATACACACATGTTTACATGTATAAATACTACAGATGAAGCAGTACTTCCAGTTTTGGTACCTGGTAGCACAGTTCATTTCCCCCCATCAAAACCCTGCAAATATAACATATTTTAAGGGGAACGGCAACAGAATCCAAATGAGAGTATTTGCTTCCACGAAAAGACTGTAAGCTGGTTTCTGCAACATTTATTTTTCATAAAGCTTCATTAAACCTGGGATAATGAGCTTCTGCACTGGTGCAGAGTAATATAGCGAGAGTCAGATTGCTCATATGGAATTTTATTTTGCTCTCTTGTGCGATCATGAAGACACCCTGCTTGTCAGGACCACTGTCTAAGCATATTGGTGCACCAGATGCTACAGTAATTACTCATTTTTACAGTGAACGGCCAGACAAGTAGATGTATAAAATTAACAAAATATGTTGATTACCAGTAATAATGACACAAGCCGTTCATGGTCACATACCGGAAAAACAACAACTCATAAAGGAAAAACAAGGTTTGTGAGGCTGAGTTAATCCTTAATGTCCACTGAGCTACAGCTGCTGTCCACTGAATATGTAAAACCTGCAAATGGCTTGTGGATGCAGGTTCATTACAAGCTTGGTAGACTTCTTTATTTTTGTGTGTGAAGGGTTTCTGTAACTCCCAAATGGTATCAGATCTTACTATTGATTTAAGCTGAGTAGGCTTGTTTTACCCCTTCACGGACCACTGCCTTGTTGTGGCAAAAGGGCTTGAGTAACTCAGAGACGCTATGACCTGTGTCATGCAGGGCCACCCAAGATGGCTGGATCATAATCTGACTGAATGTGGTCCACCTGGAGTAGGAACTGGCAAGTCACTCAAGTATCCCAGCCAAGAAAACTCCATGGAAAGTAACAAAAGGCTAAAGATATGACACTGGAAGATGAGCCCCTCAGGTTGGAATGTAGCCAAGATGCTATTGAGGAAGAGCGGAGGACAAGTACAAGTAGTTCCAGAGCTATGGGCCAACGCAGCTGGGCCAAAGCTGAAAGGACGCCCAGCTGCAGAGGTGCCTAGAAGAGAAAGGAAAGTCCAATTCTGCAAAGAAATATACTGCATAAGAACCTGGAATATGAGATCTATGAACCATGGTAAGCTGGATGTGGTCAAACATGAGAGGGCAAGAATAAACATTGACATCTTGAACATCAGCAAACCTATATGGACGGGAATGGATGAATTCAGTTCAGATGACTATCTCATCTACTATTGTGGTGACCAAAAGGTGACTCTACACATGGACATCAGCAGATGAACAATACCAGAATCAGACTGATTATGTTCTCTGTAGTCAAAGATGGAGGAGCTCTATACAGTCAGCAAAAAAAGAGACCTGGTACTGACTGCAGCTCAGATCATCAGCTTCTTATAGTGAATCCAAACTTAAATTGAAGAAAGTAGAGAAGACCACTTGGTCAGTCAGGTACAATCTAAGTCAAATTCCTTATGAATGCACAGTGGAGGTGAAAAACAGATTTAAGCAACTAGATTTGGTGGACAGAATGCCTGAAGAACTATGGATGGAGGCTTGTAACATTGTACAGGAGGCAGCAACAAAAACCTTCCTAAAGAAAAGAAAATGCAAGAAAGCAAAGTAGCTGTCCAACGAGGCCCTACAAATAGCAGAGGAGAAGGGGGAAGCAAAATGCAAGGAAGAAAGGAAAATACACAGAAAACTGAATGCAGACTTCCAAAGAATAGTGAGGAAAGACAGGAAGGCCTTCTTGAACGAACAGGGCAAAGAACTAGAGTAAAACAATGGAAAAGGAAAAACCAGAGATTTGTTCAAGGAAATTGGAGATATTAAAGGGACATTTCGTTCAAATATAGATATGATAAAGGACAAAAATGGTAGGGACTTAACAGAAGCAGAAGACACCTAGAAGAGATGGCAAGAATACACAGAGGAATCATACCAGAAAGATCTGGATGTCCCTGCTAATCAAGATAGTGTGGTTGCTGACCTCGAGCCAGACTTCCTGGAGAGTGAATTCAAGCAGGCCTTAGAAAGCACAGCAAACAACAAGGCCAGTGGAGGTTATGGCATTCCAGTTGCACTATTTAAAATCTTAAAAGATGAATCTGTTAAGGTGCTACACTCAATATGCCAGCAAATTTGGAAAACTCAGCAGTGGCCAGAGGACTAGAAAAGATCGGTCTACATCCCAATTCCAAAGAACGGTAACGCCAGAGAATGCTCCAACTATCGTACAATTGCACTCATTTTATACGTTAGCAAATTCTACAAGGGAGGCTTCAGCAATATGAGGACAGAGAACTCTGAGAAGTGAAGGCTGGATTTCAAAGGGGCTGAGGAACTAGAGATCAAATTGCCAATATGCACTGGATTATAGAGAAAGCTAGAGAGTTCCAGAAAAACATCTATTTCTGTTTCATTGACTATGCAAAAGCCTTTGACTGTGTGAACCACAGCAAACTATGGCAAGTTCTTAATGAAATGGGAGTGCCTGACCACCTTATTTTTCTCTTGAGAAATCTATATGTGGGACAAGCAGCAACCGTCAGAACTGGACATGGAACAACTGACTGGTTTAAAATTGGGAAAGGAGTACGACAAGGTTGTACTCCTTGCCTATTTAACTTATATGCAGAGTACATCATGCGAAAGGCAGGTCTGGATGAATCACAAGCCGGAATTAAGATTGCCGGAAGAAATATCAACAACCTCAGATACGCAGATGATACTACTCTAATAGCAGAGAGTGAGGAGGAATTAAAGAACCTCTTAATGAGGGTGAAAGAGGAGAGTGAAAAAAATGGGCTGAAGCTCAACATCAAAAAAACTAAGATCATGGCCACCAGTCCCATCACCTCCTGGCAAATAGAAGGGGAAGAAATGGAGGCAATGACCGAGTTCATTTTCTTGGGCTCCTTGATCACTGCAGATGGTGACTGAAGCAACAAAATTAAAATACGCCTGCTTCTTTGGAGGAAAGCAATGGTAAACCTAGGCAGCATCTTAAAAAGCAGAGACATCACCGTGCCAACAAATGTCTAGATAGTCAAAACTATGTTTTTTCCAGTTGTGATGTATGGAAGTGAGAGCTGGATCATAAAGAAGGCTGATCACCATAAAATTGACACTTTTGAGCTGTGTTGCTGAAGGAAACTCTTGAGAGTCTGGTGGTCTGCAATGAAATCAAACTTATCTATCCTAAAAGAAATCAACCCTCAATGTTTATTGGAAGGACAAATTTTGAAGCTGAGGCTTCAATACTTTGGCCACCTCATGAGGAGAAGGACTCCTTGGAAAAATCCCCAATGTTGGGAAATATTGAAGGCAGAAGGGAAGGAGGTCGGCAGAGAATGAGATGGTTGGGTGGTGTCATCAATGCAACCAACATGGATTTGACCAATCTCCAGGAGGCAGTGGAAGACAGGAGGGCCTGGCGTGCTCTGGTAAATGGGGACACGAAGAGTTGGGCATGGCTTTAATGACTGAACAACAACAACGGGCTTGCATTAAATGCAGTGTTCTCTCACACTATGTGTCTACTCTGGGATAATGAGTGTTGCTACTTGTGTTCATTCACTTTTAACCGCCAGCTCCTTTCAAGCCACTTTACTATTTGAGTTCCATCTCCCTGATGACCTCTCACTCTACCAGTGTGTTGCTACCTGTCGCTTCCAGGGCTGAATGAATACCATCAAGTCTGAAATGTATGTGAACTATTATGAGATTCATCAGAATTCTTTGATGCAAAGCAACGTTTTGTAATAATTACAGTGTGCTACTTTGAGGGAGTGGGGAATCAGTTCATTTTAAATATGGTGTTGAGAGCGTTAACAGATACTGTGGTTCACCTGAAGACAAATGTGGGCTCTATATCAAACGAAGCCTGAAATCACTCTAGAACCAAAAATTACACAACTCAGGCTATCAAATTATGGACAAACCATAAGAAGGACTTCCTGCCTAGGTTAATAATGCTGGGAAAAGTTGAAGACAGCAGGAAAAGAGGAAGACCAAGCGTTAGATTGATTGACTCAGAGTTGAGGTAACCACAGAGTTGAGTTTGCTAGACCTGTGTAGGGCTGGTAATGATAAGATCTTTTGGAGTTACTGATTCATAAGATTACCATAAGACAGAAGCAGTTTGATGGTACATAACATCAACAGTGAAAATTTGTATTTTTCATTAATAAATTTGGCCACGTTACTTAAAATATTAGCACAATGTTATTAAAAGGTTAGTTAACATTAGATAAATGATCTTCAGAAGCTATATAAGCAAAATATGATAAATCCATTTTTTTTAAAAAAAAAGGAAAACAGTAGAAAAAGATTGTGTGGTCCTTAAGATAATATAAATTTGTTTCTTTTTATTTCCTTACATCAGGTATCAACAAAAACAAAAAAGTGCTCTTGTTTGAACTTTCCAGCCAGTGAGCAGACTGGAAAATTTCTAACTGAGAGAGACAGGCAAACCACCCCCTCTACCCTCATAACACTAAATATGATAAATGTGAAATTTTATTTAAAGATCCCACATTACAGTTGATCAATATCACATTTAAAGTTTATATAAATGGTGTGTGTGCACTTTCTCTCTCTCTGAGACACCAAAACATCAAAGGAAAATAATAACAGTGTGTATTACCCAAACATTTATTTAATCAAATACTTCTGGAAAAGGCTAGAAACCATTTCCCCACAACAAATACAGTTTGTTATTGTATTTGAGGGCTGATTTTAAAAAAAGTTTCCTTTCTCATACCACAATACTGTATTATCAGATAGCCAAATACCGATCTTGGAAAATGTTTGAATCACAACTCCAGGAATCTCCTAGCTAGCATGGTCCTGGGAGTAGCGTGGGAATCTGGGAATTGAAATCTGAATCAGAATCTTTTTCTAAGATATGTGCAAACCTGTACATGGTACACCAACCTAAAGATGTGGGTAGGGTGCTGCTCACCCTCCTCAAAAGCACCCTGCAGACTTCAGTGTAGGATCAGGATGTTGTCCACTTTCCAGGAGACAGATTTATGTCCTTATTTCCAGCCCATGTCCTTTTCATGTGTTTCCACCCACAATTTCATAAGGGGCTCCACATTAGACTGCATTTAAAAAAAAAACAAAATACATTTTCAAATACATTTGTATTTAATGGTCTGTTTTTTCGCAAATTGCATGTGTACATGCATATTCTAAAAGTCATATTAAAGGAGTAATTTTGAAATATTTGAACAACTTAAAATGCCATTGTAACCTGTGTAGATATGCAAATTTTGTGGATAACTAACATTAGTCTAGGAGAAGGGAATCGGAAATCTGAATACATGAATTCACAAAATGCAAATTAATGCAAGCCATTTGGTATAATGGCGACATGCAGAAAAGCATACAAGCAGGGTGTCTCTGACGATTCTCAGTCATCCAGATGAATGTATCTGGAAGTTGAGTTATGGCAACTGGACTTTTCTTGAGAGATTGAAATGTTCTGCTGCTAATCCAAGCAGCTTCATCAGTCTGAGGAAAGTTAGTGATGAGTCTTCCATTTTATAGTTCAACTTCATTTCACATCACCCTGGTCTGAATAGTCTCATAAGTTGGACAATGGCTTGAATAGACTCGTTAGGTGGACAATGGCCTGAATAGATCTGAAGCACTTCACACCTCACATCTCCACCAGCAAGGCCATAGCTAACGACCCCTATTTAAGGGGTGTTGGGAAAGATTGCATAGGTGAGACTTTCAGCACTTTAGGCCAGTCAGCCTGCCAGTCAGTCAGTCAGGACCTTTATTGGCATCAAACAAAGCATACAATACAACAGGCAATAATATACAGTACACACATACAAGGAGTATATGCCTGATTAAAATTGCATGGGTTCTAAAATACAGAACAAGACGTGGTGCGGCAAAACACAAAATAGCATGATATAGCCGTTTAAAAGGTATTTGGCCATCAACCATGAAACTCTGGCCCACCTGGGGACAGTCAACCTCATCCTAAGAGCACAAAACAAAATATCCTGTTGAGAGTTATAACCTGCATCACTGGGCCAATGGATTAATGTATACGGTGATCTGCCTCGTGTGGACTTTGTTCTTGCCTGACAGCAAATTATGCAGAATCACCTCCTCTGATCAGGAAATCTGACCAGAATTGGCTCCAGATCAGAAGTGCAGATATCCCTGTATACAACACAATGGAGGAGCATATGCACCAGGGACTCAACAGCCCCAGAATTACAGGGGCAGAGCCGTGTTTCCAGTGGTTGGGAGCTAAATCTGCCATATAGGACATTAGATGGAAGTACATTACATCTTGCTAGGGTGAAGGCACACTGTTTTGGGGGGCTCTCTACAAAATACAAATAGCTGGCCAGCTATTAAGGATGAACATACTTTGTGGGCTGCTGCAAAGAGATCTTGCCTTTCGATGTCCAATAGCCTGACTTTTAACTGTCTATATGCCTGCGCAAAGGACAGGGCACCCAAATGATCAGGTGAGATTGTTTGAATCCTTTCAGAGAACAATTCAAGACAGGAGAATAAAAGGAATCGGAAAGGATGCCTAACTCGTCTCCAACTTCAAGTTGTGTTGTTCATTGGAAGTACTTTAGGCCATTGTCCACCTAACGAGCCTATTCAGGTCACTGTCCAACTTATGAGCGTATTCAGACCAGGGTGATGAGAAATGAAGGTAAACTATAAAATGGAGGACTTGTCACTAACTTCCCTCAGACTGATGAAGCTGCTTGGATGAGTAGTGAAATGGTTCGATCTCTCAACAAAAGAAGTCCAGTTGCCATGACTCAACTTCTAAATACAAGTAGAATCTGCGGCAAAATGTTTCACCACAACATGTTTTTGTTCAGGACTCCAGCCTTCTAATCAACCACTTTTCTGTATGTTATTGTTGCTGTTAAATGCTGTCAAATCACCTTGAACATACAGTGACCTATGAATGAATGACCTCCAGAATGTCCTGTCAGCATACAATCCATTTCCTTCAACTTCTCCTAGAATTATTGGATTTTCCAGTGAGTTCTTGTCTTCTCATGATGTACTCACAGTACAACAACCTCAGTTTCATCATTTTTGCTTCTATAAAGAGTAGTTAATTCACGTTTGATTTGATCTAAGTCCCCCTTGTTTGTTTTTCTGGCAGTTTTTTTCTTTAACATCATTATTTTATATTTTAATTATGAATTGTACAAAATTATTGAATATTTGCAAAGCTCTCCTCTAGCACCGTATTTTTCTTTTCTGAGTACTTTTCTTTTTCCACCCCCACAACCCAAGAGGCAGTCAGCAAACAACACCAAAGGAGCATGTTCATTCCACAATGGGCTTTATCAGAGGCATTCCCTTCTTTATGAACTTTTGTACTTCTGCAAATCATGAAGTTTGCTGGCATCTACCTCTTCTGTATGGATGGGTCTGTTTCAGCTATAGAAGTATCTAAACCTAGACAATGAAATTCCTGTTGATATATAGGATGCTGACTAAATTACGGTATAAATGGTTGTCGAATCACCATGATCACCGCAGTCCAAGAGGTTTGGGTGCTTAGATAGATAGTTGTATAAGAGAGATATGCACAGGTGTGAGCTGTTGAGGACTTCGGGTAGACCAATTGTCCCTTATGACAATGCTGTGGTTTGACTATATGCTCTCAATCGCTGGCATAGCTCAATCTACCACTTGTACAGTTTGTTTAACTAATTGCAAATGCTCTGTAAAGATGTTCAGTTGCAGCTCCGAAGTCTGAACTGATTATCTCCTTTTGCTTTGTCTTTCTGCTGGCCAAATGTGCCATATTGGAAAACAGAAACAAACTAGGCATGCATTGCTTGGAAATTGCCATGTGCTGGTGCAGAAAAGCATATTATCTGTCAAAACAGACCCAGACGGATCCTAGGCAGCATCACTCCAACAGCATATGAAACAACTGTGAGTTTTTCTATTGATTTTTCTGCCCAGAAACTTTTCTCCCTAAATGTTACAAATGCATTTTTGTCCCCACTACAATCCAAGCATCACAAGGAGATGATAAATGAGGCAATATTGATTAGATTGGGCTAAAGAGCCCCTGCATTTCAAGGTTATATCCTTTGGGGAGTTAGTAAACCTCATTATAAAAATCTGCTTGCTGACATATATAAGAAAAGCAGGTGACAGCAGAATTCTGGCATGGTAGCATCACCTGTACAGTCATGCTGTTTGTGAGTCAGAAAGTTCAGCACAGTAGGAAAGCACAAGTTGAAAACACAGAAGCAGCCTGTCAGGTTTTTAAAAACTGAACAAAACCCATATCATGGCTGTATACAAAAATGGAATTTCTTTGTCACTTGTCTGCCTTCATTTCTCTCACTTTAATATATGTTCTCTCTTGCTGTGATGGACTTCAGATACAAGTCTTTAAGCTGTCAGATTTTAAAAGAAATGTGACGTTATTATTCCCAGTCTGTTGCAAAGTAATAGACTGGGAGGAGCTGGGGTGCGAATATATTGTTCAATCAAAGACTTGTTCAATTTTAGCCCAATAGACTTTATTTGTGCAGAATGGTAACCAAACAATAAGAAATTAAACATTCTTAATTTCATCAGTTTAGCAACATTTTATATGGAAAAGCAGGAAGGGTATAACAGATTTTTCTTTAACACCATTATTTTATATTTAAGTTATAAATTGTACAAAATTAATGAACTGTTGACACTTGTATGCAAAATGGATCTTGCATCATTAAACACATGTGCAAGTGTCAAACTGCAACCGGATTCACACAAAGTGTGTGTGTATGTGTGTGTGGAGCACAATGTAGAGCTACTCAGACATTATAATCTGGAAGCTACTAGGGTTCTAACTGTGATGGGAACAGAGATGCATATCTGTGACAGTCCACCTTTGTAGTCACTGAGCCCCACTATCCTTATCCCAGAGTGGGTGTGCTCAGGGAAGAGTTAATTGTAGTGAGTCTATTATTAATTACAGTGGTACCTCGACTTGCGAACGCTTCGACAGTTGAAAATTTTGACTTACGAAGGCTCTCTGCAGCCGCGCTAGACAGCTGATTTTGACAGGTCTGACCTGCGGAGAGCAGCCATTCGAGGGAGATCGCCACCTCCTCCTCCTTCTGCTAGCTGCTTTGATCTCTTTCGCCTCCCCCTAACCTTCTTCTCAGCTTGGAGGTGGGCAGCAGCCCCCCCCCACACACACTCCCTCCTCCTCCTCCTGACTCTGAAAGGGGAAAGGCAGCAGGGCTTGCCGCGGGCACAAAAGAGCTGCCTTTCCCCTATCTGTGCCCGCCACAGCAGAAGGTGGGGTGAAACCAAGAACCTTCTGCTGCAGCAAGCAGCCCACATGCATGCGTGAACACACACATACACCACAGAGTCAGGAGGAGGAGGAGGAGGAGTGTGTGCATGTGCATGTGTGTGGGCTGCCACAGCAGAAGGCTCTTTGGGTTACCCCACCTTCTGTTGTGGCGGGCGCCCAAAAGGGGAAAGGCTGTGGCTGCATTTCCCCTTTTGTAGGACAGCCATAACAGAAGGTGGGGTAACCCAAACACACATGCACACATGCCTGCTCCAACCCAGCAAACCAGGGGAAAAGCTCCCCCCCCTTTGCTATGTTAGAGAGAAAGCCCTGCAATCAACCGACAGTCAAAGGCTGCTCCTCCCAGCCCGACAGACAGCCAATTTTGACAGCTGTCAAAATCAGCTGAGTGTCGGAGCAGCCTTCCGCTCCCCTACCCAGCAAAGGGGGGAAGCTTTTCCCCTGTTTTGCTGTGTCTGGGCAGGCTTCCCATAGGAATGCACTGAAAACCAACTAATCCATTCCCCCCTTTTTTGCCTTTTTTCCAACTTTCAGAATGGATTAATTTTCAATGCATCCCTATGGGAAACCGCATTTCGACTTATGAAATTTTCAACTTCCAAAAATGCATTCCGAATAGATTAATTTCATAATTCGAGGTACCATTGGAAGTAGCCTGCCTGAAACCAATGCCTCCAAAACACCTTCTTTTCATCTTCCTTATAAACAACTGTAAATCTTCATGATTCAAGGGAAGGAAACATGAAGTTGTTCATTTTCTCAAATGTTTTATCCTTATGGCTGAATTCATTGACATCTGAAGTATGTGTTGAATGCTGTTCCCTGTACATAAGTGGGCATTAGACCATTTTCCCCATTCTCTTTGTCTTCCTAAATTTGCATAAGTCTTGCTATTCTTTTCAGTTCTGTGGTTACTGCTTTGATGTCCTCTTAAGCAGGACATCAATTAACATTAACCCTTGCTTTCAGAGCCAGATCTTTCAGGCAGTCAAAAGGAACCTTTGAAGTTTCTCCATTTCATATTCCTTGTTTAATCTAGTTTTTCAGTGCCTTCACAACATGCAGGTTTTGCCATACCACCATCAAGATATCAATCAGACCTTTATGTATCTAGGTTACATCATTTTCCTAATCACAAGAAGACTGCAGGTATGCCCCTCTGGACATATTTCCTATCGCTATTCAGACCTTTTCACTGAATGTGTCACAGTCTGATTGACATCCAGAGAGGTAATTGGATGGGGGCTTAAAATGTACTCAGTACACTTAGAGCTTTGCACAGCTTTCAGAAATACAGCAGAACCCCAGAATCCACTGGGGATTGGTTCCAGGCCTTCCCATGGATAATGAAAACTGTGGATAAGAGAGAAGGTCAAAAATCCCCAAAACTGCTGTTTTGTGTCAGTAGCTTGCTTTACGCTGCTGTATTACAAGAGTAGTTTGCTTTACAGCTGTTTGTGACAGTAGCTTGTTTTGTGGCTGCTGAATTATTTATTTAATTTTTTGCTCTGCCAACCATGGATAACTGAATCAGTGGATAATGAATCAGTGGATATGGGGATCCTGCTGTACTTATGAACTTATGAAATACTAGACCCCTAGAAATCACACACTCACCTGCTGATTTCCCCTCCCCTCCAACAAGTGTTTTGCCCTTTCATATTTACTCACAATGGACATCACAAATGGAATCAACCCTAGCCAGCAATGAACCCTTTTTTCAGACAGCAGACAAAATCTGGTCTTGAAAATCTCAGTCTCTCACGATGAATGCTATGCAGAAACAACTCACAGGATTCCAGTCATGTTAGTACATGCTGATTTATAACATGTAACATGGTGGGTGCGGATAGGTATGACCTCATCACCCGAGTGCTGGTTCGCCTGCATTGGCTGCCTGTTGCGTTCCGAGTGAGGTTCAAGGTACTGGTTTTGACTTTCAAAACCCTCCACGGCTTGGGACCTGAGTACCTGGCAGAGCAAATCTCCTTAAGATCAGCTACAGGCCAAACTACCAGAGCTTCCCAAGCATTCTCACTCCAGGTGGCCGGCCACATGTAGAGAGGCCCGGAAAACAATCACTAGGAGTCAAGCCTTCTCCGTGGTCGCCCCAACATTACGGAATCAGCTCCCGAGTGAGATTTGCCTTGCAGAGTCCTTGCCTGCCATTAAGAAAGCAGTTAAAATGCTTAGATTGCCTGCCGCTTTGTTGTTGTTGTTGTTGTTGTTGTTGTTGTTGTTGTTGTTGTTGTT
>JAHTLZ010000122.1:36590458-36605126 GCA_023846285.1 Phrynocephalus versicolor | reverse complement strand
ATAAATAAATAAATAAATAAATAAATAAATAAATAAATAAATAAATAAATAAACAAACAAACAAACAAACAAACAAACAAAAAGTATTATGTTTGGGGCCTTTGGGCCTTCCATTTTTGGATGTTATGGTCTATTGAATGCCAGATGGGACATTGGGTCACGAAGTCTATAGAAAGCCCATTAAGACCAACCCTCATTCAACTGCTCTTAGTCATCATCATCCTGCCCAAAAAGTATCAGTCCTTCGCACTTTGGTTCTTAGAGCACATGTAGTCTCAGATAGGGATTCTTTGGATGGTGAGTTCTAATTGTTACAATCCATCCTTAAGGGAAATGGATATTCTGGCTAAGGACATTAACTGAGTGTTGGATTATAAAAGCAAAGCAAGACAAAGGGACAATGATAATAAAACTAGTTAGTCGTCAAGCAGGTGGCCGCTGTATGGCTCCTGTCGTTCCTGGAGGAAGACTGTGTTCTTGATCCATTGCAATCAGAGTTTAGGCCATGAACCCCCTGTTGAGGGGGGCTGACAGGGGTTGTTCTACCCTGCTGGTTCCCCTCGACCTGTCTGTGGCCTTTGATACTGTCAACCACAGTATCCTCCTGGGCAGGCTTTCGGAGGTAGGGATTGGTGGCCTTGCCTTGCACTGGCTCCACTCCTTCCTCTGTGCCTGTGCCCAGAGAGTACAGCTTGGTGGAGTTCTGTCGGCCCCTTGGTCCCTCACATGTGGGGTTCCTCAAGGGTCAGCGCTCTCCCCCCTGCTGATTAATATCTGCATGAGGTTGCTGGCTGAAGTCATTCATAGTTTTGGGGTCTGCTCTCATCAGTACGCTGCAACGGAAGCTGTGCGGACCCTTGATTGCTGCCTGGATGCGGTTTTGGAATGGACCAGAAGCAACAGGCTCAAATTCAACTCCAAGAAGACTGAGGTACTGTTCCGCGGGGAGGGTGTGAATGGGTATTGCAGCTCTCTTCCCAGTTTGGATGGGATCTCCCTCCAACTGGCTGACAGAGTGAAGAGTCAAGGAGTGACCCTGGATCCAGCTTTGTCCCTGGAGTCCCACGTGGTGGCCGTCTCCAGTCTGCTTTTTTGCAACTTAGGCTTCTCACTCAGATTCGCCCATGCCTTGACAGTGACCTACTAAGGACAGTTGTGCAAGCACTGGTTGTCTCAAGGATAGATTACTGTAACACACGCTACATGGGGCTTCCCTTGACCCTTATTCGGAGATTGCAGCCGGTGCAGAATGCAGCGGCCAGAGTGGTGGTCGGTGCATCACTCCCATTCTGGCTCACCTGCATTGGTTACCCATTGCCTCCCGAATAAGGTTCAAGGTATTGCTTTTGCTTTTCAAAACCCTCCATGGCTTGGGTCCAGAATATCTGATTGAACATATTGTCCCAAAACCAACTTCGGCCCAGCCCACTAGAACATCCCAGAGTTGTTCCATCTCAGGAAGCTCGTAAGACCTCCACCAGGAACCGTGCTTTCTCCGTTGCCAGCCCAGTACAGTGAAACCAGCTTCCCAGTGACATTAGGACTGTGGAGCCCTTCTCGACCTTCGTTGTGTGCGTATTGTGTCATGACCGACCCTTTGTGACCCCATGTCCATGGAGTTTTCTTGACAGGAGTACTGGAGTGGCTTGCCAGTTCCTACTCCAGGCGCCTACAGCATCTGGTATTCCCTGGTGGTCTCCCATCCAAGACCTTTAGGAAGCAGTTAAAAACGTGACTCTTCCAGGCGGCTTTCGGAGACTAATGTAGGTGGGATGTGTTTTTCTTTTTTGCCTCCATCTTACTCTTATTAAATTTATACTTCTATTGTCCTCTCATGCGTTTCTGTTTGGTTGGTTTTTGTTTTATTATGATTGATGTTCAGATTTTGTAATGATTCCTTATGTTGTGAACTGCCCAGAGTTCTTCCTGTAAAGTTGGGCAGTCTACAAATATAAATATAAATAACTGACCGCAAGTTACATCCAGGTCTGCATTTGGTTCCAACAGTTGCAAATTGGGCAACCTTTCATAAATTTGCAAAACCAACTAGTTTCTCATCCATTCCTCTAGATCAGTGCTGGCAAACCTATGGCATGGGTGCCAAAGGTGGCACTTGGAGCCTTTTCTGTGGGCACCTGACACTGCAACTTCACAGCCACCTGTACTCAGGTTAAATTGCAGTACTGGCACTTTGTGAAAAATTAGTGGGTCTTGAATCGCAGTTTGGGCTGTCTCTAAAAGGTTCACCATCACTGCTCTATATTATCACTCACAAAAAGTTGCACACAGGCATTTCTTGAAAGAAAAAGAAAGATGTGCCTAAGGACTACTCACTGTAATTACTTTTAGCTGGCAAGGAATTGCGCAATGACTATATGGGAATACAGCACAATGTTGATTGCTACATAGAAGCAAATGCAAAAAATTCATTTGAGATTTTTTTTAAATGGTAGCACGAAGACCTAGAAACAAAATGGATTTCACATATGACTAGGCTGTTATATACAGTTATGTAACAGCAAACCCTTATAATAATTTGTGGAAACTGAAATGCTCCTTTGTATTAGTTCATAACACCCTTTAAAGCTATCTTGAGTAGTTATTGAGTGTGAAGTATCTGCTCAGAAAACCATGTAGAAGTTAACTATTCCAAATCCATCTGGAGTCTATCTCACGTCCAAATGATGTATTGTTCCTAACATGATCCTTTGATATTTTCTAACACTCATTACCAGACCACAGTTTGCTCAAACTTGAATGACGATAGAGAATAAACTAGTACTGTAGCAAAGAATTCAAGTCAAATATCATGAAATCTCTCTAGGAATCCATTCTCTTGAACCCTAGGCTATACACACAATTCTGGGTACCCACAACTCTACTGTGTGTTCCCTTCCCCTACTCCATCCCTGCTGGCTCCCCCACTCACCAGCTAGGATGTGCTGCTATTCTCCTGCTCTTCATGCAATCACTCTAGTGCAACAGGAACTTCCCCTCTTCGCCTCCTCCAGCAGCTGCCCACTCAAAGAGAGTGCTGCAGGAATCTCTACCCACCTCCTAATCTGAGTGGGCAGCTCCTGGAAGAAGCAGCAGAAAAAAGGAAATCTGTGGTCTGCTACAACTGGACAGTTATGAAAACAGCAGAACAAAAGTGGCATATGCCAGCTAGTGAGTGGGGGAGCCTGCTAGGGAGGGAGGGAGGAAAAAATACCACCTGTGGTGCCACACGGACAACTTGCAATGACCAGGCATGAGCCAATTTGTGCTCATCTCTAGTGAAGGATCATGAAAGTTGAAATCCAAAATATTTCAAAGACTGCTGTGTTTGTATATTTATTTGTTTGTTTGGCGCATACACTGACATCAGAATCTCATATGATATTCTGGAAACACACTACATAATTCCATGGCTGTTAATATGATGAAAGTTTTACACATAATATATAATTTGCACCAAAAAAGGATCAAACTCGCAAAATCTAACAGATTTCTATCCTCACAGCCTACTCCTCAATGTTTGTTGAAACTTTAGTACAACCTATATAATGAATCCCATTATGTATCTCTCTCTCTCTCCCTCCCTCCCTCCTTTCTATCTTTCTCTCTCTCTCTCAAACACACAGCAGAGTCAGAGTCGGAGTGTATATGTGTGTGTGCCTGCCACAACAGATGGGGTAACCCAAAGAGAGTTTTGCTGTGATGGACGCACGAAACATGGCCCTCGCCTTCGCTCTCTCTCTTTCCTTCTCATAAGAACATAAGAACATAAGAAGAGCCATGCTGGATCAGGCCAATGGCCCATCTAGTCCCTCTCCCAAAATACCAGAACTAGGGGACATCCACTCAAATTGTGGGCTGGGAGAGTAAGAACAGACAAAAGAAAATATTTTTTCACCCAGCGCGTTGTAAGTCTATGGAACTCCCTGCCACAGGATGTGGTGATGCCATCTGGCCTGGATGCCTTCAAAAGGGGATTGGACAGATTCCTGGAGGAAAAGTCCATCACAGGTTACAAACCATGATGGAGATGTATCATCTCCAAGCTTAAAACTGGGGTACCTCAAGGACCAGATGCAGGGGAGTGGTATTAGGTGACAGATATCTAGTCTCATGTGCTCCCAGAGGCATCTGGTGGGGCCACTGTGAGATACAGGAAACTGGACTAGATGGGCCGTTGGCCTGATCCAGCATGGCTCTTCTTATGTTCTTGTGTTCCTATGTTCTTATGAGTCTTGCATTGCTTCGGACCCGGAAACCCCGCTGTGTTTTGTGAGCCCGCTGCAACAGAAGGCTCTTTGGGTTATCCCACCTTCCGCTGTGGCGGGCACCTGAAAGGGGAGAAGCAGTGGGGCTTTCATGCCCGCTGCAACACAAGGTGTGAACTTTGTGTTGCAGCAGAAATGGAAACACCGCTGAGCTTCCCCTTTCGTGTGCCCACCATAACAGAAGGTGGGTTAACCCAAAGAGCCTGCTGTTGCAGCCAGTGCAAGAAACACAGCCCCACACACGCAGGGGCACACACACACAAACACACACACACACACACAGGCACACAAACATTGCAAAGTCAGGAAGTGTGTGTGTGTGTGTGTGTATGTGCACACATGCACATGTTATACATTAAACTTCAAAATGTTTATATTGAGGTAAAACATTTTACTTCAGCCAGACTCTTCCACAAGGGCATTATCACTGTGTATTGTTATGGAAACTTATCAAGATGCTGGAAAGCCAGATCAATTGCTCAGCTCTCGCCTCTTTCATTATTTAATCATTTCCACCCTATTCCCACTGCTTTTGTGAAGTTTCAACAGAGTAGGCTTCTTGTCTTGAGGAAGAAAAATGTGCATTAGTTTACGGTAATGTGCATTAGTTTACAGTAATGAAAGGGGGAACTTTCACTTTAGCTTTTCAGAGGGATGAGGACTACTAAAGTGGATTCAGAGAGTTTGAGAAATATGTATTTTACTACATCCTTTTTAAAACTAACACACAAACACATGGAGATAGTGGGATCTTTAGTGGGATTTTTGCTCCATAAAAACAGCATGGAACCTTCCATAGATCTTTATCTATTGAGGGAATCACCTTTTTACACTGGTAGTTGTGTGGCCATAATATGAAATGAAATTCATATTACATAGATTCTTCTTTCCTTCCACCTTTTCAGTATGTGATATGATGCATACATATTGGTATTAAAAAATGTAACCCTTCCTACGTTATAGCACAGACTACATTACTAGAGGTCTTCTTGATGAAATGTTGGGCCCTTCAAATATTAATCACGTCTTCTGAAATAGGAAGTTCTATTTAGGAGGACAATTGTCTTTCATATCATAGGACAGGCATGTCCAAACTTCAGCCCTCCAGATGTTTTGGACCACAACTCCCACAGACCTTTGCCATTGGAAATACAGGCTTGGAATTCTGAGAGTTGTGGTCCAAAACATCTAGAGGGCCAAGTTTGGGCATGCCAGTCATAGGAGCATATATAACATTACCTGAAAATCCTGTGGATGCTACTATAAAGACATTCAAATAGCACAAGTTACTTCAAGCAGAAAAAGAAATCTTATTACAAAGTATTTTTGAGTATAACATTAATTCCAGAACTTAATGGAGCAAGGACATGTCATTGCACAGAAATGATGAACTTCTACAACACATAAAATTATAAGAAATATGCTTTGTCTTATAACAACAATGACTGATTTCTATAATCTGAGATGTCATATCCAAAAGAATAAATTAATCAGACAAGCCACATAGGAGCAGTGCCTGCTCTCCACCTTCCTAAATAAAAAAAAATAAAAAAAAAAACCAGCTTGATTGGATACGTCCTCCAGTGGTTCAAGAGAAAGCTTCATAGTTCATTTGGAATTAATCCTTAGATTTCCAATGTCCAAATTCAACTACTTTTCCTTCCTTTCCTCTCCTTTTCTCCCATGGCCAGGGTGATCCCCAGAACTCTACAGCAAATATATGGCCATAAGTCATGGCCACAGTTGAGAGGGAAGAATTCTGCTCTCCGAAGATATGGATACAACCCTGTGCATTGATTCTGAAGTTTTAAATAGATATGGGCATAAAACAAAAATACAGTGTGTCATGACATTTCATTTCTTTAGTAGTTTCGTTTTGCTTTGTTGCTAATTAATTTTTAAAGTAGTTTTGTAATGAAATAAAATAAAATTATTTATTAATGGCTTCCCTGGATCCTAGAGGCACCAAAATGGCAGGGGAGCTTCTTTGGACTCTTCCCTGTAAGCCCCCGAAATTTGGGTAGAGGTTTGGGGTTCAGGGAGCTAAGTTATTGAACTCCAAAGGGGTCCCCCTAGGAAAAAATCATTTCTAATTGAGTTGTAAGCCAATAGTAGACCCCCCCCCACAGGCAAGCGATTAGCAGCTTCCCAACTCAATTAGAAATGATTTTCTCCTAGGAGGACCCCATTTGATGTTTAATAACTCAGCCACCTGAACCCCAAACCTCTCCAAATTTCGGGGGCTTACAGGGAAGAGTCCAAAGAAGCTCTACTGCCATTTTGGTGCCTCTAGGACAAACAGTTTCATTCATAGAGGGGAAATTGTGTTTTATTTCATTTTGTAACAAAATGCATCCTACTGTCTTATTACATAATGAAGTAATTTGTTATGAAATGAAATGACAAAAGTATTTCGTTTTTCATTTTGTGTCCATCTCTAGTTTTAAACAAGGCTGTGCTTGTGCTAAATCCTATGGAAGTTTATACTTGACTCTATCCTCCTAAGTAAATACTGTATCCAGAAGTCTTGAGGAGTTAGCAAATCTGAAAAATAAAACCGTGATTGTTCAACAAAAGTATTCCTTACATTTTTAGGCTTCTCTGCATGAATCACTACAGCTTCTTGGGGAAGGTTTTTTTGTTGTTGGTTGTGGTAGTTTTGTTTGTTTTTGTGTTTGCTTTTTGGACGTATTTTACAACATTGAGTGCCCACTTACATGACTTAATATGAAAGGTGCTTGTTTTTATACAAAAGCCCTGGCGAGTAGGGCAGAAAATATTAATCCCTGCCTTAGACTGGCATGATAGGAGAATGTGCTGTGAATGAAACCGATCAAGGCCACCAATCAATAAACGTATAGGTACTAAGGCAGTTACCTTAACATTCAGACATTTAAACTCTGCTGGCAGCTCTACATTATTAGCAAATGGTTCCTTGCAAAGTTAGCACAGAGAGAAATTCTGGCTGAGCTCTTTTTCTTATCAACAGGCATCTGCTAATATATTTTATCAAAAATATCTTAACTCTGCACACACTTCACCAACAAAAAAGGTTTTATTTAATTTTAGACTCTGCAAGAAATGCAAGCATTTTATTATTGTTGCAAGAAGCGGTAAGGGGTGGAGTTGAACTTGCTCAGCAGGCACAGGAGAAGCTATTACGAAACTCATTTCAAGTTGAATTCCACAGAACAGTAGCTCAGACCCTCCAGCTGCTTCACCTATGCCAGGCCTGCCCAACAGGTAGACCGGGGGCTACCAGTAGCCCATGAAAGGTTCAAAAGTAGCCCACTGGCCATCAATAAAAAAGTGAGGGGATAAGTTCTCCACCCCTCCCTCCCCCATCCCGAGGACCACCACTGCCCAGCAACGTTCTGGGTCTGCCAGCCCAAAGTCTCAGCTAAGCAGGGCAGTTCAGGGGCCATGGTGCATTGAAATCTGTTCCCTTCAGAATGGAATAATTGGTTTTCAATGCATTTCTATGGGAAACCACTGCTCTACTTACAATTTTTTTTACTTATGAGCATGTGCCTGGAACGGATAAAATTCGCAAATAGCGGTTTTAGTGTAATAGCCCTCAGGCACTTTGGGCCAGAAAAAGTAGACCTCGGCCTGTTCAAAGTTGAACAGCTCTGACCTATGCCAACTGATCTCATTGCCTTTGGGTGTGAAGAGATGCAAAATCTGAAGTCTGGAGTATAAACAAAACTTTTACAGTTTTACAGCAGCAATAGAAGGCTGACATTTATTTTATTTATATTTATATTTCATTTAATATATCTTAAATTTGTCAGAATCCTACAGTGACTTACGTACAAACACACACACACACACACACACACACACACACACGTTAAAACAAGCCTAGAATATCTAACAGCAACATGATTATAGACATATATATTCCTGTATCTACATTCTTGGAAGAAGAGAACACAGCAACGTTCAGTTTTCACAAAGAAATACCATATTTTTTCCGTCTTTACAACACTCCCCAGTATGACAACCCCCACTTTTCCAACCCAAAATTACAGTTTTGCAACTCCCTGGTTCTCTCCTCACCTTACTTCCATGTATAAGTTGACCTTCATTTTTCAGTCTAACAATTTTAGACAAAAATATAGTCTTATACAACTCAAAATATTGTATTCCAAAACTTCCCTCTATGTTCAGCGCACACTTTAAGATAACATTTGAAGTTGATTATTATTTACACTTTAACAGCACAGCTTTCACATACAAAGCCCTAGAATAATGTGTGAGTCCAGGTATATATGATCAAAAATCCTGTATCTACTTCCTTAGGAATAAGTGTCACTGAACTAAGGTTGGCTTCCTTTTGAATAAAGGTTCAATTAAGACAGAGTAAATAGGATTGCATGGACAGTGCTCTAATTTGTCAATGCATGTTTTAATATCTTGTAGAAACATACTGTTTGCAGATGAGTGAAATTATACCTTTTTAAATAGATGGTCACAGCATCTTTACATGGCCACATATTGTGTAAAAACATTCACTTGAATGAATAACTTCTTATGAAAAACAGTACTCTAGGTGCTTGTTTATAAAAGCAGAGATGCTGTGGCTTACTTCTCCTTCCTTGGAAGTCCTGCACCTATTCTGTATGTGGTTCATTACTGATGAAAGGAGACACTTTGCTAAAATGATTTCATCTCATCCTAAAGGGAGAGGGGAAGCATCATATATAAAGTAAAATGTGAGAAACTCAACTTGCCTTTCTTTGCATATTTTCGTGAGAAGAAACTCTACTAAATGCTGTGAAACTCCCTTCCGTGTAAACATACGCAGGACTGCATTGTGAGCATCAAAACACACAAGAGGTGGTTCTGAAACAGTGCCTAACTGCAAGGAGATCAAGATGTTCTTCTTTCTCAGGTTTGCCAAAGAGATAGACTGCTCCACTTATTTTTTTAAGGCAAGAAAACACACCCCATCACTCATACAGACAAATGCCACATGTGAATGACAGGTCACAAATAGAGTGCTTGTTATTTCAAGTCATCATACTATTTGGTTTGTGGACAGGATATAAGATTATTGACATGATTATATGCTTGGTCTGGAAGTTGAGTCATGGCAACTGGACCTCTTTTCTTGATTGAAATGTTGTGCTGCTCATCCAAACAACTTCATCAGTCTGAGGGAAGTTAGCGGCAAGTCCTCCAACTTATAGTTCACCTTGATTTCTCATCACCCTGGTCTGAATAGGCTCATAAGTTGGACAATGGCCTAAATACGCTCATTAGATGTACAATGGCACTCCAGATGTTTTCGACCACAACTCCCAGAATTCTGAGCCTAGATTGCTAGTGAAAAAGGATTGTGGGAGTTGTGGTCTAAAACATCTGGAGTGCTGAAGGTTTGCCAGTCTAGGGTGTGTGAAAGTCCTACCTATTCAAGCCTTCCCAGCACCCATTAAGTATGAATCCAGTTGCCATGACTCAGCTACCAGATAAGATTATACAGTATGCTTGAGGATAGCTGGACCAATTGGTCGGAGGACAGTTTGCCTGCTGGCAAAGACTGGAAGGTGTGTGTGTGGGGGAATAGCATCAACAAATTTCAATAGTTCTGCTCTCTAATCCTCTCACTGATAGGTTTTGCTTCAGCTATAGTCAATATGAACACTTTGGACAGATCTTTTGGCCAGGGAGATTCTATTCTAGTCTTTAGCAAACTACAAGTAGCAGTATGTTAGAAGGCAGTGTATCAAATGTTGCTATGAATGTTTTTCACACAAATACATCTATTGTTGCTGTTGTTGTTGTTCAGTCGATCAGTCGTGTCGGACTCTTCGTGACCCCATGGACCAGGGCTCGCCAGGCCTTCCCATCCTCCACTGCCTCCCGGAGTTTTGTCAAATCCGTATTGATTGCATCAGTGACACCGTCCAACCATCTCATTCTCTGCTGTCCTCTTTTCCTTTTGCCTTCAATCTTTCCCAACATCAGGGACTTTTCCAAGGAGTCCTCTCTCTTCATGAGGTGGCCAAAGTACTGGAGCCTCAGCTTCAAAATCTGTCCTTCCAGTGAATATTCGGGGTTGATTTCTTTCAGGATGGATAGGTTTGATCTCTTTGCAGTCCAGGGGACTCTCAAGACTTTCCTCCAGCACCACAGCTCAAAAGCATCAATTCTGCTATTCATATAATTCATCTATAGCCTTCCTCATATGTGTTGGGATAACAGAAATCTTGCATGCACTGACTATCACTGGGAAAGGGCTTTATAGCCTAATGTGATTGTCCATGATTGGAAAAGTTATTTTCCCAGATAGCATTTGGGACAAGGCTCCACCACCACCACCACCACCACCACCACCCCGCTTCCTGATTGTCTGGTTGCTTCCATTGTTCTTTTTTGTTGATAGCTCCTCTTCTCTCTTTGTCTTTTATTTAAGCAACAAGTATGGAAGGTTTTTCCATCTGCTAGAGACTCCACATTCTCCCCCACTTCCTCCCACTTCTAATTGTAACTACATAAGATAACTGTAACTAAATACAATATACCTTTTAACCCTTAAATGTTTCTAGAGGAACTTGATCACACCAAACGCTAGTTTGTGTTTAAAAATGCCAGAGAGAAGGGCTGACAAGTCTCAAGTTCTGATCTCTCCACATTTCTGTCTTTTCGTTTTCCTTCCTCATACACTGCTAACTAAAAGGATTTTTTTTTTAAATCCCCAAAAGTATCTGCTAGGGATGAGCCTACCAATCCATTGAACAATGTTTCCAGCTGGGGATCGTAGCCCTCAGGGAGGGCAAAAATTGTTCTCTAGGGTATCACGGGTCACCCTATATTTCTTGTAGCCCTTGTTAAATAATTTCTTCCATGACCTTTGCGAGTCGATACTGAAGTTACCGCATATGTGTCCATATGAGATATAGGCCCTTTGGGGGAGAAAGGTGCAATATTTCTGAAAAGGGATGTATTTAACCTTATTAAATATGCTTTTTTAATGAAAAAGTGGCAGGGACGTCACAGGTTTCTTGGCTATTATAAAAGGGGTCACTACTTGGAAAGGCTTGGGAAATAGTTCCTTAGATTATCCCCAGTCCAGAGTGGTACAGAACAACATTATATTAATAGAGGACACCCCATCCAGCACTCCAGAGTGGCCAAAGGGTGCCAGATAGTTTCTGCCATCTCCGGTCCTCCAGACTTCCTCCCAATTCTCCAGGCTTCTCCTCCTCCCACCAAATTTCCCCACAACAAAGCCAGTGTCTCATCACTCCTGAAGTTGATTTCAGGGCCTCTGCTGCACCATTAACACATCCAGATGCTAATTATTCGCAACCAGAAGTGACCTTCCAGCCATTCCAGTTTCATTCTTTTTTGTCTACAGCATTTTAGTGGTTTGGGCACTCTGCAGTGGACTGGGTCCCAATCTATTCAAGTTGTCCGCCTCTACTCTATGGCTAGTTGACTGTTTAGGGATGTTCAGAAGAAGAAATATGTTTGACCTGACTGATTGCTTTAAGATTACCCTATGAATCAGATTTCTATACACAAAAATAGAAATGATTTTATAATATGCATTCACAATAAAACTTTAGAGGAGATAGAGCACTCAAATAAAATATTCATGCTGGCAAGAAAATATTAGGGGACTGTCCTGAACTGACCACAAAATTCTTGCCATGACAATTTCTTGATTTATTTTATTTTCATTATTCTTCAGCTGTAGAAACTTACAGAAGTATAGAAGAAATAACAAGTTGTTTATTTACTGCCGCTATTAGCAATAATAACATAAGCTTCCAGCAAGCTGAAAACCCAACCGATAAGAATAGTTCTGTTTGCAAAAAAATGCACACAATGAAGAATAAAGAGCAATTAGCTTTTCCAAGAGCGTGATAGTATATCTGAAAAGCTGACAATTACCTTCAAACAATAATTAAGAGTGACAAAGGGAAGATTAGTTTTTCCTAACAACTTGTGAATAGCACATACACTGTCTCTTATGTCCTGTTAACAAATATACAGAAACTGTCATTAAAATAGAAAACACTTTCCCAAAATAATCTAGTAAGTGCATGCAAATACAGTTATTTGTAACATAAAAGGAGATAACTGTGAACCTGTTTGCTTTTGTGAGGTTCAACATAGATAACCTATTAATAACCATGGAAAGAAAGTATCACTTATTCATAAGCTATCATTTTAAAATGTTTTAAAGTAGTCTCATTAATTTAGACTCAGTCACTCTAATAAAAGCAGTGATACCTCCTACGTGCTTTATGCAACGACCCTACTAAAAAAAATTCCCATGCTAGCATTTAATAGCTCTAAATAAAACTTACTGTTAATACTCTTAACAAGTGATATGGGGGAGGGGGCATGGCATGTCAGCAAAAGTATACTGTATAGTGTCTTACTCCCTCATTTCTGTAACTTTTGAATATTTAATTACATTATTTAATTCATAAAAGATGAAACGTCTTCCTCATTCTACAGATATTGCTTACATTCCACATGGCACTTTTTGGACCTTGTATGTCTCTGCTTCTAAATCATGCTACAGTGTTCTCAGCTACCTACCTACATGTTTATGCTAATATTTTGGCAAAGAAGGAGGAGTGGGTTAGAATAAATGGTCTTCAAGTAGCTAGGCTGTTGCAAGTGAAGGGCCCTCTAAAGCAGCAGTATAACACAGATTTTGCATGCAGCAAGTCTCTAATGCATTGTTGAAAAGATCAAATGACAGGGATGTGAAGTCTTTGCAGGAGAACTTGAAAATCCACTGCCAATCACAGATCATGCAGGTCTAGATTCTCATATAATCTGTCATGGTATAGGGCAGGTACAAAGCATTCCCTTGTGCTATTTTTCTGGCACTTCAGAAGAGTTTGTCCAATTACTGTATAATGGAAACAGCCCTGACCACCCATTTCCAGTAGCATCTTCAATGCTAAGAATGTTCAGAACTAACCAACCGGTCTAGTTCCAGCCAATGGTGCAGGCAATGGTCAAAATCCACGAAAAGTTATGCGTACTTTCTCACTGAAATCAACAGATTGAAGTTCATCTCACTGTGCAGCCGTGTTAAACAGAGTATGTCTAACTGACACACTTTGCTTAACTGGCTGAAATTTTCAACTACAGTCCACTTGAATGAGAGATTTTAATAAACTATTTTGGGAATGATGGGAGTAGAAAAGTCAATGTGGCTCCATCAG
Organism: Phrynocephalus versicolor; assembly: GCA_023846285.1. Classification (NCBI taxonomy): domain Eukaryota; kingdom Metazoa; phylum Chordata; class Lepidosauria; order Squamata; family Agamidae; genus Phrynocephalus; species Phrynocephalus versicolor. The sequence continues at coordinate 36,591,661 of JAHTLZ010000122.1, read as the reverse complement.
GGAAACTCTTTACAAGACACAAATACACTAAATTGAAATTAAACACATTTAAGAACATCAGCAAAAATACCCCTCCCCACAAAAACCCTCCATTTAATTAACCAACCACCATTTTTAAAATTGCAAAAATCTGCAAATCCATGAAGCAATTAATGGAGGGGGGGGAAGTAGGAGCTAAATATAAACTAGGCTTGTGCTGATGGAATGAATATTACAAAAACTTAAATACAAAAGTAGAACAGGTGATACCTGTTTTTTTTTATCCACAAAATTAGAAAGAAACGCACCACCTCTGCTAAAGTTACACAGAGATGATGGAGTGGGTTGAAGTCTGTAGGAGGGACTGACTTTTATAACATGGCAGCCCTATAACACTTGGCCTTTCTGAAGTAATCCCCATGGGTTCAAATGGGTCTTGCTTCCTGCGTGGAAGCAAGACCCATTGCAGGGGCCCTGCAAATGTGCAGTCCCTGAAGAGTCTGTGAAGAATCTCAGTCATCCAGGTGAGTTGATCTGGAAGTCACTGCAAGTGGACTTCTTTTTTCTGGAGGGACTGAGCTCACGTTTCGCTGCTCATCCAAGCAGCTTCGTCAGACAGACTGAGGAAGCTGTTTGGATGAGCAGTGAAAGGTGAGTTCAATCTCTCAAAGAAAAAAAAAAGAAGTCCACTTGCCAGGACTCAACTTCCAGAGTCGCTGAAGAGGACCCATTTGAAACTGGCTTTCCCGGAAGGGTGGGATGGGGGTGGGTCGGTGGACGGGGGGGCACCCCAGTGGCTTTCCCTCCTCCCCTCGCAGGAGAAAAGACGCTGGAGGGGAAGGGGAACAGGAAAGGGTTCACAGAGGGGCGCGTCTCCCACCCTCTCTCTCCTTCTGTATATACGGAAGAACCCGCGTTCAGCTTCATGTGCCTTTTTAAAAAGGCGGGAGGATGATCCCGCGTCCGAGGCGCCTCCGATCTCGGCTGGGGAGGGCGCCGAAAGGCACTAACTTTTCCTCACCACAAGACCCAATTGCCTGCCGCCCTTGCCCAAAGGCAACTCTTGTTTCCCCGGTGCCAGGGGAGAGAGCACATGAAGGGACCCTAATAAACCCCTGACCCTAAATCTTTACTGCCTTTATTCCCCCCCCCCCCCCAAAATATCCCGAGTCATTCTTCGCCGGCTCTGTCTCTGCCAAGTCTTAAGAGAGGCTTCCTTCAACC
>JAHTLZ010000122.1:36569477-36590448 GCA_023846285.1 Phrynocephalus versicolor | reverse complement strand
GGAAATGCCCACCACCACGTTTCCTTAAGAGCGGAATTTCCTAGCCCTTTTTTGTTCACAGGGCACACACATCGCTCCCGATTTCAAAATGCACGCCGCCCCTCTGAGGATGCCTCCTCATGCGTAAAATTTCCTCCTTAGGCTTCTCCTTCTTTAAGCCTATGAGGAAGTGGGAAGGAGAGAAACAGGCAATCCAAAATGGAATAGGAAGGGGGGGGGGGTTGTGTGTGGCTTTCTTTTAAAACTTTGGGTTTTAAAAAAATACCTCAGAACGGTTGAAAGAAATAGAAGAAAAGTTGAAATATAAATACAGTATAATAGAAAATTGAGGGATGAATTTTTGTTTCATAAGCACAACAATTATGTGCTGTCACCAAGCTGTTGTAGTGACCCTAATGGGGCTTTGAAGATGAAGTACAGTGGTACCTTGTATAAAGGAATTAATTCGTTCCAAATGTAATTATGTTAAGCAAATTTCCCTTTTTACAAATTTCCCATAGGAATGCATTGAAAACAGAGTGATCCCATTTTTATGTTGTACAGATTCGCCCCATAGGCTATTCTGTTAAGCAAATTTCCCCTATCTTCGGAATTTTTTATGTTGTACAAATTTTATGTTATACAAATTGTTTGTTATACAAGATATTGTGACGTGGGGTTTAGTGATTTCAGCAGTGATTTCAGCTCTTAGACATAGCAGGCTGGAGACAGCTTCTAGTGTAACAACTCCTTTATTCAGGGAGAGAACAAGAGGGGACTGGGGAGAAGGAGCTACATTTATATGAGCCAGGACTGGCTAGGAAAAGATACATTTTGGAGGGAACAATTACAACCAATCACAAAGCTGCCTTTTGGCAGAGACCAATAGGATTGAGGATCCAAATGCAGCAACTTGAATAAACCAATAGGCCTGTTCCCTTTGGAACAGGGACAGAAACCAATAGGAATATAGATCAATACACAACACAAGGGCCCACTGTATTTAAGGAATGGTTTTTCCAGTTTTACATCCCTCCCACCTCAGTGAGCTGTGAACATTCTCACTCATCCAGGTGAGGTTAGCTGGAGGTTGTCATTGCAACTGGACTTCTCTTCTTGAGAGACGGAAAGGTTTCTCTACTCACCAAAGTACCTTTTTTCAGCTACTTAAGTGAGTAGAGAAATGTTTCAACCTAACAAGGAAGAAAGTCGGGTTGTCATGACTCGACGTCCAGATCCCCCTGTCAGTTTCCATGGGCAAAAGGGGATTCGAACCCTGGTCTCCCGACCGAGTCCTAGTCAGTCACTCTATGCCCTACAGTACACCACACTGCAGTACTCTCAGGGAAAAGCAGAAATGAGTTCATGCTTCTCACCTGAGGAATACAGCAACATGAGTGAAAATAGCCTTGGCAAAGTGAACATGAAAGAACTGCTCTGCCACACCAGGCTGCAGTTTGCAGGCAGTTTCTTGATCAGCACTGCACACAAGGCAAAGAAAATATCTTTTGAAATTTAATTTCATCTTTATTTTAATGGAACTGACTCAGAGCACCAGCAATAGTCTGGCAGAAGCCAAAAGAACATCTCGGCGGCACTATTGAGATCCCCCCGCCTTTTGGTGTTGGGGGATTTCAATGTGCATGCCGAGGCTGGGCTGACTGGAGCAGCTCTGGAGTTCATGGAGTCCATGGCCTCCATGAACCTGTCCCAATTTGCCATCGGTCCCACTCACAAGGGAGGACACACCCTGGACCTGGTTTTTGCCTCCACGTCGACGGGCTTTGATCTGGGGGTCAGGGGCTTGCTTACCCGTCCCGTGTCATGGTCAGATCACTATCTGCTGACCTTTTCCCTGTCCATTGCCACCCCTCCCCGCGGGGAGCAGGGCCCTTCCATCTGGGCCCGCCCCCGGGGGCTCCTGGACCCTGTGCGGTTCTCGGAGGCCCTGGGGGTTTTGCCAGACGGTCTGGATGACGACCCGGTCGACTTCCTGGTCAATAGGTGGTTTGAGGAGGTGGCTGGGGTAGTGGACCGGATCGCCCCCAAGCACCTGATCCGATGCCGAGCCCGCTCCTCCCCTTGGTTTACCGAGGAGTTGCGGGCAATGAAGCAAGAGCGGAGAAGGCTAGAGAGCAGATGGCGGAATGCTCGGACAGCGTCAAATTGGGCTGCAGTTAAGGTGTTGACCAGTCGCTATTCTCGAGCGATAAGGGCAGCCAGGAGATCTTTTGTTGCCCTGAGAATTGGTGAGGCCTCGAATCGCCAGGCGGAACTGTTCCGGGTGGTTCGAGACCTCACCAATCCTGGTCCACCTGGGCCTCCTCCTAGTGATTTCACTAGTGAGTCGTTTGCAGCCCACTTTAGATCCAAGATAGAGGCCATCCGTTCCGAGCTGGATGCCGGTTGCCCTGATCCAGCCCCTGCCGTGGCCAGTACTGGGCCGCCTCGGTCGCCCCGGTTTGTTGAGTTTGGGCCTGTCACACCTGAGGATGCCTCCAGGGCCCTGGGACACTGCAGGCCAGCGGCTTCTCCGTTCGACCCTTGCCCGTCCTGGCTGATTAAGATCGCAGGGGGGAGCATGCCAAAATGGGCTTCGCTCATTGCTTCGGCCTCCTTCAGGGACGGGATTTTTCCCGGTCCTCTGAAGGAGACGGTGGTGAAGCCCATTATTAAAAGACCTGGCCTGGCTGTGGACGATATGTCTAATTATCGTCCCATAGCCAATGTTCCCTTTTTGGGCAAGGTAGTCGAGCGAGTCGCCGCCCTGCGTCTCCAGTCGTTCCTGGAGGAGAACCATGTCCTGGATCCGTTCCAATCTGGGTTCAGGCCGCGTCATGGGACGGAGACGGCCCTGGTCGCTCTGCACGATGATCTGTTGAGGAGGGCCGACAGGGGTAGCTCTACCCTGCTGGTCCTTCTTGACCTGTCAGCGGCTTTCGATACCGTCGACCACGGTATCCTGCTGGAGCGACTCTCGGAGGTGGGGATCGGAGGTCTGGCCTTTGGCTGGCTCCGCTCCTTCCTTGAGGGCCGCACCCAGCGAGTGAGCTTGGGGGGTGAGTTGTCGGCTCCCTGGACAGTCTCTTGTGGGGTGCCTCAGGGGTCGTCCCTCTCCCCAATGCTCTTTAACATCTACATGAAACCGCTGGCTGAGATCATCCGGAGTTTTGGAGTCTGCTGTCATCAGTACGCTGATGACACGCAGCTCTATCTCTCCTTTTCCACCTGTGCAGTGGAGGCCGTCGAGACCCTTGATCGCTGCCTGGCCGCGGTTTTGGACTGGACCAGGACTCACAGACTCAGGCTCAACCCGGGAAAGACGGAGGTTATGTTCTTCGGGGGCGATCCCGAAGGGTACTGTGGCCCTCTTCCCAGTCTGGGTGGGTCCGCCCTCCAGCTGGCGCAAAGAGTGAGGAATCTGGGCGTCGTCCTGGATCCGGGTCTGACCCTGGAACCCCAGGTGTCAGCCGTGACCAGGTCGGCCTTTTACCATCTAAGGCTTATCGCCCAGATTCGCCCGTACCTGGACGAGAGCTCCCTGAGGACAGTGGTACAGGCACTGGTCACGTCGAGGCTGGATTATTGCAACGCTCTCTACATGGGGCTTCCCTTGAGCCTTGTTCGGAGATTGCAGCGGGTCCAGAATGCGGCGGCCAGGCTGGTGGTTGGTGCGCGTCGGTTTGACCGCATCACCCCCATCCTGGCTCGCCTCCACTGGTTGCCCGTTGCCTCCCGAATAAGGTTCAAGGTGCTGGTTTTGGTTTACAAAACCCTCCATGGCTTGGCCCCTGATTATCTGGCAGAGCGGCTTCACCGTCAACTAAATCCAGCCCGACCCACCCGATCATCTTTGGCACTTTCACTCCGGACTGTCCCCCCCAAGGAGGCCCGCAAAGCGAGTTCTCGCGGGAGGGCCTTCTCGGTGGTGGGTCCGTCCAGTTGGAATAATTTGCCGAGTGAATTGCGACAGGCTCCATCACTAGCGTCCTTTAAAAGAGGCTTAAAAACCTTACTCTTTAGTGATGCCTTTAATAATGACTAGGGGTTTTTTTTTTGTTTTTTTTTTATCCCGCCTTATCTCTCTCAAGTGATTGTTCTTCTTTGGTGATACTTGTTTTACCCTTTCCTTGTAAACCGCCCTGAGTTCCCGTTCCGGGAAGAAGGAGCGGTATAGAAATCTGAAAATAAATAAATAAATAAATAAATAACAACTTCCCCCACCCCTCTCCACAGGTAGATGCAGGGGAAGTGTTCCATTTGTTGATACCCACAAGTGGCTTGTTTATTTGGTTTTGTTATTTTATTAAAGAAATTTATACAAAATACACATTTGTTGAAACATTTCTTAAAATATTAGTTTGTACTGATTCAGTTCACTCTGAGTGGAATCATATTATGGTTGTATGAATCCACTAGGGTAAAGTAACTGCCTTCCTGTCTAGAAGGAACAGTTACTATTGGTTCATTTAAGTTGCAGCATTTGGATCCTTAGTTTTATTGGCTCCTACCAAAAGGCAGCTTTGTGATTCCTGGAAATTCTTCCCTCCAAAATGTATCCTTCTCTATCCATTTCTCTGTCCCTATAAATCTAGCTTCCCTCCCCTCAGTCTTCAGTCCTCCTCTGCCTTGAATAAAGAATGTTACTTGAAGAAGCTGCCTCCTGCCTGCTTGTCTAAGAGCTGAAATCACTGGGTTAAAATCCCACGCTATAACAATTACAGTCCTTCAAAATCAGAAGAGAAAGGTGGAGAAAGATAAAAAAAAAATCAGTGAAACAAAAATCATGCAAACTAAATAAAACAAACAACTATAAAATCTTATGTGAGTTTGTGCACCCTCTACCATCAGGATATTCTTTTATTCCAAATCAATTTATTTTATTATTACGTTGAATAACATCTTTCCTAATGCTCTCCCATTCTTGCCAGAAATATACTGAATCCTTACTGGGAGCATATCCTTTTTCTTTCTCAAAAATATACTGTATGTCAAAATGGGTTCCAGATAAAATAAGATAAGATAAGATAAACCTTTATTGATCCCACATTGGCGAAATTTACTTGTTACACAACTCCCAATACAAAGAACAAATAAAGAAGAGTAAGTGCACAAAAAGTGTAAGGTGAGAAAGAAGATAACAGATAATAGAGATTAAATAAAATAAAAATGCAATATACAAATATACACTGTAAAATAAGGATATAAAAAATTAAATGTGAAAAAAGAAAAAGAAGCTACAATATACAAATATGAATATGTTAGACTGTAGAGTTGTAGAGTCACAAAGCAGTGGGAACAAAAGACCTGCGGTAGTGCTCCTTTCCACACCGGGGATGTCTGAGTCTGCCACTGAAGGAGCTACGCAGAGGTTCCACTGTCTGGTGCATTGGGTGAGAAATATTGTTCATAAGTTACGGATGTCAGTTTGGCCAACATCCTCCTCTTACCCATCTCCTCCACAGAATCCAGAGGGCAGCCCAAGTCAGAGCATGTGATGCCCCTTTGCTCATTTCCAAATCACATGTTAATTTATCATTAATAGCCATGCTCCACATTTCATTATACTAATCTTCAATTTTAAATTGGCTACAAACTGACCAGTTTTTGCCATAGTTAGCCTTGCTATTGTTACCATAATAACAATTATTTAATATATTTCTACTTGAGTTCTTTATTGTCAAACATATTCCCCAAGACTATCTTAGCAGAGACATGTACACCACATTTCCCAATATTTTATTTACTGAAATATTTGTATCCACTCTTTTTCTCTTTTTATAGAGCCACCAGATGTCTAAATAGGTCCCCTTTTTCTTTTTTACATTCCTAGCAAGAAGACTGAATCTATCCATTTATTATATTCATTCTCAAAGGAATTAAACACCATCTCCCCACTACCTTATAACAAGGTTTTTTCTACTCTTATTGACATGTTCTGTATGATACTTTTATTCTGCATAAAATTCTATTCATCACCAAGCTGTATTAGCTGCTCTTGCCACATTTTCTTTAGGGATGTTGTTTTAGTGCCTGTCTGAGTCAACATCTTGTTTATCACACTAACAGTACCCTTTCACCCTTTCTGGGTGAACTGTTGTTCAGCACATGATAAAGAAATAAAGTTCCTAGATATGCTAAATAATTGTTCCCTGGCACAGATGATTGAAGACCCAACTAGGGGTACGAAAATCCTTGACTTGATCCTGAGTAATGGTGCAAAATGGTAATCTGACTGATCCAATAGGGAACAGTGACCACAACACATTACTATTAACTTAACCATAGACTGCAAATCACTGATAAAATCTAACACAGAGACCTTAAATTTTCAAAAAAGAGATTTCCCAAAATGAGGAAAATAGTAAAAGAGAGAGTCCATAAATAAACTCCAAGAGGCATGGAGGTTGATCACAAAAACAGTAACAGAGACCAAATTGAAAAAAAGGGCACTGCCAGGTCCAAGAGGACTCCAATGTGGCTTACAGGAGCTGTTCGGGAATTGATCAAAAGCAAGAAGAGTTCGTTTAGAAGATGGAAGTCTTGTCCAAATCGCAACAGGCAATAACATAAATTCTGGCAGAACAAATGCAAGGCAACAATCAGTAAAGCAAAGCAAGACTTTGAGGAGCGTATAGCTAAAACCTCTCAAATAACAAGGACTTCTTTAAGGAAGGCAAGGGATTAGTAAAGAGGAAACAGAAATTGCAGAGAGACTCAGTGATTTCTTTGTTTCCGTATTCACTGAAGAATACAGAGAGACAACATGCCCAAAACAGGCCAAAATCTTCCTAGGGAGGGAAAGCGAAGAATTAAGCCAGATAGAAATAACCAGGGAGGAGGTCCTTGCATGTCTTGTTAAACTAAATGCTAACAAATCACCAGGACCAGATGGCATCCATCCACGAGTTCTCAAGGAATTTAAAATGAAATTGCTGTTGTCCTAGCCAAAATATATATAATCTTTCCCTCAAATCAGGTGTTGTGCCTGATGACTGGAAGGTAGCAAATGTAACACCAATCTTCAAAAAGGGATCCAGAGGTGATCCAGGAAATTACCAGCCAGTGAGTTTGACATGTTTCCCAGGTAAAATGATGGAAACTATCCCAAAAGATAAAATTAAGAGGCACAGAGAAGAGAAGGTGCTGCTGATGGAGAGCCAACATGGCTTTTGCAAGGGCAAATCATGCCTCACTAACCTATTGGAATTTTTGAGAGTGTCAACAAGCATGTGGATAAAGGAGATCCAGTCAGTTGACATTGTTTATCTGGACTTTCAGAAAGCTTTTGACAAAGTCACACATCAAAGACTCTTGAATAAACTTGCCAGGCATGGTGCAGGGGTGGCGAACGTGTGGCTCTCCAGATGTTTTGGACCACAACTCCCACAGTCCTTTGTGATTGGCAATGCAGGCTTGGAATTCTGGGAGTTGTGGTCCAAAACATCTGGAGAGCCACACGTTCGCCACCCCTGGTATAAAGGGATAGGTGTTGTCCATGATCAAGGACAGGAAACAGGGTAGCTAGGGGACAGGAAACAGAGGGTAGCACTAAATGGACACTTCTCCAAGTGGAGGGAGGTAAAGAGTGGGGTCTCCCAAAATTCAGTACTGGGACCCCTGTTTTTCAGCCTCTTCACAATTGATCTAGCAAAGTAGCCAAATTTGCTGACAACACTAAATTATACAGGGTAGTGGAAACCTGAGAGAGATTGTGAGGAGCTCCAAAGGGATCTCTTAAAACTTGTGGAGTGGGCAAACCAGTGGCATATGAGCTTCAACATTAATAAGTGCAGAGTGATGCACATTGGGGCAAAAAAACTCAATTACATTTATAAACTGATAGGGTCTGAACCCTCTACAACAAACCAGGAAAAGGACCCTGGTGGACAGCTCAATGAAGGTGTCAACCCAGTGTGTCGCAGCAGTGAAAAAAAGCAAACTCAGTGCTAGGGATCATTAGGAAGAGCATAGAAAATAAGTCGGCAAGTGTAATTTTGCCTCTTTATAAATATATGGCGAGGCCCCATCTGGAGTATTGTGTATAGTTCTGGTCACCATACCTCCAGAATTAAACTATGGAAATGGCAAAAGTGCAGAGGAGGGCAACTGGAATGTTTAGGGTACCGGAACACCTTCCTTACCATCTGAGGCTGCAACAGCTGGGACCCTTCACTCTTGAACGACGGCGCCTAAGAGGTGACCTGACTGAAGTTTATGCGATCATACACAGTGTAGACAAAGTAAATAAGGAAAGCTGTTTTCCATATCACAGAACACTAGAACTAGGGGGCAGTCCATGAAACTTTTGGGTGCTAGATCTCAAACAAACAAGAGAAAGTACTTTTTCTCCCATCACTGGTCTATGGAACCCTGTGCCAGAAGAAGTGGTGACAGCTGTCATCCTTAACACCTTTAGGAAAAGATTAGACAAGTTCATGGAGAACAGGGGTATCAATGGCTATCATTCTGGATGCCTAAGGACAACCTCTGGGTTGGAGAGATAGGCAGGATATCTCTCAATGCCATTTGCAGGGAATCATAAGCAGGTGAAGACATCTGCTTGGGAATACCCTGAAGCAAATGGTGAGCCACTGTGTGAGACAGAATACTGGATTGGATGGCCTGTGGCCTGTTCCAGCAAGGCTGTTCTTACGTTCATAAGTTCTATTTTCATTGGCATCAATGTTCTCCCTCTTTTCAATTAGTTCTTCGAAGTTAGTCAGTGGTCTTCCTAGTCCGTTCTTTGCCTTCCATTTTTTTGGTTAATTTACCTAACTGTAATGTATTTTACTGCTGCCTAGATGCCCTAAGCGCATCCGATCTCGCTTGATTTCGGAAGCTAAGCAGGGTTGGCTCTGGTTAGTACTTGGATGGGTGACCACCAGGGAATGCCAGGTGCTGTAGGTGCCTGGAATAGGAACTGGCAAGCCACTCCAGTACTCTTGCCAAGAAAACTCCATGGACATGGAGTCACGTAGAGTCAGTCACGACTGTAACGACACAACACACACAATATATTTTACTAGATATCCTCTCTTCTCTTAGCTACTTTCTGCTTTTTGTTGTTTGTCTTATTTATTATATATTTTATTTTATAATTCCCTTCTCCATCAACCTGTTCTTTATGTTCTTCAAATTATCTTCAAAACCCATTAGTTCTTGCACCTGACTCAATGGAGAGATTGGTGAGCTTATTATTTTTCTAAAATCCTTCTATATTTCAAGCATACTAGTTGAAGGGATTTTTCTTTTCATTAGTGCTAACTTTAATAACTAGTCTCCATTAATCTCTTTCTAACAAGGGATTCCCATTCCAACCAAATAATATTATTTTATTTAATATGGCTGAATTTATTTGGTACATCATACATTTTAATATTAGGCAATCCTAAACCTCTCTCTTTTTGGAATATGTACCTATGCTTTTTACTTACTTTTGAGCTCTTATTTCCATTGTAGAACTCATTAATCACAGATTTCCAAAAAGCAGCTTGTTTATTAAACTACTTCACAGTACCTGAAATTGACAATGGAAGGAGCTGGACTAAGTCAGGTTACTTGAGATTAACATACCCTAGAGAACGGCGCAAAAATAGCATTTCATTTTGTTTCCTTTATTGTTTTATTTCTTTATTAACAATTTTTAAAAAGATAAATAAAACAATATGAAATGATTCATTATACTATATGGGTCTGCTCCTCTGGATCTTAGAGATATCCAATTTTGTGAGTAGCTCAAAAGTTGGGGCAGTAGGTTAAAATTACAGTCTGTATTCAGAGAGGTGAAACCTAGGAATGGATGATGTACCAGTAAGATACTGTATAGTGATCCATCTGGAAAATGATGGGCCACCAGGTATATCAATGCACAGGATGATTTGATGGCGATTGGAAAATCCCATGCAAAAATCATATGAAATCAAGAATATATGGTAAGCAATGGCTTCTTTTACCCATAAACCTCTTTTATTTACATTTAAACAGAACCAGCCAATCCTCTCTCTTTAAATTTCACTAAAAGAAGTTTATGTGTAAAAGAAGCCGGATCTTACCATATCCTCTTGATTTCATGTGATTTTTGCATGGGATCTTTCCCAAACCAATCACCATCAAATCATCCTCCGCACTGATATATCTGGCAGCCCATTAATTCCGAGACAGATCACTATATCTTATTGGTACATAATCCATTCCTAGGTCCCACCTCACTGCACATAGATTGCAATTTCCAGCCTGATATCCTGATCCTCTTGGAGAGTGTTGGTATGTTCTGGCAGAGGAAGATAAACTTTCATTTGCCAATTAAAATGTGATATTTAGTTCTTGTTTGTGTTTTATTTTGTAACATTTTATAACCTTATAAAATGATAAGATAGCATGTGCTTTTTCATTTTGTGCCCATCTCTAGTATGTCCTTTGGATATGAGGATTGCACTAAAAGGGAGCTTATTCTCCTAGGGTGGTTGACTGTGGCACACCTGGTGTTGTTGGTAGCCAAAATTATTGATGGTGAAGGGTGATCGCAGCTCCAGTCCAAGAACATCTGGGAAAGCAAAAGTTGCCCACCTCTGCTGTCAAGAGGAAGATGGGGGGGGGATCTGTAACTCCTCCGTTCTTCTGTTCCTAATCACAGCCTGCAGTGAGTGCCTTTCCTTTAAAATAAAATGTCAGTCACACACAGAAGGGCTTAATGGACATTCTGCACTAGAACAGAAGAAGTAGCTTTTAACCCAGCCCAAAATATTTGTACTATCAATAATACATTTGCTACAATATATTTAAGCAAAAAATAATAAAACATTGTCACATATTCACATGGCACCCTAGGTACAGGCTTTGGCCCAATGCCAGTTGTGAGAGGAAATGGAACTTCCTTGTGACAATAAAAGGCATGCTCAGGTGCACACATTTATTTTACTAGTTCATCTTTTTCAAGGACTAAGCCCTGTTTTTCAAAACTGCTGCTAACACGAGACAGAGAGAGAGAGAGAGAGAGAGAGAGAGAGAGAGAGAACTACTTATCCAAGATTACAAAACAGAGTAGTAAAATAATGGCTATCTCTGGGTGCTTATGAGATGGGATTATTCTGCCACTCTAAATCACTGCTAACTACTGTCCAGGTTGGTTGGTTGGTTTGTTTATTAAGTTTATATACTGCACCCATATAGCTACAAGGCTACTCTGGGCGGTTTACAGTATAGGTCATAATACAAACATAAACAATATAAAGTGGTACCTTGTATAAAGGAATTAATTCATTCCAAATGAAATTAGGCCAAGCAAATTTTCCTTTATACAAATTTCCCATAGGAATGCATTGAAAACAGAGTAATCCCTAATCGCAATCATTTTTATGTTGTACGGATTTACCCCATAGGCGATTCTGTTAAGCCAATTTCCCTTATCTCCAGAATTTTTTATGTTGTACAGATGTTATGTTATACAAACCATTTGTTATACGAGGGTCCACTGTACAATAAAAACTAAAATAGAAAGCAAAGTAAACATAACTAACTCAACAATAATATCATAGAACCATATTCAGAGGAAAAGTCGGCAAGATGGAATCAAACAGATTTAAAACTCAGTGAATCAAGGAATTCACCATAATTCACCATAATTCACAAGTGAACCTACATACCACCCACTACAGCATGTAGACATATGAAAAAGTATTATTTCTGAGGCTGTAACTACACTAGATTTTGTTGGAGCAGCTTTTGTGGCCTAAATAGCATCACTTGCAGTTTGGAAGGTGGAGCAATATGCCACCATCAGGCCTTCTGTTTTCTGTGGGGGCAAGAGGGATGTTACAAACAGGCAAGTCCTTAAGTGCTGAAAATATGTGAGCACCAATATATGTACCAATATTATGCAATTCCCACAATTTGAAGACTAGTTTGTTGCTTTCCTAGGCATGGTAAGCATAGCTCAGTGATGAATATCTGTTTAAATTACGATTCTGGATGGCCACCAGATTTCATCCTTCTAATGATCAGCTGTCTAACGTACAAGTGCGAACATTCAATAACTGCCTGTGGATGAAAGGAATTTGGATGTAAATAGGGCAATATTATTTTTTAATTTTTTTATTCTTGGAGGGGGTACATCAGTGAAGGATATGAATATCTATTCATGAACGCAACAGGACTTAGTTCTAGTTTGGCTTTCATTGGCCAGAATTCTGTTGCTATTTACATGTGGCAATGCAAGCCTTGATGACAAACTGGTTGTTTACAGGATGCAGGTTCTGCATCTAGAGGCATATCCAATCACATGATCAGGCGCAAACCTAGGAAAGCAACAAGCCCCTTGTTAATGAGTGGGCATATGGCACCATGACAATTATGCAAACATAAAGCGGACAGTGTACAGCAGTCAGTCAATCCTTCTAACATAAAACCCCTAATTCTCTCACTGTTTTTATTTTTGCTAGTGGTGGATCTGTAGTTTTGACCAGGATCAACCTTAGAAGTGGGTAACTACTCAAGAGAGAATATGAAACTGAGCTGAAAGGGTTGCATAACTAAACTGAATTGAATTGATATGCCAAGCTGAGCTTAATGTTGGTTGCTTGGTTGATTTTAATATGATAACTGCAGGGAGCTTTGAAAGTTGCCCACACCACATAAAATCACAGAATTTTAGAACTGCAAGGAACCACCAAGATCAACAAGTCTGACTTCCTGCTAAAAAGCATTCCCGACAAGTGGCTATATAGCCTCTGTTTAGCACTCCAATAAAGAAATGTCTTCCATCTTCCAAGAAAGCCCATTCCACTGCTGAAAAGCTCTTGCTGTTACAAAGCTTTTCTTTTGCTTAAGCAAAAATACCTAAGCTTACTCTCCTACTTATTTGGTCACATTTTGGACAGACACTTTGGATGTTAGAACTAAAGTATGAGTCAAAGTGCACTGAAAGGACAACAGGAAACAGATCATTCTAGGACTTGCTAATGAATGCTCATAGTGAAAAGCCTTCATGTAGCAAGTTTCTCACAATCTTGTATTTTGCAATCCTCCGCTCAAACCATCAAACATAGAAATGCTGCTAAGTCGGAAGGCTTTCCAGAGGGCAAGAAGAATAATTTGTCTTAAGCCCAGTAGGTCAGCTATGAATAAAGTACAGAATTGTGGTGGGACGATTCCTTCTGGGGCCCTTTCAAAACAGATAGTAAAATGGAAGCACGGGAAGAGTAGTGCAGAATGATTATTATTTTTCTAAGCATGCATCAAGATAATTCTAAACCTGTTCTATTTAGGTGCCACTTTTCATAACCAGAGGGATTTGGCACAAATTCATTTCATTACTTCTAGCTGACCTTTCTATTGAGAGGGAAAAATTGGGGAGCTCCAATTACTGTTTTAACTCCTGGTTCGGTTTCCACTAAAAAAAAAAATCTCTGGGATCACACTCCCTCACCTTTATTTAATGATGTGATAGCAGACAAACAGAACCTTTTTTCTGCTAATACAGAAAAAGTATGCTAAAAATATTTATGTGTGTACACATATGTGCCTACATACTTCTGTTCGTGTTTGTACTTAATTGAAAGGAAAATCTGTCAAGGAGTCATAATATGCATATCTGTATCTATGAGCTATAGCACACACTTCCAAAAAATCGATGTCAACACTTCGGTTTTCACTTGTAACAAATAATGTACAGCGTGTAGCAATTTTTTGAAACCATGAGTGCACTCTTCAACCATGGAACTGTGAGAAACCCATGTGTGCATGTCTTCTGGAGAACAGTGAGTACAAATGCTAGGGTCTCAATGCTCCTGCTCCTTTCTACAAAAGAAAAGCCAGTGCCCAGTAAAACATGAGACCGCATGTCTAAGAAACTATTCTGAAAGTTGATATCATGAGCTGGAAGCATGTCAAACTCTCACACCGGAGCATGGAGAAGAAACGGGAACCGCATAGAACAGTGGTGGCAAACCTTCAGCACTCCAGTCCAGATGTTTTGGACCACAGCTTCCACAGTCCTTTGTCATTGGCAATCTAGGCTTGGAATTCTAGGAGTTGTGGTCCAAAACATCTGGAATGCCAAAGGTTTGCCACCACTGACATTAGAAGAAGGTTTTCACAAGGGCAAGCACCTCGGGGAGCAGTACTGTACATTATGAGATTCACTGAACATTTATGATGACTATTAGAGGGCTAGAAATGCATGCATTATTGGTTTTATAGGAAACAATATTCAATCATGAAACTGTCCAGTAGTTAGTACATGAGTTGCCAAGGTATCCACCAGGGAACCTGTACAGTATCTTCTTGTGACTGTTCTAAGCAACGTTGGGGATTCCAGTGTTTTTTGCAATCCAGTAAGAGTATCAATCCACCAGCATTTGAAAGGACAGTATTTTCTCCCCAGCCCAGCACAGTATTAAGGAGCAGACATTTTATCAATGCATGTGTCATATATACATTTGATTGTGCACTATATTAAAAGGCCGGTTGCAGATTTGATGCTGGAAGAATCTGCTGGAAACACATACAAAACTAAGTGAGAGTCCCAGCTAGGGCATTTTCCTGTTATGATTATGGATGACTTCAGGATATCATCATATTCGTTTTTATTAAACGTGACTATCCAAGCTTGCTGCAAAATCTCTTGTGTCTCTGGATTGAACTGTATGCTTATAGATTCATATCCGGAAGGTTAGCACATACTGTGTTCTTTTTTTCCAAACTTCCAGGCTTCTGCTGCCCTTTAACATTTTTTTTTTTTTTTTGCTGCTTCATCAGCACTGCCATAATCTATAGAAGTAAAATGCAGAAATGTCAATAAAATTTACATAGAAAGAAATAAAGGTCATATTAAATTCTGTTATAGAACAAAAGTGCCCAATGGAAAATGTCTTGGAGATAAGTAAGACAGTAATTAATTTTCAGAACATTTCCACGTGTCTGTACTATTTACTTTTTAATTTAAAAGCCTCTCATCAGTAGGCCAGTACAAATGAGAATATATGTACGTGTGCCCATACACGCAAACACATAATCTTATCTAAAGGTATCGTTTTTAATTAAAATGTTAATAACATTCAGTAAAAATTGGTTTGCATTTCTTATATAGCCTAGAAGCTGGTGACATTTACAGTATTCAGATGTTAAATTTCATTGAACCGCAGCCTCTCTATATTCAACCATGTATGTGAGTTATGCGCAAGGAACCTGGAGGAGATATGTTTGCATCGGAAATCTCTAGTTGCGTGGATTTGCTGTGATTAGCAATAAGGAAACTCCAAACTACTTTGAAATATTAATAAAAAATTCAAAATTCTTTCAGGAGAAAATAAATACATAGAAAGCCTGCATGATTTGTTTTATTTAATAGGTGTAATATAAATGAGCTCCCACTGTTCACCCCAGCTCCTGCCAACCTAGCAGTTGAAAAGCATGTAAATGCAAGTAGATAAATAGGTACCACCATAAAAAGCAATAAGGTAAACAGTGTTCCGTGCAGTCACGCCGGCCACTTGACCACGGACTTGCACAACACTGGCCCTTTGGCTTAAAAATTAAGATGAACACCTCCTCTATCGTTGGGCACAATGAGCACACTTGTGCGGGGTGAACCTTTACCAGAGTGGATATGGGCGATTTTGCCAGACTACACCTTCCATCACCCCCCCCCAACCTTGGCCATGGTACATAGGCGATATCATGGACCCATGACACACCAAAGAGGCTCTTTGAATAGTTGAAAACTCCTCTGAACCTTCATGTTCGTGGTCCTCTGAAAGGGGGCTCCATCTCAAGGAAACTGTGGCTCCTTTGGCTATGAAG
Source organism: Phrynocephalus versicolor (assembly GCA_023846285.1). Lineage (NCBI taxonomy): Eukaryota > Metazoa > Chordata > Lepidosauria > Squamata > Agamidae > Phrynocephalus > Phrynocephalus versicolor. The sequence continues at coordinate 36,574,668 of JAHTLZ010000122.1, read as the reverse complement.
AGAGGCACGTACATGATGGCAGCTGGGATGTGAGGGAATCCCCTAGCCCACTCCAGACTCTGGTTGACAAGCTGTCCCTAACTTGATCCAGTACAGCTTCACACAGCTTGTGCCCTTCTAGTACAAGATACCACGTGTCCTTTCTAGTTGCTGGGAATTCCTAACCAGTTTCATACACAGAATTATAATACCTTTCATATAAATCCACATAGACCAGAATCCTACTGGTGTTTGCATAAGGTATGTATAATTTGCCATATCTAACTGCCTCGTGGCGCAGTGGTTAAATGCCTGTACTGCAGGTAAAACTGTGCTCACGACCTGGGTTCAGTCCCCGGTAGCAGGCTCAAGGTTCACTCAGCCTTCCATCCTTCCGAGGTCGGTAAAATGAGTACCCAGCTTGCTGGGGGGGCAGTGTGTAGCCTGCACACTGTAATTAAAAATTGTAAACCGCCCAGAGACCACTTGTAGTGGTATGGGGCGGTATATAAGCAGAACACTTTGCTTTGCTTTGCTTTGCTTAGCTACCATACCACGCCCCCATATATAAGACAACCCCCACTTTTCCAACCCAGAATTATAGTTTGTGGTTCTTTCCTTAGCTTATTTCCATGTGTAAGACCACTCTCAATTTTTCAGTCTTACAATTTTAGAAAAAAAATACTGTAACTGAAATGGTGCTAAGAGGTGTTTTGGCCACATGACTCACCATATGCCTATGTTTTCAATCAAGATCTACACTGGTACTTCACCGCTTACCTTGATTTATCCATGTGCAAGATACGCCAAACTTAACTGAACACCATTCATAGTCAATATGGGGCAGAAAAGTTCCAATATCTGACTTTTGGGGATGGATGGATGTATTAGATGGACAGGTGGCTTATGCATGTATTACGTGCAATTTTTTAAAAAGGGACTTCCACCATAACGGAGATAAGATACATTCATTAGCTTTAAAAAGAGAGAGAGAAATGTACATTTTATGCCATATATAGTACTAGATTTTCTGAGAAAATTCTCATGTGTAGAATACTTATAGCTGGAGGCATTATCATAAGTGGTTGAGGAGAGGGTATAATGACAGCTTGCCCACCACTTTTCAAGTTTTGCCAGTTTGCACGAGCTAGGACAGACGGAGGAGAGGTAGTCCAATATTTTGCTATCTGCTGTAGGCAATTGATATTATAATGGTTTCTGTGTGTGTCTCTCTGTGTGAATCTGTCACTCCAGCTCCAGGCTGTTAAGGTGGGAAACAGGAGGTCTAAGGGAGAAATGAATGAAAGCGCCATGTGATTCAAGACTGTTCTTTCTCTTCTCAGTCTTTGTCTCTAGAACACCCTGTCTGGGGCTTGCTACCTCCCTCAGCTCACAAACAAAGACTTGCATACATTCAAAACAGGAATAAACAAGCCATAAAAATCTTAACTATTTTTTTGTGAAACACCATATTTTAGAGCGCTCTTGGTCAATTGCATAATTATATTGTCTGCTATAGAAACACAGAGGATGAAGGTCAGCCGATAAAACAACGTAAGTTGTCATAACTGGTGCGTCGATTGATATAATCGCAAAGTGTTCAGGCAGCAGCATAGTCTGCCAGTGTTTTCAGGAAAGAATTGTTTATTTGATTTAAAAGAGTTGCACATCACTCTTAAGCATGTTCCCATGCCAGTTAACAAAGCAAGGCAAGGGTGCAGCTATGCTGCAATTTACTCATAGTTTGCGCCCGAGTTGACACAAAGTAGATGTATTTTTCCATTGATTGCTTGAGGAGTAAGCGCTGTTTCCTCCCCTTTTTTGTGCATCCAGCAGGGGCCAGTTTTGTTTCTTTGTTTGTGCTCTGCATCCACCCAAACTGACCTAGGACAGCCTCCTTGGCTAAATGCATCCCAAGACAGAAAAATGAAAATAAAATACAGGCCTAAATCCAGTGGGAAGTCCCAACAAGAGGAGACCTACTGAATCAGTTGCAGAATCACTAGCAGACGCTTATATAATAATAATAATACTACCTTTATTGTCAATGTACAACATGTGCACAATGAAATTGGCTGAGTCTCCCTTGCCCACCCCCACCACCATCCCACCACCATCCCACTAGCAACCACTCAGTCTTATTGCACCCTGTGTACTTGACACAGAATGTGTCAGTCCACAGGTCAGTTTTTCCAACCCTCCTGAGGCAACGATCCCTAGCGATGTCATCCAGTGCACTCAGGGGACAGCCCGTGATATACTGAGCTGTGCTTACCACCCTCTGTAGTGTCTTCCTGTCAGCAGCTGTCAATCCAGCATACCAAATGGTAATGAGGATGCTTTCAATTGTGGACCGTTAAAAGATCATCAGTTGTTGCTTCACTTTGTTCTTACGCAAGACCCTGAGGAAATGCAGTCTCTGCTGGGCTTTCCTGACTACTTTGGTTGTATTGATTCCCCAGGAGAGGTCTTCACTGAGGTAAACTCCCAGAAATTTAAAGGAAGAAACTCTCTCCACACAGCCCCCCTGGATGTACAATGGGGCTGGTTCCTCTCCCTTCCTCCGGAAGTCCAGCACCATCTCCTTTGTCTTGGTAATATTTAAATGCAAGTTGTTTTCTAGGCACCATGTGGATAATTTTTGAGCCTCATTCCTGTACGCTGATTCATCTCCCCCTTTAATAAGACCCATTATGGTGGTATTGTCTGTGAACTTAATAATCACAGTAGATGGATCAGATGATACACAGTCATATGTGTACAGTGAATACAGGAAGGGACTAAACACACAGCCCTGTGGGGAGCCGGTGCTAAGCTTCAGGGAAGTAGATGTAAAAGGCCCAACCCTCACTGTTTGTAAGCGGTCCCTTAGAAAGTTCTTGATCCAATCACAGATGGTAGAAGAAAGGTCCAAATCAGCCAGCTTTTTAATAAGAATGCTTGGTAGGATGGTGTTAAAAGCTGAACTGTAATCAATGAAAAGCATCCTAACATAATTTCCAGGTTTCTCCAGATGACTCACTGCAAGGTGTAAGGCAGTAGCTATGGCATCATCTGTTGATCTATTTCTCCTACAGGCAAACTGATGTTTGTCAAAGTCTGGTGGAAAACATGTTTTAAGGTATTGGAGAACCAATCTTTCAAAGCATTTCATCACTACAGACGTTAATGCAATAGGTCTGTAGTCATTTAGGCAATTAACTGCTGTTTTCTTTGGGACTGGGACAATGGTAGCTGTTTTCAAACATGATGGAACACAAGCCGTTTGCAGGGAGATGTTAAAAATTCTTGTCAGGACCCCTGCTAACTGATCAGCACAATTTTTTACCACTATCCCCAGGACCCCATCTGGGCCTGCAGCTTTACTGGGATTCACAGCCCTCAATGCAGCTGTCACTTGATGTTCATATACAATGAGTGGCTGGGAATTTGAAGATTGGCAAGCAGGTACTATGGGGCCTTGTCTTTTAACCTCATAGCGAGAAAAGAAGATATTCAGCTCCTCTGCCAGTGAGGCATCAGCCTCCGCCATGTCCCTCATCTTGCCCTTATAGTTGGTTAAATGCTGCAGTCCTTGCCACACTCCCTTTGTGTTGTTATCAGCTAAGTAGTTCTCCACCTTATGTTTATATTTTTGTTTTGCTGCCTTTGTACCTCTTCTAAGATTAGCCCTAGCTTCTCTATATGTATCCATGTCCCCTGCCTTGAAGGCAGTGTTCCGGGCTCTCAGGAGTGACCTTACCTCAGCAGTCATCCAGGGTTTACAATTCCCATAGACTCTGATGCATTTATCCAATGTTACATTGTCAGTACACACTTTGATATAAGAAAGTACAGCATCAGTGTATGCATGTAGGTCTTGGTCTTCAAATGCACTCCAATCAGTTGTTTCAAAACAGTCCTGGAGCTGACTAAGAGCACCCTCTGGCCATATTTTAACCATTTTAATAACTGGCTGGGTTCTTTTCCTGAGAGGGATGTACTTCGGGCATAGAAGAAGTGAAGAATGATCAGATGTGCCCAGATGGGGAAGAGGGATTGCCCTGTATGCCTGTTTCAGATTGGAGTATACATGATCCAATATGTTCTTCCCTCTGGTGGGGAGTTTCACGTACTGTTCAAACTTAGGGAAAACAGTTCTTAGACAGGCTTGATTGGTCCCCACCCACGACAAAAGCACCCTGTGGATGGATTTGCTGCTGCTTAGAAATGATGGCATATAGCTTGGAGAGTGCCTCGCTGACATTTATTCAGCACATTTATTCAGCACATCTACTTGATAACTCAGGTTATCAGAAGTCATAAGATCATTTACAAATGAATACAGGAATGCCTTGGTTTACAAGCATAATCCGTTCCGGAAACATGCTTGTAAACTAAAACACTCTTATATCAATGCAATTTTCTCCATAAGAAATAGTATAAATCCAGATGGTTTGTTCTGGAGCCCAATAGACCACATATTGTACACACAAAATGCCAAAACTCATGAAAGAAGTTGGCCAAAAGTCCACATCTATTGCATGGTTTAAGTACCTGGCTGCAGAATCTAGTCTGCTTGGGACTAACCACTGGATTTTACTCTGTGATTTTAATGTGACAATAATAAAATGCAGTCTGTAGCCCTATACACACTTGGCTAGCTGCCTCATGACTAGAAATGGTCTGGGGGGAAAGAAAGGATGTTGAAAACAAATTTAAAAAAATTAAGTAAAATAAAACAAACCCCTAACCTGCACTCCCCTTTGAAAAGGTTTCTAGCTGGTTCAAGGAAAACCTTCCATCCTCCCTCCCCTCTCTGCTTTGGAGGTGGTCAGAGAGGGAACATTCCGGACAATCACCCACAATCCAGCATCAGAGGGGAGAGAGCCACCATTTCCTCACTTGCGAACATGTGATCTGCTCCAGTTATGTGTATTACAAGACAGTGCTTGTTGATCAAGGCAAAATTTAGAAGAAATGTTTGCTTGTCTTGCAAAACATTCTTAAACCATGTTACTCTTAAACCAGGCTATTACTGTACATGTAAATTTCTAGGGAAACGGAAAGCAGGTCATGCCAAAAACACTTCAAGAGGCTCCCACATTTTCTGAGGACTTCAGACAATAGAACGGATAGGAGGTTAGCTAGAGAACAGATGGTATAGAACTCTACACAAATGTAAAAACACAAGTGAGAGAATATTATCCTGATTACCACATTGTGCTGGCAA
>JAHTLZ010000122.1:36542621-36556643 GCA_023846285.1 Phrynocephalus versicolor | reverse complement strand
TAGATAGATAGATAGATAGATAGATAGATAGATAGATAGATAGATAGATAGATAGATAGATAGATAGATAGATAGATAGATAGAGTTAATGGAAATATGATGGTGTGGAGGATCTTCGCCTCCTTTCCAAGGTACAGTTTCTTCTACATCTTCAACCTTGGGTCCTTTGGGGGAGAAAGGCAGGGCAGAAATATTTTAAATTAATTAATTAATAATTTCTTGTGTGTAGTTTCCATTTGGATCGATGACTTAACCCAGATATATGAAGTCTTCAACCACTTAGCAATTTTGGCAACCATATGTGACACTGAAAAGGCAGCCATTACTTGGTCTTCTTTATGTTCTTCTTTTAGGAGTCATTTCACATTGTTGATACATTCTGCCAGTAATATGGTATAGAGATGGGCATGAACCTGAAAAACTGTGGTTCTTGAGCCTTTGCAGTTCAGCTTTCAGTTTGCACCCAGTGGGTGAGGCTACCTGCTCCTGTTATGATGCTGCTGTAGTGCCACCTATTGCACAAAAAGGACACTTGCACAAAAGCTTCTTCAGTTTCTTCTTCAAAAGGACACTTGCACAAAAGCTTCTTCAGTTTCTTCTTCAACTTCTGTAGTGGGGCATAGACTTGAATGATGACAGGTTTTCCAAGATAATCTGACAGATATTATTCAGTCAGACTTTGCATTGTAACCCCTAACTGCCTGGGCTACATCTTGCCCCAGTATTAGAACCACTCCATTTCTTTTAAGTTTGCCATTTCTAGAGTAAAACACTTTGTAACGGCCTGTAAACGTCTGATTCCTGTTCACTTTAGTTCACTTATACCAAACATTAAAATGTTTACGCATACTATTTCTTGCATTTGGTTTCCAGCTTACATTGATTTATATTTGTCACATTCCGTGTTCCCATTGTGTGTGTAATGCAGTATCAGACATTCCTTTCACTTCAGTGCACAACAGCCACTACAGGTCTTTTTGGCTTTAACATAGCTGCACACCTGAGGTGCTATTCACACTTGTCCTTTGCTCTTATCCATTTAAGTCACTGTTGGCGAACCTATGGCACGGGTGCCAAAGGTGGCACTCAGAGCCCTTTCTGTGGACACCCGACATCACCCCTTCAAAGCCACCTGTATTCAGGATAAATTGCTGTATTGGCACTTTGCAAAAAAAAAAAAAGTGGGTTTTGAATCGTAGTTTGGGCACTCGGTCTCTAAAAGGTTGGCCATCACTGATTTAGGTGTCTGGTGACTGTGTGTGAAAGATTCTCTACATGTCTCATTTCAACTACCGCTGCTGCCCAGTTTCTACTCTTCAGCAGTTTCTCCTTCTCACCATCACTGTTGGGGCTAGTCATTCTCCTCTTTTGATAGGACCGTTAATCTCAAAAAGGAAGAGCAAAGGTTTAACATTTCAGACAAGCACCTTTTAAACCATTCTTGGAAAAACAAAACAAAAACAAGTAAAATAAAATAGTAAATCAAAATAGTGCAACAGTCTAAGTTTTAGTAATTGTTAATGAACTCTACTTTTTAACAGTTTATTTCTGAACTCCAAGGGGGGGGGGAGGTGTGCACACATTTTGTGCCTGTGTTCAGATGTGGTAAACTCTCGTTCCACAATATTTCCTCTTAGACTGCTCCTTCAACTGATCTCCCTTCAGTGAATCTCATTTTTAGTACTGGAGTAGGAATGGAGAAATTTGCTTAGAGGACAAATTGTGGGCAGAAAACCCCTGGGGGATGAGATTAGTCCATTAGTCCCATTTACTTTTAAAAGCATAACTTCCACTCCGGTCTGATGATTTATGAAGCAGTTGAATAGACAGTGATGTGCTTTTAAAAACTATTTTTAAAATTGGCCTCCTCCAGAAATGCAACAGACAGCTTGATATTCTAATCTATAACCATAATACCTGAAGTAGATTCTCATGTGCTCTTATATCTATAAAGAGTTACAATACTGAGTCAGGGATAAACTACCTCCAGCTGCAGAATTTTATTTGATAAACTAGTCAGTAATCTAAATACAGTCTATGCCTATGGTGTTTGATTAGTGATGGCTGTTACACAAGTACCCGTGTTTCCCTGAAAATAAGACACTGTCTTATATTTATTTTTTCTCAAGAAGACACATTAGGGCTTATTTTCAGGGGATGTCTTATATAAGTATAATATGCTTGAATGTCAGCCATGCGCACAGGGCTGGTGCTAGTTTTTTTGCGCCCTAGGCAAGGGGCGGGGTGTGGGCAGGGGTATGGGCAAGGGTGGGAAAGGGGGTGGGGTGGTGGATGGCAGGCAGGTGGGGTGGCAGATGGCGGGGCAGGGGGTGGGGCGGCAACGGACGGGTGGCGGGGGGGCAGCAGGCTGTCCAGCGCCCTCTCTCCATTTTGGCGCCCTAGGCAACTGCCTAGTTTGCCTTAATGGAAGCGCCGGCCCTGTATGCTCACAACCAAAGCCTTTGCTCTCCTGTCAGAAATCCATTCACAGATTATGTTTTCCAGCTCAGGAAATAAAGGTTGCCAACTTGAACCACACTTGTGTTTCTTGGCATTTCTTCTGTCCGCATGTAGACTGAGGTTATTGAATTCTTCCCGCCATTTTTGGACCATTCGGATATCCAACGTTTTCTCTTTGCAGAAAGCCGTAAGATTCTTGCCCTGGGAGTCCTTGGCAATTCCTTTCTTATACTCAACAGAATAGCTCTTTCTTTTTGCACTCACCTTGTCTGGGGGTACAGATACTCAGGAAAAGCAGGCCCACAGACTGTTGCTGGTCGGTGGGGCTGTCGCTAGTAATGTGTGAACTCCTTTCCTCTAGCCGTTCGCATGTGCGCAATAGGTTGCCTGTGACTGTGGTTACCACACATGCACCCACACATGCGCGAATGGCTAGGAGAAAGGAGTGATGTGGTTGCCACCCGCGCACATGCACAAGTGCAGATAGCTCAGAGAAAGGAGCTGTGGCAGATAAAATGTATCCCAGTCTTCCTTACCGCTCCATGCCGGAATGCATGGGGTGGCTATGCAGCATATCTGCATAGCCACGCCCATCACTAAGTCTTATTATCATGGTAGGGCTTCTATTTAACAAATGCATAGAAATCCTGCTAGGGCTTATTTTGGGGGAAACAGGGTAAGCTCCCCTTTTGAGTTGTAGCTATCCAGTGACAAATTCAGGGATTCAAACATTCACAGCCTTTCAAATGAGTTATGTGTAACAAAGATAAAGATTAGGACACAATCAACTAACAATCCAAATCACTATTTAAAACAGATTAATATTCCTTTCTAAAAAAATCTTTATGATTGTTTATGTCAGTGCTCCCCAACCTTTTTGTCCCCACGGACCGGAAAATATTTGATGATTTTTCCGTGGCCCGGGGCTGGGGGTGGGGAGGGGGGATATGGGGGTTGGGGGCAGGGGGCAGGGGAGGGTGTGGGGGGTGGGGGATGGGGGGGAGGGAGGAGGGGGGCCTTGGCGTGTGTGCCTTGCGGGGGGGCACGGGAGCGGCGGCGGCGGCATCGCTCGCCGGCTGGGGGCGTCGGGCGTGCCGCTCCCCACTGCACGCATGGGCGGGGTGGGGGGAGCCCGGGGCTCCTGGGCGGGCGGCCCCCCACCTCCTCCTATCGGCGGCCGCGGCACCCCAGCGGTGGTCCCGGTGGCGCCCTCAGGCCGGAGCCACCGCTGCGGCCTTCAGGCGGGCGAGGGGGAGGGGAGGGAGGCCGGTTGGGGACCACCGGTTTATGTTGTTAAGTTTTAAAAGTTGGTTGAGGGTGCTTTCTGCAACAATAATATTAAATAGGAAACTGCAGTTAGAACTATAGAAAATGAGGCAATGACGTCATAATCACGAAGTGAGAAAACAGTACAGTATGAAGCCATATGTTTGTTATCATATTTTAAAATAGAGAAGTACAGGTGAAATTCAAAAAAATTAGAATATCATGCAAATGTTTATTTATTTCAGTAAGTCAACTCCAAAGGTGAAACTAATATATGAGATAAACTCATTACATGCTAAGCAAGATATGTCAAGCCTTACTTTGGTATAATTGTGATTATTATGGTGTACAGCTTATGAAAACCCCAGATTCACAATCTCAGAAAATTAGAATAGTACATGACATCAATAAATCAAGGAAGTAGAACAATATTGGACCTCTGAAAAGTACAAGCATGCATATGTACTCAGCATTCCCATAAAGCTTATCCACAGAAGGAAGCACGAAGTGCTCCAAAATCTCCTGGTAGATGGCTGCGTTGACCCTGGACTTAAAGAAGCACAGTGGACCAACACCAGCAGATGACATGGCTCCCCAAATCAACACACACTGAGGAAACTTCACACTGGACTTCAAGCATTGTGAATTGTGTGCCTCTTCATTCTTCCTCCAGACTCTGGGTCCTTGATTCCCAAATGAGATGCAAATGTTGCTCTCATCAGAAAAGAGGACTTTGGACCACTGAGCAACAGACTAGTTCTTTTTTCTGTAGCCCAGGTTAGATGCTTCTGACGTTGTTTGACAAGAGAAATATGACATTTGAAACCCATATCCAGGATCCGTCTGTGTGTGGTGGCTCTTGATGCACTACTGTGAATATGGAACCTTTTCGCATTATTCTAATTTTCTGAGATTGTGAATTTGAGGTTTTCATAAACTGTATGCCATAATCACAATTATACCAAAGTAAGGCTTGACCTATCTCGCTTTACATGTAATGAGACTATATCATACAGTATAACCTTTTGAGTTGACTTGCTGAAATAAATGAACATTTGCATGATATTCTAATTTTTCAAGTTTCACCTGTAAAGGCAAGCATCAGTTAGAAGGCCATTTTTATATTCTCCCAAAACATAGAAGGCTGTGATTCCTTCCAGTACTTCTTGATTACCCATGAGATAATTGACCCTCAAATGCCAGTCTATGTTCTTTGAAACTTTGGAGTTAAGTTTTATCATTTTATGATTATTATTTTTTTGGTGGTTGCTGGGCCTATGTAGTATGCTGGATAGCCCAATGTCTCTATTACTATATAATGTATGCTTAATTTGTTGTATACCACCCAGTGTAGCAATTTCCTAGATGAGTGGTATGTAAGGTGAATAAACAAATTAAACAAATTAATATTTTAACACAAGTTTTTTTTTCTTTATCAGATCAGGATGTAGGCCAAGAAGTTCTGTAAACTCAGAACATCTCAGTGTATAGAACTCATAATTCAAAAATTTCTAGAATGAAATGTCAGACGCTGCTGGAGTGGTAGGGGCAGATCCATAGGTCTCTGCCAGATTACATGAAATAACAATCCCAGAAGGGGGGTTGCAAAATTTCCTATTGATTCTAAAACAGGTAAATAAGACTGTAACCTTAAAAACAATTCTGATTGTATATGTGGGGGGACGAGTAAACAGTTTGTTTGTTTTTATTTCTAGAGGCAGGAGGCATTGCAAGTCATTGTGGAACATTTACACCACATTAAAAAAAAGAAGCTGGGAGAAATATCCCATCCGAAAAGCATATCAAGAAACTAGGATACACAGGTGAAACTTGAAAAATTGGAATATCGTGCAAATGACATTTATTTCAGTATGTCAACTCAAAGGGTGAAACTAATATATGAGATAGACTCATTACATACAAAGCAAGATATGTCAAGCCTTTCTTTGGTATAATTGTGATGATTATGGTGTACCTTTATTGGGCCAGTAAAACATCACAAAAACAGTCAATCATTCTAATTTTCTAGAATTTTCCATTAGGCTTGGAATTACAGTATTTTTCTGTGTACAAGACTATATTTTTGTCTAAAATTGTTAGATTAAAAATTGAGGGTCATCTTACACATAGAAGTAAGCCAAGGAAAGAACCACATGGTTACTAAACTGTTGTTTAGGGTTGGAAAAGGGGGTCATCTTATACATGGGGGCGTCTTATAGAGGGGGGAAATGCATTATAACCAGGGAGGCTGCTGGCTGGTGAATGTGATCCGTCTATAGTACTAAATATCAAGCAGGATTTAATCAAGCAATGTCAAACCATGCTACTCCCTATCTTTCATGCAGGCAAAAACAAGTGCAAACCCTTATATGAAAGATTTTAGATTGATGTAAAATGGGAAACTGAGATTACATACCAAAAAGAAATTGGCATACAGATTGCATAAGGCTCACAGTTTAACAAGTTGTTCTATTATACCTTCTGTTAGAGAAATTATTTAGATCTGGCCATGAAAACCTTGAGTAAGAACTCTTCAATTGTTCAAAAAAAAAAAAGAGAGAGAGAGAGAGAGAAGCACTGACTTTCACAGGTTTAAGAAGTCCTTTCAAAAAGGTGTGATATTCTTGAATGGTAAAGTTTATATGTTAAATTTTTTATCCTGCATTTTTTTCCTAAGCTCCTATTTCTCTACTTAAAGAGAAAAAATAATAAGAGTGAAACTAAAAAAAAGCACATGTGTGACCAAAAATGAGCTCACTTATTAGATATTCCTTAGGGAGCATCTTTTTTCTCTCAGTTATACCAGTGCAAAATCTTAAAGTAAGTACTGTACCTAGCGTAAAATTTAAAACATGGATGTCATCTGTATTTAACACATATACAAAAGCATAACATGGAGGGATGTTTAGGAAACAGCCCCTGCCCCAGTACAGAGACTTGGACAAAGTCATAGACTATTGCGAACCTTCAGGCCCCAACTCCCAAGGTCTCTGTTGCTTCTCCCAGCCAACCAACCATCTACCTTTAAGTGAAGGATAATACTAGACCAGGGGAGGGGAACCCTTGGCCTTCCAGATGTTTTTGGCATACAACTCCCAGAACCTTGAGCCTATATTGCCATTGATAAAGGACAGTGGTAGTTGTATGCCAAAACATCTGGAGGACCCAAGAGTCCTCTCCCCTGCACTAGACAATACACTTAGGGCGCTTTTACACGGCCCCTAAGATCCGCTGTTCCCTTAAATTCGGACCAGAGATCTTAGGGGCTTGTTGCTCTTCCTGTGTCCTCACCCTGGCTGCTGCCTCCGTTCTTGCCGCGGCAACATTCCTGTCTCCGTAAAGTAGCTCTTAAAGGGGCGGGAGCCAAAACAACAACAAACAGAAGCGAGGAGAGCCCCACACTCACTATCCTTACAACACATCAAGCAATTTTCACCGGGGAAGAGCAAGTACAAGAAAAGTGCACTGGGACGCGCTTATGGGGGCGTGGTCGCACTTAATTTTCTGTAAGCTCCGGAGCTGGTGGGGAAACAATTGTAAGCTCCAAAGCTTGCAGCCATTTGCTGCGGAGTTTAGGGGTCGTGTATAAACGCCCTTATAGTCTCTTTTAAAAGAGACGTGATGAAGGATACTATCAAGCAATAAATAAGGGATTATGAAAAGAAAATACACACATGTTTATAGTAGAGAAAAACATGAGCTTAGCAGCAGTAGCATGTAGATAAAGTGTAGATAATTGCAATAAGTATTATCAGAACTTAGAAATGGAGAGACAAAGAAACATGACTTAGAATAAAACTCTTATATTGAATATATACAGCAGATATACAGCAGATAAGCATAACAACAGCATAACACCAAGCAATAACATATATACAAAAGCAATAGAGTGTGGGGTACTGTTTCTCACCATAAACAGTTCCAATTTAACATTATTACAGCCAGTTCTTTTATACACATTTAGACCTCATCAAACATGATTTTAACCAATCACATTCTGACACACCATGATGTCATTAACTATTCCACCTGTGCTAAATCACTTAACCTGCTAGTGATTTCTAATTCCTTGCACTTGTGGCTAACATCATGACACTGCATTTTTGACTGACTCCATTTTACAAATTCTCTGTTCACTCTGTTAAATATACATTACATATATTTTGTCAATTCTACATACTATGACAGATACCCCTTGGTCATGGTATGCCATTTAGTTTGGTCTGTTCATGACTCGCCACTAGTAGGTAAACATGGATTTAATTGTTAGTTCTGATCACTTTAGAGTTTAGACATATATCTGTAGGAAAATCCCATTGTCAGAAACAGGGAATATGAGTTGTTGGGAATGACTTCTCTTTTAATATCTAGTCAACCCCCATGAGATTCTCTAGCTTTTAAGTTCTTCAGAGTCCCTTCCCTTGGGCTGATCTAGTAATCAGGTCTTTTCTGTGCCTTCTCCCATGTTGTGGAATACACTCACCTGGGAGGCTAGGCTGAACCCCCCCCCCATTTCTTGCTTTCTAAGGAAGGGAAATAATGGCCTGTTTGCCAAGAACACTGTTACTTAAGCAAGGGAGGCCTGGGCTTTGCACAAGAAGGCGGGGATTATCACAGAGTCTATGCAAATGGATATGCTAAATTTGGAATGCTAGAACAACTGGTGAGGAAAAATCCTGCTGCTCAGCAACCACCTGAGCTCAAAGAGAAAAGATTACATATAAGAATTTAATTTGATTTCCCCCCCTTTCTCCCCCCAGGTTGCAACCTGCAAGTGAATGAGCTCAACACCTCACAGAAAGGAGCAGCTATTTCTCAGGGAGAAATATATTTTTAAAAGCTTCCCAATGCTCACAATAACAATCAACATGGGTTTTCTTCCATGGACTTCAACTGATTTAGCTGGGGTGAGCATGCAGTATTTTCTATGAGTGGTCCTAACATGCTTAGAGGTTGACTGACACATTTTACTTTACAGAGTTTTACTTTTTATACCTTTCATATTTTAAGATATATATTCCATGCTTTTCAAAGGTATATTTTAAAATAAGCCGTTCAGATTTTGGATTCAGGGATGACTTAAGTATCTGCTTACAGTTTAACTTCAGTTTACATACCTTTTAAAGTATTGGGCCTATAGCAGGCATGTCCAAACTCAGGCCCCGGGGCCAAATGTGGCCCGTTTTCAAATTTCAAGTGGCCTGCAGCCTCTTTTCCCCACCAGCTCAGCCTGTCACACATCCCCGCCAGCTGGCCCCTCCCCATGCCAGACAGAGACATCAGCTTGCAGTTTTGCCTGCCCTGCCTGCCTCTGTCCATCCCCCTAGCCACCTGCCTGGCCTACTCTCCCCTGGCTCCGTTGCTGAAGTGTCCTCCCCACCTCCTTGCATGTCCTAGAGGCTTGCACAAAGTCCAGCCCAGGGGCCAAATGGGCTGAATGGTCGGACCCCACACATTTTCACCTCACTAATCTGGCCCTCCTTGCAAAAAGTTTGGACACCCCTGGCCTATAGCTTTCTCCATAGGTATAAGCCTATCTTCAATATATTTGACTTGTTACTTTTTAAGTACAGTATTTTGTACAGATGGAACTGTCAGAATCCTGCTGGCGAATCAACTCTGTTCACTGCCACCCTGTGGGGTTTGTATCCTCGCAAGAGTTTCAACCTAAAAGGATCTCCCAGCTGAAAAGCCCCCATATCTGGTTTTGATACACTTCCAGCATGTTTTTTTTTTAAAGGGACTCTCCCCCAGCTTCCGTAAACATCCATTGTCACTTAATTTGTAGCTAGATCGAGAGATTAGGATGGGATAGAATATTAAACTTACCCTCTATTAGCTTTCGGACACACCATGAAGGGGAGAGTAAAGTTTATTTAAAAAGAAAAGGGAGGAAATGAGAAAAAAATAAGAAAATAAAAAGGAACAAATAGTAAAACAGTTCCAAAATTCAAACAAGTAGGATACAGATCTGGAGGCAACCAACTCAGGGTGGTCTCATTTCTATGTGGTCTTTATACCTGGATTGTCATTTTGAAAAACCCTTAATTGCTCTGAATCTACTTGGATGGCTGAGAGAAACCTGAGTTGACAGTCTCTTTGACATTCCACAGCCTTCCAGAACTGCTGCCAGTATTTGCATAACCTCAGGCTACGAGGTACTGCAACGCTGCAACTCAAAGGCACAGCCATTTGGGATTACAGTGGTACCTTGTATAAAGGAATTATTTCGTTCCAAATGAAATTATGTGAAGCAAATTTTCCTTTATACAAATTTCCCATAGGAATGCATTGAAAACAGAGTGATCCCATTTTTATGTTGTACAAATTTGCCCCATCAGCGATTATGTTAAGCAAATTTCCCCTATCTCCGGAATTTTTTATGTTGTACAAATTTTATACAAACCGTTATGTTATACAAACCGTTACTTATACAAGGGTCCACTGTACTTTGATTTTACTCGTTTCATGAACAGAGCAAATCCCAAGGCATTTGGTGGTATAGTCACAGCCTTATTTACATTGACTCACATTCAATTAATTTTAATTGGCCTGCTCTAACTGTGAGTACATGTGGACCCTCCTTGTATTTCACCATGCCACTAGTATGCAAATCCTAGACTTCCCAGAAATAATATGACTGGTATGGTAGAACCCAGGGCAATTTATTTTATGAATTGGAAATAATGCAGAGGCTTTCTTTTTGTTTACTTCTCTGTGTTTATTAATAACAGTACCCGAGAAAGCCAGGTGCATCACTGCTAGTTGCTGTATTTTTAAAGGGACTATACAGTGACCCCACGCCTATTGCAGGGGTTAGGGATCCGACCTGACCTGCAATAAATTTAAATCCACAATGTGCGGATGCAGGTCTGGGGGGGGGGGTAGCTGGGGACTCTTCTACTTATCCCCAGCCTGGCGCTGCCCTGAACAGGCCTGCAAGGGCCCTCCCGGGCCTGTCGAGGCCCCAAAAGGGCTTCCGTGTGAACCAGAAGTCACTTCCAGTTCATGCGGAAGCCCTCGCAGGCCCATTCAGGGCATCACCAGTCCTGGGGGAAGTACAGGAGGCCTGAAACAGGCCTTTCCTGCCTTACCCCAGGGGGCCTTTTTCATATATTGTGGTTCCGCAATATAGCGGGACCGCAGTATATGAACCATGAAAGGGCAGTGGGTTACTGTATATTATATTTAACATGGGACCTTAGACTGTTGATTTGGTACATGGAAATATGGTTCAGACTGTGTTGAGCCATGACTTTCAAAAGGTGACCTTGTACCATTCATTCTTTGTCAGTGGGCCCTACTTCACAACATTACTGGGAGGCTGAAATGAGAAAGAGGACCCCTATGTGTCACTGGATAGTAGGTGGGGGAGAAATGAAGGAACGGACAAACTAAATCATCAGTCTGCCTTGATTATCACTAAAAAGCATTGATTTCCTAATTTTTTTTTACAAAACATTTTTAGCTTCTCATAAGTAAAGCAGTAATAAAATTTTCCATCTTCCCTGATTTACAAATGCTTTTTAATCAGGCACAGCAGCTGGCCTCTCAAGAAGAGAAACCCTGTAATTAGTAGTATTTGTAATGAAAAGTTAAAAAGAGAGACTCCTGATAGCGAGCAGGCTTAGATAACAAATTTACAGTGACTCCCCCCCACCCCCACCCCCCATTAAGGGTCTTTTCTGTAGCACAGCCATCTACAAGCAATATGTGTTGAAAAGATATATTCTACAACTGAACAACGTGGGTTGATAGCAGAGAAGCATTGCACTCTGCCAACTAGTATATCTATAACCTACAAGTGGAATTTAGCCTCTGATAAATCCCAGTGATCTCAACAGAAGAGGTAAGCACACACCTATATTTTGCTATCAAATTCAGTGGGAATTAAATATGTTTTCCCTTGGACTTGATTGCAACCTATATTAGTAATTTTGGTATATAGAGAGTACTTGCATGAATAAGAATGGTCACAGCTAAGGCCATACTGACCATTATGTTAATTAAATGTTATTCAGTTTTTAAGATGATTTCCCTCTACACCCAACCAGGACCAAGAGGGCAGCATGGCAGAATGGAGTGCAAAACCTTTATTCTCCCCCTAAAATCCTAATCTATATACCCTAAGACAGTGGTGTCCAAACTTTGGCCCTCCAGATGTTTTGGACCACAGCTTCCACAGTCCTCTGTCATTGGCAATGCAGGCTTCAAATTCTGGGAGTTGTGGTCCAAAACATCTGAAGGGCCAAAGTTTGGACACCACTGTCTTAAGGTATATAGATTCAAATTCTGGGAGTTGTGGTCCAAAACATCTGGAGAGCCGAGGTTTGGACACTCCTGACCTAAAAGGAGAAAGAACTTCCATTGGCAGTATGGGCTTTTGAGGCTGCTACCAACTTCCTGGTTAACCAGTATTGATTGGGACTGTGACTGAGAAATGGTGACATCTCCTCTGTATGTACTACAGTTCCAATCCTGCCTCACCAAGCGCACATATTTCAGTGAAACACTACAAGCAATTGCTTTGGTTCTATTAACATGAATAGTAAGGCAAGCTTACAGGGAGTTCTCAAAACATAGCTGTGCCTTGGAAACAACTGTGCATTTGAGAAGAATATCTTTCTGAATGGTCCTGGAGGAGGAGGAGGAGGAGGAGGAGGAGGAGGAGGACCTCAAAGGGAATGCATAAATGCCATTTTTTTCTTACTACCCCATTTTGTCCTTGAAATTTATGAAGACATGGTCACATTTCAGACCAGGGTGACAAGAGGTCAAAGCTGACTATAAGATGGAGGACGCGCACTAGCTGTATTCAGACTGATGAAGCTGTTTGGATGAGCAGCGAAACGTTTCTATCTCTCTAAAAAAAAAAGAAGAAGAAGAAGAAGTCCACTAGCCATGACTCAACTTCCAGATCACATTTTTGTTGTGTTTGTGTAAAAATGAACCAAACATAATATGTGCAGCTCACATTTAATAGGTACAGCTCTTCCCACCAGTTAGAGAACTGGCAATTGTGCAATTAACCTGCCCAGAAGGGCTCAAACAAGGAAAACAAGAGGCGGTAGCTGACTCTGAAAAAACAAAAATAGCAACACTAATTCAGCACCACAGAAGTGGTTGAAAATTGAAAACACGGGGATTGTAAGCCAGAATTTTGAAAGCTAAGTGCACAAAACCCTCTGTCTGGAATGATTAATAAATCTTGTCATGTTGGCTTTCTTCCACAGTCACTTTGTGTGAAATCTCAAATTCTTTGGATTACATGAAGAAATTCAAAATTCTGGAAGCTTACCAAAAATAAAAGGAGAAAATGGGATGAAAGATAAAAATTATCACTACTACTCTTAGACAGTTCCCTTTTCCTTAGACTACTACCGTGTTTCCCCGAAAATAAGACACTGTCTTATATTTATTTTTTCTCAAGAAGATACACTAGGGTTTATTTTCAGGGGATGTCTTACTTTTATTAAGTATAATATGCTTGAATGTCAACCCTGCACACAACCATAGCCACGCCCATCACTAGGTCTTATTATCAGGGTAGGGCTTATATTTAACAAATGCATAGAAATCCTGGTAGGGCTTATTTTTTTGGGGGGGGTCTTATTTTCGGGGAAACAGGATATGTATGTGAAGTATCCCTTGACCCTTATTCGGCGCCTGCAGTGGGTGCAGAATACAGCGGCCAGGCTGGTGGTAGGTGCAAGCAGGTATGCCCGCATCACCCCCATCCTGGCTCACCTGCAGTGGCTGCCCGTTGCAACCTATATAAGGTTCAAGGTAATGGTTTTGGTTTACAAAACCCTCCATGGCCTGGGAACCTGTCTATCTGGTGGAGTGGATCTCCCAGAGATCAACCTCGTCCCGACCAACCAGAGACTCGTTATCCCTTTCACTCTGGGTGGCCACTCTCAGATAGGCCCGAAGGGTTTCCACCCGGAATCGGGCCTTTTTGGCTGCAGCCCCAGCATACTGGAATAAACTGATGATGAAGATCACGCTGGCAGATTTGCTGTCGGCCTTTAGAAGGGCATTGAAGACCTGGCTCTTCAGGGAATGCTTTGGGGACCTCTGAGTACATTGTGATTTTGTTTAGTATGTATAATTGCTAGCACCCGCCTTCTCTTGCCGGATTCTATGTTATGACTGTTTGATGTGCTACATCTGTTTTATTTTTACTCTTTTTAGTATCCTCGTATTATCATTATCACTTTTATCTCTATTATTATTATTATTATTATTATTATTATTATTATTATTATTATTATTATTATTATTATTATTATTATT
>JAHTLZ010000122.1:36506722-36542611 GCA_023846285.1 Phrynocephalus versicolor | reverse complement strand
TTATTATTATTATTATTATTATTATTATTATTATTATTATTATTATTTGTACTTTGATTGGGAATGCCTGGGGTTTGTAGGTTTGGGCAGTTTTTTGTGTTTTCTGGGGTTTTTTTTTGCAATGTGTTGCACACCGCCGTGAGTTCCCGCGGGAAAATCGGGCGGTTAATAAGCATACAAATAAATAAATAAATAAATAAACCCATCCACTGAAACAACTTGCTTAATTCAACACATCCAGTGCTGTACACAGGGCAGCTCGCTAAAATCAAAGCTTGGCAAAGTTACTTATTTCGACTATACCTCCCAGAATCCCTATCTAATAAAATATTAACTATCACAAGCTCCACCTACCGCTGTGGGGATCTGAAAAAGAGTGGGCTTGGGTGAGAGATTCGTCTGAAAGAACTTGCCAAGCCCAATTAGTGGTTTCTTAAATCCCTTCTCCAAAATCAAGGCCAAGGAGCCTTCATTGACAAGGAATGGCAATAAAATTAGAACTGACAAAACACATTCAGACCAGGTCTTAAGGACACCTATAACACTGCTTCACAAAGCTCACAAAGTCAAAGGCATTGAAGAAAAAGTGAGCCAGAGAATGAAACCATCTGCTGTTGGAACAGGCTGGATCAGCTGCACCTACGCTTGTCTGAAATACTACATAGGACATAAAGTATTCAGTTACATACCATATGGCATTTCATGTCTTCAGATTGGTTATCAGATCCTAGCTGCTTCTTGGTTTTATATCAGTTACTTATACAGGGCTGGTTATTTATCCTGTAAACTAAACCTTAGATATATCATTCATGCAGTTAATGCAAGCAGAAGGAAGCATTTTGTATCAACCTCGTAATATTGAGCTGTTTTTCTATGCAGGCCACCAACATTAAGTCAAACAGCATAAATCACAATTGGAAATTGCTTTCAGTTTAGTTGTAAATGTTCATATTCTTCAGCATGCCTTGAATCATTTGATTGGTGTGTGATAAAAAATACCAAATGTTGACTACTTAACTAGCAGTGGTTTGCTCCTGTGATTGATATTGTTTGACTACCACTGGCATATGTCAGTACTGTAATAGGATGCATTGAATGCCAGTATTGCTCAAGTTCCAGAAAAACATCTACTTCTGCTTCATTTACTATGCCAAAGCCTTTGATTGTGTGGACCACAACAAACTATGGTAAGTCCTTAAAGGAATGGGAGTGCCTGACCACCTTATCTGTGTCCTAAGAAATCTATATGTGGGATAAGCAGCAACCATCAGAACTGGATATGGAACAAGTGACTGGTTTAAAATTGGGAAAGGAGTACGACAAGGCTGTATACTGTCACCTTGCCTATTTAACTTATATGCAGAGTACATCATGCAAAAGGCAGGTCTGGATGAATCACAAGCTGGAATTAAGATTGCCGGAAGAAATATCAACAACGTCAGATACGCAGATGATACTGCTCTGATAGCAGAAAGTGAGGAGGAATTAAAGAACCTCTTAATGAGCGTGAAAGAGGAGAGTGAAAAAAATGGGCTGAAGCTCAACATCAAAAAAACTAAGATCATGGCCACCGGTCCCATGATCTCCTGGCAAATAGAAGGGGAAGAAATGGAGGCAATAACAGAGTTTATTTTCTTGGGCTCCTTGATCACTGCAGATGGCGACTGCAGCAATGAAATAAAAAGACACCTCCTTCTTGGGAGGAAAGCAATGGCAAACCTAGATAGCATCCTAAAGAGCAGAGACATCACTTTGCCAACTAAGGTCAGGATAGTCAAAGCTATGGTTTTTCCAGTAGTGATGTATGGAAGTGAAAGCTGGACTATAAAGAAGGCTGATTGCAACAGAATTGATGTTTTTGAGCTGTGGTGCTGGAGAAGAATCTTGAGAGTTCCCTGGACTGCAAGAAGATCAAACCTATCCATCCTGAAAGAAATCAACACCGAATGTGCACTGGAAGAACAGATTTTGAAGCTGAGGCTCCAGTACTTTGGTCACCTCATGAGGAGAGAGGAGTCATTGGAAAAGTCCCTGATGTTGGGAAAGATTGAAGGCAAAAGGAAAAGAGGATAGCAGAGAATGAGATGGTTGGACGGTGTCATCGATGCAACCAATATGGATTTGACCAAACTCTGGGAGGCAGTGGAAGACAGGAAGGCCTGGCGAGCTCTGGTCCATGGGGTCACGAAGAGTTGGATACAACTGAATGACTGAACAACAAAAACAACCATTCACAAAGTGACACCAAGCAACGGCAAATCCCCCAAACTGGCTTCTTCTTTTCATCAGTTAATGACTTCTCACACCAACACTGAAAATTAACAGGACTGTTTTATGATATGATTTTTTTGAACTGGACATAATATTAGCCTCAGTACAAATTTCCTGAACATATTCCCATTGATAACAATGAAACATAACAAAACAAAAATTGCTCAAGTGACTATCACATCTATTACATGCCTCTCACAATCTCCTGTAACTTCCCCTTATTACCAGCCCCTTCATTTGGTGATGTTCTGGACTGCGCAGCTTCCCCAGGGCTAGGCAGCCTGGCTCTTCTCCCTGGAACTACAGTGGGAAATCAAATTCCCATATTCCAACTTACCTGGCTATTCGACTAAGCTAAAATTGTGACTCCACATTATACAGTAACTGCTTATATAAAAAGGCATAGTAGATAAGCTCTTTGTCAAGCTCAGGAGTATCACGCGTGTCATTGGATCCTGTCCATGGTTTACAGTCAGTGGGCTCCACAAGACTATACACAGAAATGTTCCCGTCATGTCCAGCTGAGTTGGTGGGTATTTCATAACTTTATCATGAGCTTAGAAACAGGGGGAGGCATAACTGTTTGAAAGACTCTGTACAGGATTTGCAGTATGCAAGAGAGAACCAACTGCCTAGATATCATCAGAGGCACACCAGTAGGAACACAGGACAGAGCCTTCTTAGAAGTTTCTACCAGGCTCTGGAACTCTCCGGTGAGACCAGGTATGTCAGGCATGTCCAAAGTCAGGCCTGGGGGCTAAATGTGGCCCATTTACAAATTTTGAGTGGCCCACGGCCTCTTTTCCTCACCAGCTCAGCCTTCATGCATTCCCACCAGCTGGCCCTTCCCCATACTGGATGGAGGCATCAGCTTGCAGTTTTATGTTTTGCCTGCCCTCCCTGCCTCTGTCCACCACCACCCAGCCACCTACCCGCCCCCAGCTCCGTTGCTGCAGCATCCTCCCTTCCTCCTTGCATGTTATAGAGACTTGTCCAAAGTCCAGCCCGGGGGCCAAATGCGGCTGAATGGTCGGCCCCCACACATTTTCACCCTGCCAAATCTGGCCCTCCTTGCAAAAAATTTGGACACCCCTGAGGTATGTTCTTTCTACTAGTAATGATGGCATTCTTATTCAAACAAGATCTTGGCCTCTTAGATGTGTTGCTGAGGCAGACTTTGAATCCACTGGAGACCTCTTCCTTTCTTTTAGATATATGTGCATTATTGAGCTGTGTTTCGATTGCTTGAGTCTTCATGTTTTACTTACAATGTTTATTTATATCATTTGATATACTACAGTCTCTGAGCAGTTTACATTAATATACCCCTTTAATGCATTATAAAATAATTAGTACAGACTAAATAATTTAAACATCTCCCACACAAACAAGAACAAGGAAAATGATGCCGTTTTTAATTTGCATTTTATTGTCAGCTGCCCTAAGCACCAAGGATAAATAGTACAATATCCTCAGTTCGGCTGTGAAGGACAAATTGAAAAAAATTATTCGGGATATTACCTTGAGCACTAAACCTTGCCATGGGATATTACTGCAAGAAAGAGAATCAAGTACTACTCCAATGATACTAGTGGCATTGATTCCCAGGCAATGGATTCTGGCGATGAGAGCAGCTCACCACATATACTTTTGAGTCGAGGTTCTTCCTGACACAGTCCATAACTTGAGCCTCTTTCATAAGAACATAACATAAGAACATAAGAAGAGCCATGCTGGATCAGGCCAAAGGCCCATCTAGTCCAGCTTCCTGTATCTCACAGTGGCCCCACCAGATGCGTCTGGGATCACACGAGACTAGATATCTGTCTCCTGATACCACTCCCCTGCATCTGGTCCTTGAAGTACCCCAGTTTTAAGCCTAGAGATTACACATCTCCATCATGGTTTGTAACCTGTGATGGACTTTTCCTCCAGGAATCTGTCCAATCCCCTTTTGAAGGCATCCAGGCCAGATACCATCACCACATCCTGTGGCAGGGAGTTCCACAGACTAACAACGCACTGGGTGAAAATATATTTTCTTTGGTCTGCCCTCACTCTCCCAGCCCTCAATTTGAGTGTATGTCCCCCAGTTCTGGTATTTTGTGAGAGGGAGAAAAGCATCCTTCTATCCACTTTACTCATGCCCAAAGTTTGCCTCTCATTTCATTCCCAGGCTCAAGACCAAGCAAGTCAGTCCTAATGCATGTAATGGAATAAAACTCAAAGCATATTCAAAGTTCAAGATCCCCAATTAACTAGCAAGACAGCTGACAGAACAATTGCAGAACTGCTGGGGTGAGAGGTATAGTACAGAACCAACTCAGGCAAATGAAGAAGATAATTAGTCATCAAAGATCCGGGAAAAGAATATGTCATTGAGTTTGTCAGCAATGAAACTTACCTCTTTTATATAAAGTGACTATAACCAACCTTGACTCTTCAGATCATGAAGGTTCACTGCACCGAAAGGGGATGAAATGCATAAGCCAATTAATTTCTATTATTTTAGCTTAAAAACAACAACTCCAAACTTTCTTTTGAAAATTAGCATAGGCCAGCTCCTTTTTCTCTGAACTTACCTCCTCTTGACTCTAGGTGTAAACTTCTTAATGATGACAGCTGGTGGACCAGCTGATATCTTTAAACTGCTGGTGCACATGAATGTTGCTCTCAGTGTCTCTTACCCACCCGCCCATCCACCTGTCCAGTGCCTGCTGGGATGTATTGTACACTGTAGTCTTTTTCTATGCCACTTACAGGTAAGTACCTATCTTAGAAACAAACAAGAGTACTTATATTAGAAACAAACAAGCTTAACTGGTTAATTTGCTTCCTTGTGAACTGCCTGTTTGAATTGTAGCTAGAGATGGGCACGACTTAGCGGTATTTTCGTTTTCGTTTTTCGTTTCCATTACGTAACGAAACGAAAAACAAAAAACGGCTCAGAACTGGAACGGAAATGGAAACGAAACGACTAATTTTGAGCCAATTTTCATTTTTCGTTACTGGAAAAGCACTTAATGGAGCTAAATGGGAAGAAACGAAAAAATTTTCGTTTTCGTTTTCGTTTTTTCGTTTTCGTTACGTAACGAAACGAAAACGAAAAATTTTGAAATTAGCTCACGAAAACGGAAACGAGCCGAAACGGACCCCTAGCCGAAAACGAAAACAAAAACGAACAATTTTTCTGAGTCGTGCCCATCTCTAATTGTAACTATGAGAAACCAACAAGGTTTCTGTTTTAAATAGAAGGCTATGCTTCGTAGGGTTTCTCAGCCATTCTGACTCATCCCACCAGAGCAACAGATGTGGGACAGGGTCTAAGGTTGACCTTCTCCTGAGAACAGGGAGAGGAGAATACTTTCCTAATGACTTCAGGGCTGGAGGTACTCCAAAGATCAGCTCTGGTGGGACAGGTACACCCCCAGAGCTATTTTTTTTTTCAGACCCTGCAGAAGACTGCAGGAGGTCAGGAATGGAAACTTTGTCTATCTGATGCTGTTGTTCCGCCCCAATGGTGGATTTGTCCTAGCCTAGGGTTTATTTCATTTTTTTAAATTGTTTGTTTGTTTGTTTGTTTGTTTGTATCCCAGAACCAGATTGTGGATCGTCCCTCCTGCCTACTTCTCCTTCTGCATTATAGCTATTGGGCACCTACACCCTGACCTCTTTTATTCTCTTCTTCTTTTCCCTCTGCCATGGTGGTTACTTCATGTCCTTCTTTGTTCCATGACTAGTTTTGTACTGTGACAGCATTGGTCGCGATCATGTGGTTTTGTCCCTGTTTCAGTCTTCCCATGATTGTCATAACTTGTCTCGTGACAAGTGTTACCTCACGGTCTTGTACTGTGTCAAGCACTGAATTTGTTTACCTTCCTTTTTCCTTTTTGGGGGGGGCTTAAAATTTTTTTTCGCTATTTCACTTATGAAAAGTAAAAAAATGGACACAGTTTTCTGAGAGAAATGAATGTTTTGTGTAACAGGCGTTACTACACGGTGTCTTGTCTTGGAACAGAAAGCGAGAACAAAGAGTGACAAGGGAAAACCCTATCCCAGCACCATGTACAATATTGTTGTGCTTAGCACCCATTCCAGGGGCGTGGTTGAGATAAATTTCAGGAGTTGCGTGATGGACGTGAAGTGAAATTTTTTTGTACCACTCCTAAGCACAACACTAACAGAGACAAAACAGACGTATAAAGTAACCACCCATGTCTCTGAACCAAGGCTGATCTCCACTGCTGATGTAACAGATCTCCCAGCTTTAGGGGAAAATCAACAGCATTTTTTATTTATTTATTTTTATTTATTTATTTAACTTATATGCCACCCACTACCCAAAGGTCTCTGGGCGGCTTACAATCCAAAGAATAAACCAATTTAAAATAGTTAAAAGTAAAATATCAATAAATCATCAAGCAATAATAAAAAACTTACACTAAAATCATTATCCTTAAATTGTCATCAGCGGACCCATAGTCTATATTGTATCAATTAAAAACCTTCTGGAACAGGAAGGTTTTTACCTGGCGCTGGAATGTAATCAGTGTTGGCGCCAGGCAGATCTTGATCGGGAGGGTATTCCATAGCTTGGGAGCAGCTGCCCAGAAGGCCCTATGTCTACAAGCCATCCCTCTCACCTCCTTGTGGGATGGCTCTTTCAAAAGGGCCCCCTGGCTCGATCTTAATTGCCGGGTAGGTTCGTATGGGTGTTGCCACCCACTATATTGCCTTTTGAAAATCTCTATAAAACATTATCAAATGGCTTTATTTTAATTTGTTGGAATGGGAACACAGGGGATGACATGTGAGGAATTTGATGTGTGTCACCCTTAATAATTATAAACTTTCCTTCTGATTACACAGCAGGCAAAAATGGTTCAGTCAGGAACCTACAGAGCAGGTTGACCTGTGGTCCCTCTTAGTAGGCCACCTCATATTTTTAGTTTAATTCATCTGGAACTTATTTGATTCAGTACTCAAAGATGCTGGCATGAATAAGAACAAAGGTTTGATATAACTCACAGTTCTTATATTTTGTGGAAATGTTAACTTGTTACATTATGGAGCTTAACTGTTTAATGTGCTTCATTTTGGACCAACTGACTAGTTACAATCCTGACAGAACACACACAATAAATGTCTTCATGTGACAGACTCCAAAAGTCTCACTCTAAAACAGAACTGTAAAAAGATGGAGGTAGAGAGACCTGCCTCTCTGAGACAGAAAGGAAAACAATTGACTGCCATGGATTGATTGACCTTCACTGAAATTCCCTCTCAACGAAAACTTTTCAAAGGCAACATATAAGGGTCCAACATATCCAACAAATATGGGTCTTGATCAAGATTGTGACGATCTATAATAGGAACTGAGAGGACAATCAAATTCATTACAATATAAAGAGTTGGCACATAAAAATGCATACTCTATCTTTGTTCTCAGTCTTGTTCTTAAGCCTTCTTTTGTCATAAAATTAACTTGGCAAGATGGAGTATCTAAGAGTCCTTGAAGACCTCCAAACTGATAACCCATTGGCATGCCAATGATGCTGTTTATACTAATAAGTTTATACTTATTACTATAAACAGTCAAAATCTAATAACTTTGGATAATCCCATATGCCAAATTGACAAAGAACTCCACAGAGATGGGGATGGAGTTTTAAAAAATGAATCAGCGATCTCCACAAATATCAAAAACCAACAGATTAATTCCTTGATTTGTCAGTTTATGGGTGGGGGATTCGTGATTTGCAGTTAGTCAACCTTGACAAACCGCAATGAACCACCATTTTGGCAGGTCATTTCCCACCCCTGTCTCTGCCTTATATTCTCTGGAAATAAAGAAGTTGTCTAAACAAGTAACTTTTCCAAGCTCTGTGCCTCTGTATTCCTGCCGTAAAATCAGTCACCGAGTTTCTTTGCTTCTTCCAATATGTTATTACTTGTATCCCCAAGGCCCTGATTTCATAGTCTGCAAATCTTCGCTGTGTTCAACAGCTATACCACAGACTTTTAATCAAAACAAAGCTTTCATTTCCCCACATTTTCCATACTGATACAAGAAACAAGCCAGAAGGCTGAATCTTAATGCAAATTAAGATTATGTAGCGAAATCTGGAAGGATTATGCTTTCTTCCTATGGATCTCTAGTTTTATTTCTGTTTTAAAAATAAAACTTAAGTTTCTCTCCTTTTCACCCATATTTTGACTTCTCAGTTGGAAAAAAAGCATCATTATATGACATCTTCCTACTAATTTAAGGTAAGTACCCCCAAATATGGAACGTTTACATTTTGCTATGATAGTTTAGTCCTTATGCAGGTCAAAAACCTTCCTTAATTGTCCATTCTATTAAAATCTAACGAAAGCAAAATGTTTGTCTGGAATTCATTGTAGCAAGTACTCAATAGAAATATAAAACATATGCTTTGCTCAACTGGTTATTGTTTTGTTTTTGGGGTTTGCTTTTTACATTTTACATTATAATTTCGGCCTCAATCTGTACATGACAATAAGTTTTACTAAGATAACATGATTACAGTATTCAAATTGCACAAGAATCTGGTGTTCTAAAGTTTCATTTTTGGCCCAGCTTAGAACAGTTGCCTTTTTTTTTAACCTGCATTTTGAAGACTTCACCGATCATTTCCAAGAATCTACCCAATGTCTGGGAATTGTAGTCCCCTCAAAAAATATAATCAAGGTCTGTAGCGGAACATTGATGATAAGCCACCTCCTACAGCTTGGAAATGTATGACATAGTGTTTTCTGAGGCCCTGTAACTTTCAGGGCTTCATGCTTTTGCTCCAAGTGGTGCCGTTATCATGGACTGTCACTTTTTAGAAGCAACAGTCTCTTGTTACTTGATTCTCATGACTTATCCCCAGAGAAGCTGATTCTTGGCAAACCTGTTTTATAGCGCTGCCTACATCTGGTGCAAGCCAAAAATATATTAGAATTCACATAAACTCAACAGTGATTAGTTAAGGCAGAATTAACTCAGTTTTCAATCATGGAACATTTCCTGCACAGGGGCATTAAATAATTTTGTACTTCCTCTAATTTACATAATAAAAATTGGCAGCACACCCTCTGCTATTAATTGCGTTTTCACTTGCCATAAAACTTTAATTCTTGTTCATCATAAAAATTATGTATATAAATTAAATTACCAGTATTATTTGGATGTGGTAAATGAAGACGATTGAAACAAAGAAAAAAATGAAGGATCAGTTCTAAAGAAAGCATGAATCCAGAATCTAGCTCTTACTTCTTTCAGTTTCACAGACATTGTTTCCTGGATGTTTCAGTTTCAATTAGGGGCACTAAATCTGTTCTATAAAGGGTGAAGTGAATGAGATTATAGATGCTGATTAAGAATAACTTTTAAATAGAGATGGGCTCGAAATGAATTTTTAATTTGTTTTGTTAGGGAATGAAACGAATAACAAAGGGACCCATCAAAGAAAAACAAAATGAAACGAAATGGAAATTTCTGTTTCGTTCTGTTTCATTTACCGTTTGGTTTCAGTTACTTACCTTGTCCCCCTGAGTCAGGCCAGGGCGAAAATAAAAACAACAACAGAGGCACTAGCGCTTCTCAGCTGTAAAAATAAAAAAATAGAAAAAAGCCCCGCAAGGGGACTATTAAAAATAATAATAATAAAAATTAAAAACCTGCATCCCTCTAGTGGCACACGGCCACAGGCCAGCCAGTTTCCCCAGGCAGA
Source organism: Phrynocephalus versicolor (assembly GCA_023846285.1). Lineage (NCBI taxonomy): Eukaryota > Metazoa > Chordata > Lepidosauria > Squamata > Agamidae > Phrynocephalus > Phrynocephalus versicolor. The sequence continues at coordinate 36,532,601 of JAHTLZ010000122.1, read as the reverse complement.
AACCAAAAAAATAAAATAAAAATCCCACGTCCCTCCAGCTGCGCCCTGCCACAGGCCAGCCGGTTGGGCCTGTGCCACATGCCTCTGGCCGCTCCCCGCCGCAAGCCAGCCAGTCCGGCCAGGGGCAAGCTGGTCTGGCTGTGGGCCAGCCAGTTTCCCAGCATGGGGAAATGAAAAACAAAATAACAGAGGCACTATGCCTCTCAGCTGGGAAGCGCTGGCTCCAAGCCAGTGTTGCTCAGCTGCAAAAATATAAAAGAAAATAAAAAAAGCCCCACAATGGGGACTATTTAAAATAATAACCCCCCCCCAGATAAATGTGTCCCTCCAGCCTGCACCCGGCCAGAAAAAATGAGATTAAAAAGTTTTTAAAAGAAACAAAACTACCGAAATACAAAATGAATTTTTTAAAAAATTCATTTTGTTATTAAACGAAACGAAATGGAGGCTGGGGCAATGAATAACAAAACGAAATACCATTTTGGTGTTTCGTGCCCATCTCTACTTTTAAATCATATTTTCCAGTGCAAAAAGAAAAAAAAAACAGATCAGGAAGCACAGACTCCAGGTGTTCAGGCTGGAAATATGTCGTGCTCAAGCAATGGCGTGGTGGTTGTGATAGGAGCAATGAGATGAGCTTTGCCCAATGTCACCCAGAAGTCCTGTACATCTATATGCCTGCCATTGGAATGTCGGCATAGTTTCTGTAACCACATTCAACTGGATGTGCTTTGAGTGCTTCTGTGGTCATATCATTTTATTCTCGGGACTGCCGATCTCAAAAATGCTTTAAGCACATTATGTTGGAAGTGCTTACGGTATTTATGCAGCTCTTCCTGCTGAACACGGAAAGGCTAGCCGTTACCTCCAGAGAAAGCTGGTATGTGGCACGGATGGCTGAAGTGACAGAACAGGAAAATCATGTCCTTTCAAGCTAGCATTACATTAAACCTTATGTTTTATTTCTTAGCTAGCCTAGATAGGCTGACCCTGGCATAAATATATGATTGGTTTTTCATTGTGAAAGAATAAATACACTTAGTGATTACAGAGCTAGGAGACAAATGAACAAGGCAATAGAACTTGGTTCAAAACTTATATTGCATATGTACACATGACAAAGATTAATATACAATGTGTGTGTGTTGTGTCGTTACAGTCGTGACCGACTCTTCGTGGTTCCATGTGCATGGAGTTTTCTTGGCAGGAATACTGGAGTGGCTTGCCAGTTTCTACTCCAGGCACCTACAGCACCTGGTATTCCCTGGTGGTCTCCCATCGAAATACTAACCAGGGACGACCCTGCTTAGATTCTGAAATCAGGCGAGATCTGATAAGCTTAGGGCATCTAGGCAGCTTTAATATACAATAACAATATACAAAGCACAACATATAGAAAAGATACAACAGAGTGTGGGGAAAGCTGCCTCTCACCTTAGGCAGTCCCAATTTACATTGCTTTGCATGATACCTTTATACGTAAAGTAATATGGTGTAAGCCAACCACACACTACTACATGGAATGAGGTGATTTATCTATACCACCTGTACCTAATCATCCTGACCTTCCAGTACTGATGATTCTTTACCCTGTGACCTAGACCTAATACACATTCTTGTCTAGCTCATGACATAGCATTTTACACAGGATCCATTTTGTAACCTGTTAAATACATATTACAGACTTTTTGTCAAAACTACAATCCTTGACAATACCACCTTGCTATAACAGAATTGTCTAGGATGCTTTCTCTTTAAGCTTAAAATGAGCATCATAATGTAGTAGTTTCACAGCATTATGTAATATAAATAATCTGTTATATTTTAATACCTCTAGAGAAGCATTTAAGAATTAATTCATTGCCTGACAAAAACATGAATGCATTTGTAAAACCCCTCTTATCTCTGGCTATTCCCTCAAGAGCACATTGTTGGCTGCTGAGAAAAGAGGCGTTATTTTTGTCTCTATGTTTGATGAACTGGAAGTGTGTGTGTTCCACAACTTGTAAAGAAAAAAAATGTGAGAGAGCTGGGGGGGGAGAGAGAATACATTAAGTCACAGGATGTCAAAGATGGTCAGTAGTCAAGAGGCAACAACTGTTATATGGATATACAGCTGGTTACAGACTCACACTCCCATAATGCATATCAGTGGCTCCTTCTCAAACTGGGAGGAGATAACAAACGATGTACCAGAACACTCAATCATGGACCTGGTGCTCTTCAACATTTTTATCAACTTGGAATAGGGTGTGCAGGGAATATTACCAAATTTCTGGACAACACAGTATTGTGTGGAATAGTGAATATATTAGAAGACGGGAATGAAATTCAAAATGATTTTGATAGGCTTGAGCAATAGGATGAAAACAACGGAATGAAATTAAACAGGGGTAAGTGCAAACCTCTACACCGGGGAGTGGGGGGCAGCGCCAAATGCACAGTTACAAGATGGGGGATACTTGACTCAGTGTGATGAGTGAGAAGGATCTTGGAATTGTGGTAGATCAGAAGCTGCATGTGAGCCAACAGTGCCATGTGGCTAAAAGTAAAAGGCAAATATGATTTTAGAATGTATTAGTAGACGAATAATCTTCAAATTCTATGAGGTACTAATCCCCTGCATTCATCACTGCTTAGGCTTCATCAAAAGTACTGTGTCCAGTTCTGGACATGGCACTTCTAAAAGGATGCCAACAAACTGGAGCAGTTTCAGAGGAGGACAAAAAGGATGATTGGGGGACTGGAAACCAAGCCCTATGAGGAAAGACTTAGAGAACAGGGCAGTTTTAGCCTTAGGAAAAGACTGAGGAGAGACATGAAATCAAATACATTTTGGGTACAGTAGGACCCCATATCCACTGATTCATTATCCACTGATTCAGTTATCCACAGTTGGCAGAGGAAAAAAAATTAAATAATTCAGCAGCCATAAAGCAAGCTACTGTCAGGAAACAGCAGTTTGGAGATGGGTGGGCAGGCATTCTCTCTTATCCACGGTTTTCATTATCCATGGGAAGGCCTGGAACCAATCCCCAGCAGATACTGGGGTCCTACTGTATTTGCAATTTGGTTTCGAGTATTTGAAAAGGAGCCATACAGGATCAATTCTCAATCATCCCAGAGTGGATGAGATGTAATAATGGACTCAAGGTACAGGAAGCCAGGTTTAGCTGAATTATCATGAAAAACTTCCTAACAGAGCAGTGCAACAGTGGAAACAATTACCTTAGGAGGTAGTGAGTGCTCCAGCACTGGAGACATTCATGAGAAAATTAGACAACCATCTGTTGAATCTGCTTTGATTTGGGTTCCTGCATTGAGCGGGGAGATTGTGGACTTAATGACCTTAGATCATCTATGGCTCCTTTTCAAATACTTGAAATCAATTTTCCAACTCAATTGTTCTATGATTCTATGTTCTAAAAACTTGACCACCAAATGCCCAGAAATGTTGATATCTCTGATCATACAATACAATTCTAAGATTTAAAAATGGCAAGTGGAACCATGGCAACAAAAAGTACAAAAACCAAGACCTGTCCGGTCAGAGCAAAACACTCCAGGTACACATGAAAAATGTTCAGTGTCACAGAGATTTAACAGTAATGCCATCTGATCATCAGAGTAAATGCTGGAAGAGCACAATACCAACAGAGGTACAAATGTCCATCTAGTCACACTAAAAAAGCAGGAGTCAATCCCTGTAATTTTAACAAATAAATAATAGTAATTTATAATGTTGGTGCTGTAACCTGTAAGCAGATGACATTTAATTTTTATAGATTATCCTTAAAACACTTATTCTCTGAGAATGTGGAGCTGAGATAGGTGTTAATTTTTAAAACATCCAATAAGGGATGAACTATAGTGTTTAAAGGCTCAGTAGTTACAATATTTCATAGCAGGTTTTTTTCTTTTCAGTGCATCAATGTGGATGTCAGTTATTGAACTCACTAAAAGGCCAGATCTTCCTAGCCTTGCTAGGAAGAAAGCACGTCTGGCCCCATGTTAGAACCTTTTTCTTAGCCTGAGGAAAAAACAAGAGTTTCCAAGGGCCTATCTCGCCAGTCACTTCCCCAGCCATGCTCTATTAGCCAATCAGGAGTCTTGAAATTTCTTACCTTACATTCTGCAGCCATTTTTGTGAGAACATTATCAGGATGGCAAAGGGTTCTATGACCCATTGTTGTTAACATTAAAAACCTTACCTTACTGTATTTTTAGAGCAACATAAAGGGAATGTAAGGTGGTTGTTGTTGTTGTTGTTGTTGTTGTCGTCGTTGTCGTTGTTGTCGTTGTCGTTGTCGTCGTTGCCGCCACCGCCACCGCCGTCGTCGTCCTCCTCCTCCTCCTCCTCCTCCTCCTCCTCCTCCTCCTCCTCCTCATCATCATCATCATCATCCTTATTGTTGATGTCATCATCAATTGCAAGGGGCCCTGCAACCAGAGACCTGGTCTAGCTTTAATTTCCCTGGCACCCATACCATGATCAACTGTCTAAGTGCTCCTGGATATGAATGTTGTTCCACTTTCTTTTGGCTGAGCTAGAGCATCAGTTGTTACTGTGAACCCAAGTCTGGGATAAGGATTGTCGATATTAACACATTATGCACTTTGTGTAATGCTACCTGACACTCTTCTGCCCAGCATACCTTCTCGGGCTCATTCTTTCTAGTTAAATTGATTGGTTTAATTAGCAGGTTGTGGCTTTGTCATGATTGAGGAGGCTGATTGCTAGATCTGTGTGTCATACTTCCTTTCCCCTAGACTTAGCTGCCAAAATTAAGAATACTTTGAGGGGAAGAGACTGGAAGCAGAGCCAGGAAATCTACTGTTAAGAATAATGAAAACAATGACCCAGTGAATACAGTGTCAACCACTCAGCAATGGTCAAGTTGCGGTTCCTAGCTCAGCAGCATTCCATTATCTGAGATTTCAGAGCCTAAACCTGAGTCTAATGTGTGAATCCCCCTGAGGTCATTGCAGTAAGGCAGGCAAGAGCTTGGATAAGGGTGATCTTGTGAAGGCTAGGGAGAGATTATTTTGAATGCTGGAAAAGGTGTAACATTTCATCAGAGAGAGACAGTAGAAGAGAAGGCACAGGCAACCAAGTACAGTGGTACTCTGTATAAAGGAATTAATTAGTTTGAAATGTAATTTTGTTCAGCAAATTTTCCTTTATACAAATTTCCCATAGGAATGCATTGAAAACGGAGTAATCCCTAATCTCTACCATTTTTATGTTGTACAGATTCGCCCCATAGACGATTCTCTTAAGCAAATTTCCCCTATCTCCGGAATGCTTTATGTTGTACAGATTTTGTTATACAAACTGTTTGTTATATGAGGTTCCAATGTAGCAGGAAACAGGGAAAGCTTCTGTTTACACAGAGATCCAGAACTATGGCAAGTAGGTGATTCCTCGAAGTTGTTGTTAGCACAGCACCTCTGGTCTGTGCAGCAGTGGGCAATAAATCTGAACCCTATCAGTCTTAGCAGGACATGTACCTATTCACTGACCCATCTATGTAGAGGAAGCTTCTCAGACGTTGCCTTACCATTTCACTAGTTGCCAAAATTATTTTTAAAAAGAAAGCTTCTCACTAACGAGCAAACTGATCATCAAACCACCAAAGGCAGGCAGAACTGGCCATTAGAGATGGGCACGACTTAGCGGTATTTTCGTTTTCATTTTCGTTTTTCGTTTTCGTTACGGAAACGAAACGAAAACGAAAATCGGCACCAACCTGGACCGAAAACGGAAACGAAACGACTAATTTCGAGCCAATGTTCGTTTTTCGTTACTGGAAAAGCACTCAATTGAGCTAAATGGGGAGAAACGAAAATTTTTTCGTTTTCGTTTTCGTTTTTTCATTTTCGTTACGTAACGAAACGAAAATGAAAAATTTTGAAATTAGCCCATGAAAACGGAAACGAAACGACTCAGACCCTAAACGAAAACGAAAACGAAACTTTTTTTCTGAGTCGTGCCCATCTCTACTGGCCATTAAAGCATATCAGCTGCTGGCACTGTCCAACCTGAGGATGCATTATGTCGCTTTCAAGATTTCATTCCAAAAAACGTTTGGAATATTATTTTATATATTTATATATATATTTATTTATTTTTACAACTTATATGCCGCCCACTACCCAAAGGTCTCTGGGCGGCTTCCAATCAAAGAATTAAAACAGTTAAAAACATCAAACAACAATAAATAATTAAAACAATAATAAAAACTTTATACTAAAATCATCACATTACATTTGCCATCAGAAGACCCACAATCTAAATTGTATCAATTAAAAAACTTCTGGAACAGGAAGGTTTTTACCTGGTGCCAAAATGTCATCAGTGTTGGCGCCAGGCGGATCTCACTTGGGAGGGCATTCCATAGCTTGGGGGCAGCTGCCGAGAAGGCAACCGCCAGTCAGTCAGCTGATTGTTTTTCCCGCTTTCCAGCCGCTGAAAGCTTCTCCAGATAATCTTGAGGGACCACTGGTGTCTTACCAGTGTTTAGCAGCATCTTACAGACTGAGCACAGAATGGAATATTGCTGCATGCCACGCTAAAAAACCTCATAATTATGCCTGTCTTCCTTAAGGGATAATACAAGAGGCAAGGATTGGAAACTCAGCCATCTGAACGTGGAAATGTGCACTAGGGGATTCCAGCTAAACGGTGACAGAACTTGTGCCCAATCCATCCTAAGTAATCTGCCAACCCAATTGCTGGAGCGGAGGGAGGGGAGCATGTTTGGTGACCAGCCAAGAAGCAAAAACGGGTCCAGCTGCCAGCTGGGAAATGGAGACAGGCACTCAGGTATTAAAGCTCTCTTTCTCCTCCTCCTGTGCCACTTGCCTTAAAATTTTCTTGCAGGAAAACAAGCCCACGGCCAGGGCTGGATTTAGATGAGGAGAGGCCCTAGACTGCTCCACTTGTGGAAGAATGTTGTAAACAAAATTGAGTGAAGTGAAGTGAATGAATATTATATTGTTAGATATAAAAATCTCCATCGTGTTACGACAGATGTTCTATACCGGGCTGCAACGTTGGGCTCTCACACCCTCTGTCTTGCTGTCACATCCAGCCTAATTGTTTACTTTCAAATAAGGCTTTGACAGACTGGGGAAGGTCAGCGGGAACGACTGTTTTTTTCCACAGAGGGAAGTGTAGCCTTGTTCTTTCATGCTACTTCTTGAATTCAAAGAACCATGAGGAAAGCTACTTCGTGAGCAAAAAGAGGGAAGCAATAACACTTTCACTGACAACTAAAATGCTGCTTAAAGAGAGGGGGGCTTTATTTAAATTAAGCTTAGCACTATTATTTCTCCTTTTTATGGAGAAATGGCCACAGAAGCTCCATAACAGTGTACAGCCATCTGGCTGAATGCTGTCCACCAACAATGCACCGTAGCTCATTCAATGGAACCTTCACTCTTTGTTGCTTGCTTCGGTTAAAAACATCCACCCACGTACAGTATATTGGCCTCTCTCAGTGTGTGATTTTAGGACCTGGAACCTGACCTCTTGGTCCAACCCACCCCAACACATCAGCAACACTGAGAAACAAGAATAAATTTATTTATAATAATAATGGCACACCGATAACAATTTGAGCCTTGCTCTGTAACAAACTGACAGACATGGTACAACCGTCCGTAGAGGTGTTACATATGTGGGGGGAAACAGTGCACTCTACAACCCCACCACAACATTCTACATTGTCAACAGCCTGCAAAACAAGGTCAGTTCTGCATAATAGCAGCCCACTCTCCAGGTTGTAAGTACACGGATCACATTGAGTAAGCTGTCCTTGTTCAGAAACAGTTGCAATCAGCAGAATGGTCAACTGCCTGAGGAGGTGAGGCTAGGCCGGCTGGGCTCCTGTCCAGAGCGGAGCATCTTTTGGATTTTTAGTTTATTTTAACAGTACAATCATATTTTGTTCATATTATAATTGATCATAGTTATTTTATGGTTGTATATCTTACATAATTTTGGTGAAACTTTGCACTTTATTTGCTACTGTTTAATGTTTATAAATTGTAATTTGTATTTTCGTAATGCTGTAAACTGCCCAGAATAGGTAGAAAGAAAGAAAGAAAGAAAGAAAGAAAGAAAGAAAGAAAGAAAGAAAGAAAGAAAGAAAGAAAGAAAGAAAGTTTTTTGAATCAGCTAACCAAAGATTTTGGAACAACTTTCACTCTTTGTTGTTTGCTTTGGTTAAAAACATCTGCCCGCATACAATATATTGGCTTCTCTGAGTGTGTGATGTTGTCACCCATGTAGCAGTTGGCATAAGATGGTTAGCTGTCTAGGAGGGTCACAGATTGTTCATGTTCCATCTGTGAACTTCTCCAGTGTAAAGGACAGCTTCAACTTTCTGCTCAAACAAGTTGTGCATCATTGTACCATCTGATGCCTCACTGGACTTCACGTGTCACCGGTGTCCTTCTCCGGAGATCTTTCTTTCTTTCTTTCTTTCTTTCTTTCTTTCTTTCTTTCTTTCTTTCTTTCTTTCTTTCTTTCTTTCTTCAGCAACTCTAGTTGCTGAAATTTGTAAGAAGAGGAGGATGACCTGAACTTGCTTCCATAATCTTATGCTTTCCTGCCTTAAGGTGTGATGCTTTGCGGTTTTGTACTTTCTGTGCTTTTGAAGTTGCTTGTTAATGGAACTGCAAGTGCCCCTGCAGCCAGGGAGAGGTCGAATCATTGCAGCATATGATGTTTCATAGCATCTGGTACCAAGATATATGCCAGCGTCACTTAACCTCTTTTCTTTTCCTTCACTCTGGTTGGGACAACCTGGGCAAAATCTGGCAGCTGCTGGGTAGCACTAATATGGAACTTACTGCAACAATTGCTAGATAGATTCATTTCACCATTAGAGATGGGCACGACTCGGGAAAATGACGTTTTCGAGTTGTCGTGTGTCGGAGGCAGCCCGTGTCGGCTCGTTTCCGTTTTTCGCGAACTTCGCAAAAATTAGTCAGTTTGTTTTTTTGTTTTTTCGTTATCGTTATACTGGTTTTTTTTGGGGGGGGTAGCGAGCTCCTGGAGGCACCTCTGTGGGGTGGGTGCCTCCTCTGGCCCGCTATAAAGGGAAAGTGGGCTCCTGGAGGCACACATGGGTGCCTCCTATCCTCACCCACTAGGAAGGGACAGCAGCAGCAGGCTCCAAGAGACCCCTCAACATGGGGGTCTCCCCTCCTCACCTGCTGCTGCTGCAAAATGGCATGCATAACCATATGGATATGCATACAATTTGCAGACAGTGAGACCACCTGGTCCACTGGTACGACCCTCCAATGAGTGGGTCGCAACTGCCATGTCCCACAAAGAAGGGAATCGTACTTGCGTGTGTAGTGCAATGCAAGTAGATCTGGCTATAGGTTAGGGTTAGGGTTAGTGCAAGGGCTAGGGTTAGGCTACTGACGGGTAAGGTTACGGTGGGCTATTGGGTTGCACCTCTGGTTGCCTCTCTGACCCACTAAGAAGACAGTCTGTGACGTATGGGTAAGGAGTCAAGGATTAGGGTTAGGGGGTTAGGGGGCTAGGGCAGGTTTTAGGGGGCTTTTTGGCACATCCCAGAAGTCTCAGTGGCCAAGTGGCCATGCGATTGGTGGGATGGCTCCAAAAATTTGCATGGTCGTCCACTCCCACATGGCTGGCCAGGCCACTGGGCCAGCCCATCATTGCGCACTGCGCAGGTGTAAAAAATAAAATAAAATAAAATAAATGGAGGACAGAGGAGGAGAGGAGAGACATTTTGTTGCAAGAAAAAACCCACTGCTACTGTGAAAAATCTGGCAGTTTATAAATTTCCGCGTGTTTCTGTTGTGCTTGTGTGTTTTTGGACCACAATTTCAAAAACAATATTGCGTTCGACGCCCCATTTTGGATCCCCCGCCCGCACCGCATGGCATGGCAACTCGAGTCCGGCTGCCCAGGACGGGGGGAAGGCGGGACCCCCCCCTCCAGAAACAATCCCTCCGGTAGGTGCCCTGCACCCTTAGTCAAGCAGGCATTTTTCCGCCTGCTTTTTGGCCCGGGAATGGGTGGGGGGGAGACCCGGCCGGGAGAGTTTAAAAGTTTTTTCCTGTGCCGTCCGTGCCGCTTGCTTGCACTTTGGCGGCCGGCGGCGAGACTGGACTTTTTGCTGGCTGGCTGGCGCTGCGAGCCTGCGGCGAGTCCCACCAGACCAGAGCATCCCAGGACGGAGGGGGGGAGGCCGGGACCCCCCCTCCAGACCAGAACCCCCCCTCCGGTAGGTGCCCTGCACCCTTAGTCAAGCAGGCATTTTTCCGCCTGCTTTTTGGCCCGGGAATGGGTGGGGGGGAGACCCGGCCGGGAGAGTTTAAAAGTTTTTTCCTGTGCCGTCCGTGCCGCTTGCTTGCGCTTTGGCGGCCGGCGGCGAGACTGGGCTTTTTGCTGGCTGGCTGGCGCTGCGAGCCTGCGGCGAGTCCCACCAGAGCAGCCCAGGAGGGAGGGGGGAGGCCGGGCGAGGACCTCCAGAAACCACCCCTCTGGTAGGTGCCCTGAGGCATGTCAGGCATATTTCCGCCTGCTTTTTGGCCGGGAACCGGGTTTTTTAACTTTTAAAAACTTTTTTTCTGTGCCGCTTGGCATTGCGCGCGATTGCCGCGATGCAAGTAACGACCACGAAAAATCAGACCAAATTGTTCGTTTGTCGGTTCGAGCTCGAAGTCTGGCGGAGTAATTCCCGTTACCGTTTCCGTAGAGTAACGGAACCGAGTAACGGAAACGGAAACGGGAATACCGCTAAGTCGTGCCCATCTCTATTCACCATCCAGAGGTGTCACACTAGATTGCCACACACAACTGAGATCTAACTGTGTCCTCCTGATATTCTCCAACATATGTTTATTGTTATATGTTTATCAGCATTTTACAATATTTTTATGCCAATAAAGGTTCTGGAACTGGAACTGCCATCTTTTGCAAGGTACTTTATTTAGTTGCTGATCCAAATGTATAGTACTCAGTTTATTAAAATCAGTTATCCATTATAACCTGCTTATCTGACTATATAGTATTGTAGTCTTGCTTTCCAAAACTGGAGACAGGTGGAATTTATAATATGGAGGGAAATATGTGAATACAGTTTAGGCAACTGCTGAATGATGTGACTTGGTTATGCTTGCACATATAATCCATTGCTATTAGTTTAGGTCAGTGGTTCTCAATCTGTGGGCCCCCAGATGTTCCTGGACTGCAACTCCCAGAACCCTCCACCACTTGCTGTGCTGGAAGGGGTTTCTGAGAGTTGCAGTCCAGGAACATCTGGGGACACACAGGTTGAGAACCACTGGTTTAGGACATGATGGATTTTAATTTGGACTTGTGGTCATCTCTACACTTGATTCATAATTATTTTCTGAAGTATATTCATTCGGATAACATAGTCTTTGATTGTGAATATGAATTCCTCTGTTTCAGCCTGAAGACGGCCTAATTTAAGCCACAGATTCAATTTGTTGCTCACCAATATTATCACCCAGAAGGCAACTGGGATGCTGTCTGAGTAGTGGTTTCTCAAGCCATGTAGTGGTTTCTCAAGCCAGTGGAGGTGTTCCATTAATATACATTGGTTAGTCCTTAGGGAATTGACCAATATAAGAACGGATGAAAAAGAAATTTATCTTGGGATGATGGGTAGATATACATCATTTTGAAATATGTTCCTACTCAGAGTAAAAAGAACTTAAAAGTGAAAAGGGAAAGGAGGTTTAAAATCAGCCATTTCATCCGTCTGGACCAAGGACTTTGAATGCTGAATAGAGATGGGCACGAAATGAACTTTTGGTTAGTTTTATTATTCGTTATTTGTTTTGTTATGTAACAAAATGAATAACGAACTGCCCCCTCTAAGAGAAACGAAAAAAAAATGGAAATTTCCGTTTCATTTTGCTTTGTTTCGTTTGTCTCCTACATGGGTCCTGGAGTGGTCCTCTTCCTGGTCTGGTCCTCCTGGCTGCACGTAGGGGGCTGCGGGGGGGGGGGTGGAGCCAACTGGCCACACTACAGCTGGTAGGCGGCTGTGGTTGGCAGTAAAAAAATAAAATGAAATAAAATAAAACAAAATAAAAGATCCAGCGTGTGGGCCCCGGTACCGGCGTGTGCCAAAATGGCCCGCGGGCCGCCACCCCCTCCAAAATACAAAAACCAAAATAACCCAGTCCGATGGGGACTTTTAAATCCCCCCCCCAAAAAAAAACCACAAACAAACATAAAAATAAGAAAGGAGTGCCGACCCGGCACCAGCAGTTGGTGCTTTAAGGAAAAAAAGATGAATAATGAATCAAAATCAACAATGAAACAAATATTTCAAAAAAATTCATTAAAAACAAAATGAAACGAAACAAACCTTAAAATGAACCGAACCAAAACAAATTGCCATTTTTTCGGTGCGTGCCCATCTCTAATTCTGAACTCTGAGAAGACCAGGTTTGAATTCTCATGCCTTCATTTGAAAACAGTGGAGTTCGGCAAGCATGAGTTTTCGTATTGGCTCCCATTACTCATGGAACAAAAATTTAGAAACTGAAACTGGAAGGAAGTTCTCAGTAATCAAGAAAAACAGCTACCGGAAATGAACAAATGATAGAACCTGTGCTTTACCAATGGTCCTTATCACCAATTGTAGAGGGCTATTGTTTGTTGCAGACCCAGGCTTCCTACAATTCTTTAGCCTCCTCTCCCAAGATCGATTCCGACTGTGACTGCACATTTTCCAGCATAATCTTGTTATTGACAAAACCAACTCACATTCAGAGAGCAGTTCTGTGCCACTCCTTAGATAAAGACAACCACAATGAGACGTAATTGCTGTAATGATGGTTATTATATTGTTGAGGTGCTGCAGATAGCCTCTGTTTTTATTGCCTTGACATCTTCCTTTGTGCTGCCTGCGTCCCAGTTGCTTTTCCTCCTGCCAAGAGCTATATGGCAAATCCACTATTTGTCAGGAAATAGCTGTCAATGGAACACATGATGCATTTGCTGAAGATAAATTCTTGCAAGGATGGACGTGAAAAGATTCTGGATGGGTGCCAATTTGTTCTCTGGGAATTGATTATAAACATGGAAGACCATTTCTTCAGTTTCTTTTTTCTTCAGCATCACAAAAATAAACACAATATAGTCACACACATAGCTTTATTTTACCCTTGGTTTTGACTTCCCCTTGTGAATAACAGAGACTACAATGCAGAAAAGGAGAAGAGTCTTAATCACAGAGAATGTTTTATTCACAGATTCCAATGGCTTTTGCATTACACCATATCTAAACCTAAGCCAATGTATTTGCCTGAAATTAACAGCTGATGCAAACAATTTAACTCCTTGCGTTATACAACACAAGGCAAGCAACTCCCGGCCTCTATGCAGTCTCCTTATTAATCAGATAACTGTTGTGACTGAAATTGAGATAGTACTATGCAGGGTTGCATTAACTGTTGAAAATTTTCTGTGTAATTAATGTCACTCTAACAAAACACTTAAATCCATTTTGAAAGACATGAGTGAAATGGCATTTCGTTGTCATTGTCCCCACCACCACCACCACCACCACCATCTTCAAAAGATGTCTGTTCTTTCAAAGAAATGACCTTATAACCTTTGGTCACATATTGGTTACCAGTTGCTTCCCGAGCCCAATTCAAAGTGCTTGTTTTGACATATAAAGCCCCAAATGACTTAGGACCTAGATACCTGAAGGACCACCTCCTTCCATACGAACCTACCCGGCAATTAAGATCAAACCAGGGGGCCCTCTTGAAAGAGCCATCCCTCAAGGAGGTGAGAGGGATGGCTTGTAGACATAGGGCCTTTTCGGCAGCTGCCCCCAAGCTATGGAATGCCCTCCCAAGTGAGATCCGACTGGCACCAACATTGATGACATTTTGGCGCCAGGTAAAAACCTTCCTGTTCCAGACGTTTTTTAACTGATACAACATAGACTGTGGGTCCTCTGATGACAATTTTAGTGTAATGATTTTAGTGTAAGGTTTTTATTATTGTTTTTAATTATTTATTGATATTCTATGTTTTAACTGTTTTTATTTTTTTTATTGTAAGCCACCACCTTTGGGTAGTGGGCAGCATATAAGATGTAAAAATAAATAAATAAAAATAAAATAAATGTATCTGAAAAATAATCTAAAATGTGTAGAAAAAAATTAGACATGCCTACACTGGGAGCAATTTATGCTAAAATCTCTTCAGCAATGTAGTTTCTAAAGAAATTGTGTTTTTAAAATGCAAGGAAGCATCTGGCAGGTAGATCTTTATAGCTATTCACTTTCACTTTGCAGGTTTCTTCTTTTCATTGGCAAAACATTTTTTAAAAAACAGCACAAAGTAATGAAAGGTATCTGGTAAATTAAAACAGTGTTAATGTTTTAATCTTCTATTTCTCTTTTCATATCCAGCCACAAAACAGCCAGTGTCCTGGTGTGTTAGGCAGCCGGAAAGGGACCCTGTGTTTCTCCTGTTTCTCCAGTTTTGCTATTAACTGCTTCATTTCACTTTTGTTTTTCTCAGTCTCGGCATGCTTTCCACCACCACCCCTTTCGCTTCTTACCAGAGGACTCCATGATCTCAGCGTCTAATTCATCTGAAGAGGTGATAAAATCCCTCTAATCATCCTTGTCCACGGAGACATCTGAGACAGTTTGCTTTGGCATCCTTTTGTTACGTTTGCCCATAACTGCAGCTCTAATGAATTCACTGCCTTTTCTCAAGTATTAGAGCCTCATGACATTATCATTATTAGCAGGCTTGGAGCGGAGCTTACCTTCTAAGCTGCCATCTTGTTGCCAGCCGAAGCCATGCCCCAAATAGATGGCATTAAGATAAGAACCTTTTCAGTGCAGACCAAACCACACAAAATTTTCCAATGTAGACAGGCCTTAACTGTTACTATGTTTAATGGGGCTGACACAGGAACCTGAGACAAGAACTAGACAAACGTTAAATGTCTATGGAACTCATTAATTGAGAAACACCATTGCCTATCCCAGTGGTTCCTGGACTGCAACTCCCAGAAACCCTTTCCAGCACAGCGAGTGGTGGAGGCTTCTGGGAGCTGCAGTCCAGGAACATCTGGGGACCCACAGGTTGAGAATCACTGGCCTATCCTCTGGTTACCTCTCATCTAGATTACTACAGCATTAATGGCCGCCTTTGCCAATGTAACTGGATCCAGTGTGACTGTGACTGTGACTGTCTAGGAATGCAGCGATGGAGAAGCTGGAGAAGCTCTTACTCTAGATCAGTGATGGTGGACCTTTTAGAGACTGAGTGCCCAAACTACGATTCAAAACCCATTCATTTTTCGCAAAGTGCCAGTACAGCCATTTAACCTGAATACAGGTGGCTGTGAAGGGGCAATGTTGGGTGCCCACAGAAAGGGTTCCGAGTGCCACCTTTGGCACTTGTGCCATAGGTACACCAACACTGCTCTAGATGTTGTTCCACTACAACACCCATCAGTCCTTAAAAATTGTCAGGTGCTGATGGGAATGGGTGCCCCAAAAAAGACACCACTTCCCCAAGGTTCTGGGGGAAGGACACAGGACAATTATTTGTCACAAATACAGTTGCACACTTTCTTATGCTATTTAGTTCTTGCATTGGAAGACTGGCGAATACAGAACTAAGAAAGAGGGAGGTGTGAGGAAATTTTAGGCAAGGACTAAGCTAATTGTGACCTCTTTTCAGGCTGACAGGTGGCGCTACCCCAACACCACACACATTGCACACACACAAAAGATTATTTGAAGATGTTCAGAGCCATCGTGCTTTGCTTCTCGATACTCCTACAGCAGCATTTCCTCATTTCTCCCACAGTAGGGTTCCAATTAGTAAGGAATCTTGTAGTAAGCAAGAGTTATTTATTACCACCACGTGCATCCCCATACGAATGCTTCCAAGGCAATTAAAAAGCAAATCAGAATATATTAGTAAAATCCTAATCAACTATATCCAAAAAGTAGTCATTAAAAGTATAACAAATTATCTGATCTGGTGGTCATTGATGGTCTTGCACAGGGAGAACATAAGAACATAAGAAGAGCCATGCTGGATCAGGCCAAAGGCCCATCTAGTCCAGCTTCCTGTATCTCACAGCGGCCCCACCAGATGCCCCTGGGAGCGCATGAGACTAGGTATCTGTCTCCTGATACCACTCCCCTGCATCTGGACCTTGAAGTACCCCGGTTTTAAGCCTGGAGATTACACATCTCCATCATGGTTTGTAACCTGTGATGGAGTTTTCCTCCAGGAAGGCATCCAGGCTAGATGCCATCACCACATCCTGTGGCAGGGAGTTCCACAGACTAACAACGCACTGGGTGAAAAAATATTTTCTTTTGTCTGTTCTTGCTGTTCCAGCCCTCAATTTGAGTGTATGCCCCCTAGTTCTGGTATTTTGTGAGAGGGAAAAGAGCATCCCTCTATACTCATGCCCTGCATTATTTTGTACGTCTCGATCATATCCCCCCTCAGGAGCCTTTTTTCCAGACTAAAGAGCCCCAAATGTTTTAGCTTTTCCTCATAAAAACTCTGCACTTCCGGGAGGCCTTTGGCAACCTTTTGTAGGTTTTTTAGTTTTTCCCCCGCCATCCACATTTCGATCCCTCCGAGTATCCTCGTTGTTGGGACTGTACATATTGCCAGGGTGCTAAGCTGTTTTTAAATAGTTAGAATTGCTTTGTTTACTTTTTATTATGTTGTTTTTGCTTTTTTTGTTGTGTTTAGTTGCTTGTCAACCATTGTAAGCCGCCCAGAGTTCCTACGGGAAGATGGGCAGGGTATAAATATAATAAATAAATAAATAAGGGAGGTTCCCCAGCCCAATAATCATTTTAGTCACTCTCGTCTTCACCTTTTCCAGTTCAACTATGTCTTTTTTGAGATGAGGAGACCAGAATTGTACACAATACTGCAGGTGCGGCCTTGCTATTGTTTTGTATAATGGGATTATTTATTTATTTATTTATTTATTTATTATTTACACTTATATACCGCCCCATTCCCACAAAGGGGACTCTGGGCGGTGCACAACATCAGAATAAAAACAAATAAAAATCAAAATCATTTTCAAACATTATAATGTTTGCTGTTCTATTTTCAATCCCCTTTTTAATAATCCCTAGCATGGAATTGGCCTTCTTCACCACTGCCACACATTGGGTTGACACCTTCATGGAGCTGTCCACCAACACAACAAGATCTCTTTCCTGATCCGTCACGGATAGCTCAGAGCCCATGAGTTGATAGATAAATATAGATGGATTTTTTGCCCCAATGTTGTTTGCTTCTTCCTGGTCACTAGAAGTTCTTGGGCTGAAACTTTCAGAAACCTTCTTCACCACTAGCTGCCCTGCCCATGATGTCTGGGAATTGCAGTCCAGGAACATCTGGAGGCTCAAGATTGGGAAGCACTGCGTTCAAGGGACCCAGAAAGGAAGCACTCCTTTTTCCAAGTGCAGAACCAAAGCTGACGAAGTCTGAGCAGTTTTTGATTCAGGCCTGTTTAAAACATATCAGTAGTTTATGTGTATTAAGAATATAAGTAAGGTGTGTGTGTGTCTACACTCATGCATGTGCACAGGTCACAGCAAGAAACTAAACACCTACATCTTGTTGGAAATCAACTGCATTTTCTATCTTTGAATTACAATGGAGAACAACAACATGTGTCTGCAAAAATATATCTGTGTATGCAAGGAACGATCCGTAAGAGAGGGGGATTGTGGGGCTTTTGAAATTATTATTATTAAAGGGATGCGCATTGAAAAGGGATGTATAGGAATGGAAATTCAAATGCTTCGGTTCTGTGAGGATTTAAAAATACGATGAAATTAAATACTCCCTGTAATTACAAAACCTTGGCTGTTGTTGTTGTTTTAATTGGTTTTAGGCCAGAGTGGAAATGTGAGCCCATTCTTCTCCTTCAATAAATGCTAATGAGCAGACATTTTCAAAGCCCTTCCCTGGAAGGGCAACAACTGAAGTATTTAAAATGGATGACCACCTCACTCCTCCTCTTCCCCAGGGATTTGATTTAATCTCTGCCCTAGAAGATGGAATACAACTAAATGAAATAATATTTCTTGGGCTCTTTCACAGAACTCATCCTACAGTGATTGACAAATAGTGTTGTTACATCAGCAAAGCATCCTGTTTCCTGATACCTCAGATCCAAAACCTGAGGCCATGGACTGGATCTTTGAGGGTTAGAGGGGTAGGATGGATTACATTTTTTTTATGCTTTGCACTGCTAATACAGCACCAGGGCTTTTGCAACAAGAGAACTGAGAAGTCATGATGCTGGTGCGCCATTCCTTGCCTTGTTCCAAATGGCACTATGAGTCCAAGAATGGAGCATTAAAAAGCCAGGAACAAAATGTATGATGATGATGATGATGATGATGATGATGATGATGATGATGATGATGATGATGATGATGATGATGATGATGATGATGAATTCAATTTAAATACTTCTCATCTGGCAGAGAAGCCACTCTGGGTGGTTTGCAACATAAAACAAACTGTTGCAATATACAAATACAGAAATGAAAAACAAAAATATTACAGATAAGAACATAATTGAAACATCATACATAAAAATCAAAGGCAAGTAGAGGCTGCTATCTCACGATCACCAAAAACCGCTTCAAGCAGCTGGAAAATGCAGCTCCTAAAATTGTGTCCCCACGGCCAGCGGGCTTTTTAAAAAAGTGTGACCACGCCCACTTTAGCGCGACCCAGGGAGTATTCCAAGTACCAGGTCAGGGGGTAGTAAAAAAAAAATTGTCGCTGTTGCCATGCGTATATTTAGCTGAAACTTATGTCCGTGGGGACTTGGAAACGCCGCTTCATCTTTTCGTCCCCATTGCAACACAGCCCTGTGGCCCTTCCCACAACACACACACACACACACACACACACACACACACACACACACACACACACACACACACATCAGAGGTGGTGGCATGGGGGATTCGCCCCGAGAGGCAGCCTCTCCCACTCAGGCTGCTCTTTCTCGCGTCCTTTTTTTGGAGGCACAAACCTTGGGTGGCAGCACTTCGCTCCTTCCCCTTTCACTGAAAAAAATCGGGGCTGGGGGATCACCCTCTTCCCTCTCCTCCCCAGGCTTCCTAAGAGCTGCAGCAGGTGGCGTTGGGGAAAGTGCTGTGAAAGTGGGTTGGGGTGTGTGTGTGTGTGTGTGTGTGTGTGTGTGTGTGTGTGTGTCCAGTGGGGTCGTGGGGATACAGGAACCACCTCTTTCCCCCGCCGCTACTGGGGGGAAAGCTGGCTTTTATTTCGAGCCAGTTTTTCTGACTGTGGGATAGTAGCCTATATAGGCTAAGGGCAGACAAGACTACATCAAATCAAAAGGAGGTCGCTGAGGAGTGTTCAGACTTTAAAACTAACTTGCAGCCTAAAATTCAGACTATTGTCCCCTTTTCTGCTGCTCACCCTGGGAATGGTTTCTCTGAAGCACAGAGAATAATGCCACTTTCAGTACAGTGTCCACTATTTGAAAGATCACATGTTAGTGTAAAAGATGAGCAAGTGGGTTACAGCAGTACTTGCATACCATCTCTATGGTCATCATGGTGGGTGGTTACTTTCTAGGTGCAGCTCTATGGGCATCATAGTGTGTGGTTACTCTCTAGCCCGTTTCTTATCTCTATGGTCTTCAATTGGGCTGAATGATCTCCGTCTCCTATTCTACAGAACAAATCGATCATGCAAGCTATTTTTTTTAATAACAGCTGGGTGGGGAGGCCTCTGAAAGGGCCAGAGGCTTCCCAGCATGGAGACCCGAGTAGGGGCGGTGGCTTGTCTTCCCATTTTACTCTCCAGCCATGCTGCTTCAGGCCTCCCAAGAACAGCATGGCTGGAGAGTAAACTGGGGCTGGAGCTGCATCAAGATTGCAGTATGTATGTGTGAATATATTTTTCACACATACATACTTCTAAAAACTAGGTGCGTCCTATGGTCCGGTGCGTCTTATGGAGTGAAAAATATGGTATATCAGAAAGAACCAAATGCCGTGGTGTGACTTCACAGCAAGCTAATTCACGTTTCCCTTGCTGTGTAGTTGCACTGTCAGATATATCACAGCTTCTTTCTGCTGAAGAATTCATGGCTTTTCCTGTCCTGCTCCTTCAGTTCTCAGTTTTATTTTGAACACTGTGCTTTGTAAGTGGCTGTTGATACAAGAATGTTATTATTTCATCCTTTTCATCCTAAGTGACAACAAACATCTCAGCTGGGCATTCTATATCTAAATTGCCCGGGTTGTCTACCGGTGCTACAACTGGAATTACACTGCTTAATTTCAGTGTGTCTTTAACACTAATTACCTACCCAGCCTCCCCCTGTTCAGCTAATGCAGCTCATTATAGCCTGCAAAAAAGATAAGGAGTGGAGAGAAGAAGAAAGAGATAAAAGGTGAGCATGGTGGCAGAAATAAAGCTCTCTCAAATTCACAGTACCTCATTACATTTCAGCTACTCAAGAATTAAATATTGGATGGGACAAGACTGACATTTTTGAGATACAAGAAGTCTTCTTTGCTGAATATGTTAGATTTTTCGTAGCTCTGTAACATTTTGTTTGGCAGATTATTTCTATACTGTATTAAAACACAAAAAGTCACATATTGGAAGGAGGAGGAGTGTAAAGAGCAGTTGACTTATTAATTTACCTATTCAGCAAAACCTAAGAGTCTCAATTCATGCACTCTGGTGTGCCAAGCAATTCCGTTCACATCTATAACGTGATCAGGGCTTTAGCGCTAAACCTAACCATATCCCTCAAATTACACAAGTTGTTATGTACCAATGTGGATATAGAGAGCCGCTTTGGTACGGTTTGGTAAAATTCTTGTCTGCCTTAAAGAGCAAAGATCTGCGATGCTGTAAAATATTTGGAAGACGACCAGGCTGAAGGGCTGTTTCAAGCATTGTAAGTTCAGCCTGAGAATTGTCAAGTCAAACCTAAGCAGTCCTTTAGCTCCGGCATTTTATAAAAGGCAACACATTAGTATCAACTCATATAAAAGTACTGGCAAAGATATATCGTGGACCCTCGTATAACAAATGGTTTGTATAAGATAAAATCTGTACAACATAAAACATTCCGGAGATAGGGGAAATTTGCTTAACAGAATCGTCTATGGGCTGAATCCGTACAACATAAACATGGTCGCGATTAGGGATTACTCTGTTCTCAATGCATTCCTATGGGAAATTTGTATAAAAGAAAATTTGTTTAACATAATTTCATTTGGAACAAATTAATTCCTTTACACGGCGGACCCTCATATAACAAACCATTTGTATAACAAAATCTATACAACATAAAAAATTCTGGAGATAGGGGGAATTTGCTTAACAGGATCATCTATGGGGCGAATCCGTACATCATAAAAATGGTAGGGATTAGGGATTACTCCATTTTCAATACATTCCTATGGGAAATTTGTATAAAGGAAAATTTGCTTAACAGAATTACATTTGGAACGAATTAATTCCTTTCTACAAGGTACCACTGTACAAGGTTCTACTGTATCATTACTGTTAATATTGGTCTATGAGGCTTTCCAGCTAGATAACCTCTTGCCATGACATTAGCCAGCTTGTTCTATTAGTACTGAAATTAGTCTGAAATGGAGATTTCTACTAGCAATTTTTTTAAAAAAATAGTCTTTATATTTATATAGTAACCACTATTTGTTTCGGTGAAATAAGTTTTAATTTTAAAAAATAATAATCTCAGGTTGATCCTGAGGAAACTGTAGCCTATGAGTTGAATTCAGATGATGAGGTCTTTCCTTGTGGCCTATCAAGACCTCCAGTAAGTAATCTTACATTTTCAAGATCCACCCCTATCTATGAAACCCTCTATTTAGAGAAAGGAGGGTAAGTGAGAGCAGGCCATGGCTGCACCACAGTCTGGAATCGCACTATTTCCCTTACCAGCTACTATACCAGGTATTCAAGAAAAGGTACGTTCAAAGAGCTGTGTGTTCTCCAGGCAGAATTCGTATTGTGAGGGCAGAGGGCAGGTAGCTTGGGTTTTGGTGATTGTAGCAGCAACCACCACATATTGGAAGAGCGTGCCTGTGTCGTTTTATTTCCCTTATTTTTATCTCGTTGATTCTTTTTCTCGATCCTCCTCTTTTCCTCCATCTAGTTTGCTGGCAGGGGAAGCAAAGGTGGTGCACACCTTACTACCTATACAGAAGGGAAGCACGGAGCTGAGCTTCTTGACACAGCTTTTTGAATGCTGCCATCCTGCATTCTTTTTAAGGAGAAAGGCGGGATAAAATTATTTTATATAAATTCCAGCCCAACTTTATAAGCTCTGTACTACAGACAAGTCTATGGCAGTTTTGGTGAATCTATGGCATGTGAAGCCCTTTTTGTGGACACGTGACATCACCCCCTCACAGCTCCTGTGTTTCCCCCTCCGCTCAGAGCACACCATTGTGCTCCGTGTAGAGAGCCGGGCAAATTATTTATTTATATAAATAACTCTGGGAAGTTTACAGCAAGGTTAAAATCAAGAACCCGCAGCAAGAGGCGTCAGGGGCGGAGAGAGGGAAAAAAGGCCTAAAATAAATTAAAGGTCGCCAAATGCCTCCCTAAAAAGCAAGGTTTTGAGCGCTTTTTTTGAAGGTGGGCAGGGATTGTGATGGGCGCAGCTCACTAGGAAGATGGTTCCACAATGTGGGGACCACCACAGAGAAGGAGCGGTTGCGCGAGAGTGACTTCCGTACCTCCCTAGGTTTGGCCACCCTGAGTGAGCGCCTGCGACATTCTAGTGGACCTGGCCTCAGTTGACCTCTGGGAGATACGCTCCGACAGGTATTCAGGACCCAAGCCATGGAGGGTTTTGTAAATCAAAACCAGAACCTTGAACCTTACCCGGAGGGCCACGGGCAGCTAATGCAGGCATGCCAGAACTGGGGTGATGTGATCAAATCTACGAGCACCCACCACCAGTCTGGCTGCTGCATTCTGCACCCATTGGAGCCTCTGGACAAGGGTCAAGGGCAACCCCACATAGAGGGCATTGCAGTAGTCGAGCCTCGAGATCATGAGGGCCTGCACAACTGTCCTCAGGGAGGACTCATCGAGGTACGGGCGGATCTGGGCGATCCTGCGGAGATGGAAGAAAGCGGCCTTAGGAACAGCCATCACCTGAGCTTCCAGGGAGAGGGCTGAGTCAAAGACCCCCCCCCGCGCCAAAAAAAGGAAAAAGGAAGCTAGACAAATTCAGTGTTTGTCACGGCAGAAGACCGTGAGGTAACACTTGTCACGAGACCATGGGAACACTGAAACAGGGACAAAACCACGTGATCGTGACCAACGCTGTCACGGTACAAAACTAGTTGCGGAACAAAGAAGGACATGAAGTAACTGCCTTACTGTAAAAATGAGTCAATGATTTCAAGAATTGAAGTCTAACTCTAGAAACTAATGCAAGTACAGTCACCCTCCATAACCCCTATGTGAATGTAGGTGTCAACAAGAAAGTGTAGCATCACTCTCAATCTAGCTAGCGTGGTGTACAAGATAATATGAACCCTATGTGTTATCACTCTGGTATTTTATTTTATTTTATTTTATTTTATTTTATTTATATTTATTTATTTATTTTTGCATTTCTATACCGCTCCCATTTCCCGATGGGAACTCTGCGCGGTTCACACAAAAAGTTAAAAACAAGAACATCAGTAAAAATATATAGGAGGTATTAGGCAAGAGGCATAAAACTTGACAATAAAAAAATAAGAAAGAAAGAAACACCTTGGTGCAATCCTAGCAATTGCCTAAGGCATCCCTGAACAGCCAGGTTTTAAGGGCTTTCTTGAAGGCTGCCAGCAAGGGAGCCTGGTGTATCTCACTGGGAAGTTTGTTCCACAACTCTGGGCTGGCCACCAAGAAGGCCCGTTTGCGGGTTACTACCTTACAGGCCTCTCTAGGTGTGGCCACCCAAAGCAAGAGAGCCATGGAGGATCGGGTTGGTCGGGCCAACTCTGATCGTAGGGAGATACGCTCTGCCAGATAATCAGGACCCAGACCATGGAGGGTTTTGTAAACCAAAAACAATACCAAACCAAAATATTTCTATCCCACCTTTCTCCCTGAAAGGACCCAAAGTAGCTTTTATAATCTAAAACAATCTTTAAAACAGCAAGTATGCAATGTTTTAATAATAAATAAACATGTATTATACTGAAACAGTAACTAAGATTAGTATTAAAATTTATTAATATTGTATTAATAGCATTAATATTACTGAGAGACCATTTCTACAATGACAGTGATGGGAAAATGCAGGATAAGTCCTTTGCTTTCATTGCTGAATGATATTGTCAGCAAAACCCAGCTCCTAGCTTTTGGGTTGTGGTCTCACACACGTGTCTGCCTTATATAATATTGTCTGTGAAGATTCTCAGTCATCCAAGTGAGGTTACCTGGGAACTGAGTCATGGACTTCTTTTCTTGTTAGGTGAAAAGAGTTTGCTGCTCATCCAAGCAGAACTATTACGCTGAGGAAAGTTGGTAGGAGACCTTCAGTTTATCCTCAACTTCAGTTTTACTTCACACTGGTCTTAATAGGCTCCTTAGAATGATAGTGGCCATGGTGTCTGTGTGTGTTTGTGTGTGTGTTTGTGTGTGTGTGTGTTGTTGTGTTGTGTTGTGTTGTGTTGTGTTGTGTGTCTCTGTGTGTGTGTGTATGAAAATCACACGTCTGCAGCCCCTCTCAACACCCATTAAGCATGGGTGGTTAGCGGTAGCCTCCCTGGTAGATGTGTGAACTTGATTTTTCTGGGGACAGATGAAAACATGATAAATAGGAGATTGTGCCTAAGTCTTCCACCCCTGTTGAGAGATAGGTATACTATACTTATATAATATTCTAATTTTCTATTTCCCATCCTCTGATTTTTAAAACCACTTTTTATTTGCATTTTCAACCACCACCACCCAGTATGATTTGTTTAAATGTCAGCATTTGTGCTGATTTTTGTTGGGAACTCCTTGTGAGGTCCAGCAGCTGAAATGTAGATGATTTATGAGGCTAGTCTACATGTGTGATCAAGGATGGAACTGGCTTGGACTGTTTTTGTCAATCTGGGGCACACACGGTTCCCCAGTATGACCAAGAATTTGGTGTTCATTTAAAGTTGGTGCGTAGCCTGGGCTAAGACTGCTTAGATATTGAAAAAGACAGGGAGAGCACAAGTAATGTCAGCATGTTAATTTTAACACGGCAAAATACCATGAAGCAGAAGGGTGTTTGATAAATTGTACTATGTAGGACAGTGTTTAAAGTCATGACACAATGTCATGGCTTCAAACACTGTCCTACATAGTACAATTCCCACCCTGTGCCTTTTCTGTTTTGTCTCTCTCTCTCTCCCTCTTTTAACAGTAAATATTTAAACATACCAGTAATTTTTCTGTTTTCCCATTTGTACATTAAATCCATTTTCTCTCACCCATAACATTTGTAATAATCGTTGAAGGGCCTACCACTGCGATATCACAAGGACTCCTCCTTATGTATCAGTTTTTATTTTATCTGCCATTTGTTTTAGTATTTTTATATAGTATCTGTGTAATGATTTGTACTCCGTTAGGTTTTCACTATTTCTGTTGGGGATATGTTTTGTGGTTGTAGTTGGGCAGTCGCTGTTTGGATGACATGTTGTGCACCGCCCAGAGTTCCTTATGGGAAAATTGGGCAGTCAATAAGTACAAGAATAAATAAATAAATAAATAAATAAATAAATAAATAAATAAATAAAT
>JAHTLZ010000122.1:36460336-36496769 GCA_023846285.1 Phrynocephalus versicolor | reverse complement strand
TGGTAGTTTAACCCACAGTGATTCTATGGTGGAGTCAGACCCTCTGTCCATCTCCATTCTGCTGGATTTTACCCCTTCTTTGACATAGATGGCCACTCCTCCTCCAACCCGCCCCTCTCTATCCCTTCTATAGAGTTTATAGCCTGGGATTGCTGTATCCCACTGGTTCTCCACATTCCATCAGGTTTCTGTTATGGCTATTATATCTATGTTATCCCTAGCCGCCAAATGTTCAAGTTCTCCCATCTTTGCTCAGAGGCTTCGAGCATTCGCATAGAAGCACCTGTACAGTGGGTCCCGCAACAACAGCTGCTGCCTTGTTCTTTCTCCCGCACAGCTTTTATTGTCAGTAGACAAACTGTCACATTCCGTTATTCTCCCAGTGCTATTACCTGCTATGCCATCTCTATGTGATTCTCTACCCTCTTCAACCTCATTTCCCGAGGATGAGGTGTTCCGAACCGGATGCCACTCAGCTCCTGTCAGCTTTCCCCCAGTTATCAGTTTAAAAGCTGCTCTGCTGCCTTTTTGAGGTTGAGTGCCAGCAATCTGGTCCCATCATGATTCAAGTGCAACCCATCCCTCCTGAACAGGTTTGGCTTGTCCCAAAATGTTCTCCAGTTCCTGACAAATCTAAAGCCCTCCTCTCGACACCATCGCCTCATCCATTGAGGCTTCTGAGTTCTGCCTGCCTGGCGGGTCCTGCATGAGGAACAGGTAGCACTTCTGAAAATGCTACCTTGGAAGCCCGGGACTTCAATCTTCTACCTAACAACCTGAATTTGGCTTCCAAGACTGACCGCTTTGCCTTCCCAACATCATTGGTACCAACGTGTACCATGACCACTGGCTCCTTCCCAGTTCTCTCTAACAAGCTATCTATATTTCTCATGATGTCTGCAACCTTTGCACCTGGCAGGCAAGTGACCATACGGTTATCATGCTCCTCACAAATCCATCCCTCTGTATTTCTAATTATAGAATCCCCTAGTACAAGAAGCTTCTCTCCTGCAGCCTGTTCATCTACATGTACCTGATCTTGTGTCTCATCAATAGTGATGAGGGAGAGATCCTCCGGTGGAACCAATTCTTCCTCTGTGTGTGCCTCATGAGGTGTGCTGAGGGAAAGAGCCTCAAATTGATTGTGCAATATGAGACTCTCTGAGCGATCCCTTGGCCCTCTACTCCTTTGAGTCACATTCCTCCACCCATCTACCTCCTGAGTTGGGGCAGTGACTTCATCCTCAGAAGTGTGCCCTGTCTCTTATTTGACCTGGATAGTCTGTTCCGCTCTGTCCAGGAACCTCTCAAGCTCCTTAATATGTTGCTGGTCCGATATGCGAGCCTCTAGCTGCTGGACCTTCTCTTCCAACAGCGCAACCAGTTTGCACTTGCAGCAAATGTAGTTCTGTACACGCTCTGTCAAGATGACAAACATGGCACAAGTACTACAGGAATCTACAGCTGCTCCCTCCAACTCCATTTTAACGAGTGCAATAAAATGTATTGAAGGTCTCAAAAATGTAAACTTACACTATTTTTTTTTATCTAGTAAGACTATTTACTTCTTTTGTTGTTTATTCAAAATCCAACAGTGTATGGGCTGGTATAGCACCTCTAATCCAACTGCAAGCACGTCAGGAAGTTTCCAGTGCTAACTTGCTAATGTGTGTAGGAACTCCTTAGGAGTAGCTTGGCTTGGGGACTCAAATATACACAGAAGTTTTTTTTTAGTTTTTTTTTTGTTTGCACGTGCCATCAGGCGCGTGCTGCTGGGAGCAAGTATTTAAAGATAAAGCTCTGCCCCCTACTTCCTCTGTGCTCTCTGGCCGTGTGCTTCCTCTCTGCTTTCTCTGCAAGAAAAGAGGCAGTAGGACCATTTCTACTAGTTATGCATTAACACAAAAACACTGAATTCTTGGGAAACAAAGTGTAAAACATAAGCAGACAACAAGAGCTAAAGAGATACTTTGTCCACTCCAGCCTGGAAATAAGAGACAAAACACGTCTGTCGGATTTAAAATAGGGCCACAATTTATTGATTTTAATCCATGCTATTGAACCTACTGTAATTCCAAGGGGACCTACAAGTGCAAGTGGTTAACAAGGGGGGGTAGCCCTTTTAAATCATATTGGGGCAGGATCATAAATCATTATGACCTGTCATATATCATAACATGTTTACTGGAAAAGGTCAAGGGCTGCCATTGTACTAACTGTATTGTTAGCTACTTCTCTCCTGCGTTGACATAGCCACTTGCACTGATCCCCAGGGAAGAAAGAGGCTGGACCCTTTGATGTAAGCCCCTTAAGAGGGGTCTCTGACCGCTGGTGAGGTGACCAGCCAACCTGCCTTCCATGGGTCATTCTGGCTGTGGGCATTCGCCTCCGACCACCCTGACCCTTCCCAAAACTGTCACGTCACCAGCGGGTGGACAATGGAGCCCCTCGTGACAGGGTCTGTCGGAGCCGGCTTTCTGCATACTTAAAAGATTGAACAGTAGACACCCAAATAACATCAGAAACTGTTTTAAAAGGTCTCTAAGATTCCAAATCTTCTTTCCATGTGACATTTCCATGAGAGACTCCTATCTAAAAAAAAAATCCCCACAGATTACCAGCCTTTGTCCAAAAACCACAAATCTCTGTTAATACATGTAATCAGATGAATAGCTTTTTGATTCTTAGCAGGCACCAGCTCATACATGCCAAAGCTCATCAATGGATAAAAGCCAAACTGCTGTGATGTGTAGCGTTGGATAATAAATCTGCAAGTAACCAAAAATCATACAGATTTATCCATGATCAGTTTTAATTATGAGCAGATAGATGGACATCTCTTTAATTTTCTGCTGCTGGGAGAAAAACTCTTAAACAACAATTTCCCCATTCCTCCTCTTGTTTCCCTTTTAAATTACACACAAATAAATGTCTGTCCCTGAAAATGTGTGTTAACATGGTTATAGAGGTTAACATGATAATAGAGAAAATGTGTAAAAATATGTACATTAAGGGGATGGGGGAATCACTTATAAGTGTGATTCAAAGTACACATTAATTTCCATATAAGATGGCAGGATAGTCTTGTAGCCCAAACAAAAGTGGGAAGACAGTGCAGGTGAGAAAAACAAAGAAAAAGCTCTTGACTCAGATATGTTGGTTCAACCTGCCTAACAACAACAGCGCATATATCGGTAATCTCTAAAATAGATAACTATAATGGCTTCTACATGAGACTCCCTTTGAAGTCAATACAGAAATTGCAGTAGGTCCAAAATGCAGGTGCTGGACTGGTCGTAGGTACCACAAGATATCCACATGTACCCCCAGTCTTGGCATGCTTCACTGATTCCTTGTTGGTTTCTATATTCAACTTGGTCATGACCTATAAATCCCCTAACTAGAAATTGGCATGAACCAGAAAAAAATCCCTGTAGTTTGTGCCTGTTCATGTTATATTTTTTAAAAAATGAACCAGTACATGGTTTACTTCATTTTGAATTTTAGGGAGCCATAAAAGTGCCCTCCACGAGCCACCCAGAGATTCCAAAATCACAGAGTCATCTGCTACTTCTCCTATACATATCCATCAAATTTGTTTGAACTTGGGATGTCAGAGTTATAGATCCCCAAAACAGGTCACTTGAGGAAAGTACTGATAAGCAGCTGGTTTTGTAAAATTTATATGTGGTTATTGACAGGGAATCTGACACAAGGTGCTGCTATTCAGGAGGTGAACTGGGAAAGGAAAATATTATTTCCCCAAATCCCATGAACAGTACCACAGTAAACACGTCGCCCTGCACAGGATGTACTGCTGGAGATCTGAGCTGAGGTACAGAAGTAGCTGTGTGGCTGTGGCAGGATGGTGGTGGTGGTGAGTGGGGGTAGATGGGCAGTCCAACATGGGAATTGGTGTGCTAGATGGGTGGCTGTGAGGTAGTGTGGTTACCCTGACTTCCAGAGTTGGCTCTAAGGTTGAAGGATTCCTCTGACTTTCACTGATGGTTCTGAGGTAACCCTCTTCCTGTGTCTTATCAGTCGTTGAAGGGCTTCCATGACCTACAGAGGTGAACTTGGGCAGGAACCACCCATGCACCTTCAAGTAGGCCCGCGTGTTAGCCTTTCTCTCAGGACAGGTTTTGCACCATGAGCCAGCGATAAGAGCCCCGTGAGAAGCCCTTCTTCCTCAGACTTACAGAGGTGGCTCTGAAGTAGAAGGCTTTGTCTGACTTACAGAGGTGGCTGCAAGGTAGAATCATGGAATCGTGAAGTTGCAAGGGGGCCACAAGGCCATCATGTCCAACCCCCCTGCTCTAGGCAGGAATACAACACAAAGGATGTCGGCCAGGTTGTTGTCTAATTTTTTTCTTGGATGACTCCAGCACTGTGGAGCTCTCACCACCTCTCGAGGGAATTGATTCCATTGTCATACTGCTCTGACAGTTAGGAAGCTTTCCTGATACAGTAGGACCCCAGAATCCACTGGGGATCGGTTCCAAGCCTTCCCGTGGATAATGAAAACCTTGGATAAGAGAGAAAACAAAAAGCTGTTTTGTGATAGTAACTTGCTTTACAGCTGCCGTTTTGCAAAAGTAGCTTGCTTTACAGCTTCTGTTGATGACGGTAGCTTGCTTTATGGCTGCTCTTTGTGACAGTAGCTTGCTTTGCAGCTGCTGAATTGTTTATTTATTTTTCCTCTACCAAACGTGAATAACTGAATCCATGGATACTGAATCAGTGGATATGGGGGTCCTTCTGTTTCCAACCAAAAGCTGGCTTCCTGTAATTTCAACCCATTTTTGCATGTCTGGCATTCAGGGCTGACTGAGAGCAGATCCTGTCACTCCTGTTTGACAGTCTTTTAAGTATTTAAAAAGTGCTATCATCTGTCCCCTCAGTTCTTTAAGCCTTTCCTTGTAAAACTTGGTTTCAAGTCCCCAAATCATCATTGTTACCCTCCTCTGAACTTGTTCTAATTTTTCAGCAGCCTTCTTGAAGTGTGGTGTCTGGAAGTGGACACAATGACCAATAGGAGGCTTACCAAATGCCAAATAGAGAGGCACTAGTAACCTCGCAGGATTTGGAGACTCTTCTATTAATGCAACCTAAAATAGCATTTGCCTTTTTTGCTGCTATATCACACTGTGGGCTCATATTCAGATTGTGATCTGCAATGATTCCAAGATCCTTCACGTTGATAGTATTGCTCAGCCAGGTATTCCCCATCTTGTAACTGTGTGTTTGGTTTCTTTTTTCCTAGGTGCAGTACTTTGGATTGATCTCTGTTGAATTTCATTCTGTTGTTTTCAGCCCAGTGCTTAGCCCCTTTCTAGACTATTCTGAATTTTGTTCCTGTTTTACAGGATATTAGTTATTCCACCCAATTTTGTGCCATTTTCAAATTTGATCAGCATTCCCCTTAGCCCTTCTCCAGGTCATTAATAAAAATGTTGAAGAGCATTGGGCCCAGAAATGAGACCTGGGTTACCATTTTCTCGCCCAGCCTAATATAAAATCCATTTGCTTGCTGTAGTCAGCTTCTGGAAACATAACCAGCTCCTGCATGTTACATCTTATTTGATGGCAAATACCCAAACTGGTGTGGAGTCATTCATCATTCATAACTCTGTCCTGTCAGGATATGTGTCATTCTTACAGATCACTTTCATATCACTTATCTTTTTTGTACTAACAGACTTAGGAGCAGGTAGCAAATTCTACGTGTTCTTGTCTAATTTAAATCTCCACTGACTCAGATCCCATTCTGTTTCCTGCCAAGGGTTGCCTAATGGTTTGCCTGACAGGAGCAGGGTATGGGGGCCGGGGGTGAAAACAGGCAAAGCAAGCCAAATGAACAACAACAAAAATCACTTCAAAAGTTTGTTAGCTTGGTTCAATTTTGTTCACTGATTTTTTTTTCTGAACCCAGACAACCCAAACCAATGAACCAATGAACTCGTTTAAAGGAATCTTGGAATTCATTTTTCGGTTAGTGCCCATCTCTACCCTTAACTGTTTAGGGCAGGGGGGTCCAAACTTTTTGCAAGGAGGGCCAGAGTTGGTGAGGTGAAAATGTGTGGGAGCCGACTATTCAGCCTGAAGGAGAGGACAAAGGTGTGTCCCATGCACATCTGTAACAGCCGCAAACGCTCTGGTTTCAAAGTGCTCAAGGGTCCTGCAGCTATTGCATGGCCCAGGAATCGGCCCACATATACCCAAAACACACCGCTGCTCACATAAGCTGCCCTCCCTCGCAAGGAGATGGGCAGGATGCTGCAGCAACGGAGCCAGGGGTGGGTATAGGCAGGGCGGGTCGTCGAGGAGATGGGTGGAGGCAGGGAGGGCAGGCGAACCATAAAACTGCAAGCTGACATACTCATCTGAAACGGGGAGGGGCCAGCTGGTGGGAATGAGTGACAGACTGAGCCGGCAGGGAGAAGGCCACTCGAAAAATTTTAACGGGCCACATTTGGCCCCCAGGCCGGACTTTGGACATGCCTGGTTTAGGACCTCGATAATACCTGTCCCATCCACTCTTTGCAGTCTGTGATGTTTAAAATGGTGACGCTTAAGGAGGCAAAATGAGTTAACACTAGGGACTGGGCTTTCTTGGATGTGTCCCCTTCCCTCTGGAACAAGCTCCCAACAGGGGTTCCTCAGGCGCCACCCCTCTGTTTTCAGGACACTGGTAAAAACAAAATGATTTACGGCTGCCTTTTATTAGTACTTTTAACCACGGACCTTTTTAAAAATGCCATTATTCTATTTAAATGTGGGATTTTACCTAGTGGCAGTTTTATTTATATTATGATGTTTATTGTATTTAATAAGGTTGACCTGGAATTTTAAGTTGTTTCACTGTTTATTTTTATTTAAAGTCAGGTTTGCTTGTGGCAGGGGACTAATTATCTGTTGATATAAATTATATGTTGGTATTGTATTGGGCCTTATTTCACTTAATTTACTGTGCAAAACCCTGCAGAGAGCACTACGGGGCAGTATATAAGTTAAACAAACAAATAAATACACATTGTATGTTGTATTCTGTACTGTTGATTTTAAAGTGATTGTCATGTTGTGAACCACCCAGAGAGTGTTTGCATTAAAGAGGTGGTATACAAATTGGAATAATAAATAAGTTAGTAAGCAAGTGTTTTGGAACAGCTAAAAAGTTACACGGAAAGTAAGTTTTTGTGTTCTTAAGAATGCTTCATCTGTAAAAGATAATATAAAACTTGGAGTTCAAGCAAAAGACTGTGCCTGATGTGATGCCCATGGTTCGTGCGCTAAGACTACCAGGAAGGTAAAGTGTAGTTTTAGATGCTACATAAAATGTAAGTGATGGAGAGATCCATTATCAAGCTCTCCTCATCCTGCAGACAAAAAACTAGTGTTGCCCCCCCTGCTTGCAGATCCGCCAGTAGCCTTAGGGAAGATCACAAACCTCTTTTGTAGGCTCCGAGCAGATTTTTGACACTCCTAGTGGTATCATCGAATATTTATAAGCTTTCCAACAGGGAAAGAATGTAGGAAGATGAGGTATACCACATCAGCTCACCAGCTCTCAGAGTTCAGGATTACCAATAACTGAGGAGAAGGGTCTGGATCACAGACAAGAATATTTCCAAGGCTTATCAAGAAATAATAGTGAACTCTGGACTATTCTAGGTGGCTGATATTAAGCAAATCTGGGTTTGGTCAAAGCCCAGGACTGCAAAGTGCTTGAGAAATCCCTTGCATGTTGCTTCATATTCTAAAACAGTTGCTTTCAACTTTGGATCCCCAGATGTTCTTGGACTGCAGCTCCCAGATGACTTCACTGCTAGCTGCATTTGCAATGGCTTCTGGGAGTTACAGTCCAAGAACATCTGGGGAGCCGAGGCTGGGAACCGCTGTCCTAAAAGGTAAGGCAGTGGAAGATAGAGTACGTTTGTCTACTATCGCCCCAGAAGGTAGTAAGGCCCAAAGCAATGTATTCCAGTTGCAAGAAAAGAGATTTTTGCCAAAACAACAGGAAGAATTTCCTGACAACGATTGCTGGTTGATGACGGGATTCATCAAAAGATTTTTCAGCAGAGGCTGGACACTCTAATTCTGTGATTCCATGCAAATTTAATAATATAGAAACTGATCCGGGAAATGTTGTTAAGACAACAACAGTATGACACAGCAGATGAGGGGAAAAAAGACCAGCAGAAGAAACAGCAGGAAGGTAAACCATAAAAGGTCAAAGCCAATGCTATTCCCCAAAAGAACAAATTTAATGAAATAGGGAACAAATTTAATGAAATAGGGAATCTAAAATGTATAGACTTCCACAAGTCTCTTGCTAGTTGGAAGAAAGCAGGCGACTGGTATCAAGCAGGGTACGGAGAGCTGGGAGCTTTAAGAGAAGCTCCCATTTTGGATTATTGGGATCCCAATAGGGGAAGGAGTACCACACATCTATAAGGACAAGAGTGGGCCCACGTCTCTTTTTAATTGTGACTAAATTCTGCTGGCTTTGTGAGCACTCTTAGGGCTAAAAAGTCATTGGTTCAGAAGTTCATCCATACTCTTGTTCCTCTGGATGACCTTCCAGCCATGAGAAGTTAATTAACTGAAGTTGTGAGTAGCAGAAGGGGGGACATGTCAAAATGATCAATAAGGCTTTTTGAGCCAAAGTACCTTTTATTGAAAGATAGAGGGCAGACAGTGCCCTGAGGAGATGTTGGGGGAAACAAGTAGCAGTGATTCAGTGGTGGCACAATTGCAATTACCTTTTACCAGAGGGATAGAGTTCTCATGAGTCATGGAACTTGTGTCTTATTTCCAAGGCCTTTTCAGTGTTGCCGGCTTTATAATTTGAAGTGACAGTTATCAAGTCTTTGAAAAGGATGTGTCCTATGGTGAACCTTCAGGTCATTATGGATTCAAAAGCTGCCACCCTTCTTGCCAACCAGTGTCCAAAAGGGTGACACTGAAAAGAATGTGTCCTATGATGAACCTTCAGGTCATTATGGATTTAAAAGCTGCTACCATTCTTGCCAATCAGTGTCAACAAGCTATTAAATATAGCAGCCGTGTTATCTTGTGTGTTGACATTTATTATTTCCCAAAGGCAAAACAAGCTTTCTACCTTTGGAGATGGATAGTCTCTCAGCAGTTACGAGTCAGCCTCATAGTAAAATATCCTTATTGATATACTTGTGACATCAGGTGAAATGCAACATTCTTCAAAAGCTTATTAAATAATGGCACTGCATTATAGCTGTGGATGTGTGTAGGAAGTCACACGCATGTCCAAACTTCGGCCCTCCTGATGTTTCGGACCACAACTCCCAGAATTCTAAGCTCATATTGCCAATGACAAAGGACTGTGGGAGTTGTGGTCCAAAACATCTGGAGGGCCAAAATTTGGACATGCCTAAACTAGAGTATTATTGTGTTAAAGTAAGTCACCACTGGGAAACCCAGTGATGTAGTAGATTGAGTAATGGACTAGGACTCAAGACGCTTGTGCAGCCATAATGTAACTCAAACATCAATGCCTAAAACCTTTCTGACCAGCCCTGCTATGGAGAAGTAGACATGGTTGTTGCCAAGGGCAGGCCATACTACAAGATCTCCAAGGGGCTCTGGTATATCTTTGTTCACTCTGTACACAGAGTGATACCGTTCCGAGCCACTCACTTGATAGAGGAGGGCTAGGCAACTCAGAGCTGGGAGAAGGGTAGATTTTTCTGATCGTATTGCGAAATGAGACAATCACTTTCAGTTTAGCACATATAAAAGAGTAGTCAATAATTAACTCACACATTGAGGTTAAAAAGGGAAAGGAGGACAGAAAGGGACTTGCAGGAGGAATTACGTCTTCTTGTCCCTGCCCCAGGTAATCTTCAATATAGTTACCGTCGTTTATTTGTGTCTTGCTAATCCAGTCCTGGATTCTGTTTCCTGGTTGTGCATGCATTGGAGCATTCCCTTTATAATGGTAGAAATTTTAGTCTGTGTTACTTTTATTGAGAAAAGAGTTTGAAAAAAATCAAATATACAATATTCTCATTGAAGATAAATAATACAACCATGTCACAGACAACAAAACAATCTTCAATGTGTTCTTGAACACTTTCCACGGCCGGGATCTGATAGCTGTTGTGAGTTTGAAGGTGTTGGGAGTTTGGAAGCTTGCAGATGATGGCCATAGAAACTGGTGAAACGTCAGGAAGAAAAACTCCCAGAACACGGCCAAACAGCCCGAAAACCTCACAACACCTAAAACAATGTTCGTTTCCTTTATAAATTCACCGAGTTGGTCATGCTTGGTTCAGTTATGCCTGATTGTGACAGAAGTTTGGGTTCTAGCTTTAAGACAGAAGGAGAGAGGAGAGGGAGAGGGAGAAAAGATGGGAATGATTGGCTGGGAATTGTGCTACATTTCTAAGATGTTCTGTTAATGACTGGGGGAAAAAAGGTTAGGGTGGAAAACGTCCACTGATAGAAAAAAATTGTCTCATGAGTAGAGAGTAAGAGGTAGGCTCCAGTAAGTGCTGGGAGATCTCTGACAGGCCTTTTGTTGACCACTAAATATCATTCATCTGCAGGACAGGGCTTGCACTCCTGTGGGAAAAGATGCAGGGACGGTGCCATTTTCTGCACGATGAAAAGCCAGGTGGGTATCTTGGAATACTGCAAGCATCTTTCTATGCTGTTACTGATTCTATTTTCCCAAGACAAGGGTGTGCTGCTGTTGTTGTTGTTGTTGTTGTGGAAGGGAGGAAGACAGACAGCTGACAGAGGAAGCCAGGCTAATATCAGCTTAGGGCGCTTTTACATGACCCCTAAGATCTGCTGGCCCCTTAAATTTGGACCAGAGATCTTGGGGGTTCGTTGCTGTTCCTGCGTCCCCACCCCTCCGCACTTCCTTGCTCCTGTCTGCGTGAGGTGAGGGAGGGAAAAAAGGGACAAAAGAATAAAGGCTTACCTCCCGGTGCCAGTGGAAACTGCTCCAAGCCCCGTCACTTCCTGATTCCTTCTCTTAAAGGGGCGGGAGGCAAAAAACAACAACAAAAAGAAGCGAGGAGAGCCCGGCACATCCGCATCAAGGAATTTTCACCTGCCAAGAGCAGGTACCTGAAAAGTGCGCTAGGTCGCGCTTAGGTGGGCGGGGTCGCACTTAATTTCCTGTAAACTCCGGAGCTGGTGGGGAAACATTTTTAAGCTCCGGAGCTGGGAGCCATTTGCCCTGGAGTTTAGGGGTCGTGTATAAACGCCCTCAATTGGGACACAGGTCTTGCTTTGCTCACCTTGAGTCTAGTCATAACAATTCAAGAGAAGGTAGCTCCTCTTAGCCTCTATGAAAGCTTATGTTTGAAAGAAAGCATAAGTTAAACTAAATTAATCTGTATATTTCAGGGAGAAAAAGATGAAGTCCGCTATCATTGGGCTACAAGATGAAGAGAAGGAGGAATAATGTGGAAGTGACGTCACACCAGAGGATATACATATACAGTAGTACCTTGTATAACGTAATTAATTGGTTCCCAATTAAATTACGTTATGCAAATTTTTCGTTGTGCAAATTATCATTTCCCATAGGAATGCATTGGAAGTGGATTTAATCCGTTCCAATGCATTCCTATGGTTTTTTGGGGGGGCGACGGGGGGCGGTTTTTTTGGGCAGTGGGGGGCGGGCGGGTGGCTCACCCCTCCTCCGTGTCTGCTGCCCCTCCCCAGCTCACCCCCCCCTCCGTGTCTGCTGCCCCTCTCTCTCCCCTCCCTCCTTCCCTCTTTCCCCGGGCCGCCGCAGGTGGTCGGGCGGAGGTGGCCGCAGGGGTGGGGGGAGGGAGTGGGGTGCGCCACTTGGCCTGGGGCGGGGGGCTTTGGCGGGGCCTCGCCGGGAAACACACACACCCCACTCACCTCTTGGAGCCCCGGAGGCTCCCGGCAGGCAGGTGCGCGCACCTGCCCCGACGCAGGGCAAAACCCCGAC
The DNA here is from genome assembly GCA_023846285.1 of Phrynocephalus versicolor. Taxonomy (NCBI): domain Eukaryota; kingdom Metazoa; phylum Chordata; class Lepidosauria; order Squamata; family Agamidae; genus Phrynocephalus; species Phrynocephalus versicolor. The sequence continues at coordinate 36,484,795 of JAHTLZ010000122.1, read as the reverse complement.
GCGACCGCCCGGAACGCACGCGCTGAAGTCCCGCCGGGAACTTCTCTCGTCTCAAGACGGGGTGGGGTGGGGAGACGCGTGCAAAATCGAGGGTGGGCGGTGGGGTGGGGAAAATCCCATAGGAAAGTCTGCCTTGGGAAGAAGGCGACCCAGAGCGGCGGGCTTTGCCAAGAGGCTCGCTCTCTCCTTCCCACCCGCCGCCGGTGGCTCGTCCGCCCGTCCTTCCGCGACTTCTCACCTCTTGGCACCCTTCGCAGCCTGCAGGTCACCGTCCGCCGCCTCCAGCGCCTCCTCCTCCTCCTCCTGGAAGGCAGGGCGCACCGGCGATGGCGGCGGCCTGCCTCCCCTGCCCTCCCGCCCCCGCGTCCTCTTCCCCCCCGCCGGCTCACCTGTTCCGGGAGCCGGCAGGGCGCACCGGCGATGGCGGCGACCTGCCTCCCCTGCCCTCCCGCCCCCGCGTTCTCTTCCCCCCGCCGGCTCACCTGTTCCGGGAGCCGGCAGGGCGCAGCGGCGGTGGCGGCCTCCCCTCCCCTGCCCTCCCGCCCCTGCGTCCTCTCCCTCCCACCGGTGGTGGACAGAGGTGGCAGGGGGGAGGGGGGGGCAGATTTTTTTCCGTTGTACGGATTTTTCGTTATACGGACCCTCCGTTATACGAGGGTCCACTGTATTGGGTGAGTGGGTGGGAGATAACAGTGAACCTTATTTGTCTCTTCCTCTACTGCCCTCCGGAGGCAACTAGTTAACTTATGCAAGCTGGTTGCACATTTCTCCAGTTTCTAATATTTCTCTCGTTAAGTATGTATCAAATGCTCAGCACATTCCTAATTTCATTGCTATCAATAATGCACATGTCCTGGAATCTCCAGGCTAAACATGTCCCCTGATAGTAACTACTTTTAAACCAGGATTTGAGATTCACCTCAGTTGGCCTGAGGTCACGGCCTGTCATTTCGTCCCTGACAACCCTTCAAGCAGACCTGAAGTGATAGTACCACTCTATTCTGCACTGGTCAGACCCCACTTGGAGTACTATGTCCAGTTCTGTGCACCTCAATTTAAGAAGGATGTTGACAATCTTGAATGGGTCCAGAGAAGGGTGACCAGGATGGTTGAAGGTCTGGAAGAAATGTCTTATGAGGAGCAGCTTAGGGAGGTGGGAATGTTTAGCCTTACAAAAAGCAGACTGAGAGGGGATATGATAGCTATGTTTAAATATTTGAAAGGATGTCACATTGAAGAAGGGACTGGTTAATTTTCCATGACTTCAGAGACTAGGACGCGGGGAAATGGTCTCAAACTACAGGAAAAGAGATAAAATTTAAACATTAGGAAGAACTTCCTGACGGTTAGAGCTGTTCAGCAGTGGAATATGCTGCTACAGATGGTGGTGGAGCTTCCTTCTTTGGAGTTTTTTAAGCAAAGGCCGGATGGCCATCAGTCGGGAGACTTGTGATGGGGGTTCCTGCATGGCAGGGGTTTGGACTAGATGGCCCTTGAGGTCTCTTCCAACTCTATGATTCTATGGTTCTGCTACATTCCTGACATAGTTTGTTACCACTTTTCAAAAGGTTAGGGAAATAAATTATACCAAGGATGGCGAGGAGGACTGGCTACTGTATCTCTAATTGCCCAGGGGGAACGGACCAAGTGGTGCTTAGTAGTTTGATCAGTTTTCTTAGCATTGGCACATATTATGGGCTAACACTGAGCTTAGAGGTCTGCTGAACCAAGAAACCACTCTGACACATCAGCTCTTGGGGGAGAAAGGAGGCCACAGCTTTATTGGCATTGGTGACACTAGGAAACTGCAGTACTCTGGCCAGGCATCGGGTCGGATCCATTTTCATTGGGGGACCCGCCTGCTCCCCGATGCGCAGGTAACACCTCCAGGTGGCAGCACCCTCAATCTCGGCTTCCAGACATCCCCGTGGGCACAAACTCCTTCGGGATTTCCTCGCTAAGCCACACAGAGCAGCTGACTGATGTCCCTCCCGAGATGGGACATTACTTGCTCTCTCCTGGGTCCGCTGTCTCCACCTGTTGCTCCCGAGCTGCGCAGGCTCCGTCCTGCCATGGCATCAGCCTGGATCTGGCCCCAAGCCGGGTCAAAAATGGTGCTTCCCAGTAGGCCTGCCCCTGTTTTAAATGTCGTGCCCAGGAGGGGTGGGCGCATGCGCGGACGGGCAAGACCTGGATGCCCGCCCGTGCCCAAGCGTGGGGGGCGGGCGCTGGGATTGGCCCGGGCGCCCCACATGGTTCGGGAGCCGGCTCCCCTGGGCTCCACGTGGATGGCGGCATCTTCCGCAGCCATGCCCAGCAGACCCCCGCCGCTGCCGCCCACAACTCTGGACCCGGTAAGTTGGGTCCGTTTAATTAAATGTTGTAATACATACACCAAGTGGAAACAATGAAAATTGTAGAAGAAATTACCCCCAGTTATCAGCGGCGACAAACCTTTGTTGCTTATGCCCTTTAAAATACATTTGCTATTCTTCCCTTGACTTGACAAACTTGTCAGTCAGACTGGATCCCTGAGGTGACCAAAATATAATCTAGCATTCTGTCATGGCGTGCTCTCCCCTCCGACCAAGAAGGATTATGGAAGTGGCTGAAAAGCCAAATTATGGTTGGTTATTTTCTGTCTCCCTCCTACAGCTTCCTTTTTTCACTGTTTCATACCATGAAATCTTCCTTTTAATCCTCTCTTCTTACTTTCTGACTTTGTCACATTCTGAGCAACTGAGCTATTCTTTGAACCTAGACAATTACCATATAAAGAGGAACTTTCCTGCCAAAGGGAATTATATATTTATAAATGGTTTCCTCAGGAAATGAACTTGTTTTCACACTTCCTTTGTAAATTTCTCAAACAAAGGTGGGAGCTGGCTGATCTAATTTGTTATATCCAAGTAAAGACTTCTGCTATACATTTCTAGAAGAAGCCAGTCAAGTATTAGACTTTTTGTTAAGGGAATAGGAAGACTGATAGGAATGGGAGATGGGTGGAGGTCAGAGACAAACTTGTAGCTGAAAGAGCAGAAGGAAGGGGAAAACAAGAGCAGGTGAAGCTGAGAGGCATGGAAAACCTGAGTAAAAAACAGGGATTAAAAAAGAGAAAATTGGGCTCAGTTTTAAGCTCAGTGCACGTGGTGTTCTGTGGAGCACAGATGTTAGTCCAGGTGGAGAAGTGAGAGTGAAATAGGATGTGGAGTAGACAAGTCTGTACACTGGCTGCCTTGACCCATAGGTTGCAATTCAGTGACATAGCATAGTAAGTTCAAACCAGAGTAGGGATACTGAATCAAAGCAACTTTGTAAGAGCTGACTTATGAAATCCCCAGTGATTCAACGGACCTGCTCTAGTTCTGAATTACTAGACTAAACAAAAAGGATTTAAGCCATTATGTGCATACACTACAGTACAGAAATGGCTTCAAATAGTCAGAAACATTTAGGTTGAAAATAGCTCCGACACCTAACACTACATTTACTTCATGGGGATGATGGCTTCATCATATCCTTCGTTATAGGGTCACTTCAAATTAAAGCCAGATGTGCTAGATTGGGGAAATGAGGGATCATGGACTAGGCTGCTCTTCTAAAAAATCAGGCTGTGTAGTTCTTGACCAGTACAATCTGACCAGGAGAAGGAGAAGAAGGGGCCACTGGCAACTGGGAGCCAGTAACACTTGCTCAGCTTATCTCTGTGCAAAAGAGAACTTCAAGGCTGGAATGGGCTCCTTCTTTGGCATTGAGTTAATTGGGAGCATGGTTTCAGTTGATTGAAATGAAAAGACATTTTTTACTTCATCATGAAAGTGTGGGTAATTCAATCCCCTATTACCAGATCTTCTGAAAGAGTATGGCAACTTGCTTTGGGTAAAAAAAAGTGTGTGTGTGTGTGTGTGTGTGTGTGTGTGTTGGGAACAGAAGTTACTTCATGTAACCTAGTTAGGTCTTTGGGGATCACTATGGCGGTTACTTCACATCCTGTTCGTCCCTCCTTGCTGTCCTGCTTGGGATCAGAACCGTGAACAGAGCGTGACAAGCTGTACCTGCCCCTAGGCTGGGGAATTCTCTTGTCACGGTTAGTTCCCGGCTCCTGTTCCGAGACAAGGGACCATGTGGTAACAACTGTCATGCAACAACCAGTGTCCACCTAGTGGTCAGGGGCTGAAGTGGGCATTCAACATTAGTTTCCCTATGGGAAACACCATGCAGTGCAAATGTTTATTAAAGAAAGTACTGAAAATTCTGTAGCATCGACGTGTAAATCCCAGAAGACTAGTGAATCGAAATATCAAAAAAGTTTTATTTACAATATTTTTAAAAAGGGTTAAGAAAGCAAGACAAATTCAGAATTTGTCACTGAACAAGACTGTGAAGTAACAGTTGTCACGAGACAAGTAATCACGCCCATGAGTAAACAGAAACAGGGACTGAACAGGAACAAAACCACGTGACCACGAACAATGATGTCACGGTACAAACATAATCGCGGAACAAGGTAGGACATGAAGTAACCGCCTATGATTATTTGCAGCCTGCTTCATGATATGCACCTTCTTTATCTTCTGAAATTATGCTGAAGTTATGCCAGCATGTAAGTAGGGCAGCTAGCTTTCCTGTTTTCTTGGAGCCTGGTTCTGTAATTGCTCTTGCCTCACCTATTTGATTGCTCATTTTGCTCCATAACCTTTTGACTGTTTCTGTAACTTTCAGAAGTCGTTTTGGTTTTGCTCTTTTTCACTTTTAAAACCACCTTTAAGCAAATAAAAATTTGTACAATTGTTTGGTTCTTTTGAAGCAAGAAGGTTGCTGGAACTTAAAGCCATCCTTACCTTGACCATTTACTAGGGTCCTGCCTGTTTGTGGGCACATTGGTATTCTTACCTGACAGAATTGGCATTAAGTGTCAATGTGCTTAACCTTGTGAATGTCTGGCAACTCCCTGAAAACACTGCTTATTCAGGTTGGACTAGGGTGTTAGGAGGTTACCAGGTAGGAAGATTTTCCATCGCCATCAGCAAATTTTGACCTCCTGGATTCCACCTGCAAGACAATCAGGGCCATGTGGCTGAATGTTTAGTATTGACTCCTCTAACACAAGGAATTTTGACTGCTTATGGTCATTTGTGTCCTCTCTACAATTTGTTCATGCTACCTGCAAACTACTGAACATGTGACCCTTACAGTATATTGATGAGGTGCATTAAAATACTGCAAGGAAGCTGGGTACTGCTGGTTTTTGTATTTGGATAGTTTTCTCCTTTCCCCCCTTAATTTTAGAAATATGTTGCTTGTTTTATTTGTAATTATATTTCTGTTGGTTTTTATTAATAAATAGTCCTCTTTGTTTTATTCTATCTGGGAAATTTCTACTAAAGCTAGCCTTACGATTATATTATAAAGGAGACAGGATTGCAGAGGTGTTAAACTACTCTTGAAATCATATCTTGGAACTTTGGCAGCAATCTGGACCATCTATAGTTTAGAGCAGTGGTTCTCATCATTCCTATTGCCGTGACCCTTTAAGGCAGTTCCTCATGTTGTGGTGACCCCTTGCCCTGCTTTGAAGAGGCCACGAGCCCCGGTTCGCAGGCCGCTGCCTCAGGGGCCATAGAGAACTTCCCTCTACTGGCACCTTCAGCCAATCGCAGCCTCCGGTGCCATTGACTGACATCCCCTCCAACCTATCAAGCTGTAACTCACTCTTTCCCCTCCTTCCTCCCCCTCTTCCTCCAGACCCAAGCCGTTTCTGCCTTTTTCTTCACTGGCTCATGTCGACCCCTGTGAAATGGTTATTTGACCCCCAAAGGGGTCCCAATCCCCAGGTTAGGAACCACTGGTTTAGAGGATGTATGCAGACATACTAGATTGCCTTGTATCTTGAGCTGATCTAGAAAAAGATTCCTTTTTTTGGACACCAATGAACATATCTGCAATATATCCAGGTATGGAGTAGCAAAAATGATTTCCATTTCTTGCTCAATGATTTCTTGACCAAGAAATGGAACTTGACCTGGTCCTGATTTTCCTTGCTGCAGTAGCAGGGGGATATGCCATACAGTGGATATAATCAGAATACTTGGCTACCTCTTCAGTTTGAAAGGAAGATTCAGTAGAAGTGCTACCATTGTCTGGGTCAGTTGAAACCCAGACATAATGCTGCTATTGAGCAATCAAATTCATGTCACAACAGCGATCATTAAGAGGGTCATTTTCATACCCCCACAGAGACAAATTGTGCCCCCATACAGGTTATCTGCCTCTGGCACTGATTATTTCCTGCATGAGCTTACAATGGAAATTATTCCAAACCAATAAGTATAGGGGAAATCACTGCTTAATAGGTAGACCATATGTCTCCCTTCTATAACCAAATAGCAAATTAGTCACAGCAGAACCCAAAATGCAATTTTGACCTGTGTCAAATGTTTAATACAGTAGGCAAATTTGAGAGCAATTAAATATTAGCATAATGCAAACTCTTCCACAGTGCAAAGCCTAGTATACTTAAGACAGATAATTCACAGGACCATTTATACATGTTCCCTCATTCAGTGGTGTGATTTGCATTGCTATTCTTCATATACTGGCAAATAAAATGTCATTATGAAAACACTCCTACATGTATGCATGTTGTAAAGCTATCTTATGAAAAGGAATCACTCGGATAAGAGCTGTTTCATGAGGACTAGAGCTAATTGTAATTTGATTTCACAGTATTATAGAATAATGGAGCTGAAAGGAGCCTGTAAGGCCACTGAATTCAACTCCCTGCTCATTCTTACTTTCTCCAGAAATAAGTTGAATTTAATTGAAGAGGGCTCACCTTTACATCGCAAGACAAACTAACTGATTGCACATTTCAATCTACAGTGGACCCTCGTATAACAAACGGTTTGTATAACATAAAATCTGTACAGCATAAAAAATTCCGGAGATAGGGGAAATTTGCTTAACAGAATTGCCTAGGGGGCGAATCTGCACAACATAAAAATGGTTGTGATTAGGGATTACTGTTGCAGAGTGGTTAAAGCTCAGTGGAAGGACTGTGTAAAGTGTGGTTTTTAATAGCCAGATAGCAGTGGTAAATAAAGACGCAAACACAGTGGTGACTCTCTTTACCAAGAACTGTATTTGCAAAAATATATACAAGTCCAGCAAACAAAACAGAATCGGCACACATATACCTTGTTAGTATGATAAACAGTCCAGTGGTCCAAAACTTTCCAGGAATCCAAACTGACAGAGTAACGAGCTGCTTTTTCCAACAACAACCCACACCACAAAGAACAACTGTCTTGCTTTTATACATGTGTCTGATGCAATCATTACTCAGCAAGGCGGTCCCTGGGGGGGGGGGGAATTTTCTCACGGCAACCCTTGTGAAAGGGTTGTTCGACCCCCAAAGGGGTCCTGACCCCAGGTTGAGAACTGCTGCTCTAACCTTTGCACTAACCCCAAATAATTAAAATAAGGCCACATATTAATTGCTTTGGCTGACAGAGCAACTGGAATCATGACTGTGTTATATTCTGATGAAAGTTCATACAACATGGCCACGTTTTCCTGAAAAGTGCAGTTTTCAGTTCCTCTCTACACTGCAATAGAAGACTAGCTCGCTCTGATATAATAAATAATGCTTGTTGTATATTTTCAGTTTGAAATATACATTGGCTTCCTTGAACATGGCAACGTACCATGTGCTGAAATTCCACTGATCACCTGTTTGGCAGCAGCACTCAGAAGAGTGTGAAATCAGATCCAGAGTAGGAGTGTTCCTCTCCTTCAGGCTGATGTATGAACAGCCTTATGTGTCACATTAAGGATGTCATTTCCCTGACAGTTTATCCAAGGGCAAAATATCAACAGCATTCAAGCCTTGACTCAAAATACCATGAAGCTGCTTTGATCATTTACAACTGCACTTCAACCTATATGTAATCAGTTGCCATCACATACACTATTTTGTTTTAGAGGCAAAAAAAAGAGAACACAGATGCAACAGGTAGTACAAGTGGTACCTTGTATAAAGGAATTAATTAGTTCCAAATGAAATTCTGTTAAGCAAATATTCCTTTATACAAATTTTCCATAGGAATGCATTGAAAACGGAGTAATCCCTAATCGCGACCGTTTTTCTGTTGTACGGATTCGCCCCGTAGGCCATTCTATTAAAGCAAATTTCCCCTATCTCTGTAATTTTTTATGTTGTACAGATTTTATGTAATACGATCCATTTGTTATATGAGGGTCCACTGTATTTAGATAATAGCAGATAGTAGCTAGTAGCTAGTTATTAACTGAACTGAAAAAATAGCATTGCTCCAGGATTTTGATGAATCAATTCAAAGCAAATGACTACTTCTCAAGTTTCTTCTGAAATCATCAGTTATATTCCAACAGATTATTTTGTGAGTACAAAGCTCAGAGCTTTAAGTATCTGGCTGGGAGTTCAATACTTCACTTGGTCTCCTTGGTCGAGGCTGGACTTGATCATCCATTGGGTCCCTTCCTACTCACAGTTCTAAGATTGTTGTTGTTGTTGTTGTTGCTGCTGCTGCTGCTGCTGCTGCTGCTGCTGCTGTTGTTGTTGTTGGGTTTAACTGGGGCTGGGGAAAGCAACTCCTTTTTTAAACTACAGTTTAGATGTTTGTGAAGATTCTCACTCATCCAGGTGAGTTTATCTGGAAGTTCAGTCATGGCAACTTCATTTTGGCACTTGCACTGACCACACAGAAAGGGGGCTACACAGTATGCACCCTTTCCACCACCAAGCCGAGAGCTCAGTGCAAAGGCCGCCTTGCAGATCCTTCAATAAATGTAATACCTCTACCATGCCCAGGTAAGGATGCTCCTGACTAATGGTCCTTTTCAGGACCAGCCACCAAAGTGGCTCCACTTAATGGCAGGGGGCTTCCCCTCCATTCACAATTGGCCTGTTATCAAGACCCAGCCAACGTTATCATGGCCCAGTGTCCAAGGTGGCACAACTCAATGGCAGGGGTCACCTCCTCCATTGCAACATGGCCCATTCAGGGCCTGGCCACCGAGTGGCTCAATGCACTGGCAGGGGCTTCCCCTCCAGTCACACTTGGCTCATTACAAGGGCCCAGCCACCAAAGCAGCTCCAAGCAATGTCAGGGATCATACCCTCCATTCACTCTGGCCTGTTCCATCCTCTCCAGAAATGCATTGAATCGTCATTGGGAGCATATCATGGCTACTGGACTTCTTTTTCTTGAGAGATAAAAACATTTCACTGCTCATCCAAACAGCTTCATCAGCCTGAATACAGCTAGTGTATTCAGGACTCACACTAGCTGTATTTAGACTGATGAAGCTATTTGAACGAGCAGTGAAACGTTTCTGTCTCTCAAGAAAAAGAAGTCCAGTAGCCATAAGTCAACTTCCAGATACAGTTTAGACAATCCCTCAGGCCGCATTGCTGACTTCAGATGGGATATTCTTGGGGTTAAAGTATTCAGATGGATTCTGGTTAACCCCAGTGTATTTCATTCTGTTAATTATGCTCTGAATGGACTCCTGATGAAACAGAAGATTTTTCTTTTCATTTCTGGACTGGGTGTCAGTCCTCATCCAGCCGTAGGTTAACTGGATTGTGATGAATAGTTAGATATCATCCACATACTGATGGCATCCAACTCCAGATCCCCAAACAAATTCATCCCACAATTTCATGTAGGTAGTAAATCACATACCCCTGCCTAGATGCCCTAAGCACATCCAATCTCGCCTGATTTCGGAAGCTAAGCAGGGTCGGCCCTGGTTAGTACTTGGATGGGAGACCACCAGGGAATACCAAGTGCTGTAGGCGCCTAGAGTAGGAACTGGCAAGCCACTCCAGTATTCCTGCCAAGAAAACTCCATGGACATGGAGTCACGAAGAGTCGGTCACAACTGTAACGATACAACACACACACACAGTAAATCATATGGGACACAGAATAATAAAACACAGAGACACAAACACGGGGCAACATAAACTATATCAAATCACTGAGATTCCAGACAGGGCAAAGAACTGGATCAATAACATGCAGCGAAATTGGATGGAATTTTAGGAAAAGTTTCATCAAGATAGTTCTTGGAGAGAAATCTTCCTGCATCCTTTTCAACCACTCTGGAGACATTCTATTTCAGGCAGGTCCAAACTTTGGCTCTCCAGATATTTTGGACTACAACTCCCACAGTCCTTTGTCATTGCCTATCTAAGCTTAGAATTGGTCAAAAACATCAGGAGGGCCGAAATTTGGACATGCCTGTTCTACCTTGTCACAGCTCAAATTGTTGGGATGGGCTTCTGACCCACTCAAGTGGATTTTCAGGGGGCGCAGGGCCAAAGGAAACATATTTTCCAGGAATGTTCTTAAATTAAGGTCTATTAGGATACAAAGCATCATTTTTGACCATTTTTCTCAACTTTAGGAAGCAATATAAACTATGCTTTCTAACATTTTTGTGTGAAAACTTGTCTTCATTGTGAGTTCTAGAGGTAAAATTTATTATGCTTATTAAATTAACTTATTGATTCCAGCGGACTACAGACCTGTTAATGATTTTTGCATTTCAAGGTTATTATTCACAAGGGAGATAATAGATAAATGCTTCCCAACCCCATTTCAATTAGAGGCCAATGTAGGGGAATAGGCTGTAATACTGCCAAAGCTAGTATACTGTTTCAACTAAAATGAGCCAATCCGTAAACAACAAATCAATGAATTCCCAACGGGAGTTAAGCAAGATCTGTTAGTGTAGTTTTCATTCTCCACTGTTATCTCTGTATGTAATATACTTATTTTAGCCTTTTAAGATTATAAGGACAATAACGTTGAAAGGTAGCTTTGAGATAACCAAAGTGACTTATATTCATAATTGTTTTAATTCTTTACCTGCTAAACTTCTCTCGCAGCCTTTCCTGGCAAAACTGCTCTTTAGAGTTGGGACAAGATGTGATATGGCTTTGAGCAGACAGCATGCGATTAGAAAAAACAGAGGATCCTGTCTTGCAGGAACAGTAGTACCGCAGCTACCACTGGATATATCCCCTAATGTTGAATATATGTGCAAGCCATAGCTGAATTTACCAGACATTCTGTCTATATGTCTTAGGGCGCTTTCACACAACCACTACAATCCGCAGCACACTTTGATCCGGATCACACACACCCAGCAGTCACATGGTTGAGGTTGCGGATCCAGTGTTCCCATGGCCATCTTTTGAAAATCTGCAACTGATCTGTTCTCATGGCTGAGAAATGCATCAAAGTGCAATTTTACCCTTCGGTTCCTGGGGCTGTAGTACGTCTAACTCCTCCCCATCCCGGCTGGCTGTATGCTGGGATGCCAGCTTTTAGTTGTCACCTCTTCCTTAACGCGGCATTGCTTAGGTTTCATTTTGAGTTCATAATGGCATTTTCCACTGGAATATTTATTGCATGTGACTGTAGGGTGCCAAACCACTAGAGGGCCCCTGAGGATTTACTATTTCCTACTCCGCACCTGAGTCCTCTAGGATCTGACAATAGATAGCACTGAATGAGTGCCAGTCACTCTTTGTATTTCACTTCACTTCCTCCTCCTGCCTGCACAAAGTAATTCCGAAGAAGGTCCGCATCAGAACAGCGACAAGGATTTTACCACCTTCAGAGCAGGTACTTGTAAAATCCACTTAAATGGGTGTGGTCAAACTTTATTTATTTTATAGTCTTGCTCCTTGGAAAACAATTGTGTGCTCCTCATCTGTGAGCACTTCACAGCGGATTATAGTGGGTGTGGGAAAGCGCCCTTAATCTCATTATGTCACAAATCACGATATGCGTGCTCTTGACTCTTTACTGCAGGCATGTTCAAACTCTGGTCCTCCAGAGGGTTTGGACCACAACTTCCACAGTTCTTTGTCATTGGCAATCTAAGCTTAGAATTCTGGGAGTTGTGGTCCAAAACATCAGGAGGGCCAAAGTTTGGACATGCCTGCTTTACGGAGTAAGTAAGAGCTAGCATAATTCCCACTCTAAACCCCAGAGAAACACAACGACTCAACACAGCCAAGTTATAACACTTGAACTTAATGTATTAAAGAAAATAGGCACTCATTGTCAAACAATATAAATACACAGCATAGCATAACTTACAGAGAAAAAACACAAAACATACATAGAGGTATAACCTGACTTACAACAGGTCTAGCAGAGTAACAGAATAATGTGGTAAGCAAAGTGAGCAGAGTGATCGTGATGAAGTCTTGCTCTCAGCTACCTCTTTGTATACTGACTTTCAACCAATCATGTTGCACCACATCATTAGCTAATTACTTTTGTCCCAGCCGAGTTACATCTTGAGCTTTACATGGTAACTCTTCTCAGACATAGCTAGTTACAAAACTTACATACAATATTAAATTTTAACATTCAAATACAAATTGTATTAGAAACATATCTTGACACATTATGATGGCAGTTTTCTGGTGGCAACCAGGTTGTCTGAAACGTCCGTCGCTTAGTAACTGTGTATTGCAATAAATTGGTCAGGCAATAAGGAAACATGAAGAGCTTCTGCACACACATCAAACTTACGTAATGCCTTCCTTCCCCTGCTTCGACCCCTCCAATCTTGCAGATGCTGAGGGCAGTTCCAGGGTAAATGCAGAAGTGCCCCATTGTGCAAAATGATCAGTGTTCATTGGATTTCTGACCATGTAAACCAACAAACTTCTCAAGTGATTGTGCAGTAGCTCTTTCTATGATTGAGTTTATATTTGCCTGAGAACCAGCATCCAATGAAGGAAATGCAAAACATACAAAGTGTATATGGATTCTTCACCAACGCTGCGAAATTAATCATGCTACTGTTCCCTCTAGTAGAGAACAAGGCTTCATACATATGAAATATGTGTTATACATCAGGAGGATGTCCATAAAAGTATTCTGGCGAGGTGTCACAGTCTGCTTCTAGATTCCTTTTTCTATGGGGTTCTGTACTCCGCCTGCATGGACAAGGAGAGCTGTGTTCTGTAAGTCACAGCAAAGAGGAACCTGGTGGTTTGAAACCTCTGCAAGGATGTGGCCATGCCACTGCTTCTTGGAATCTACCCTCCTTTGCTAAAATTGTTCAGACTTCCTCCATGATGAAACAGATAGATTTAGTCCAACCTACCCTGATCTTTCATATGTTTTTGAAGATTGTTTCTGTTATTCCCAACCCGTATAGCCAATGTAGAGAGTGCATCTAGATCAGTGGCTTCCAGCCTGGGGGTCAGGACCCCTTTGGGGGCCGAACAACCCTTTCACAGGGGTTGCCATGAGCCAGTGAGGAAAAAGACCCAAACAACTTGGGTCTGGAGGAGGAGGAAGTGGGGGGAAGAGTGAGTTACAGCTTGATAGGTTGGAGGGGATGTCAGTCAATGGCACCGGAGGCTGCAATTGGCTGAGGGTGCCTGTAGAGGGAAGTTCTCTTTGGCACCTGCCACAGTGGCCTGCCAAAGGGGGCTTGTGGCCTCTTCCGAGCAGGGAAAGGGGTCACCACAACATGAGGAACTGTATTCAAGGGTCATGGCATTAGGAAGGTTGGGAACCACTGATCTAGAGGGTAGCAGATTGGGGGAAAGATACTCCCAAAAATGCAGAAATAAGTTGTATGATCTCATCTCATCTTTACGATAGCATGAACTAGTTTGATCTGAAATATTGAGGTACCAGGGTGCGTACTCATTTAGAATCAATTTATGAGCGTAATATAATCCCAGTATTTTCTCAAGAGTATATTTCTTTCGAAAGATGAGAAAACATACTTATTAGTGTGTTTGTTAAATTAATATTAATTATGTATGTAGCTTGGCTTAATGATATATTTTTGGTAATTTTAAAGAACTTGCATGTACTGCTGAAAACAAAAGAAGAAGAAAAAATGAACAGAAAAAAGAAAATAGAATTAAATATTTATAGCAATAAAATAATAAAATTGGAAACAACTCTTCATGCCCCATTGCCAAGACCTTAAAACCTGGATCAAATCAAGTCAGACAATTAAAAGGTAATGATGTAAAAGATCATGTAATTATGCTAAAGGACAAAAAAAGAGAATAGTACTTTGCCTGATGCAGTTGTAATCTAGTCACAGCACTCACTCATCAGCATGCCATTTATGTATGCATTTATATAAAGGATACTTAAGACACAGAGATCAAGGCACCCCGTGCTGGTTCTATAGATCCTATTGTTTACCACCTGACCTCCAATCGCACTGTCTGGAGGCAAAAGATACAGCATGGTCTACATAAATTCGAAGAGGGATTTGTCCAACAAGCAGAGGAAAAGAGGCGGGCACGGAAACAACAAAACCTGAGGACTGGGCAAGAAACAGAATATATCTGCCCCCAGTGCGGTAGAGACTGCCATTTCCAGATTGGTCTATTTAGTCACACTAGGTGTTGTTTTAGGATCTCTACTCCAGGCATGATACCATTGTCTTTTGAGACTGAAGGATGCCAATGATGATGATTGTTTACAGATTTTAAATAAAAGAAAAGGAGAAGAGGATACAATAAGATATACACCAACAGTAACAGATCTGAAAATAGCATTACTCCTTTAGATTAAGACGTTCAACGCAACTGACTACTCCTCAAGCTTCTCTTTGGAAACTAGCAGTAATATCTGAAGAGATGATTTTAGATATTACCCTGATAAGCTCAGAGCTTTAGGTATCTGGATACAGCGCACAGTCAGAAGTTGGAGGTTTGATTTCCCACAGTGCCTCCTTGATGGGCTGGACTTTGGATGGGAAACTTCTCATGTAGACTAGGGTCTTAAAATGGCTTCTCTTTAGCTAACCTGAAATGCTTTTTACAAATGTCTGTGTCAGTATATTAAACTGCAGGCTAAGCATAACACTTTCCCACAAGAACAATATGCTTTAGAGGCCTTCAAATGTATCTAGCAATGTTCTACTGTTAGTTTCTATTCCCGCCGGTATAAACCAGTATACTTGTTAGTCCTCGCCAGCTAGTACAGGATGCTATTGTCTATCTAGCCTTAAAATGTTGCACAGTATGTCAGATAAAAGTACAATAGTCTGCCTATGTTCAGAAGTCACCACTGCGCATGTCTTCCTCACTCCTGAATGGGCGAAGCTTCAACTCGTGATCGATTGTGATGTATTGGGGGGGTGGGGAACGGATGGTATTTAACATGTATTGATTTGAATGTATTTTTGGCTTCAGCTTTTGGAAACTGATTCCACTGTTGCCAGCAAAGCTTTGCTTGTTTTAATAAAGCCTTTCTCTATTTCATCTAAATTCTGGTTTTGATTAAATCCCTGACTCACCCCAAGCGGCAAAAGAACCCCAAAATATTTTTAGAAGGAATGCAAGCCTAGCAAAAAGGCTACACTCATGTTTGGGGTGTAACATTCAGAGGTGTTCTCTTCATCTCCAGCGCATTTCATTCATCATGCTTCAAATGGCCCATGACAAGGCAGCATTACACACTTAAGCTAAATGATATGTCACCCTAGTCAAAGTCTCAGAAAGAGGTCTGTAAGAAAAATATATATGGAAGAACGGCATTGTTAGTCTGGCTATAATAGGATATAAATAGATCTAAGAACACAATAAAAACAAATGGTTCCTTTTTCTAATTCAAGGACCACGAGAAGCATTTATGTTGCTATGTTAGCAAATTATAGATATGGTGTTCTTCGTGACAGAATAGATGAAGGGGAGAGATGCTTGACCCACGGAAGATTCATTCCTGGACAACAAATCTTGAGAAGAGTTATGGTGATTGCTTTTACAAGACAAGGACATAGGAACTCATTGTCTCTGAAGTAGATTGCCTTCATTAGAAATTGATTTATCCTCTCGTTTTATTTCTCTGTCTACAGTATGAACATAGACTAATTTATGAACATGCAGCATCTTTATCTAGGGCGGTTACTTAATGTCTGTTTTGTCTCTGTAGTTGTTGTGTTTAGGAGTGGTACAAAAAATATTACTTCACGTCTGTCTCACAACAACTGAAATTTGTCTCGGCCACGCCCCCGGAACGGGTGCTAAGCGAGACAAATCTATATCTAGCACTGAGGTTGGGTTTTCTCTTGTCCCTCTTCTGTTCCGCTTCTTGTCCCAGTTAAGAGGATGTGAAGTAACAACCGTACTGGTAACCTGGCGGGCATTGATAGCACAGCTTTTGTGTCCACCTAGTGGTTAGTGGGTGAAGCGACATAGGTCATTAATTTCCCTACAGGAAAAACCATGCAACTCAAATATATAAGAAAGAAAACATTATCAATGCTGCCACAATGGCATATGAAAACCAGTATATCAGTAAATCGAAATATTGAATAAGAAATTTTTATACACCCCCGCCCCCAGAGGGAAAAGGAAGCTAGAAAAATTCAGTGTTTGTCATGGTACAAGACCATGAGGTAACACCTGTCACGAGACAAGTTATCATGACCATGGGAACACTGAAACAAGGACAAAACCACGTGATTGCGACCAACGCTATCACAGTACAAAACTAGTCACAGAACAAAGAAGGACGTGAAGTAACCACCTAGGCGGAATAGGCATTTTTATCTGAAGGAAGAAATCATATATCTGGCAATTAAGACCTATGGCTTGGATCTGACTTGTCGTAATGCATCATATACAGCACATTTCCTATGAAGATGATACATAACTTCAAGGTTAGGCAGCTGGTTTGCATGACATTAAATTCCATGTGTTCCCATGTGGTTTGAGGTGCAGATCACCCTTCCATGAACTTTGGAATGCTGGCATCTGTCTGTGGAACCAGAGGTGGGGAGTTCAATTGCTCACTGTGCCTCCTATGACTAGTGTGTCCATGGGGGAAATGCACAGCCCTAGGGCGTCTCCCAAAACACTTCGGGTATTCTCTACAGGGAAAATTCTGAAAAGGACCAGAGTAAATCAGAACTGATTTGACATCACATGTTTCATATGTTAAATGCTGCATATAAGATTGCATCCTTTCCACATTAAATTGCCCCTCATTTGTACATTTTGAATAGCATCTGGGCTGTGAAAGTACCATTTCCCCATGATGTCTTTTGATCTCCCTCTTTGAACATCTTCCAGTTTCTCCCTTTCTAGAGTACACATAGACTTACTCTACACACTGTAAAAACTTTGTTCCTTTGGTCTATTCACAACAGGTACATTTGATAATACTATAATTTATTCCCGTGCTGACAACTAGCTTTTCATTTCCCAGTAGGCTCATTATTTTTAATTTAGAAGAAATAAAAAAGGATGCTAAGAAACAATAATGAAAGCATATTTCATGCTTCTCTTACCTTTCCTGTTCCATTTAGCTATTCTGAACTCCTAGGTAGCCGAGATCTGAACTGGGGTGTCTGGAAGTGAGATCTGACGCAAGCACATAACTGAACAATAATGAGGAGTAATTGCTTGTATTATACATTTAAAGTTATCACAAATTATGGGAAGCAAAAAAAAATTATATGTAGAAAGAATGGACACTATAAAGTCTATGGACAGTTCTGCACATTTTCCTAATGTGACAGACTAATGCAAAGGTTCACCAAATGGAAATTGTAATTAAAGTTCCGAAAAGCTCAGAAGCTCAGAATGATTTAGAATCATTCTCAAAGAGAGAGAAAATTTACCCAAACTCAAAAGTTATGGCTGAAATCATATCCCTTCAAAAGCAAAGACATTTAGGCCAAAGGTCAGCTTCCTCACACAACACAGAGCCATTCTGACGGGCAGGCATTTTTGCTACCTGAACTTCTACCTGAAGTAAACACTGAAACGTAATTCATTTATTTTATTTTATTTATTTATACAACTTATATGCCGCCCACTACCCAAAGGTCTCTGGTAATCAGACTTGCTGTTGCACTCCCTACATATAGTATGCCACTCAGGTCCGGATTAAGGCCCTTAGAGGCCCTAGGCACTTAAAAGATTTTGGTGCCCTCCAATATATATGTAATTCAAAATATAAACAATAATAAACCGTAAAATAAAAAATTATTTATCAAAATTAAACAAAACTTACAGTAAAAAGCAAAGCAAAGCGAAAGCAAAGTATTCTGCTTATATATCGCCCCAAACCACTTCAAGTAGTCTCTGGGTGGTTTACAGTTTTAATTACAGGCTACATATTGCCCCCCGTGCCCCAGCAAGCTGGGTACTCATTTTACCAACCTCGGAAGGATGGAAGGCTGAGTCAACCATGAACCTACTACCCCAGGTCGTGAGATTGGTTTTGCTTGCAGTACAGGCATTTAACCACTGTGCCATGGGGCAGGGAAAATGACTAATGAGCTCCTATTTCTCATTTGCCTCCTTCCTGATTTGGGCATAACTGATCACTTTCTCTGGTTTGATTTCCCCAAGGTTTCCATGTTTCTATCCTTCTGGTTATTTCTCTTCCTGCTTAATGGAACATTGTGTTTCCAAAGGGGGAAGATTTTCCTCTGCTTTCTCCCCCATTCATCTGGGGTCCCTTGGTTGTCTGTAGTTGACTTCCAGTGATTCTTTCTGTCCCCAGATAACTTTATTACACACCACCATTTAGAGTACCACACCTCTATGCTTGGGACAAGCAGATGACCTTCCAATCATGTTGGCATTTCCAAAAGCCTCCTGAGATAACTCCTCTTGATGCTTCTTTCTCATCCCAAGCTTGGTAAAAAATAATAATCAAAGAAAAGTTTCTGGTTTGCCTCCCAAACCTTCCTTCAAAATCCTTATTCACTGACTTCACATTAAAACTCATCTTTACCAGGAAGCCACAGGAAAAACCAATCACTTGATTTAACCAAGTGGAAGTAATTGCAATTGAAATAATCACTTTCACTCTGACCTCAGTTTCATTCCTCCTCTCCCCCCTTCCTCTACACACCCACACCCAGCTGTTATTTCTTTGGGTCTGTTTTTAGACTGCAAGCCTCCTGGTGTAGAGATATGTCACAGTGGTTCTTTATAAAGTGCGGTGTTTATGGGTGATGCTCTGTGAGTTCTTTCTGTTGTGACAGCCTCAAATGTTTCAATAAAACATACCTACGTATACACATGGAACTTCCACCAGCCAGAATTTTCTTTCACCTCATAAAAGCAAGATATGGACTTCAAACGGTAGGGTTTGAAAGACAGGGAGAATAAAGAAGACGCTAAGCAAACCCACATTTCTGAGAATTTTAAAGAAACTAATTTAAGGGTTCTTTCCCTAAGGCTACCTACATCACAGCTATTTGTCAGGTATATTTTAGGGTTAGCTTTGATAGATGGCATGAAACAAATATTTTCTGCCTCCTACAGCGTGCTTAACATGAGGTACAATGCAAAATCAATTTCTTCTTTATTATGTTAGGTAGCTTCATTTCTTAAAAAGAAAAATAGTAGTCTTAGATGGTTACTTCACATCCCTCTCATTGCGGTTTGTGGTCCCGCTTGGGACCGGTACGAGAAAATGTTACTCCACGTCCATTGCGTGATGGCGGAATCTCGTCCTGACCACACCCATTGAACTGGGATTTAAGTGTGATGAGCCATACCTCTCCCTGACCTCGGGAATTCTCTTGTCTCAGTTCCTGTTTCGAGACAAGTGCCCGTGAAGTAAGGCTCATCACGCAACATGCACATTCTCCATCTAGTGGCAGGAGTGCAAAGTTGCATTGTCGAGTACAATCCCAATGGCATAAATAATGGATCACAGAGAGGGAAGAAGGCATAAAACCTCAAACTTTGCTGCTTAATGCATGAAAGGCAAAGTTACGGAGAATCAAAATATTGAAAAATGGAAGGTCAGACCCCCCCCCAAAAAAAAAGGAAAAATGAAGGCAGGGAAGTACAGATGTTGTAACGAAACAAGGATGTGAAGTAGAGATGGGCACGACTCAGAAAAAAAGTTTCGTTTTCGTTTTCGGCCAGGGTCTGAGTCGTTTCGTTTCCGTTTTCGTGGGCTAATTTCAAAATTTTTCGTTTTTGTTTCGTTACGTAACGAAAACGAAAAACGAAAACGAAAACGAAAAATTTTTCGTTTCTCCCCATTTAGCTCAATTGAGTGCTTTTCCAGTAACGAAAAACGAAAATTGGCTCGAAATTAGTCGTTTCGTTTCCGTTTTCGGTCCAGGTTGGTGCCGATTTTCGTTTTCGTTTCGTTTCCGTAACGAAAACGAAAAACGAAAACGAAAACGAAAATACCGCTAAGTCGTGCCCATCTCTAATGTGAAGTAACAGTCATCACAATACCATCAATCACACCTGTGGGTAAACGGAAACAGGTACAGAACCGGGACAAGACCACGTGACCGCGAACAACGTTATCACGAAACAAACGTAATCTCGGAACGAGGAAGGACGTGAAGTAACCGTCTTAGAGAATACAGACATTGGATGTTGGCATTCTATCTGATATGTACAATGGTGAGCATAATATTCTCTTTCTCATGAATGTTGTCCACCCTTTTGTTGGAACAAGTATCAAGTCTATCATATTTTGAGAAGAAATATGGTCATGAATGCAGACTGTCGTGTAAGGTGAAATAATATTGTGCTAGGTAGCTTTTAACCATTTTCTTTTTCCCCAGCACACCTTGTGGTGCAGTGGTAAAACTGCTGTACTGTAGCCAAAACTGCATTCACAGCCTCGGCTTCAAACTCAGGTACCTGGCTCATGGCTGACTCAGCCTTCTATCCTTCTGAGGTCAGTAAAATGAGCACCCAGCTCGCCCAGGGGGCAATGTGTCACCTGCATAATTAAATTGTAAACTTCCCAGAGAATGCTTTAAGCACTCTGGTGCTTCTGTTTATGTACTGCCATATATAAGAAGAACACTTTACTTTTGGTTCTCAATAAGTGTCTGGGGGTGTTTTGGAAGTTGCGAGTGGCCACAGAGCTTCTTTTCTAGGCACAGAATTGTGATAGCAAACAACATTTCTGATTCAAGCCAATATGGTATTCTTCAGTTACTGCCCTATATACACTTAGAGCTTACCAGGAAGATCACTAGGTGATGTTGCTGGATCCATTCCTTGTGACCCACTGGCTCCACCTTTGATGATTTCACCCTCTGCTCTCCCAGTTCCAGTAGGCATGCACTAAGAAACTGCCTGGCTTTCCCCCCCATCTTGCCAAGGACCTTGCATCTAAAAAATAACTACTGGTAAATCCATCTTTTGCCATGTTATAACCTATTGGTACTGCTCTGAGGAAGAGGGTTTCACCCTTGAAATATTAACAATGTTTTGTTAATTTTCTAGTAGCCTAAAGGTATCACCTGTTCTACTTTTGTATTTGGTTTTTGTGATGGCTATACGGCTCCTGAACTTGTTTTGCTTCAAATGGAAATGCTGAGATACCAAGAATGAGCACCCCCCCCAATGCATGCCAAGGAAGAGGCAAATGGACCATCAACTGAGACATGACAAGACTGCAACACTGGGTAATCTCTTTCCTTTTCATTTAATCCAATTGGTTACACCCAGTGGGCTTTTCCAAATTTTATCCCAATCCTCAAATGAAATGCATGGGCCTTCTGCACCAATCCCCCTCCCCTTCACTCGCAAGGCAGGGGCCATTGGCCTCGATGAGCCACATTGAGGAGAGGTGTGAATGTGTGTACGTGAGCTGGAACATGTCTTTGGAAGGACTAGGACAATAAAAACACCTCCCTCCCTTCAATTCGGATGCAGCCTAAGAACATCCAAGCTCCGAGCCTCAACTAAGAAACTGCCTGGCTTTTTCCCCATCTTGCCAAGGACTTTACATCTAAGAAATAACTCCTGGCAAATCCATCTTTTGCCATGTTATAACCTATTGGTACTGCTCTGAGGAAGAGGGTTTCACCTGCGAAATATTAGCAACGTTTTGTTAATTTTCTAGTAGCCTAAAGGTATCACCTGTTCTACTTTTGTATTTGGTTTTTGTGAAGGCTCTACGGCTCCTCAACTTGTTCTGGCACATCTGAGGAATTAGGGGAAGCACAGAATACTGAACAGATTGTTTTGATATAGGTTTACATCAGAAGGAAAAATGTTTCCTAGGAGCAGGCGTATACCTGTACTAATTTTGAGGATTGAGCCAAACAGAATTTTATAATCTAAGATTCTGGTTTATTAAGGAATAAATAAAGTCAATGCATGTTTTGTTTTGAACACATGGTCTACTGAAAATACATTGGTTGCAAAGAATATTCATTCATTCATTCAATCAATCAATCAATCAATCAATCAATCAAATTAATGCCAAGCATGGATACCTGGATCCCCCAAAGACTCAAACATTGTTTCAGGAGGCAAACTCTTCCTAGATGACATTTAGCTTCTTCTCTGAGCAGAAGATCTGTGTCCAAAGAGACTACTAACAATTTTATAGCCTACTTTGAATATGTTTTTTTTCCAGAAGCTCAGCAAGCAATGCCCTGCAGCCGGAAGTGCAAGCAGAACAAATGCCAAGGGATCTCCCTCCATTTTTTTTTTTAACACAAAGTAGATGCTTGTCAGGGTCACCCTTATCAGGGCACTAGAACCAAATGGCAAGTTCAGCAAGAGGATGGGTAAACACAGATACCACACCATTGACACCACACAGGGAAGCTACTTCAGAGTTAAACATTCAAAAGGCCTAACGTGTGCCTCATGCATGCAACTTCGTCCTTCTGACATGTGCCTTTTTGTACAAATACAAGGTGACCTGAAGGACACCTCATTTTCATACAAATTCCACTCCAGGATCTTGGCACAACAGTTGGAAGTGGTTGACTTCAGAGATGCATGTGCTTTTAAGGAGAACAGCTGTCCAGCTCACTATATCTTCACAAGTTTCTGGGAGAACTTCTTGAGTATAAGTAATCAAGCAAAGGTGGGACCTCAGCGGAACAATCTGATGGGTGTTCAATGGGCCATGCCCTTATTGATGCCAACAGAACAAAATTCCCTTCCAGCAAATATAATGCCAACAGGGCAGAGAAGGCACAGGGGCCTTGTAACTATAGCTGCATCAATTCTCCGCAAGGAGAGCTCTGCTTAGGTGCCTGATTAGTGTCTGCCTGGCACATCAGTTCATCCCCATTGTACCACCCAGCCATTTCTTGGTAATTAAGCTAGAAGATTTCTAGCTTTTGGGATTTAATGACTTGTGCAACATTAAAGGCCAAGTCCAACCAGCGTCACAATCCATTTCAACAAGAGAGACGTAAAATCATCAGTGGAATTGAAGTATGTTTACATTTCTCTAGCTTCATGTCCTGTGTGATTTGCTGTACACTCATTTACATTTGAAAATTATGCAAAATCCTCTAGCCTTCCCCCCACCCCTGTGTTTGACAAACTCCTCTAGCGTATCCTATGGGACATATTGAAGTATTTTGGAATGGTAAAAATAGCAATAGAAGCGTAATTACAGCTATCTGGTGAGCCTATCTCTGCAGCAAAAGGAGCAGCAAGCACTTCTGACATGTGGTTTACCTGCACATCCCTAGCATTGATCTACTGCCTCCTAAGCCATGTTAGAAAATTCAGTAAGGCAGATGTAATGCTGTCTTCCTTTGATAATACCAGAGCAACAATTCATAAAGGAATCTTTGTTTCCACCGCATAAGTACACAATTAACTCAATTAGGTGTGTTCTAAATGTATTAGATACTTTGCGTCATGGAACATAATACATAGCACTCATGTTTGACAAGCGAATTGAGGTATTATTTATTATGATTCCATTTAGAATTAATGGAGGTGTGTTTTGTTTGAAAATTTAAGGACGCGAAGGAGTATTATTACTTGATTTAAGTTTCACAACACAAGGAAATTAACAATTTAACATCTTAGTATGTTGCGGCAAATGCCACAAGGCCTCCTATCATCTTCAAAATGAATTTAGTTCCCCAACCAAAAAGAAAGAGATATACAGGTTTGGCCATCTCCAAATGGTTTGCTGGATTTGAAGCCAACCTTTCTTTTTCCGAGTGGTCTTAGGGAAGAGCCACCACCCGGACCCAGCAGTGAAAATGATTAGTCATGGGATGGCATACGGTAATACCTCATCGGACGAATGCCCCTTAAGATGAAAAACTCATAAGACAAATGCAATTTCCGGGGCTAGGAAAAACTCATAAGATGAATTTTTACTTCCCGTTTACATTCTCTCTCTCTCTCTCTCTCTCTCTCTCTCTCTCTCTCTCTCTCTGTGTGTGTGTGTGTGTGTGTTGTGTCATTACAGTCATGACTGATCCTTCATGACTCCATGTCCATGGAGTTTTTCTTGGCAGAAATACTGGAGTGGCTTACCAGTTCCTACTCCAGGTGCCTACAGCACCTGGTATTCCCTGGTGGTCGCCCATCCAAGTCCTAGCGAGGCCTGACCCTGCTTAGCTTCAGAAATCAGGTAAGATCAGATGTGCTCAGGGCATTGATCCTTGTCCAGCCTGGGCGAGGATCAA
>JAHTLZ010000122.1:36439477-36459336 GCA_023846285.1 Phrynocephalus versicolor | reverse complement strand
TTTCTCATGAGGCTGCTACATTTTTACAGGGCAACAAATAGAGTTACACATAAAGGTCACACTCACAACTGAAGAATTCTTCTAACCCTAAAAGTGGTGGAGTTTGGAGGAGTTTTGAAAGGTTACTTTTTTGCCCATAACATTCTGAACCCCTCAGTAGCATGGATATACTATATATGTAGTACCAAAGAGGGATATTTCCAAGCTGTGGATCAGAGCATGGAATCAAGACAGTGCCCAGAGGGGAGGCAAACCCCAAGGCTTGACATTTAGGATTGAAAACATAGCAGGAGATTGCAGGCGGCATATCTGCAGTTCTTCCCCGTTTGGAACTCAGATATCATTAACAGTTGCATTTGGTGTTTCATAGATGTCTGTGTGACAGAAAGTAGGATCTTCAGAGAGCAAAAATGTATCAGGGCTAAGGTTTTCTCTTGTTTTTACTCCTACCACTGAAAACTAAACCTGGTCTAATTGGATAGAAATCAAGCACTTTAGTAGCTTGTCTGATTTAATATAATTCAGCATCCAAGGGATGCCATGGAATTGATGCTCCTGACATTTCCTTTGAGTGTCAACCCAATTGCGTAGCTCAGTATCCACTAGGACTTACAATAACACGAAATAACAAGAAATTGCCTAAGGAATATTGACAGCCAAAACATCAGAGCATTCTCCTGCGTGCTCCAAGACAAGAGTTCCCCAACCTTTCGATATCATCTGTGACTCAACTGGTTGACTCTTAAATGCAATTCCTCTGATCAGTTCAGTGTCAGCCAGTAAAGGATAAGTGAAGTATGAAGCTGGGGGTACACCTGTGTTTTGTCACTAAGAATTAGAATGTCCGTTTGATATAAGCCTGAATAAAAGATGGCCCCTTTATACTAGAAAAAAGGCCCCACAACAGTCATACAAAAGCGATACAAATTGCTTTTTTTTGAGATTGAGTCAACAAGAGTGTCAGTGTGCTTTAATATGAACATTTCAAACAAAATTTGTGAAGAAGGGTCCCCTCACTGGGATTCCTACGTTTTGGACTACAACTCCTGCAACCTGTTATCAGTGAGCATGCTGGCTGAGACTTCTGAAATCTGAAGGGCAAAACACAAGGAAAAGCAATGCTTTTTGCTCTCCATTATCGGGTGGACCTCAGTTATGATCTTCATTGTGGATCATTGCCTTTTAAACTCTTAGGCCATGGATTGAGAGCCTCTAGTCTGGAGGCCTAAATGTTAACCTTGGGTGTTCTCAGTCTTCTTTCCTAGTCAGCCAAGGGGCCCTGGAAATGCTAAAACCATTCATTAAATATATCACTTACCATGAAGTGTGGAAAAAAGGTGCCTGAGGGGGGATATGATTGAGACATACAAAATAATGCAGGGCATGAGTCAAGTGGATAGAGGGACGCTCTTCTCCCTCTCACAAAAATACCAAAACTAGGGGACATCCACTCAAACTGTGGGTTGGGAAATGAGAACAGACAAAAGAAAATATTTTTTTTACCCAGTGTGTTGTTAGTCTGTGGAACCCCCTACCACAAGATGTGGTGATGGCATCTAGCCTGGATGCCTTCAAAAGGGGATTGGACAGATTCCTGGAGGAGAAGTCCATCACAGGTTACAAGCCATGATGGAGATGTGTAATCTACAGGCTTAAAACCAGGGTACTTCAAGGGCCAGATGCAGGGGAGTAATATCAGGAGTAGAGATGGGCACGACTCAGGAAAAAAACCTCGTTTTCGTTTTCTTTTTCGGCTAGGGTCCGAGTCGTTTCGTTTCCGTTTTCGCGAAAAATCGGAAAAAATTAGTCGTTTCGTTTTTCGTTTTTTTCGTTATCGTTATACTGTTTTTTTTTGGGGGGGTAGCGGGCTCCTGGAGGCACCTCTGTGGGGTGGGTGCCTCCGCCGGCCCGCTATAAAGGGGACAGCAGCAGCAGGCTCCAAGAGACCCCTCAACATGGGGGTCTCCCATCCTCACCTGCTGCTGCTGCAAAATGGCATGCACAACCATATGGTTATGCATGCCATTTGCAGGCAGAGCGAGACCTGCGTGTCGCCAGGCCAGGCGGTGCCACTGCACCTGCTCAAGCACCTGATCCGAGTGGGTCGCACCTGCCATCACATCCCACAGAAGGGAATCGTACTTGCGTGTGTAGTGCAATGCAAGTCGATCTGGCTATGGGCTAAGGTGGATTAGGGTTAGGGCTAGGGTTAGGCTAATGACGGGTAAGGTTATGGTGGGCTATTGGGTTGCACCTCTGGGTGCCTCTCTGACCCACTAAGAAGACAGTCTGTGACGTATGGGTAAGGAGTCAAGGATTAGGGTTAGCGGGTTAGGGGGCTAGGGCAAGTTTTAGGGGGCTTTTTGGCACATCCCAGAAGTCTCAGTGGCCAAGTGGCCATGCGATTGGTGAGATGGCTCCAAAAATTTGCATGGTCGTCCCCTCCCACATGGCTGGCCAGGCCACTGGGCCAGCCCATCATTGCACACTGCGCAGGTGTAAAATAAAATAAAATAAAATAAAATCAATGGAGGACAGAGGAGGAGAGGAGAGACATTTTGTTGCAAGAAAAAAACCACTGCTACTGTGAAAAATCTGGCAGTTCCATTTCCGCGTGTTTCTGTTGTGCTTGTGTGTTTTTGGACCACGATTTCAAAAACAATATTGCATTCGCCGCCCCATTTTCGATCCCCCGCCCGCACCGCATGGCATGGCGACGAGGCGACTCGAGTCCGGCTGCCCAGGACGGGGGAAGCCGGGACACCCCCCTCCAGACCAGAAACCCCCCCTCCGGTAGGTGCCCTACTGAGTGAGTGCCCTTAGTCAAGCGGGCATTTTCCGCCTGCTTTTTGGCCCGGGAATGGGTGGGGGGGAGACCCGGGGGAGAGTTTAAAAAAGTTTTTTCCTGCGCCGTGCGTGCCGCTTGTGTTTGCGACGGCCGTCGGCGTCTCGGCGAGAGTGGGCTTTTTGCGAGCCTGCGGCGAGTCCCACCAGACCAGAGCAGCCCAGGACGGAGGGGGGGGAAGCCGGGACACCCCCCTCCAGACCAGAAACCCCCCCGCTAAGTCGTGCCAATCAGACCAAATTGTTCGTTCGTCGGTTCGAGCTCGAAGTCTGGCGGAGTAATTCCCGTTTCCGTTTCCGTAGAGTAACGGAAACGAGTAACGGAAACGGAAACGGAAATACCGCTAAGTCGTGCCCATCTCTAATCAGGAGACAGATATCTAGGCTCGTGCACTCCCAGACGCATCTGGTGGGGCCACTGTGAGTTACAGGAAGCTGGACTAGATGGGCCTTTGGCCTGATCCACATGGCTCTTCTTATGCTCTTATGTTCTTATGAAAGTCATGTTAAGGGCACTATAGGTTGATTCAAGCTTGACAGCAAAGAACACACACACACACACACACACACACACACACACACACACACACACACACACACACACACACACACACACACACACCTCTTAGCCATTTAAATAAGAAGTGGGGAAGAATGGCCACCCAGCTACTCCCTACCTAGTTGATACAGCCAAAGACGAAACATTGTGGGGACTGCAGTCAGGGCCGGCGCTTCCAGAGTATTTACACCTCTGACTGCACTCATACTCATCCTGAAAAGAAAATCATCAAGTTTGCCGATGACACAACAGTAGTGGGACTCATCTCTGGTAGAGATGAGTCAGCCTACCGAGAGGAGGTGCTTCGGCTGCTACGGTGGTGCAGAACCAACAATCTGATAATAAATATCAACAAGACCAAAGAACTTATAGTGGACTATCGAAAAAGGAAATCAGATACTCAGCCCCTGATTATTGATGTAGTTTGTGTAGAGCAGGTGACGGACAGTAGGTTCTTAGGAGTTATTCTACAGGAGGATTTGACCTGGAGTGCCAACACTGAAGCACTGGTTAAGAAGGCCCAACAGAGATTATATCTTCTGAGACTTCTCAGGAGGGAACAACTGTCTAAGAAACTGTTGGTAACCTTCTACCAGGGCCTTATAGAAAGCATTATCACTTACTGCCTCTGTGTTTGGCTTACCAGTTGCACAGTGGCAGATAGAAGGGCACTCCAGAGGGTCATAAACACTGCTGAGAAGATAGAGGGCTGTCCTCTTCCTCCTTTGGAAGAATTATACAACTCCAGATGCTCAAGGAAGACATCTAGAATTTTGAGAGACCCTTCACATCCTGGCCACCAATTTTTTGAACTGTTGCCGTCTGGCAGGAGATACAGGACTCTTAGGTCAAGGACAAATAGACTAAAGAACAGTTTTTATCACAGAGCGGTATCCAAGTTAAATGCGACAGTTTTAGCACCATCTTAATCAGTTTTTAAGTAGTGTTTTAAATTTTGTAAGCAATTTTAAGAGTTTTTAATATTTTGTATGGTGTTTTATGTGTTTTATGTGTTTTGTATGTTTAGAGTGTGTAGTGGAACAGCACTCTAATTTCGTTGTGCATATCTTGTGTATGCATAATGACAATAAAACTCTATTCTATTCTATTCTATTCTATTCAATAAGGCGAACTAGGCAGTTGCCTAGGGTGCCAAAATGGAGAGAGGGCACTGGACATTCTGCCGTCCCCCCCGCCACCGCCCCCCCGCCCGGCCACCGCCGTCCATCCCCCCACTGCCCTCTAGCCGCCCGCCGCCGTCTGCCCATTGCTGCCCTCCGCCACCCCTGTGCCCATCGCTGCCCACCCCCCGCTCCCATCACCGCCCCCCGCCCCGCCCACCACCACACCGCCCTGCCCCTTGCCCTGCCCACCCACCGCCCCGCCCCATGCCACCCACCTGCCACCACCCTGCCCACCCCCTGCCCCCTGCCCCTCCCCCTCCCCTCCCCCTGCCCTGCCCACCTGCCCCACCTCCCTGCCCCTCACCTAGGGTGCAAAAAACCTAGCACCAGCCCTGACTACAGTATCTAGAGGGCCACACCTTTCCTGACCCTCTTATAAATGAAAATGATAGAATCTGAACCTGGGACTAACCATGCAAGCATGACCTCAGGCAGCTGCTACAAGGGGGAAACACAGAGGAGTTTTTAAAAGGGAATAAAATTTGGAAAGCCTTGAATTCTTCTTTGAATGCACCCTGAGGAGTTAAATACTGTATTCTACTCATCACCGTTCCTCCCACTGTATGTGGCTAAGTCATGCAGAGTATTTGATTTGACACTTCCTTGACCTCTTCTAGAGCTCTGGCGGGTTTTGGCTTCAAAAATTATTTTCCCATCATTATGCAAAAAGGAGAAGTTCCAGCCAGTTTCTGAAAACCACTGCATGGCTCATAAAGTCCAAGTCTCTGGCGCAAAATGATGTCTTCAACTTCACAAATAAAAAACAAAATAGTGCTATTAATAATCATTGCTCTACGACTTAAGAGTGCTTAAAGCACTTCTCATGCATGCCATCAAATGGGCAAAACAACCTTACAAGGAGGGGGAAGACACTGCCACTTCTCCATCCTGCCAGACTCATGCTAGCCCAGGCAGAAGGCATGTACATAGAGCAATGGAGCTGTAGAACTATTTTTTCATTTTTCTTTTTTACTTCTAGTGCCACATATTTTTGCTTCCCATTTGATCCCAACAAGAGAGTAAATAGCTATACAGTAGGACCCCCCCATATCCACTGATTCATTATCCACTGTTTCAATTATCCACGGTTAGCAGAGGGGAAAAAATTAAATAATTGAGCAGCCAGAAAGCAAGCTATTGTCACAAATAGCATCAGTAAAGCAAGCTACCATCACAAACAGCAGTCATAAAGCAAGCTACTGTCTCAAAACAGCAGTCATAAAGCAAGCTACTGTCAGGAAACAGGAGTTTGGAGGTGGTTGGGCAGGCGTTCTCTCTTAACCACGGTTTTCATTATCTACGGGAAGGCCTGGAACCAATCCCCAGTGGATACTGGGGTCCTACTGTAGTTGTAATCAACATTATTCAAACCCCATTGCAAATCAGATTTATTGTCAAAATTTACAGACTTTCAGCTGTGTTGGCAATGAACAAATCAAACAAAAGCAATTGAAATAACGCGGCACCACAAATGCTTCAAGTGGATTTTCCAAATTAACTTCATAAACTTTTAATGAATTCTGCAGTCTCATCCCAGTTTGGCCATAGAAACTCACTGGGAAGTGACAAAGGTAAGTCACTACATGAACATCTCATATCTTACAAAAGCCATATATAAGACAGAAATGAATTGATGGTACATAACAACGATGCAACTATAGGAAAGCAACCTGACCACAACTTTTTTTCCTAAATATTGACACCAATGAATGCTATGCACTCAGTTAGACAGGGTGGAAATGCATGATATTCATGACCACATGTCTGTTGGACCCTTGCCCTTCCTGGCTCATAAAAGCTGCCAGAGAGGGTGTGGCAGACTGGTTAGGAAGAGTAGTGAATACCTCCTTGTAACAGGGCAGGATTCCAGCATGCTTGAAGGAGGCAATAGTAAAACCACCGTTTAAAAAGCCCTCCTTAGATCCAACAATACTGAACAATTACTGACTGGTATCTAACATTCCATTCTTGGGTTAATTTAATTTAATTTAATTTAATTTAATTATTTCAGTTTTTTTATTTTTCTTTTCCTTTTTTTGTTATTTGTTGGTTGCTATTGTTATTTGCTAACCACCCATTGATCCATCTTGATCTATTGTTTTTATTTGTTTTTATCATGTACACCGCCCAGAGTTCCATACTGGAAGTGGGGCGGTATAGAAATGAAATGAAATAAATAAATAAATAAGTACTAGAGTGGGTTGTGGCTTTGCAGCTCCAGAGGTTTCTCAATGTAATAAACAATCTGGATCCAGCTCAATCTGCCTTTAGGCCTGGTTTTGGGACTCAGATAGCACTGGTTGCCTTGGTAGATGACCTATGCAGGGAAATGGACAGGGGATCTCTGTCCCTTTTGGTTTTACTGGACCTCTCAGCTGCTTTTGACACTGTTGACCACAGCATGCTCCTGACTCGTGTCCCTGAAATGGGACATTTTGTTCCATGAGAAAATAGTAGCAAAATGAATATGCAGAGTGTGGGATCTTTTTTTAAAACCAAACATTAGAACTTTAAATATATTTGCCCAGCCTTCTCAAAATTTGACACAGAACAGCCCAGACTAATTACTTCCACTGTGCCAAATACAAAATGGTCCCGGTTCAAGATTTCATTCAGAAATTATGACTTTTTTGTTTGGACTGCCAAACCGAAACAATCATAATTTCCTCTCAGTAATCCCTTTTCAAATGGCATCTTTGACTGGTCATGAAATATCAGAGATGTTTGGTATAAAGTTTGCCAATAACGGATAGGAGACTAATTGGTCTGTAATTACCTGGGTTTAAGGGGTCACCTGCTTTATAGATTGGGACAACTATTGCATTGGTCCAGGCTTCTGGTATCAAGCCAGATTTGTCTACCATGGTGAAAAGGGCAGCCAACGGTGCCATCCACCAGTCAGCATCAAACTTCAGTATCTCTGGGGGTATTATATCAGCCCCTGGTGCTTTACCCAGTTTTAACTGGGAGATTAGTTCTTTTATCTCTACAAGAGTGACTGGGGGCCATTCTGGAAGACCCTTAGGCATGGTTTCCTCGCTGGCACTGATGGAGTTACCTCCATTATGGAACAGAGATGAAAAATGTCTGTGCCAAATATTTGGTTCAATGTTGGCTGGATCCAAATAATTATTTCTGTTTGTATTGTTCACTATGTCCCAAAATTGTTTGGAATTTTTAAGGGATATTGCTGTGAGTAATTGATTCCATTGGTTATGGATGAAGGCTTGCCTTTTGGCCTTGTACAGCAATTTTAACTGATTCTTTGTTTCATAGAATTCCTTTGGTATATATGCTAGCCCCTGGTCCTTATAATGCTTGAAGATATTCCTTAAGATAATTTTCTGTTCTATACACTCGCGGTCAAACCAGTCTTGTTTGATGTGGTTTGTCCTGCATTGCTCTAAAGTTGGATTATAGCTTAGTGTCTTAGATAAGAGTGCTGTCAATCCTTCGTAGGCTCCAATTACATCCCTAGGATCATTAGAGGTCGTAATGGAGGATTTAAGGTCTATAAGTGTTTTAGATTTTAGTAGCTGGGCCAGTTTAAGTTTTGTTGTTGCATTCCATCTTATCTTATTGAGTACCTCTGAGTTTTGGTTTCGTCTTATCAGCATTGATTTACCCTCAGTTTTCAGGTTCAACGTAAGTAACAATGGGAAGTGATCGCTACAAATGTTATCCCCTACCGTGAATTCAGCCACAAAGGGTTTCAGGGGTAGGGACACCATAATGTAGTCTATAACACTAGCTCCTCTAATAGAAGAGAAGGTGAATTCTCCTGAATTGGGATATTCTGTTAAGCCATTCAACCATATGCAATTATGTTGGATACAGAATCTTGCCATATTATGCCCTGCTGCATTTGTGCTCTTATCCTTAGAACATCGCTTATGATTGAATGGTAATAGCATTGAAGAGTCTAGATCTATTTCTGGGGTCATAGCAAATATGTCCATGTCATTGGCTACTCTGGCATTGAAATCTCCCCCAATTATGAAGTCTGTGTTGGGGAATTGGTCCTCCAACTTGCCTAAGAAAATTGCCAGAAGATCCCACTGCTGCTCTAAGATTGGCTGAGTAGAGTATGGGGGCATATAAACATTAATTATTAAAATACCTCTTCCCTCCAAAGTTATCTTAATAGCTAAAAAATTACAGTTGTTGCAATTCAGATCAGATGTAGCTATTAATTCAGGATTTAAATTTGAATTAGTAGCTACCAATGTGGCTATACCAGCCTGTGGGCGCCCTTTAGCCCTGAGTTTACGTGCAGAAAGGGAGAACGCTTTGAAACCGGGGAATTGTAGCTGTGATTGTTCCTGCAGCCATGTCTCTTGCAGTAGGAGGATATCAAATCCTTTCAAGTAGATCAGAAAGTCTTCATCTGCTACTTTAGTCTTCCAGCCTGCAATGTTCCATGAGATGATTGCTACTGGAGAGGTAGGTCGTGTGCTAAGGTGGGCTCCAATGAGTCAGTTCTTTTGACTCCTCTGTGTAGCCTGAGCTGGCCGTATATCCTTGTTCTTTCTGTGATTATCTGTATCACGTGACTGAGAGGGAATTAATGCCTGGGCAAGTTTACTGTCATCCCTAATTGCAAGCTTGCTTCTGTTGTCAGACTGGGTATCCTTGATGGATCCCTGATCCTGGGCGCATTTGAACAGTGATTTTGTTGGTTCCATGCAATCCCCATTTTGGGGTCCAGCGGGTAAGTCGATATTTGGAGACAGTAAGTGGGTGGTTGATATATATGTGGGGTCAGGCCCCATTGAAACTGGCCCTCTCATATGGGTTCCTGGCTCTCTTTCCTTCTCATGGGTGGTATGGTGGTGGACTTCCACTGGCATGCAGCACTTTATACCAAACATCTTCTAAACAAACTAATTGACTGGGAGGAGCAGACATCAGTAATCGGACCAGAACAAGCAGGTTTTAGGAAGGGGAAATCCACTCTTGATCATTGTTTTACCCTAGCACATCTGGTAAATAAATATGTAACTCAGGCTAAATCTAAATTATATGTGGCCTTCTTAGACCTGAAAGGGGCTTTTGACTCAGTGGACCGTGAGAAATTGTGGGATAAATTAGCCAACCTCCCAATTGACAGAAGATTAATATTTCTTATTAGGAGATTGCATTTGGCAACCTCCTGCCAAATTAAATGTTCTAACTCAGGGATCCTAACTGAGCGAATAACTACCAACAAAGGTGTCAAACAGGGTTGTTTACTAGCCCCTTCCCTGTTTAACTTGTTCCTCAATGATTTAGCCCCGCTATTGTTGGAAACTGAAGGACATCCCCCTAAAATTGGCTCCACTCCAGTCCCTCTACTTCTGTACGCGGATGATGCCGTGATCTTGTCTCGTACCAAACCTGGCCTAAAACACTTGATGTATAAATGCCTTGAGTTCCTAGGTAACAACAACTTACAACTTAATTACAATAAGTCTAAAATTGTTGTATTTGCTAAATCTTGGAAATTGTACAGGTGGATCTTTGCTGGAAGAAAGATTGAACAGGTTAAGCATTTCAAATATTTGGGTATCATGTTTCACTATAAACAGTCCTGGGTGCTCCAACGCAAAGTGGCAATACAACGGGCCAAAGGCACCACCCAGGCAGTTTGCAGATTTTTTTATAATACAGGAAACAGATATGTACCCTCCGCACTAAAAGTGTTCAATGCAAAGATTGTACCTCAGTTGTTGTATGGCATACCATTATGGATCAAGGGATGGGACCATTCTCTAGAACAAGTGCAATCTATGTTCCTACGGAAGATCTTGGAAGTACCAACATGTGTACCATATGCGGCTCTTTGTTTAGAAACAGGCCAAAATATGGTAGCAACTCAGGCATGGTCGAGAGCAATCAAATATTGGTTAAAGATCCACTACAACTTTAAAGAGGGTAGCTTCATACACCAAATTCTCCAAGAACAGGTCAGGGCACAAGAACTTGACTACATTGAAAAGAAAATTTCAAAAATAGGTCTATCATTAGAACAACTTGGCTCTCTGCCCCAAAAAGAAGCATTTCATGTTATTAAACGCAGACTACTAGATATTGAATTCCAGGATCTCCTGAGTTCAGCAAATAAGACTTGCTCACCCTTAAATCACTTAATTCCAATTAGGCAAGGCCAGAGTGCTAGATATCTTCATATACTACAGTCACCACAAAAACGCAGAGCTTATTCTCTGGCCAGATTTAATGTAATGCCTTCAGCACTATTAGCAGGTAGGTTCCAAGGCATTCCGTATAACAAGAGGAATTGCTCGTGTGAGTTGGGAGGAATTGAGTCTCTGGCACATATGTGTTTGTACTGCCCTCGCTACTCAGTACCACGCATGCAATACCTGGGCCCAATATTATCTAGGGTGAAGGGATGGCCAGATGCAGGAATAATGCAATTAATGCTAAATGATCTAGTGGAAGACAGGGTGAAGAAGGTAGCGGGTTTTATGGCATACATAGTGAATCATGCTGAAACTCCACAGCCTGTATCAATACTCCCAATCTGAGCTATGTTTGAATGTCAGTTGCAATCATTGACTTGGTTATTGCCAGAAAACCTAAATTAGGTTTCATATATGTGTTTTATTTATATGTGTGTTTTATTTATGCCATTAAAGGTCTGATTGATTGATTGAAATATCAGAGATGCTTTTCTTTGCACCTTTAATTTCACACACTTAATACAATCTTTTTTGAAATTACTGGGCAAAAAGATAAGGGATGGACTCTAGGTCAATGGTTCCAAACCTTGGGCCTCCAGACGTTCTTGGACTAAAACTCCCAGAAGCCTTCACCACTATCTGTCCTGGCCAGGATTTCTGGGAGTTGTAGTCGAAAACTACCTGAGTTACCCAAGGCTGGGAATCATTGTTCTAGGTCACCTCCTAGTTCCTCCTGAAAGGGCCCATCACATTGACGGTTACTTCACATCCTTCCTCGTTCTGAGATGACGTTCATTGCGTGATAACGTCATTTGTGGTCACGTGGTCTTGTCACGTGGTCTTGTCCCTGTTTCCGTGTACCCACAAGCGTGATTGGTGGTATCGTGACAACTGTTACTGCATGTCCTTGTTTCATAATAACCTCTGTACTTCCCTGCCTTTGTTTGCCCTTTTTTTCTGGTCTGACCTTCCGTTTTTCGATATTTTGAATCTCTGTAACTTTGCCTTTCATGCGTTAAAAGCAAAGTTTGAGGTTTTATGTCCTTTTATCTCTCTGCACTGCATTGCTAATGCCACAGGGAATGTAATGGCGAATGGCACTTTGCACTTCTGCCACTAGATGGAGAATGTGTTCATTCCGCGATGACCCTTACTTCACAGGCTCTCATCTCAGAATGAGAACTGAGAGAAGCAGATTCCCGAGGCCAGGGAGAGGTATGGCTCATCACACTTAAATCCCAGTTCAGGAGGTGTGGTCGGGACGAACTCCCATCGGCACACAATGGATGTGCGGTAACATTTCCTTGTACCGATCCCAAGCGGGACGGCGAACAGCGATAAGAGGGACGTGAAGTAATGTCCATTGTCTAGTATTCCGGACGAAGCGGAAGCTGCAGAAAGGGCTTTTTTGTGCAGAAGTCGGCAAAGGTTCCGGAAAAGTTACTTTTTGGACTGTTACTCCAAGGATGCCCCAGAGATCATGGCCAGTAGTCTTCCTGGGCCTGAAACATGTTCTTCCCTGCAAAAATAACTTTTCCATGCAGTGCAACTATCTGTAGTGCAATCCTTTTAGGCCCCAAGTTCTCAAAGCCAGCACTAAGAAGGCTTAGTCTTTTATTTTAAGAAGCTTTGCTCATGTCAGTAAAGGTTGTCATTTCAACTTAGTGGGCAACGAGCATAATCAGTGACCTCAGCATGTGAACATTGGTCCTCATTTTCCTAATATCCTATTAGCTGTTTGAGAATGATACTGGGAAGGAGAGTCTTTTTTATTAAAAAAGCCCAAAATCATCTTAATCTTGGAATGAACATTTGCTAATCAAACACTGCATACATCAAAGTACAGGCAAGGTAATGAACGGCTAAGGAGACCAAAGGGCAGGCAAACAGACCAAAGCCGTTAAGATGGGGTGGGGAGAAGGAAATATAATGTCAAAATAAAAGACTGCTTGGCATCAGAATAACTCTCCGTGGAAAAGAATAGTTTGCCCCTGTCAGTCTCCTTTACACTGGAGGGCACAAGGAGAAGAAAGCTGGAATAATCCACAAACGCTCTGATTTTTAAAAAATCACAGCAGGCCAATAATTATACTTGATTATGAGGGTGAATTATCTGACAATGGCATTTGAAAGCATTGAAATGAGAAAGCTCTTCTGTAGGTGAGCATAACATTAAAAAACATAAGAACATAAGAACATAAGAAGAGATGTGCTGAATCAGGCCAAAGGCCCATCTAGTCCAGCTTCCTGTATCACACAGTGGCCCCACCAGATGCGTCTGGGAGCGCACGAGACTAGATTTCTGTCTCCTGATACCACTCCCCTGCATCTGGCCTTTGACATACCCTGGTTTTAAGCCTGGAGATTACACATCTCAATCATGGTTTGTAACCTGTGATAGACTTTCCTCTAGGAATCTGTCCAATCCCATTTTGAAGGTATCCAGGCCAGATGCCATCACCACCTCCTATGGCAGGGAGTTCCACAGACCAACACGTTGGGTAAAATAATATTTTCTTTTGTCTGTTCTCACTCTTCCAGCCCACAATTTGAGTGGATGTCCCCTAGTTCTGGTATTTTGTGAGAGGGAGAAGAGCTTCCCTCTATCCACTTGACTCATGTCCTGCATTATTTTGTACGTCTCAATCATATCCCCCCTCAGGTGCCTTTTCCCCCACACTAAAGAGCCTCAAATACTGTATCCTTTCCTCATAAGGGAGGTCCCCCAGCCCAGTAATCATTTTAGTCGCTCGGCAGGATTCCTCTGAACATGGTCGGGATGCCAGCGCGAAAGCCCCATGCTGGCGACCTGGCCATTTTTAAAGGGGGACAACTGTAAATCTGTTTCTCCAAGCCTCATCCCAAACAAGAAAAGATTGCAGTACATTTTCAAGAAAAAAGAAATACACTAAAACATTATTCTTATCTGTTCCTAATTCTATTTCCCTGGAAGCAATGACCCAAATTGTCTTCACTAGTCCTGGCGCCTTAAAACAGACAGCATCGGTTTTGGAGACAGACTGCCCTACATGAAGAAACCATAGACATTATCTGCTATAGGTTGGCCCAAATCTGGTTGCTTAGCATTGTAAATCACATTAGAGCAGGTCCATTGAGTCAATGGAGATTAAGCGAGTAAATGGGCCACAAGTTCCATAGATCCAAATGAGCTTATTCTAACAATGACTTACACTTGCATACAAAGTTGCAGTTCGAGCTGGCCCCTTTCAATCAAAGTAACCTGCAATGGACTCTCCAAATCCCAATTGATTCAATGGGTCTGATCCAGTGTGATTTATTATATTAATTTGTAAGGAATTTAGCCGCCATGTTGTGTGGCTTCTGGGGTTTTGACGGGTCAAACTTTAGGTCTTTGTAAATTGCCCAGAGTAGCCTTTAGGCTAGATGGCTGCAGTGAATAAATAACTAAATAAATAACAAATTAGGGGTCAGTCTAGGTTGTTTTCCTATGTGAGAAACAGGGCATACACAATAGGTACACAAGAGAACCAGAGTGGGGGCCACAATATGCATCATGCTGTATTTGTTTGTTTGTTTGTTTGTTTGTTTGTTTGTTTGTTTGTTTGTTTGTTTGTTTGTTTGTTTGTTATTTGGCTTTTACACCACCCATCTAGCCCAAAAACAATCAAGCTCCTGATCTGGTAATAAATACATATCAGAGCATTATGGCCAGTCAAAGCTACATGTGTTCTCACTCGCTTACTAGGATAAAACTGCTTCTATTGAGGGCAGAGCCCAGGAAAAGCAACCACTCAACCAAAAAGAGAGTCATATTTATTTTAGTACGAACCTTTGTGGATTACAATCCAGTGCTTAAGATACAATTTTTTGTTGCAGCAATTTGACATTATCAGCTCTTTGAAAACTGCAGCAAATATTTACTAGTTTTAGGGAGAGATGAGAAATGCATTGCAGTCTTTTGGACTCATTTATTGGAATGAAGCTATTTGTGTCAGCAATGTAAGTGAAGCTTGAATGTGGACATGTGGTTTCATATTAACAATGTATGTGGTTCTTTTATAACAGTGAGTCCTCTTTGTAGCGACATAGCGGTAAAAATCCTCTTGGAGTTCATGGAAGGTTAATATAAGTCTCTGTGGCTAATTGTAGCTAATTGGCAATGTGCTGGTACACCTTGCAGCTGTCTTATGAGACACATAAGAGCCAATAGAGATGATGGTTGTAAGCAGGGGGGAGGGGCCCACACCATGCAGCTCTTTGTTTGAATCAGCCTGTTTAGTCCAGCACCAATGGACCATGCTGCTCTGTGCCTTCCATGAAGAAAACCTGGCATCCATCTTGCCAGATGAACTTTTAAGAACTCTCTCCTGGCAAATGACATCCCTTGCAATGTTTGGACTTTTATAACCGCTTTGAAAAAGAGGACTTGTGCACTCGAAAGCTCAGCAACTTTTTTATTTTTCTACTAGCAACCTATGAAGGTATCACCCATAGTCTAGTTTTGACTATGATCATGTATGAGACTGATGCAGGTTCCTGTAGCTCATAAATTACTGTCTATGGGAAGTTGCATAAACATTTTGTGAACACTAGGAGGATTAATTCTGGCAACCACTAACTACGAAAACACCAGTTTTCCCTCCTGTATACCAAAATGGTTTCATATTAAGAACTCGTTTTTGTTATGTATATGCTACAGATTGAGAGCTCATATATTACAGATAGAATTCTCCTGACTCATTGATAAATAGCATAATTGTATTCACATGTGAATTCTCTAAGCATATTTTACCATTTCATTTTTTCCATTGTTTCCTCTCTTTATTTGGAGGGTAGAGGAAATCCCTGGAAGAAAAATTGTTTCATACAATAGCCCTATTTTTATTGTCATTCCCATAATAGCTGAAAGGTTTCATTATAAGGCTCTCTGTTTTCCAGTTCTATGACTGGATGTGATTCCGATCTAGCTGAGGCTAATGTTAATTTGCTAGGCTCCTCTAGCTGTCAAGTGTCTAATTTGGGTTTGAATATTTGTTCTGAAGCTGCTTTCAGTCTCCTTTTGACTAAAAAATCTTCTATAACTCATGAAATGGCACAAAGACATTTATATACAGAATGAGTGTTATACTGCGTTTCTATTCTCTTCTGTGGATATGCAACCTCTCCACTCCAACCCCTGTTATTCTAAGGTTATGGAAAGGTTTTTTCATTTCCTCGTTCAGGAATTCTGGCTACAGAAGAACCTTTACATTCTTTCCACATTTTGCTTTCGGTGAAAGTGTCATGCACCCTCATTCTCTCTAATCTGCGTGCGCATGGAGCTCCAACTGGCACATGCAGCCTGGCAGGAGCATCCTCCCGTTTGCTTCCAGTTGCAGCTGGAATGCCGTGTGAAGGGGATGGAACCATTGCACAATGCTCCCCCCAAAAAAACACCAAAACTTTGGAGGAGCATTGATTAGGGCTTACTTCTTTATTTGTACCAGAGTGTCTCACAATGAACAATTATATGCATGTATAGGTAAAAAGATAAACAAATTAATTGTTCAGATAATTAAACGAGTTTTGGCCAGAAGTGACCATGGCTTGAGATGTGTGTTGGAGCTTTTCCTTGATTTTAGATGTTGCCTTCTCTCTCTCTCTCTCTCTCTCTTTCTCTCTCTCTGTGTCCATGAAGCGGGTGGATTTGGTGCTGTTCGCGTGCAATGCTTCTAGAAGCAAAGGATTTGCCAGCTGGATTCCCTTTGCCCAGGAGTACTCACAATGTGTTACCAGACCTTTCTCTTCAGGCAAGCTTTCCCTGAATGATGGACTACCATGTGTATTTTATAGGAATCCATGGGTTCACATAGACTTTGTGTTTAGGACTACTTATAACCGTGTTGCTTTAATTTAATGTTGTCTATTAATGCTGTAAGATGTCCCTCAATTCTTTATTCTCAAATACAGTGGACCCTTGTATAACAGTTTGTATAACATAAAATTTGTACAACATAAAGTATTCCAGAGATAGGGGAAATTTGCTTAACAGAATCACCTATGGGGTAAATCTGTACAACATAAAAATGGGATTACTCCATTTTCAATGCATTCCTAGAAAATTTGCTTAACATAATTTCATTTGGAGCAAATTAATTCCTTTATACAAGGTACCACTGTACTTGAACATGTCTTAGTTGTACTGGACTGTATATTATCCCTCATTACTGTAAACGGCTTTGGGTCCTTTCCCAAGGAGAAAGACAGGGTAAAAATATTCTAAAAATAAATAAATAAAATAAATAAAATTCTTCGGGAGGCTGCTCTTAGTGTGATGGTAATCATGTGTAGCAGTGTTTTGAATTCCATACAGCACCATGATGCCACATGAAAGTAGTAGCAGGGAGTAGAGATGGGCACGACTCAGAAAAAAATTTTCATTCTCGTTTTCGTTTTCGGCTAGGGTCCGTTTCATTTCATTTCCGTTTTCGTGAGCTAATTTCAAAATTTTTCGTTTTCGTTTCGTTACGTAACGAAAATGAAAAAAAACGAAAACGAAAACGAAAAATTTTTAGTTTCTCCCCATTTAGCTCCATTATGTGTTTTTCCAGTAACGAAAAACGAAAATTGGCTCAAAATTAGTTGTTTCATTTCCGTTTTTTTTCTAGACTAAAGAGCTCCAAATGTCTTAGTCTTTCCTTTTCCAGTTCCACTATGTATTTTTTGAGATGCGGTGACCAGAATTGTACATGACACTCCAGGTGTGGCCTTACTATCGTTTTATACAATGGCATTATAATGTTGGCTGTTTTATTTTCAATCCCCTTTTTGATAATCTCTAGCATGGGATTGGCCTTCTTCACCGCTGCCACACATTGGGTATACACCTCAGAGCCCATGAGTTGATAGGTAAAGTTTTGATTTTTTGCCCCAATATGCATTACTTTACATTTGGCTATATTAAAACGCATTTGCCATTTCGTAGCCCATTCCCCCAGTTTGGAGAGATCCTTCTGGAGCTCTTCACAATCTTCTCTGGTTTTTACCACACGGAAAAGTTTTGTGTCCTCCGCAAACTTGGCCACCTCACTGTTTATCCCAGTCTCCAGGTCATTTATGAACAGATTGAAAAGCACCAGTCCCAGGACATCCCTGGGGCAGACCACTTTTCTCTTCTCTCCATTGTGAAGATTTCCCATTGACACCTACTCTTTGTTTCCTGGATCTCAACCAGTTCTCAATCCATAAGAGGACCTGCCCTCTTATCCCCTAACTGTGCAATTTTCTCAGCAGCCTTTGGTAAGGGACTGTGTCAAAAGCCTTCTGAAAATCCAGATAGACGATATCCACCAGTTCACCCAAATCCACATGCCTGTTGACCTTTTCAAAAAATTCTAAAAGGTTTGTCAGACAAGACTTACCCTTACAGAAGCCATGCTGATTTTCTCTCAGCAAGGTTTGTTCTTCTATGTGTTTTATGATTTTCTCTTGGATGAGGCTTTCCACCATCTTCCCTGGGACAGATGTAAGGCTAACTGGCCTGTAGTTTCCTGGGTCCCCCCTCCTTCCTTTTTTAAAAATTGGTGTGACATCCACTATCCTCCAGTCCTCCGCCACTGTGGCCGTTTTAAGAGACAAGTTGCATATAACCGTTAAGAGATCTGCAATTTCATTTCTCAGTTCCCTAATAACCCTTGGGTGGATGCTATCTGGGCCCAGTGACTTGTTAATCTTCAATTTATCAATTAGTCCTAAAACATCCTCTCTTTTAACCTGTATTTGATTTAATTCTTTAGTCAAGAGGGGCCGTTCAGGCAGCGGAATCTGCTCAAGGACTTCTGTCATGAAGACAGATGCAAAGAACTCATTTAATTTCTCTGCAATTTCCAAGTCTTCCTTAACCTCCCCTTTTCCTCCCTCATCATCCAGAGGGCCAACTGGTTCTCTGGCAGGTTTTCTACTTCTAACATATTTAAAGAAGCTTTTATTATTACCCTTTATATTGCTAGCCATGCGTTCCTCAAAGTCTTTCTTTGCCTCTCTTATAATCTTACATTTCTTTTTTCTGAGTTTGTGTTTCTTTTTATTTTCCTCATTTGGGGAGGATTTCCATTTACAGAAAGACCTCTCCTTGCGCTTTAGAGGCCCCCTAACTCCACTCGTTAACCATGCCGGTGCCCTCTTGGACTTAGATGAGCTCTTCTTTCTTTGTGGTATGCA
Source organism: Phrynocephalus versicolor (assembly GCA_023846285.1). Classification (NCBI taxonomy): domain Eukaryota; kingdom Metazoa; phylum Chordata; class Lepidosauria; order Squamata; family Agamidae; genus Phrynocephalus; species Phrynocephalus versicolor. Next base: position 36,440,386 of record JAHTLZ010000122.1, on the reverse strand, counting down.
CTTGTGCTGGGCCTCTATTACCGTTGTTTTAAACAGGCTCCATGCACTCTGAAGAAATTGGATTCTTTTAACCTTCCCCTTCAATTTCTTTCTAACTAGTTTCCACATCTGAGGGAAGTTTGCCCTTCGAAAATCAAGGGTTTTTATGTCTGATTTGCTTGATACTCTTCCTCCGACATGCATGGCAAAGGTAATTGCAGCATGGTCACTGTTCCCCAGAGGCTGAGTGACATTCACATCCCTGACCAGGTCCTGAGTATTATGCAGTATTAGATCCAGAGTTGCGTGTTCTCGGGTGGGCTCTATGACAAGTTGCTCTAAGGCACAGTCATTCAGCAAGTTGAGAAACCCGGTTTCTCTTTCTTGCCAGGAGCTCGCATTGGCCCAGTCAATGTGGGGATAATTGAAGTCCCCCATGATTACTATCCTATCCCTCTTACATACCTCCATGATTTCTCTCCTCATTTCAAGGTCCCCCTCAAGTTTTTGATCTGGTGGACGATAGCATACCCCAACTATCACATCACTCCTTGGACCTGGTAGTTTAACCCACAGTGATTCTATGGTGGAGTCAGACCCTCTGTCAATCTCCATTCTGCTGGATTTTACCCCTTCTTTGACATAGATGGCCACTCCTCCTCCAACCCGCCCCTCTCAATCTCTTCTATAGAGTTTATAGCCTGGGATTGCTGTATCCCACTGGTTCTCCACATTCCACCAGGTTTCTGTTATGGCACAGGGACTGTGCAAGTGCAGCTCACTCCGGAGATGGTTCCAGAGCGAGGGACCAGCCACCGAGAAGGCGCGGTTACGGGTTACCGATTTCCGAGCCTCCCTAGGTGTGACCACTCGGAGTGAGAGTGCCTGCGACATTCTAGTGGGCCGAGCCTCAGTCGATCTTTGGAAGAT
>JAHTLZ010000122.1:36417650-36439467 GCA_023846285.1 Phrynocephalus versicolor | reverse complement strand
GCCTGCGACATTCTAGTGGGCCGAGCCTCAGTCGATCTTTGGAAGATACGCTCCAACAGGTATTCAGGTCCCAAGCCGTGGAGGTCCCAAGCTGTGTGGATCCCTTGGGCAGGTACCAGTGGTTTCTCTTACCCTTTCCCTGTCCCCTAATGGGTGAGTCCCAAGCCCTCTGGACAGCTCAGACAGGGGTGGCTAAACTGGGCTACCCTCCCCATCATCCCATTGTCCAATTCTCTTGAACTTAAATGGACAGCGTCCAGGGCTGAACCCGCAAGCAGCACTCATCCCGGCAAGCATACATTGGTATCTTAGTTGCTGAGACAGAGGGCACAATAACAACCATGTGTCTCTTGGAAACTCACCAATAGTCACTTCCCATTCTGCACTACTTGCAAGTGTGACCCATTAAAACATAGCACCACTTACAGAACTATAGTATCCCACTGTGGGACAGGCAAAAATACACCTGTCAACTTTTCAAGCCAAAAAAGAAAACAGTTAAAAATGTTTAAAATGTTAATAAATTATTGCCATCAGGACCCACAATCTATATTATGTCAATTAAAGCACTTTTGGAACAGGAAGGTTTTTACATGGCGCCAGGCAGATCTCACTCGGGAGAGCATTCCATAGCTTGGGGACAGCTACCAAGAAGGTCCTATGTCTACAAGCCCTCCCTCTCACCTCCGTGAGGGATGGCTCTTTCAAAAGCCCCCCCTGGCTTGATCTTAATTGCCGGGTAGGTTCATATGGAAGGAGGCAGACCTTCAGGCATCTAGGCCCTAAGCCCCTGGGCCAGGGCAGCAACTGGTAACCAATGCAGGTTACGCAGACTCGGCGTCATGTGATCCCTGGCGTCACCACCACTTACCAACCTCACCACAAAATTCTGAACCAGTTGCAATCGCTGAATCATCTTCAAAGGCTGCCCCACGTAGAGTGCATTGCAGTAATCAATACGGGATGTTACCAGTACATGCATAACTGTCATGAGGCTCTGCTTGTCCAGGTAGAGGTGTAGCTGGTATATTTTCCACAGCTGAAGAAAGGCACCCCTGGCCACTGGTTCACCTGGGCTTCCAGAGTTAGACCAGGGTCCAGGAGCACCCACAAACTATGGACCCTTTCCCTTAGGGGAAGTGTAACCTCGTCCAGGACAGGAAAAATGCCCTCTAACCTGTCCAGCAAAGCCTGTCTTGTGGTGAAGCCCACTTTGAAAAAGCCCGGCATGGCATCGGATGATTTATCCAGCTATCATCCAATTGCCATTGTTCCCTTCCTGGGCAAGGTTGTTGAGAGGGTGGCCGCTGTCCAGCTTCAGTCGTATCTGGAGTAAAATCATTTGCTGGATCCCTTCCAGTCTGGGTTCTGGCTGCTTTGGGGGACCGAGACTGCCCTGGTCGCTCTGCAGGATGACCTCCTCAGGGAGGCCAACAGGGGGTGTTCCTCCCTGTTGGTACTCCTTGATCTGTCAGTGGCCTTTGATACAGTCGACCACAGTAACCTGCTGGTCTGGCTTGTGGGAATTGGGGGCCTTGCTTTGTCCTGGCTCCATTCCTTTCTTGGCGGCCGGTCTCAGCGGGTTCAGCTGGGTGATGATTTGTCGGCTCCTTGGACTCTCCCTTGTGGGGTGCCCCAGGGGTCGGCAATCTCACCCATGCTGTTCAATGTTTATATGAGGCAGCTGGCAGAGGTCATCAGGAGATCTGGAGTCTGCTGTCATCAGTACGCTGATGACATGCAACTCTATCTCTCCTTTTCTTCTTCTGCAGTGGAGGCAGTACCCTCCCTCGACCTGTGCCTGGAGGCAGTCCTGGAATGGACCAGCACTAACCAGCTCAAGCTGAACCCAGAGAACATGGAGGTTCTGTTCTTCGGGGCGCCCTCGTCTGGGTTCATTGGCCCCCTCCCTACACTGGGGGGAGTCTTCCTCCAGCCTACGGACAGGGCCAGGAATCTGGGCATGGTCCTGGACTCAGCCCGCTCCCTGGAAGCCCAGGTGATGGCAGTCTCCAGGGCCGCTTTTATCCACCTCCGCAGGATCGCCCAGATCCGACAGTACCTTGATGAGTCCTCCCTGAGGACTGTCGTGCAGGCCCCCGTGATTTTGAGGATCGACTATTGCAATGCCCTCTATGTGGGGTTGCCCTTGACCCTTGTCTGGAGGCTCCAACAGGTGCAGAATGCGGCGGCCAGACTCGTGGTGAGTGCTGTAGATTTGAGCACATCACCCCAATTCTGGCTCGCCTGCATTGGCTACCCGTTGCCCTCCGGATAAGGTTCAAGGTCTTGGTTTTGATTTTCAATGCCCTCCACGGCTTGGGACCAGAGTACCTGTCGGAGCGTATCTCTCAGAGGTCAACTGCGACCAGGCCCACAAGGATGGCCCAGGCGCGCTCACTTAGGGTGGCCACACCCAGAGAGGTGCGGAAATCGCTCACGTGTAACCGTGCCTTCTTTGTGGTGGGCCCTACGCTGTGGAATCAGCTCCTTAGTGAGCTGTGCCTAGTAGTGTTCCTGCCCACCTTTAAAAAAGCCTTGAAAACACATCTCTTCAAGGAGGCATTTGGCGACCTTCTTACTTCACCTCTTTTTTTTTTGTTGCCACCCGCGTCATCTTTTGTGGAGGGTATTGTGCCACCCCATTTTCTATTGTAGTTTGCCTCTGTTTTCCTTGTCCATTCTCTGCTGTTTGTTTTTAATTGTAAACCACCCAGAGTTCCGTTTCGGAAGATGGGTGGTATATAAATGTAATAAATAAATAATAAATAATTATAAATTGTCTGGATTGAGTTTCAATTTATTAACCTTCGTCCAATCCAATATCTGGTCCAGACATGAGTTCAGCACAGAAATCGCCTCACCTGAATTGGTGGACAACGAGAGATAGAGCTGAGTATCATCAGCATATTACTGACTCCTCAGCCCAGACCTCCTGATGACCTCTCCCAGCAGTTCCGTGTAGATGTTAAACAGCATGGGAGACAGTATCTAGCCCTAAGGAACCCCATGGCATTAATGCCATGGGGCAGAGCAACTGTTCCCCAGCACAACCTTCTGGACACGGTCAGCCAGGAAGGATCTGAATCACAGCAAAGCAGTGCCTCCAACTCCCAAGCTGGCTAGCCTATCCAGAAGGACACCATGGTCGATGGTATTGAAAGCCTCTGAGAGGTCCAGAGTATCAACAGGGTTGATTCTGCACCAATAGTGGAGTCCAATTCACTGTGAAACTGAGCAATTTTGCCCTCAAAGTAAACCATCCTGGCAAAGGTCATTATACAGGGTGACCAAGGCAGTCTCCGTACCAAAACCCAGCCTGAAACCTGATTGAAATGGATCCAGAAAATCCATTTCATCCAGTACAGCCTAGAGTTGCCCGGCCATCACCTGTCCCAGCCCCTTGCCCAAATAAGGAGGTTTCCTACTAGTTGGTAGCTAACCACGAGCCCTGGGTCCAGGTTAGGTTTTTTTGAGGCATGGTCTAGTCACCACCTCTTTCAAGGCAGTGGGGACCACTCATTCTCTTAAAGAGGCATTCATGACCTCCTACCCAGGTGCGAACCCCCCTGGCAAATCTTTCAATTAGCCAAGAAGGGCAAGGGTCGAGTGGCGTGGTGGTAGCATGGACAGATCCAACTACCCTGTCCACATCCTCGGGTCCACATCCTATTGTGTACAATTCTGGTCACCGCATATCAAGAAAGACATAGTGGAACTGGAAAAGGTACAGAAGAGAGCGACTAAAATGATTACTGGGCTGGGGCACCTCCCTTATGAAGAAAGGCTAAAACATTTGGGCCTCTTTAGTCTGGAAAAAAGGCGCTTGAGGGGGGATATGATTGAGACATACAAAATAATGCAGGGTATGGGTAAAGTGGATAGAGGGAAGCTCTTCTCCCTCTCCCAAAATACCAGAACTAGGGGACATACACTCAAATTGAGGGCTGGGAGAGTAAAAACTGACAAAAGAAAATATTTTTTCACCCAGCGCATTGTAAGTCTATGGAATTCCCTGCCACACAATGTGGTGATGGCATCTGACCTGGATGCCTTCAAAAGCGGATTGGACAGATTCCTGGAGGAAAAGTCCATCACAGGTTACAAACCATGATGGAGTTGTGTAATCTCCAGGCTTTAAACCAGGGTACTTCAAGGGCCAGATGCAGGAGAGTGGTATCAGGAGACAGATATCTAGTCTCATGCGCTCCCAAACACATCTGGTGGGGCCGCTGTGAGATACAGGAAGCTGGACTAGATGGGCCTTTGGCCTGATCCAGCATGGCTCTTCTTATGTTCTTATGTTCTTATGTTCTTATGTCTCAATAATTGAAACTCATCCAATAGCACTGAAGTTCAGCACAGCACACTGGGCACATCCCTTGATTGTGCACCAATAGTGAAGTCCAATTCACTGTGAAACTGAGAATTTTTTGCCCTCAAAGTAAACAGCAAACTCGTCACAGCGAGCTGACGAGTGGTCTGGAACCTCCACCATATTTCCAAGTTGAAGAGGGTCCTCCTGAAACAGCTCTGATGGACGGCACTCTGAGGAAGCATAACGGTTCATGAAATATTGCCTTTTCTTCAACCATATTGCCACAGAATAGGCCCGATAATGGGCTCTAAGCTGTGTTCAATCAGAACATCTCAGACTCATTCAGGGAAAACTGGATATAACCGTTGCAAATCTATTGCTAACTACTCTTCAACTTTAATTTTTGTTCCAAAGAAAGGCAACCTAATGAAGACTGAAATCTGATGACACAGACACACACGTGCCACAAAATCCTAACTAGCTGAGTCAAATCCTGAAGTGACATCTTGCCATCGTCTCCTACTAGCCAACTACTATTTTGCCAAACTAGATAAAGGTGAATGGTGGCCATTTTCTTATTCACCAAACACGAAGAATAGGCTGCAGATCTCTAGGGCAGCTCATGGAGAACTTCAGAAGCCAAAACAAAAACCTGTGAAAAACACAGCCTGCTTCCTCGTCACCGAGAGAATGGCAAGGCATGAAAAGCACAATCAATAAGGAGGAAACAAATACCCCTAAGTTGTCATGCCTGACACATCCTTTCCCATCATTTGTCAAGGCTAGAAGTGTAATTAGGATCAATGGGTAGAAAACAACCTAGACCAAGACAAGGAATGTGGACAGAGTTAGAAACTGGGCATATATTGCAAATTTATACATTCGTATGGGTGGTTTCGTGCAGCATGAGCCTCGTTCCTGGGATCTAGAATCTCCTTGCTCATTAAAAAAAGAACACAATACCTGCAAACTGCTTCCCTCCGTGAAGTCATCCAGCTTCTTACTGACTTAATTCACATTTTTTTACACGTTCCCAACTCTTCCAGACCCTTTTATTTATTTTTTTCCTTTTCCCTATAAGCTCTTATCTTGGTCAGACTACCCTCACAGGCATTTCAGGTGAGGGCATCAGAGAGGGTGCTTTTTGTGGTGGTGGGAGCTGCTTTATGCCAAGGGAAGCCAGGCGGGTGCTCTCTCTCACCAGCAGGAAAAAAAAAAATCTGTTCAGGCAAGCTTTTGGAAAATGATTGGCTGCCAAGGAAAGGAATTTAACAGGAGCTGTCTTCCTTTTTAATGTCTGTTTTTGTGTCGTGTTTATTCTGTTGTCGCTTAGTTTATCAAATAGCATGAGAACAGGCCTACTGAATCAATCGGCATTCTGTGTGTCAACTCCTCAGTAAGTTCCATTGATTCAAATGGGTCCGTTGTAACTATGAGCTACTTTAGCGGAGTATGTTATTGTTAGCGTCGGCCCATTTATGTCAATGAAGCCTATGGAAGAGTTCCAAAGGGCATCTATTGTAGCAGCCTCAAATAAAAGGCTCTATAATGGCTGGAAAACTGCTGAAGACATTTTCATGTTTGCTTGTTTTTAATGTAACTCCTCTGAGTCTGTGTGGATAGGCCAGCCGTGAGGATTCCCCTATCTGTGGGCCCTTGCCCCCCAACTGAGGACCCATAGCACAGACTAAGGTACCATATTTTCCCGTCTGTAAGATCCCACCTTTTATTAGCTGCCCCCCACTTTTTAGACCCCCAAATAAATAAAATTTATAAATCCTCATTGAGGTCTCCTCCACCCCACCGCCCCCAATGTTTCCTTTAATTTCCCCATTCTAAACACTTCTCTCTGTTTTGGTGGGTTTGTTTTTTGCAGGATCAGGATCCTTCAGGCTTGAGCTGCCCATTAAGAAATGCTTGTTCAAGCTAAAAAAAAAGGCATGTTTTTGAAGAGCCTCATGGCGCAGTGGTTAAACGCCTGTACTGCAGGTAAAACTGTGTTCACGACCTGGGGTTCAATCCCAGGTAGCAGGCTCAAGGTTCACTCAGCCTTCCATCCTTCCGAGGTCGGTAAAATGAGTACCCAGCTTGCTTGGGGGGGGGGGGCAATGTGTAGCCTGCACACTGTAATTAAAAATTGTAAACCACCCAGAGACTACTTAAAGTGGTATGGGGCGGTATATAAGCAGAACACTTTGCTTTGCTTTGCTTTCTTTATGGAATGCATTTCTTAATGGGCTGCTCAAGCCTGAAAGAGCTTGATCCTGCAAAAAACAAACTCACCAAAGCCGAGAGGAGTGTTTAGAACAGGAAATTAAAGGCAACAGTGGGAGTGGAGAACTCAAGGACCGATGAAGCTGATCCTGCCATGAGAGGAAAAGTTTGGGTTCTCCTCCACCCACCCGAAAGGCTTACTTCTGTGTATACCATGACCCTTAATTTTTGGCATCATGATTTTAGAAAAAAGTAGCACGGTATATACATGGAAAAATAGGGTATCTGGTATGGGGGTAAATACTGAAGGGTTAGATCTAGAGGAAAACGTTGCTCAGTCCCAGAGGACCAAAGGCTCCAATCCTAGCAGAGAAGACACCAAAGGGAATGCCACTATTGGGACCTCCACAGAGAGACTCTCCATGTTATTGCCCTCATTCCAGTGGTTCCAACCCCCATTGCTAAAAGCAGGTCAGCACCAACAATGCAAGCTGTTGGACCCCCCACTTCCCATTGATGAGGACTGGGATGGCTGGAGAAAAGATAGATTTCCCTGGGCAGATGGGGCACAAGAGACCAAAGAGCCCGATGGTGCCTGCTGTGCGGTCTAAGATCTAATAGCATTGTTTTAATCTCTCTTCTCTAACAAACCCAGCCATGTCCAGATCTTCTTGTCTGGAGTTTATGGAGCAGATCATGGAGGAAGGATGTCCACCGAACAAGCTGGGGGATAGCAGAGCTCACACTCTGTCTCTGGAAACAGAAATCACCTCTCCAAAGAAGTAAAGCCCAGATGTCAGGCTTATTTATTATTTAAATAGTCCTATGATTTCTCTGGAGACTTTCACAGATGCATAGATCCCCTAGAAAATTTTCCACTTCAGCCAGTTCAGTCTCATCCTGTCTTTTATTGATGAAATAGCAAACAGCTCTTGCTCTGTGGGTCGTGATGCTTGCGTGAAGTTGATTTCATCAGGAATGGAACTTGCTTTTTTCTAAAGGGTTTCTTTCCTTTTAGCCCTTTTTCTCAGAAATCAAAGGCAAGACTGAATACTATTAAGGAAATGCAGACCCATTGGGGCCGAGCTCTCTATGATTCCTGGCTTTCAGCTGCTTAAGTTGGACATTGTCCTGTTGAAAGCAATGGGGCTTTTTAAAATCTATGCCAGATGGTGAATACCCAGCTGGGGTAAAGGGGACAAGAATGGTTGCGCAGGTGCAAGGCCATTGATCATGTGGCAAAAACAAAGAAGATTCTGCTTGGTTGTGTTCAGCAAAGCGATGGTTTGTCTTGGAGTTATGCTTTACTACTCAGTCTTAATGGAATCATCCCCGTGTGATGAAATTCATGAAACTGCTTGCAATGATAAAAAATTTAAGTGTGCCTGCAAAGGAGTGTGTGGTCCTTAACCCCTGGCGGTGTTGCAGAGCCTGCAAAGCACTGGGAATATCCACAGATACTCATGAATGCAAGGTGGGTCTCATCATCCCGATACCATTTGAGGGAGCTCGTTGTTGTACAGCCGCACAGGAGGGCTTGGTGTCTTGGAAATGCTTTCCGTTGAGATCTAATCATTTGAACCATTTAAAACAAACCAACTGGCTTGTTGATAAGAGTTTAAAAAAAAAGGAATGGATGTGTCAGATAATCATTGACATGTTAGTAGTAAAATAATGTTGCTATCATTGCACCTGTTTTGTCTCCAAACACTTGACAGCAAGCTGTTCTTGTACTGCAAAGATCCATGCCCTTAAAAGATGGATTATCTAGGTAATGTGTTTGAGCCATGCTATGATATCTGCTGCTATGGTTAGCTACAGCTCTACCATTTTTGATGGCTGTCAGTAGAAGAGTGACAGATGGGAGGCCCAGATATGGCCCTTCACTGGGACAGGCCAATGATGCGCCTGCAACTGAAGCTACCATTCCGCATTGCCGCCTTGACTCCTTTCGGGGAGAAAAAGGTGGGATAGAAGTATTTTAAATAAAATGAAATAAAATCACAGTATCCAGCCGGTAACCCATCTCATCCACACAGAATGGCAGAATTAGAATTGAACTCATTTGTCTTTTGACCTGGATACCAGTCCCAATGAACACAGCAGGACTAATTTTTCACACAGCTTGACTCTACCTGCCATCATGCCCTACATTTGTTGCAACTTGGAGCATAAATTGTGCGTTCCTTGTTGTTGTCCTTGTTGTCCTTGTTGTTGCTGTCATCGTCATCATCATTATCATCACAGAATTGCAGAGCTGAAAATGTATCATCAAGTCCAATCCCTGTTAAGGAGGGATAGATGTATCCACAGTCAGATACTTAACTCATGGAGTGATACAGCAGTTCTAAATGTGGTCAGGTCAATTAAATGTCCAATTCTGGGCTGCGTATCCTGAAGCTGGATAAATATAGATATTTATAAAACTTTCCATCACCATTTGACTTTACTTGATGTTGTTGACTGTGCTATTTTGTTGTAACGTGTTCTTTTACATTCTTTTTAATATTATTTTGTCACAGTATGTTGTTGTTTGTGCTGTTATGGATTTATATTCTGTGTACACTGCCCATATTAGTGAGTTCTCACTAAGCCAAGTGCTATAAAGATAAAATAAAATAAAATAAAATAGCTAAGCAAATGACATTTCAGTCAAGCCATTTACCAACCTTAATATTGGTTTCCCAACCATCCTCTTTATTTAGTACAAGCAAACTAATATTTATGTAGTCTTTCAACCCAAGTATGTTTACTTGGCTGGCAAGAAATATTTGCCTTACTGATGTGTGAAACATTGCTGTTAACTATGGTGTTATGTCTGAGACACAAATTTAACACATCATATGTTAAAAGTTAGCTTATTAAAAGTTCTGGTTTGCTGAGCCAGATTTTACTTAATATTGAAGACATATTTGGCATCCCTCAACCAACTTCCATCACTGTGCCTTCAATGGAACTTGGCAAGGTGACTATTTCATCTATGTGCTGTCATTATTAGTTGATGCAAATCACCCAGTTGTATAAGAAAAAAATAATATTGTATTGCGATCCAAGTTTTTCCCCCTGTTCAGTTGGTAGCCATGTAAAAAAAAACTGAACTATATTTTGATCTGACTTGGAAGAAGTGTTTGGAAAGCTCTTTTTATAAATAGCATAATGTATTTTTGACTAAATGGATGTTGCCTTTAAAAAAATCAGAATTTCTAAGACTTTTTTTTGGTACAGTACCAGGATTTTTATTCACTTCTTTGTTTGGCCAAATTTTAAACTGACGGCATTCTTTTTCCCATTAAGCAAGCCAACCAGCCATCCAAAATAGCAAGAATGACAGATGATAACATTACTGCTACAGTTTTTCCAGTGATGGAAAATGGTATCACAATAAAGCTTATCTTCTCCTGCACTGTGGTTTTTCTTCCTGAACACTATTTATTGTTTATTTTAAAAAGTAATTTCCCACATTTTTCTCCTTCCCCAAACACCAAGCTGCTTAGAGTAGCTTAAAAATATAAAAGCAAAATGTCATAAAAACACATTTGGAATTATGGGAAGGGGACAGAGGAGGTAGAAATGTTGAAGAGTTTTTAATTTCTAGTTAGTAAAAAGGACAGAGACCCACAGAGGTGAACAGCTACAAGTTCACCAGATAGTGCACTTGTTTCTTATTAAGTGACACTTACAGTCTCAATAACTCACTTTGAAATAGTAGTGGAAAGAATAAAAATGTTTCATTACTTACAATTGTGAACAGATCAACAGCAACCAAACACACTGCCTTCACCAGGCTAAAGAGAGGGAGAGGAAGATTTTCAGTCTTCTGGGTCAGTTTACCTGGAAGTTGAGTCGTGGCAACTGGACTTCTTTTTTTTGAGAGATTGAAACATTTTGCTAGTCCTCCAAGCACCTTCGTCAGTCTGAGGGAAGTCAAAGAGCTCCCGCCCTCTGCTGAACTCTCTTGGGCTGTGGTCACACCTGGGTTTCAATCCTGATCTTCTGAAGGTCCGGCTTTTCCTCTTCGTCCCATCACGTGATTTAAATGTGGGAGAAGAGTTCTCACGTCAAAATCTGTTTTTTCAATTTTAAAGTGCAGTTCAGCCCCCTTGGCCAGCAGGTTGCGCTAGCATTTGAAAAAAAACGAACCACTTCTCTGGGGGAATTTAATGCTTGTCGGACGGGATTGAACTTCCTGTTACTCCGATATGCAGGCAAATAAAAAAAAACAGCACCCATCGGCCCCAGGAACAGCCAGTGGGTGCTATGTAAAAAGAAAGAAAAAGAAACCCGGATCATCAGCGTGGTCCCATGGCGTCTGCCTCCTTAAAAGCTGGATTTTCAAAGTGAGGCAAAAATTCCCCAGCCTGGGAGGTGAGTCACAGAAACCTCGCTTAAGGGAGCATTACCGGGTTTTCTTTTTTCTTTTTTTTCAAAAAGTCCGGAGGCCATGAGGACGGCATTTTTGGGCACGATTTATTTAGTAATTTAAACTGTTTTTAAAGGGACGTGGGACCGAGCCCTTGGTGGTTTTAAAGGAAAGCCACTCCAGCCCTCCAGGCCTGTTTAGGCCTGAGAGCACAGAAGGCGGCCATGTTGCCTCCATTGGCTCTGCCCACACAGGACACAGCAGCCCCAGTAAAGACCAGCTGAGGTGAAAGGCAGGGAAAAGGGGGCAGGTAAGCCATTTTTTTCCCAGAGAAAGACACTACCATTTACACGAGTGAACATCCAGGGCTTAGACATTGTGATAGTGGACAGTAGGGATGGGCATGACATGGAAAAATTGAGATTTATTTCATTTTGTTTCCCCTGTGATTAGCTTCATTTCATTAGAAACGATTTTAAAAAATCGTACAAAATGAACCAGTAACAAACTGATTTGTTACTCTAAAAAAATGGGTCCCCTGGGTCCTAGAGGCACCAAATCTGGTGGGCCCTTTCCTTTGACTCTCCCTTTTAAACTTTCCAAATTGGGAGAGAGTTGGGGCTTAGGAGGCTGAGTTATTCAACTTCAAAGGGGGGTGGGGTGCCCTGGGAAAAATTGCAATTTTATGTGCTTGAATATAGTGACCCCAGGCAGCTGGCAGTGTAGAAATTACAGTGAAGCTTCCTTAATTTCTCCTCTTGAAACACCCCCAATTTGGAGAGGGTTGGGGTACAGGTAACAGAGCCCCAAAGGGGCTACAGCAGGTACTTCATTTAAGGGATGTGGATTGGTGCACTGCGGGGAAGCTCTCAACAAACCCTATAATTAACCCTATAACCCGGCGTACTTTACCATAGAGACAGGAAGCTGTCATTAACCCTATAATTGGTAAAATGTTCCAGACACACTCCTTCCATTAAGCACCCCCACACCACCTTTGGAGTGTAGTAACTCTGTTCCCTGAAACCCAAAACTTCCCAAATTTCAAGGGGTTTCTTAAAATAGCTTGGGGAAGCTAAGCCTGCCATTCACATGCCTAGGATCAGTAATTTTCCACTTAATATTTTAAAAATAATATTTTTTAAAATAATCAATGGAAAATTACTGATCCCAGGCATGCAAATGGCAGGCTTTGCTTCCCCGAGCAATTTTAGGGGACCCTTTCAAACTTGGAAAAGTTAGGGTTTCTGGGGGCAGAGATAATAAGCTCCAAAGGAGGTGGGGAGCACTTTACCTATTATAAGGTTAATTGACAGCTTCCCCTCAGTGCGCTGATCCACACTCCTTCAGTTAGGTACCCCCACAGTCCCTTTGGAGCTCAATAAATCAATTCTCTGTATCCCAAACTCTTCAAATTGGGGGTGTTTCAAGGGGAGAGCTTGGGGAACCTCCATTGTAATTTCCACGATGCTAGCTGCCCGTGATCACTATTTTCAAGTATATAACATTGCAAGTAGAAATGTTTTTTTCCTGAGGCACCCGATTTGAATTTGTATAGCTTGCCCCCCTGAACCCCAAATCTCTCCAAATTTGGAGAGCTTAGGGCCCGGTCCCACGCCCCTTTAAAAGCAGTTTAAATTCCTAAATAAATCGTGCCCAAAAATGCCATCCCCACGGCCACAGGGCTTTTTGAAAAAAAAGAAAAAGAAAACCCGGTAATACGCCTTTAAGCGAGGTTTCTTTGACTTACCAGAGAGGTAGGGTATTTTCTGCCTCACTAAAAATCCACCTTTTACTGAGGCAGATGTCATGGGACCACGCAGATGATCCGGGCTTCTTTCTTTCTTTTTTCTCAGAGCACCGACCAGCTGATCGGTGCTGCTTTTTAAAATTCCCCGGCAAGGTTCAGAGAAACAGGAAGCTCCTTCGTGTGTCCTTTGATTAATTTCCCCCAGAAAGAAATCGTTTCTGGACATGTCCGACATTTTAGAACTTCATGACATTTGGAGAAGGAAAAATCTACTAAAAGATGGTTACACCTTTTATTCAAGACAATATGCTTCCTTCTCCCGTATAGATATGTGTTGGGCTACATCTGATCTTCTACTAAATACAAGGGATATAGAAACTTTACCTCGAATGTTATCTGACCACAATGCCATCTTATGGACACTGAAATCTTCAGGTATGCCTAGGCACTGGAAAATTAACCCAACTCTTTGGACTGATAAAGAATTCATTTCAGAGGCTGCTAGAGATTTGAATTTGTATTTTGAGACTAATCTGAATAAGGGTACACCACTCAAAACGGTATGGGATGCTTTTAAGCCATACTTTAGAGGATTTGTTATCCAATTTATGGCAAGACGGAATAAAGAGAGGAAAAAGAAATATGAATCAACTCTTAATATGATGAAAAAGCTTGAAACGGACTTAACACAAGACCCCCGTAACGATAAGCTGAACAAAGACCTGGCCTCTTGTAGGCATGAACTCAATTTGATTCTGACTGCAGATATAGCTCACAAAATCAAGTTGGCCAAACTGAATTTTGTGGAAAATGCAAACAAACCAGGTAGATGGTTAGCGTATAGGTTAAAAATGGTACAATCACAAAAACTCATATGTTCACTCAAAGACAAAACTGGGGAAAATCAGACAGAGCAATTACAAATCCAAAAAATCATAGAGGAATATTACCAAATATTATTCAAGCCGGAGATGATTGACAATGATGCTATCTTCCAATACCTTGAACAAGCCAATTTTCCAAAACTTACTGAGGAACAGAGAGCCCAGACGAATGCCCCTATTACAATGATGGAAATAACAGAGGCTATCAATCATCAAAAATTGAATAAAGCACCTGGACCTGACCAAATACCAGCCATATTTTATAAAAAAATTTCGGAGACAATTTCTGGAAATATGAAAAACCTCTTTACATCTATATTTGAAGGCGAAGATATACCAGATTCCTGGAAATCATCACATATGACACTGATTCCCAAAGAAGGGAAATCCAAAGATTTGATACAGAACTACAGGCCAATTGCCCTCCTAAATGTGGATTACAAAATTTTTGCAACCATCCTGGCCAATAGATGGCGAATGATTTTACCTTCTTTGATATCACACGACCAGACTGGCTTCCTCCCGAAAAGGCACCTCCAATCCAATATTAGAACTTTTCTCAACATGTTGGAATATTATGAATCCCACCCCGAGAAGCAAGTAGCTTTTGCATTCATTGATGCTGAGAAAGCCTTTGACAATGTATCCTGGTCTTTACTCAAAATTCAATTAGATTACCTTCAGTGTGGCCACAGAATGTTGCGAGCTATTGAACAAATCTATTCTACCCAAAATACCAGGATTGTAGTGAACGGTCACCTCACAGATAAAGTTAATATACACAAAGGTACTAGGCAAGGATGTCCCCTCTCCCCTCTTTTGTTTATATCCACCCTGGAAATTCTTCTTCATGTAATAAGGGAAAACTCAGACATTCAAGGCTTACAAAATAAGGGAGAAGTTTACAAGGTACAAGCCTTTGCAGATGACCTGATGGTTATCATGGAGAACCCTCAGACCTCCTCCGTAGAACTTCTAAAGACCCTGGAGGCATACTCTAAAATCTCCAGATTAAAGGTGAATAGAGAAAAAACATTGGTTCTAACTAAAAATATGACCCCACCCATGATCGAAAAACTGGTAAATCAATCTGGTTTTCAACATTCTAATAGGGTAAAATACTTGGGTATTACTGTATCTAACCGATGTAACTCTTTACTCAAAGACAATTATGTTAATGTTATTAAAACAATCAAAGCTGATCTCGAAACTTGGTCAAGACTTCAGCTATCCTTAATGGGTAGAATTGCTGCAGTCAAAATGAATGTCTTACCTAAACTGCTTTTTCTATTTCAATCTCTGCCTATATTACCAAACTTTAAGATCATTTCAGATCTGGAAAAAAGTATACGTATATTTATATGGCAAAAGAAAAAAGCAAGGATTAAAAATATTTATTTGCAGGATAGAACCAAATTTGGAGGCTTTGCCCTTCCCAATTTGGTACTATACTACAAGGCTGCCGCCATGACTTGGATTAAAGACTGGATCTTGATGACAAATAAAAGAATATTACAGCTCGAGAGTTATGGCCTTGATAAGGGCTGGCATCACTATATGTGGTATAAGGGAAATTTACCTACCCTCTTTAAAAAGCACTGGATAAGGAATGCCTTAATCAAAATATGGTCATTGATTCAAAAACAATTTTATCTCAAAGCACCTATGTGGTTATCCCCACTGGGAGCAATTTATAGCTCCCAGGCAAGTGAAATCTCAAAAGTTATAACTTACAGACACCTTCTGAATGCTGACCTCTCATTGAAACCATTAGGGAAACTAGTATCAGAAGGTTACAATCTGGATTGGTGGAAATATCAACAAATACATTCACACTTCAAAGAGCTTTCCAAAGAGGGTGGCTTTATGACTACTGATACCCCATTTGATAAAATACTTTCTTCTGGTGACTCAAAGCTTCTTAGCAAATTTTATAATATACTGTTAAATGAAAAAATGATTGATATATTGGTCAAAGACTCCATGATTAGATGGGCTGAAAACTTTGGTTATACTATTCATTTAAATAAATGGGACTCTCTGTGGAATACAGTTAAAATCTTCAAATCTATTTCGTTTAAGGAAAATTGTTATAAAATGTTTTATAGATGGCATTTTGCACCTCATCGTTTATCCAAGATGTATAATTGTTCACCTAAATGTTGGAAATGTAACTATGACTGTGGAACTTTTTATCATATGTGGTGGACTTGTAAAGAAGCAAAGGCGTATTGGAACATGGTAAAACTTTTCTTAGAAAGATCTTTGAAAATTAAGATAGAGCTTAGACCAGAACTATTCTTGTTAAATATAGTAGATATAAATATTTCCTATGACCAGAGATATGTACTTCACCATGTAATTGTTGCTGCAAGAATACTGTATGCGAAACTCTGGAAACAACCAAACACGCCAACAGAGAAGGATTTCCACGGAAAGATAAGAGAATGTATCGAAATTGATAAACTCTCTGGTTATCTAAAGGGAGACTACGACGAGATCTTTCGGGAAAGATGGCAAGAAGTAACAAATTTATTAGTATTGTGATAATATTTGGCAATCTTAGTAATATGTTAAATTACTATTTCTATTTTGCTTGATATACGCAATGTAAATTTTAAGAATTGTACCCCCCCTTTTTCCCCCCTCACCCATACTCTTTTTCCCTGTTCCCCCCTTAAAAATCCAATAAAAATCTTTTAAAAAAAATGCTAGCGCCACCTGCTGGCCAAGGGGGGGCTGAACTGCACTTTAAAATAAAAAAAAAAACAGATTTGTACGTGGGAAGTCCTGACCCACATAATAAATCACGTGACGGGATGAAGAGGAAAAGCCGGACTTTCAGAATATCAGGATCAAAACCAGGTGAGACCGCAGCCTTAGAGAGTAGAGTCCAAGGAAAGTACCCATCCGATTTGGTGCCTCTAGGACCCCGGAGAGCTGTTTTACAAAGAAACGAATCAGTTTGTTTTAAACTTTAAAAAAGCTGGTTTGTTTTGTTACTAACAAAATGCTGCTTCCCTGGTTTGTTTTGTTTTGTTTTGTTTCGTAACATAATGAACTAACGAATCAGCATTTCATTTTTCGTTTGGAGCCCATCCCTAGTAGACAGCATTAAGTACCTGGGTGTTCACCTAAATCATAAACTGGACTGGACTCATAATACTGATGTCCTATACAAGAAGGAGTGTGGGGGCGTCTCTATCTCCTGAGGAGACTGAGATCCTTCAGAGTGTGCAGGCCTATGTTAAGGATTTTTCATGGCTCTGCGGTAGCCTCAGCTCTCTACTATGCTGTAGTCTGTTGGGGTTCAGGTAGTCCTGAGCGGGACAGGAACAGACTGAACAAGCTGGTCAGGAGGGCTGCCCTCTGGATTCTGTGGAGGAGATGGGTAAGAAGAGGATGCTGGCCAAACTGACATCCATTATGAACAATATCTCTCACCCACTGCACCAGACAGTGGAAGCTCTGTGCAGCTCCTTCAGTGGCAGACTCAGACATCCCCGGTGGGAAGGAGTGCTCCCACAGATCTTTTGTTTCCACTGCTATTAGACTCTATAACTCTACAGTCTAACCTGCTATTCCTGTGGGGGTATATTGTAGTTTCTTTCTTCTTTTTTTCACATTTAATTTCCAAATTCTAGAGTGTACATTTGCATATTGGATTTTTAAAAAACTGTATCTAATCTCTATTATCTCTTTTTCTTTCTTGCTTGCTTTACACTTTTTGTGCACCTACCCTTCTTGCTTGTTCTTTATATTGGGAGCTGTGTAACAATTAAAATTCCCCAATGTGGGATTAATAAAGATTTATCTCACCCCAATGGTCTGCCCTCACACTCCAGCTGCTCTCAGCTAAGGTTCTGGCCTCTCTGGGCTTTTAAGCTTTACATTTAAATTTAGAACGTTGACAGTGTGTAAGAAAGCCCAGAAACTCAATACTTTTTCTCTCCTTTAAAATGTCTATTGTAAAAGTCTGTATTACAACCATGAATACAGTACCTGAATCTTTTACAAAGTAAAAGGGCGGGGGCTGGGACAAACCATTCTCTTTCAAGGAAAGCAGGTTTGATTTTTTTTTTCAGTGTTTTTAATATGATTTAAACCTACAAACACAGAAGGTCAGTGGTGTCTTCGGGGGGAGGCAAGGAGCGTTATTGTTTTTAAAACTTCATAACTCAAAGGTATTTTGCCCAAACTTCCCTATAATCAGCACAGAGCAAGATCAGACCATCTGCTCCAACTCCGTCATATTGGGTGCTTATCTGAGGTCCAAGAGGAAACTTATAATTTTTCATTTGGGGCACCCCTATTTTTGAGCTGGCTTATGGAATGCTGAATTGGGCTCCTGTGCACCAATAATAATAAAAAAGCCACTATTTCCAACTGGTTATGTAAACATTTTATCATAGTGCTGTGTAGCACAATGATTCCTAACAACATCTTGCATTTCGTTCTTTCATCCTTGAGCAATGAGGTATGGATTTCATTTAATTCCAGCAGGCGTCCATCTCCCTGTTTCAAAGCATTTTCTTCTGACATTGCTGCAGAGGTTTATCTTGAAATTTAAGCTGAACTTGCAGTTGTATATATGATGATGACATGTAGAGGGTGTATAATTATCTTGCTTCATAATTTGCTTGTCATTCAAAAAGCGTTTCATTCATGCTTGACAGGTGAAATTTCAGAAGCGGCTCACTGCAAGTCACTGGGTTCTGGAGGTGCCTCTCAACTTTGCAGGTTTTCAGAGAAAGGATCGGTGGTTGCGGGGGCAGGGCGAATCAGTGATCAACATGATTATTCAGCCCCTTTGATACCCAGAAGCTAAACTGTGCTTCTACTAGTCTCTGTTGCTAGTTCAAAGAGTAGCAGTGGTGTACTTAGATCATTTCCCTCCCTAGACTTCACGGGCTTGGTAGGACAGAAGGCTCTTTAGATGGTAATATGCATTAATTCACCTTCTCCACCCTTAAGCCCTGCTCCCGTCAATCCACTGAATTCTTATCTTCCCAAGCTTGTTTAAAACTCCAGGGCTAAACCCAAGCTCTTTCATGTGATGTGTGTGGGCTTCAGAGGAGGGGACAGCTTTGAATTTTAATAGCATTCATTGGGGCTGCATGCTGCAGTTGTTCTAAGTCAGTGCTGGAAGGAGGAAGACAAATCAACCTGCACACCAGGCCCCTCTTGGCTTCAGCCCTCTAAAGCCATATCCCGCTCTGCTTGTAGCACAGCAGATGCACCTGGCACTGATCCTGGGTTTATTGCTGCATTCCTTAACCCAGGCATGTCCAAAGTCAGGCCCGGGGGCCAAATGCGGCCCATTTCCACATTTTGAGTGGCCCACAGCCTCTTCTCCCCACCAGCTCAGCCTGTAATGCATCCCCGCCAGCTGGCCCCGTTCCATACCAGATAGAGATGTCAGCTTTCAATTTTACGGTTTGCCTGCCCTCCCTGCCTCTGTCCACCCCCCTAGCCACCTGCCTGGCCTACTCTCCCCTGGCTCTGTTGCTGCAGCATCCTCCCTACCTCCTTGCATGTCCTAGAGGCTTGTCCAAAGTCAGGCCTGGGGGCCAAATGGGTTGAATGGTCAGCCCCCACACATTTTCACCTCACCAAATCTGGCCCTCCTTGCAAAAAGTTTGGACACCCCTGCCTTAACCAGTAATCACATAATTACATCACAAAAGCAGGCTATGCTTGTTTAGTTTCTGAAAGAAAAGGTATATGATTGGCAGAGATGGGGTGAGAGGGGAATGAACCAGCCTGGTGTAGTGGTTAGAGTATGTTGGACTGGAACTCTGAATTTTACCCCACTGCACTCTGATATCAGTGGATGACATTAGGTTGGTCACTCCCTCTGTGCATGATCCATTTTACAGGACTGTAAACATTGATTTGACCAATCTCTGGGTCACAAAGAGTCAGGCATGACTTAACAACTCAACAACAACAACAGCAGCAACAACAACAAAGCACTGAAAGAGGGGAGGGGAGAGATTCACATGTGTCATCTTGATTTTATTGGACAAAACATAAACAAACAAACAAAAATCAAATAGAGCAGATCAGTAGACAAAGGTTTTACTACAAGGCTACAAACCATGGTTGGCCATTGATTGATTGATTGATTGATTGATTGATTGATTGATTGATTGATTGATTGATTGATTGATTGATATACCACCAAGCTTCATTCAGAGAACAACTCCAGGCGGCGTACAAGGAAAGTTAAAACAACAAAATAAAATAACATTTTACATATATTAGGTATACATAATAAACATATAGAGTAAACAAATCATAATAGGGAGTCAGGCAGGTGGCGAGTAACATGCAGTATTGCCAAAGGCCTCATGGTAGAGCCAGGTTTTTAAAGAACCCTTAAACATTGCCACAGATGGAACTAAATGGATGTCAACTGGCATTTTGTTTCAAAGAGCAGGGGTGGCCACTGAGAGGCTTTCTTGCAACTTGCCTGTCTCACTGAAGTTGCTGGATTACACAACCTTTGAGGAACTACTGCTTTTGATTTCTGAGTGGTGAACTGGCCGATTTTCTGTAATGATTGAATTATATGACAGTATCCCAAAACTGATAAAGGGGTAGTATCCCTTGCCTTTGCTATTCAACATATTTCCTTTTTTTGTTCTAGTCTCCTTCCATGACTCATTCTGACTCTACTGACCACTCTCTCTTCAAGAGACCCCTTGGTAAAAGTTTTCCAAATTTTCTTCACAGTAGGAAAATGGGCTTAAGGCTGATTACAAGCGTCGTGACCCAGTTCTCCTGTGGTCATTTAAGTTTCCCAAGACCCTGTCCTTAAGCTGATCTAGTTCCCTCTAAGCCTGGCCTGAGAATGAAGACCTATGCAGAAGGAAAGACGTTAAATTGCTGCCTCCTGTTCCCTACACTACTCTCTGGCCACATCATTCTGCACATGCCTCGCAGATTTTTGAATTAAATGTCAGACATTTAATATTGAAGCATGATTTTCAGCCAGCCTGCAGGAGTGAAATAGAGCTATCCAGGTGAAATGTGGGCATAGAGAAGACTGGTCACACTGCCAGATGTGGTAGAAGAGTGGATCAGCAGAGAGCTGCAGCATAGCAGTGCTGCAGTGTGCCAGCTTGAGATTTTATCCCCTGCGCCACCCACTGCAGATGTTGGCAATGGCTTTTCGCCTCACATTGGGCATGCACACATGCATACAACTTCCAGATAAACTCACCTGGATGACTGAGAATCTTCACAGACACAAACACCCTATTACAGATTCTGAACAACCTTGGGCTACTGCTACCATGTACTTTCTTCTACCCATACCCACTGCAGATACCTACCTGTTGCTTCATGATGGCAGCAAAGTAGAGAAGGGAACTAAATGAATTTTTAACGAAACGAATAATGAAGGGACCCATCAAAGAAAAACGAAATGTTCCCGGTATCCCTCACTCACCTTGTCCTCCTGGGCCAGGCCAGAGGGGAATTAAAAAGACAACAACAGAGGCACTAGCCCCTCTCAGCTGGGAAGTGCTGGCCCCAAGCCAGTGCTTCTCAGCTGTAGAAATAAAAAAGAGGGGGGAAAACCCCCGCAACGGGGACTATTTAATTTTTTTAAAAAATAAAACCCCAAAATAAAATAAAATAAAAAACCCTGTCCCTCTGGCCGCGCCCAGCCATGCTGGTGCGCCCAGCCGTGGGCCAGCCAGTCCAGCAGTGACTGCATGCCCGGCTGCGGGCCAGCCAGTGCAGCCTGCATGCTGGCCAGTTTCCCCAGCCCAAGGGAAATGGGGGAAAACAATAACAGAGGCACTAACGTCTCTTAGCTGGGAAGTGCTGGCCCCAAGCCAGCACTTCTCAGCTGTAAAAATAAAGAGGAAAAAAAAGACCCGCAACTGGAACTATTTAAAATAACAAACCCCCCAAATAAACGTGTCCCTCTGGCCGTGCCCAGCCAGAAAAAAATGAAATAAAAAAAGAAATGAAACAAACGAAATACAAAATGATTTTTTTTGGAAAAAAAATTGTTTCGTATTAAACAAAACAAAACAGGGGCCGGGGCAACAAATAACAAAATGAAATAACAAAATGAATAACAAAATGAAATGCCATTTTGGCATTTCGTGCCCATCTCTACAGCAAAGTAATGGAGTCCACTATTCCTCACAAACCTGATCTCAGTAAAAGATATCCTAGACACCTTATTAATTAGAGCTATGCAGAATTGTATAGCTCCTGGACAACTCTTCTTCTTCTTCTTCTTCTTCTTCTTCTTCTTCTTCTTCTTCTTC